>CM074510.1:15733442-16333442 GCA_037389245.1 Oryzias sinensis
ACACACACACATATATATACAGCTTCAAAGAATCAAAGATGTTACATTTCTGAAATCCAGAAAATCTTTGAATCCAAACCTCTAAGCTTCAGTGGCAAACTACAAATGTAGGAATGAGCCAACCAGCAGCTTCAACTTCTGACCTCAGAATCTGCAGTCTGCAGTTTGGCCTTTGTAATCCAGAACACAAAACCCCCATGGATGAATCCTTTATGAAATTATCGTTCAGGTCCAGTTCTGTCAGGTGGGACGGGTTGGACTTCAGAGCTGAGGCCAAAATTTCATAGTCAGTCTCTGAGAATTCTACTCGTTCTGGAGTTCTGTAAAGAGTAACAAAGACAAACACAGGTGATCTTTTGTTGATTACAGGCTGTGATGAAGTTCCAGTTGGACATTTATCTTCTCATCAAAGATTCATCTTCATCATGAAATCATCCTGCTCATTAGTCTCTTTCAGACCTTAATCTTTTTGTGTTGGTTTTGTATTAAACCTCAAATGTTTTAGTGTAGCAAACATCCAAATCTACTCAGGCAGGAAAAAAACTTTTCCCCAGCCCTGCATGTCTTCTTAAAGCTCTGTAGAAAAACCTGTGAAAGAAGATGAGGCTGAGTCTTCTTCAAAGCTCGTTTAGAGAGCAGCTTCAATGGGATTTCCTCTTTTCATTTCTTTAGACATCTTCTTCTTTAAAACGTTTCTATTTGAACAATTTGAACTGTTATTGTAGTTGGTTTCATGGACTGAAGCTGTTGAAGAACGTCTGAGAACAAACCCGAACAAAGTCGGAAGAATCAAGTAGAGCTCTGTTTCAGGTTAGAAAGAAGGCTGGAAAATGAATGCTGAAGAACTGAACACGGATCTGATTTATTATCACAATTACTGCTGGACTCACCTGAACCTTCTGCAGTTCCTCACAGCTGGGATCAGTCTCCGTTGACCCTCATATGATGTTCTGTACTGGTTCAGGTCCAGCTCATCCAGAACCTCCTCTGACATTTTCAGAGTGTAGGCCAGAGCTGAGCAGTGGATCTCTGAGAGTTTGATTTCTGATTTGTTTTCTGACTTCAGGAACTCTTGGGTCTCCTGATGAATTGAGAGGTCCTTCATTTCCATCAGACAGTGATACATGTTGATGCTCCTGTCAGGAGAGACTTCCGCACTGTTAATCTCTTTCAGGTTGTTTATAATTTTTTGGAACATTCCTGGATTCTTATCTGTCTGACCCAACAGGTCTCCTAAGAGTCTCTGGTTTGACTCCACGGAGAGACCGTAAAGGAAGCGGACAAACAGGTCCAAATGTCCAGTTTTACTCTGCATGGATTTCTCCATGACTCCGCTCAGAAACTCATACAGGGATGGATTTTGCGTATTGAACTTCAGGAACTCCTCAATGACCCTTACCGTCCTGTTGGAGTAACAGTGGAACATGTAGACTGCAGCCAGAAACTCCTGAACGCTCAGATGAACAAAGCTGTAGACCGGTTTCTGGAAGATCTCACACTCTTTTCTGAAGATCTCAGTACAAATTCCAGAGTATACAAAGGCCTCTGTGACATCCACTCCACACTGCTGCAGGTCTTCTTGGTAGAACATGATGTTTCCTTTCTTTAGATGTTCAAATGCCAGCCTCCCTAGTTTAAGAAAAACTTCCCTCTCAGTCTCTGTCAGCTCTTGTGGACTTGTCTGATGTTCCTGCTGGTACTTGTTCTTCTTCCTCTTTGTCTGGACCATCAGGAAGTGAGAGTACATGTCAGTCAGGGTGGTGGGCAGCTCTGTTTTCTGCTCTGTTGTCAGCATGTTCTCCAGAACAACAGCAGTGATCCAGCAGAAGACTGGAACTTCACACATGATGTAGAGGGACATGGAGCCCTTGATATGGGAGATGATTCTGCTGGACAGTTCTTCATCTGGGAACCTCTTCTTGAAGTACTCCTCCTTCTGAACATCATTAAAGCCTCGTACTTCTGTCAGTCTGTCCACACATGAAGAAGGGATCTGATTGGCTGCTGCCGGTCTGGAAGTGATCCAGACCAGAGCTGAGGGAAGCAGATGTCCCTGAATGAGGTTAGTGAGAAGCACATAGACTGAGGACTTCTGTGTGACATCAGACACCACCTGACTGTTGTAGAAGTTTAGAGAAAGTCTGCTTTCATCCAGCCCATCAAAGATGAACAGAGGTTTACAGACAGACAGCTGTTCTGCTGTGATCTTCTGGAGTGTTGGATGGAACAGCTGGATCAGAGTGAGAAGACTGTGCTGCTCATCTCTGATCATGTTCAGCTCCCTGAAGGAAAGAGGAACCACAGCACTGATGTCTTGGTTCTCCAAGCCCTCGGCCCAGTCCAGAGTGAACTTCTGCACTGAGAAGCTTTTTCCAGCTCCTGCAACTCCGCTGGTCAGAACCACTCTGATGGATCTGTGTTGGTCAGGTAAGACTTTAAAGATGTCTGGGTTCCTGATCGCAGTGTTATGGAGCTTGTTGGGGTTGCTGGTGGTCTCCAGCTGCATCACCTCATGTTGGGTGTGAACCTCTTCTCTCAGATCCTCAGTGATGTAGAGCTCAGTGTAGACCCTGTGAAGGAGTGTTTTTCTCCCTGCTTCTTCAATTCCTTCAGCCACATGTTTACTGCTCTTCATCAGACTGATCTGGTGTTCTTCAAAAATCTCCTGCAGACCAACATCTGCTGAAAAAGCAGAGATAGACAGCTTCTTCATTAGTGTTAAACACACCAGCAGCTTTCAGGCTAGCTTTGGACATTTCTGCCCTACTCACCGGATTGAGGTCTATCTGCAGACTGAAGTCCGCTCCCCTTCTTCTCTCTGTGGACACTAAGAAGAAATATTAGTGAACAACAATAAAAACAGTAAGTGGGAAGTTCCCATTGATTATAAAGCAGATCATCTCCGATATTCTTCAGACTGAGATCAAAGCTCTGCTCTTTGTGATTCGCTTTTCTTTGTCAACCCTTTTCTCCATCAACTAGTGTCTGAACTAGACACTAGAACTTATTCTGATTTTAGTGTTTAAAAACATTTTAGAGCAGAAGATGAGAAAGGTCAGAAAGTGGGAGGAGTCAACATGTCAGTCAGAAATTATTCAAACTATTTCAATTTCAGCGGCGCAGTAAAGATTTCATAATTTGCCTTTAGACTTTGTGCTTCAGCTCTGTAATGATATAGAAAATTTCACACCACCAATTCATTTGAAATTAATTACACTACTCACTTTTTTTCAATTAGAGACACTGTTTACATGCTATTTGGTCTGAACTTTAATTAAATACGTAAACATTTCATTTGATATTACTAATAATGAATGAGATGAAACCCCATTTTCCTTGGTTTGATATTTATTACCTCCCAAATTAAGACGATAATAAAGATAGCCCCAAACAACAAAATTTGACGATGTCTATTTCCACTGTTTGCTGCACTGACAGCTCGACAGTGATGTGTCATGCTCATGATGTTGTTCTGACGGAATACATTCCACTCTTCCACAAGTGCTACATGCAGTTCTGTTAGGTCAATTGGGGGAGCGGCGCAATCATCCAGTCTCTGCATCAGCTGCTTCCACACATGCTCTTCGAGGTTCAGGTCAGGGGACATCACTGGCCATACCATATGAGGGACTCCGACTTCTTGAATTTGAGTTGTGAGAATTCTGGCATGATGTGTTGTAGCATTATCATCCATGAACAGAAAGTTAGGGGTGTGTTAGTGAAAATGGGGGGTATTGATGGGTTCTCTGAGGCAACAACAATGGACCCTATACAGTAACCAAACTGGTTTTTATACTGGCTGGTGATGCCTGCCGAAAGTGTTGTACCTCTTCCTCCACCAAAGCAAATCCTGCTGACAACCATCATTTCTGTTCAAGGTGACCCGACACTCATCAGTGAACAGGACACGTGTTGCTGGATCGTCAAGGTCATATGGTTTCATGCCCACTGGAAAGATTCATGGTGGTTTCTTGGTGTAAATGGAGTTGCAACGGTTCTCTGGCATTCAAGCCAAAGCAGTGAAGTCGGTGGTGAATGGTTTGTCTGAAAACTCTAGTACCCCTTACAACTCGTATTCAGCCAAACCAATGTATGAATGCATAGGTCCTTAGGTACCGTATTTTCACGGCCATAGGGCACACTGGGTTATAAAGCGCAGTCTCAGTTATGGGTACTTTTTCTGTATTTAACACATACAAAAGGCGCACCGGATTTTAAGGCGCGGGCACGTTAAAGCATACCAGTAAAACATGCATGCTAGCGTGTGTTTGAAAAAAGGGAGCGGGGAAAACTGAGTTGGTTGTGATTTAGTTTTTATTTTTCAGTTATCAATTAGCATCCAAAAATCCATCTAAGTCCTCTTCTTCTGTATCTGAAATGAACAGCGGGGGAAAAAATGTTATCATACACGTCATTGTCAGAGTCCGTCGCATTGCCGTGCGGCACCTAATCAATGATGCCAGCTTTTGTAAAAGCTCGAACAACAGTGCAAGCAGTCAACAGTCACCAGAATACGTCACTGGACCACAAGGAATTGGAAAAAGATCCCCCAAATGCAGGTGGGTCTGTACGTCTCTGCACTGCTTTTTTGATGCAATTCTGTGTAAAGAAAAAGATCATTACTGACTAAATTCAAACAGCTTTGTTGAATAAATCAGACGTACTGTCTTACCAAATTTTTTTGGTAGTAACTGAACTCATTTGGATTTATAGAGCAGAAAGGTGTGTGTGGGGGGGGTGGGTGGGTGGGGGCGGGGTACTGGAACAGGTAGAGATCTACGGAAATCTGATTCTGTTCTGGGAGGTCCCCAAGAGCAGGGATGGGAAACTCCCAGTCTTGTGGGCCGGTGTGTCTGCATGATTTCTTAATATCCATGGAATGCTCGTGACTGACTACCTGGTTCAGGTCTGTACAGCCAATTAGAACAGGCCAAAGCAGGGTATGTTGGAAAACATACTCTCTCATACTCTCTCCCTCTGTCATGTCTTGTCGTCCTTATCATTTGTCCTGAGTTGTGCACTTCTGGTCTGTCGGTCATCTGTTGTCTCGTGTTGCACTTCCTGTTTTATTTTGAAACACTAACACTCCTCTCATTTCAGGCCATGTTCCTTCCTGCTCTTGTCTGTTCCCCACAGGTGTGACTGTGTAATTTCCTCTGATTGGTTCCATCTGTGTTTCCTCCCTCATGTCTTAAATAGTCTGTCTCCCTTTGTCCTGTGCCAGGTTGTTTGGTTATTTCCAGAACTATTGTTTAAGCCTGTTCAAGAAATTAAAACCACTAGATCTCTGCATCTGAGTCCAGCCCTGTGATCATTCCTGACACCCTCTAGGTCTGATATTGCCCATTCCTGCCCTAGACTGTGATCTGAAATTCATCATGGACAAACCTGTTGCTCTTCTGCATGAGGCTGTGGGTGTACTGAGCAGCTCAATCAGTCGAAGACTGAAACATCCTCGCTGCATGAAGGTTGAACGATTAATTGATTGTCGCCTTATCCAACCAGATCAAGCTGTCTCAAGCAAGTTGTTAATCCAATCAAACTATACCATTGTAAATGTTTCCAAAATGACAAATTGATAGTTGATCTTGGAAAATATCATTTGGATTGAGACATAGTAGGTTGTTTTTAATGTCTTTTAAAAAAAGGGTCAGCACAGTAAACAACACACATGATGGTGGCAAAAAGTGATCAAGCCATCATTACAATCCAATGTGTGGAAATCCTTTGAATTTTGCAAAGACACGTGACCATACAGTGTGGTAGACTGTTCTAATAATGTTCCCCTATGTATTGTTTTTGTGAGGGAAAAACAACAGTGCTTTATGAATTTTAAAATGTGAAAAACACTTACTGCTCCACTCCTGAACTGCTGTCTTTGAAGTTGATAGGTAAATCCTTTGAGAAGTCACTTCTGAAGGACACACAGCTGGGCTCATACCCGGGTCCAGGTTGGTTCCTGTAGAGAATGAAGGTTGGTGATGTTAGTGGTGAACTCTGATATGGAAAAGAGTCATGGACAGTTGGAGATGGTCATCTCACCTCTGAGTTTTAATCTGGCTCTCATCTTCTCCAACTCTGATTTTCTTAGAGGGAGGGGCTCCCACCTCTCTGTCCTCACACTGATCCATACTGCTGGGATCACTGGATCCACATCAGCTCACACACACCTTCTCCCTTTATCCACAGATGAAAGACATTATCAACTTTGATCCTCATTCAAAAAACAAAACAGCTGCTCATCCACTGATTGGCTGTTCTCTTGTGTTTTTCTCTCAGGTTTAGGTGAGGAGTGGGAGGCGGTTTTGCTGCACTTCTGCTTTCATGAAGCTGCATCGAATAGAACAGTGTTTTTCAACCTTTTTTGAGCCACGGCACACTTTAACCTTGACAAAAATCCCACGCCACACCAGCATCCAAAAAAAAGATAATCAGAAACTCATAGCATTCTCAAACCCAGCAATTTGCAGCTAGCCCGATACTAGGAGTTTCCCTGAATGTTTTCACTTAATTGGCTTCTAAAATACAATCAAAATAATCTTCCACCCATGTTATTATACCGTGATAACGCTTATAAACAGAAAATTGTTAAGAGTTTGCAGAAAACGGCCAGAAACAACCATGTGAATACAGCCGCAACATAGAAAAGTATGTCTGATTTACTCTGGTCTAGTCTTTCGTCTCCGTCGAGTTGACACTAAAAAGAAAATTTCATCAAGCGATAGGAATGTTTACATGGCGTCGGTCAAGTCTGCGTCCGACGTCCTTCCCTCAGCACGCAAGCTTTACCCAGGAGTATGGCAAGCCAAAGACATCAAAAGGCACCGCTTTCCCCCGAACGTTTTAAAGTAGCGTGTAATATGCCTTCTTGTATTTTTCCAGTGTAAAAATCTATTGCTAAGTTATTTTTACATTAATGCTACTTACACACCGGGCATGTGTTGCTTGTTCATGAATGCGCTCTAAGAGTTTCATGAACGCCCATTCACACCAGACAGGGAGGGTCTTCTTCTTTTTTTTTTCTTCTACTGTTTACTATGGAATAGACCTAGTGCAAATTTTCAAAGCTGTGCAAATCCCGGAAATCTTGCTCCAGGCATTTTTGTTTCTTTTCCGATAAATTTCTTGTATTTATTCCAATAAACAAATTGGTGTCATAATTCCAGCCGGAACAAAAAGTGTTCGGCCTGCAATAACTGTTTGGGGGCCGGTGTGGGTACCGGATGTTCTTGGGTTGCCGGATGTTCTCGGGGTCCTTCAGGGGTCCTTCCAATGAGTTATATCACTAGAGGAGACATCACGTGGTTCCTCATGGGAGGAGAGCACCGCCATCTTGGTGAGGTCAAGTTACAACTGCAGTGCAAATTTTTTAACTGTGGAATAATAAAAAAAATTCTGGGATGAGTTCTGCTTCTGGAATTCTTCCAAAATTGCAATGCCATTTCATTTACACTCAAAAAGTGTTCTATTCGGTGTGGTATCATATAGACCACAAAATACAGTTCTTAATATCCTGATATTGCAAGGAAAGTTTTATATGCACAAAAATAAAATTTTGAAGACCAAACCACTTTTTATAACATTTAATAAAGAGCTCTGTTTTTACTTTCAATCACTTCATTATATGAAAAAGAAAAATGGCTTGAAATTACTTAGTTTTGTTCAGAAACTTCACAAGTACCCCTAATTAGTATTAGACTATTTAGATTTTTTCTATGTTCCTTTATTTTATTTTACTTATGTTTTTATTTATTTGTGTGTTATGTTCATTGTTTCTTTTTTCCCCCTCTATTCTTTATTTTCTATGTTAATATGTTATGTTTGGCAATGGTGACTGATCTTCGAGGCAATATTGATTACATTGTTATTGTTCGTTATTTAATGTTAATGTCATTGTTAATGTATGATAGCGCAATTGTCAAAGTTTAAAAAAACTTAGCGACGTTAACTCATTGGTCGTTGATAGTTAAAATGGATTAACAGAAATGCTTTTCCTTTTTCAAATGTAAATGCATCAATTGATTCAAAAAATGAAATGAAAATCAATTTTCCAAAAGGCTTTTCATTTTCTACTTCAACACCGCTCATACTGTGATGTAATTAAAAAGATAAAGCAAAGAGGGGATTGCATTTCCGCTTTCACATCCACCGTGCAAAAACTTTCGCATAAATCAGTTCCAGGGGGAGGCGCAGCGATGACGTCAGTGCTCTTGCTTCTTCTGTCACTACTGCACGGATTTTGCGCTGGAAAAAGAGGAACAAAGCAGGAATAGAAAATAGAAATTACGACAAGAAAAGTGGCTTCATGAAGTATTTTTTATTATAATAGACTTCCGACATTTACTTTGACACCAAGGGAGATTTTTTTACCATTTCGAACAATTAAGTGCAACAAAAGAAAAAAAAACACCAAGTCCAATTTAAAACATCATAAAACAGAAGAAACACTTTTCTGAGCAATCCAAAAAATACTGACCACTAAGTGCTTATAAATTTAATACATTTGCTGACATACCTTTGCCCACAGTTTATCACAACAGCAAGACAGTACAAAAGATATGAGGGATCTTATAGTTTTCTTTGTGATTAATGATAGTTTTGAAGACTGGGAAGCAGCAGAAGAGAAAGAAAGAAGAGGATAGAAGACCATGGTGACAGTTGTTGCCATAGATACGATGGCGTAAACCAATCACTGTCAATTGGTTTCAACATGGCGGCCTCCGTATCAGGAAGCAATCCTATTTGGAGAACAGGAGAAGGGAAGGGTTGAGCTGTCCATTGCTTTTACAGTCAGTGGGAGGACCCCAATACTTTCCACAATAAAACTTTTAGACAACTTAAAATGTTCTTTTTTTAACCTGTAAAATGAAATAACTGAAATAAATCAAAGGTCTTTTAATAAATTTCCAGTTTCTTTAAAAAAAAATCAAACTTTTCCTTTTTATTTTTAAAGTACACGTTCTTATGTAGTCTTTTACTTCATGAGTCCCGTGCTCTGAGTGTTCCTCTTTTTCTAAGTTTAAAGTTTCCACTTAATCCTTTATTACAATTTTTGACAAGAAAAAGGCCTTTCTCCAGTGTGTGTCATCATGTGTCTTTTGAGATAAGATATTTGTCTAAAACTTGTGTCACATTCTTTACAAGAAAATGCCTTCTCTCTTGTATGAATTCTCATGTGTGTTTTTAGATTTGATATATGACTAAAACTTTTATCACATTCATTGCAAGAAAAAGGCCTTTCTCCAGTGTGTGTTCTTATGTGTCTTTTAAGAAGAGATTTGTCACAAAAACTTTTGTCACAATATTTACAAGAAAAAGGCTTCTCTCCTGTGTGAGTTCTCATATGTCTTGTGAGACTAGATTTTTGATTAAAACTTGTATCACATTCTTTACAAGAAAAAGGCTTTTCTCCTGTGTGAGTTCTCACGTGTCTTATGAGATTAGAGTTTTCACGAAAACGTTTATCACATTGTTTACAAGCGAAAGGCTTCTCTCCGGTGTGAGTTCTCATGTGAATTCGGAAACGAGACACATAACTAAAAGTTTTACCACATTCCTCACAGACATAGGGTCTGTCATCAGACTCAGTTCTTTTATTGACAGACTCATTTTGTGCCATTCTTGTTCCTTCACTAGAATTTACACAGAAAAGACTATCCCTTCTCTTCCTTTGATTTATGCTCTGTGGATCTGTCTCTCCATCTGTAGTTGATGTTGATTCTTCATGTTGGCTTCCTTCTTCATTCTGACTATCAGTTACATTAAATTTCTGCTGATTGTTTAGACCTGCTTCACTGCTCTCATGTTCCTCATAAGTAAGAATCTCCATCAAGGTATCAGTTTCCTGCTTCAGATCAAGCTGTTCTTCAACCTGAATGATGCAGAGCCCTTCTTGCTCCTCTTTCATCTGTGGAGGTTCTGGTTCCCCCTGTTCCTCTTTAATAGGTCGAGGTTCTTGTCCCCCCTGTTCCTCTCCGATCCGTGTAGGTTGTAGTTCATGCTGCTCCTCTTTTATTTTTTGAAGTTCTGGTTCTTTTTGTTCCTCTTGAATCTGTGGAAGTGTTGACTCCTCTTGTTCCACACTGGCGTTCCCCTGCTGGTTGTAGAGATCGTCCTTTTCACTTGCATCGTTCTGGGGAAGGACTGCAGGGAAACAAAAACGAAAAAGAGCACTTTTAAACTTTTATAGGGCACCAATAAAAATCTAAGTCCTCTTTGTCAGAAGCCCTATAGTTTCATATTTTAATAAATAAATAAATAAATAAATAAATAAATAAATAAATAAATAAATAAATAAAAGACAGTAAGAGTTGATGTTGGTCTTTCAGACTTCAGTAGGATTGTCGGACAAAACAACAACAAAGTTTAAACAAAGTTCCAAGTAGAGCTTGAAAATGTAAAATTCCAAACTAGAAAAAAGGCGCTTATCTCATCCCCAAGCTGTCAATTGGATTTAAAAGACTATATCATGCTTTTCTTAAGCTGTGTGTATGCCTTTCACCAACAGACTAACTAAAATGCAAGACTTTTGCAGAACGATTGTGCATATAAAGAAAGTGTTTGCTGATCACCGCTAGCTCCCGCAGAGAAAGTTGGTGTGTGTTAGCCTGAGGGCGGGGCTGGCAGCTCAGACTGTTCCTGGAAGGGGCAGTGCAACTATTTATATCACAATGTGAGAACACACTTGTTTTTCATGGATTAGGGAAGGAGCTGGTGCTCAGAAGAAGAAGGAGTTAGAGGAATACTCAGAGATGCGTGAAAGATCAAAATACCACTTTGGGGTTGTTTTGTGTGAGTAATAATCAGTATAATACACTAATACACTATAATACACTCAAAAAAGTTTAAATTGCATGATAAGGCCACTTTAAATCAAGAGTACATGAATGGTCCAAGAGTAGAGTTATTCCTTTAATAAAGTCCTTTGTCAGAGAAACGTTCTTAACTATGAGGTTCCATTTGTGCCAAAAAATATCAAAATGTGTTTTAGTCTACTGTGTAATACTTTAGTCCATTGTCTATGTCTACTGATCGTGTTTTTGCGTCCTGTCTATGCTTTGGGCTCATTGTCTATGTCTATTGAACAAGTTCATTTTACATTGGTTCATGTCTATGTATTACTAAGCAATATCTTCTGCATGCCCATGATTCTTTGATTATTACTTTGTATTAACTTTGTGATGTATATGCTTGCTTTATCCTTAAACTTTATCTTTGTCATTGTCCTTATCCATATTGCGTCTAACTACGTCAGGAAGATCCTTAGCAACCGTTGCTAGTGTCGTTTATATGTCGTTTCATGTGTGGTGGAAGATCCTTAGCAGCGTTGCTAGTGTTGTTTGCCTCGTCGTTTCCATTTAGCCGTCAGGAAGATCGCCAACGGCGTTGCTGAGTGTCGTTTATACGTTCTCTCACCATGTATCGTGTCCTTAGATCTTTGTATTTCAAATTTCGCAAAGGTGCGTCAGAGAAGTCTTTATGCGATCGATAAATTGTTTCCGTATTTTTTTGTTTCCCGTATTATCGGAACAAAACATAAAAAAAAAAAACCTTTATTGACAATCCTCTGCTTGCCCACTGCCAGAAAGAGAATTACAGCGTACCAGCGGTTTCGCGTTCCCGTTTAAAGTTATTTAAGTATGGCTTTAATTTAATCTTGGCAGTAAACTATTTTTCAAATTATTTTGAAAAATGAGTGATCTTTATAAAATATGTTGTTACAAATCTGATAGATAAACGAGAATCAGACGGGCTAATAAGAGCTTTATACTGGTCCCGAGTGCGCCATCTCATGGTCATAAATGAATTAAAGAAGCTCAAAAACCAGTCAGTTTTAGACTGTTATATTCATAATTAGTGACTGCGACCACTAAAATTTGAGAAAGGTAACTCATGAAGATATTTTAAAAAGCCTCCTTGCAAGGCCCGTAAATCGTTCGCAAAATAAATATTGCCATGGACTAATGACTTCAGGGTTTATTTCTGAACAAATACATTAAATCAACACCAATGTGTTTGTAATTTTTATTATTAATAAATCATACGTTTTTCATGATCAGAACACAGTACATTCATAAATAGTCTTCGTAAAATGTTCATATTTATTATGTGTCATTCTCCGTGTTAAATAGAAGTAGTTCGCCTCCAGATCAGGTGGTGGCGGTAATGCGCCACTTTGTTTTCGTGTCAAGTGTTGTATGCATGCCCCCCCCCCTTTCTGGCAATACTCGTTTGAGGAGTATCAAAATAAGTTCATCTTAAGCGTGTTGTCATAGTTAACCACAATCTGCTTTGATAAACATTTCTTTTCGTTCATTGGTAGTACAGGAAAAAAATTTACCGGCGTACAAAGGACTTTCTGACGACTTTGGCAAAATTTGAAAAATGAGAACAACTAACGACAAAACACGGGGAAGCGTCGTAGCTAACGACAGTAGCAAACACCGTAGCTAACGACAGTAGCTATCGACAGTAGCTATCGACGTTAGCTATCGACAGTAGCTAACGACAGTAGCTATCGACAGTAGCAACGGTTGCTAAGTCCTGTTGCTAAGTCCTGACGACAAAGTGAGACGACCAAAGACATAGACAGTGGACACAAAAACAGATTTTTGGCACAAATGGAACCTCATACTTAACTACAGCACTGTCCTGTAGAAAAAACCCAGTCACCCCCTAGAAACATCTACCCATAGCCAGAGAACAGACATTTCTTCCACTCGTGAATGTCTCATGTTTGCCGTGTTTGGCATAGTCAAACTGGACAATTTTGTGGCATTCAGTTAGATGTGGCCTTTGAGGTTTTTGAAGTCCTTCTCTTGCAAATGCCGTTTAAACATTTTCTAGGGTCTGCCACTTGACCTTTTTGCTTCATAATCCTTAAAACTACTGTTTTCAGCAGCAATGGCCTGTTGTGAGAGCCCTTACTTATGCAGCGCCACAATTCTGCCACGTAAAAATAACCTGAGCTTATTTGCCTTTGCAGGACTCTAGAATTATTTTTTTGCACTGGTGTGCTCTTTTTCTTAGCTGCACCCATAGACTGTATACATCATTGGATATACTGACCCCTCCCTCTTCACGTTCCTCATAGGATGTACCTGCTGGCTCCAAGAAGACTAAATCCAATAGACTTATTTTTTTTTATTTTTTTTTTCTAACTTGTCCAGTCCAACAGCTGGGCAGGCAGATAAGAGCTGAGGGCCTCTTGTGTTGGACATATTTTACTTTCACAATAGGGGTTATTAATCTTCAGACAAACCAGAGGTATGTCTGAATAAACCCCTTTTGTAATTGAGGCCAAACTTTATTAATTTCAACCATTTTTGAAAATCTTGGGTGTTGGACCAGACGGAAAAGGAAAGAAGGGAAGAAGAGAGAGGGACGTTAGAGAGAGGGGGGGTAGGAGGGTGATAATAGGAGGGGAGGGGGAATAAGATCATGAAGCAGCATAAAGCAACAAGTGTACTGGTTGTTTATCATTACGGTAAGGTTCAAATGTAGTACAAAAAGGGTGCGGCCTGTCCACACACAAACTCAAATGTTATCAACACACCTGCTAGCTGCACAAAAGTCCACATGTCGACATGTACACAAAACAGATAGTTTTCACACGCATACTTATGCCTTAAAACCAACTAGTGTGAAATATTTCAGTCATTCAATCATGCAAACTGTTAGTGCAAAGGTGAGCTAACACCTGTGCTCAGGTGAGTGTTTGTTCTTCTAAAATGGGTGGTGGAACGTGAAAAGAAGGAGGGAGAGTGCCCAGCCATCCCCACCCCAAGACCCCCACCGCAGCAGCAGCGGCAGCCGGAATCCCCCCAACGCCACACGGGAACAGGCAGGGAACAACCGCCCCCCCGGCGACCAAGCCCGCCACCCAGGCCAGGGCCAGCAGGACCTCCGCGAGGCCCCCAGAGCCAGAGAGCGGGGAGGCACGGAGGCAAAGAGAGCGCCACCCCAGCCCAACCAGGAGAGCAACCCCCCCGCCGCGCCGGGAGAGCCCAATGTGGGGCCCCACCGGAGAAGGATGCCCACAGCCCCAGACGAGCACCCCACCACCACCCAGGAGTTCCGGGCATCCCCCCGCCCCAACCCCAGGTACGAGCCAGGACCCCCCAAGGGAGACCCGCTCCGCACTCCAGGCCGCCACCCACCCGGCCCACGGTTGGTCCAGGGAGGAGCAAGGCAGGGGCCTGCCGCCCCCGCCCAGGAGGGGGGAACCCCGGGGAAAAAAAGAGGGCCCACAAGGGGTGTTGTAAATAGGGCCCGACCAGGCTCGGCCACAGTTGGAAATTTGGCAGGGCCCAGTGCTCAGGAGCAAGGACCGGAACCCACCCCCCAGGGACATGAACACCCCCGGCTCAGATGTAATGTGAACCCCCCCACCGCGCGGAGAGAGCACCGCCGGGCCCAGGAAGCCGGCACCCAGGGGACACGGCCGCCGTTGCCAAGGCGCCTGTACCCCCCACCAGGGAAGAGGTAGGGGACAGATGGTCCTAGGTCCCACCTTCCTTGCAATTCAATAGACTTCTAGCTATTACTCAATTATTCACTTGTCAGAATAAACATTTTTGATTTTATATATTTTTCTTAACATCATCTTGCTAATTATAATTTTCTTTATTGCAAGTTATTCAAGTTATAAACTGACCAATCAGAGGCTTCACTAAAAACATGTTGCCCCCACCTCCCCTCCCACTGAAAGGGAAGGGGAGTGAGCTTTGAAGAAGCTTACTCATGATTGGCCAGAGTATTTGCCCTAGAAACGTGACTTAGACCGACTCGAACACTTTTGACTGGCTCCAAATAGTGGTTCTCGTGTTGCGTATAGTTAGATGCACCGTTTTGACCACATCTTATTTAACTCAGCACTTTTACATGGTTATTTCTCTTTAAATCCCTGTCAATGTGTGCGTTTGGACTAGCATGCATATTTCCCAAATATCTCCAGTCAAGATCCACCAGCTCCACAGTCAGATATCTGCATCACATTGATAAAATAAGATTTAATATGCCTTTAATGTCACTGTTGACATACAATACCAGACAAAAAAGATGGAACAATTCACCTGCACGATTTTGAACTTTTCTGTTTTAAACATTCGCTCTCTTTTAAACAAATCTTTTTTGTGAATGAGCTTATTTTAGATAACATAGATAACTTTTTTTTAACTAAAACTTGGCTTAGTACTGATGCTCCTGCTATTCTCACAGAGGCTTCCCTACCAAATTTTAACTTATAATTTTCTATCAGGGGAGCTGAGGAAAAAAAAAGGCGGGGGTACTGCATCAATTGCTAGTGGCTCATTTGTAAACAAAAAAATTACACTTCCTCCACATTTGAGCATCATGCATTTTCTTTCAACAGCCCACCTATTTTATGTATTACAGTCTCCAGACAACCAAAGCCTTCTTCCTGTTTTAATACAAAAAAAAAAAAAACACAGAATTTTTAGCATTCATACACTCTTAATATAGTAGACCTTTAATAACTGGTCATTCTTAACCTTCACGTTGACAAAGATGGTGATGCTGGTACAAATGAGTTTCATAAACAGCACGTTACACAGCCTACTCACAACAGGGGGCGCACTCTGGACTTGGTCATGATCTATGGTCTGTCCTGTAGTGTTTCCTTTGTTGTTGAGATGGCTGTGTCATATCACAGATAGGGCTGCCAGTGAGGATTTGGCTATGAAAAATTACCAATGCTAAATTGGTATTGACGACGCGTCGTTTATTTTATTTTCAGGAACTTTAGGAGGCAATATAGTCCTTCCTCAACCATAGGAGAAGAAGAAAGATACAAACTTAATTTTCATGCTGCACTCACACCAGTGGTGCATTCAAAAATGTGCATCTAGCCAGTGGTGTACATACTGGATTAGCACTAGTCCACCTACAATAGGTAGAGGCTGCCTGAAAATCCTGCAAAATTTGCTCAGGATCGTTTCTTTTCACATCTTTGTTCCTATCGATGTCAGTCTTGGTGTCATTATATTTACAACGGCTGGTACTGGATTTTGAAGCGGACGCCACTCACACGTCAATACTAAATCAGAGTCCTCGGTTGGTCACAGTACTGATTCAGCATGAAAATGTTCAGCCTGAACTGTCAAACGCGCAATCAATGAACGGCCGATTTGTATGTAGAGCTTGCGACTGGACTTAAAGACTTGCATAGAGACGCGCTATCATGGGCGTTCTGGAGGCAGAAGCCCGAAATTTTGGTCTGCGCCATTGACTGTAGACTGGGGAGGAGCCAGTGCACACCAGAGATAGCTCCAACACTTACACAGAGCATCCTGAATGTCTTTCTAAAAGGAGTAAAAGCTATGTCAATGGTTAAAGAGGATGTATTTAAGGACATGATATGGGTGCTGCACCCTGGCTGCCACCTAAGTTAATTTAGCACAAAAAATTGTATATTGCTGAATTTTTTACTGTTCATTATTTGCAATAAAATAAAACCCATGTTTATAAAAATATTCTTGCTAAATATTTCTATGGGACGTTGAGACAATGATTAAGTGCAGGGATCAGGAACCCAATAGCTTGCAAGCCAATTGTGTCCTTTTTATGCTACCTTACCTGGGACCTTAAACTTTATAGTTTTATAAAGGGAAATTGAAATTCATGAACTGTACATTTAAATTTTCGATTTTTGTGAATGCACCATACGCCGAGAATTAGCAGTACCATACATGATGTGAACCTCCACAGACCGAGTACCAGCACATCACCTTTTGTAAAACATAAATGAAATTAAATTAAAAAAGCCCATGATTTTACATAAGCAGTAATTGTTGAATAGTCGACTACTAAAATAATCATTTGTGACAGCCCTACAGATCACTATTGTCTAATTTTTTAATATCACCAGTTTTTCTAGACAAGCATCAGTGAGAACTGCGAGGACACGATATATAACTTCTGATGTGGCTGCAAATTTTATCAAAGTTTTACATCCAACTCACATTATAATTTTACCAGCATCATATGATTTTATGGTTGCACATTTAAACAAAAAACTAGAGTCAGTCATTGATGCTGTAGCTCTACTTAAAAAACAAAAACGGTGAAAACTAAAGCTACAGCACCCTGGAGAATTGAAGCGATCAGAGTCATGAAAAGTGAATGCAGAGGGCGGAAAGATAGTGGAGAAAATCAAAATTAACTGTACATCATGAATGTTTAAAGAAGAAATTATGCACAGTCCTGCAGTAAAAAAGCTAGAATTCTCCACTTCTCAAACTTAATCATACAAAACCAAAATGATCCTCTGGTTATCTTTAAGTAAAATTATTTAAAAAAAAAGTTCTAATCCAATTTAAAGAATTTTTAACTCTGGAATTGAATTTATTTATTGAATAAAGACATATATAAAAATGTAGACATAACTGCAAACAGCAGTCGAGAGCCCATATCAATGCTTTTAGTTTTTAGTTTCCAGCATTTGTCCTTAGATGGTTTTTTTTTTTTTTAAACAATAAGATTCATAAAATGAGAATAAAATACCAGACATAAAACAAAAAACAGTCATTGTTAAAATTACACAAACTAGTTGGAAAGACACAGGGACACGTCAAAAAGATAAAAAGCACACCAAATCAACCTGTTTAAAAATGCAGCTAGCACTGCTGCTGATATAACCAAGACATTTTAAAAAGACTGAAACTGGTCACAGACTTTAAATCAGGGGAACGTGAGTTCCAAAGTCTTGTCTCTTTCACCAAGAGGGCAGACTGAGCAGTACTAGTTTTGCAAAAGCGGATCTCACAATTTTTAGTGGAGACTCCTTTAGTTCAGTGTTTTTCAACCTTTTTTGTGCCACGGCACACTTTAACCTTGACAAAAATCCCGCGGCACACCAGCATCCAAAAAAAATGGTTTAAAAAAAAGAAAAGAAAATGCGCATAGTCTGTTTTTATCTACATCCCCTCTGTAATCTCACATGAATTTTTGTGATAATTGTTGCAGAAAAAGCTGGAAGCTGCAGCTGTTTTTTCTAAAAGATGTATTAAGAGCCCTCCTTTTTCCCCTCCCCTCTGGACCACACACGGCAACGCCTCCTTCCATCGCTGCGTTGCCTCCATGACAACCGTAGTCACAAAAGTCCAAAGGAGGGCCACGGAAGTCGGCAATGCTGCTTCGTAGTCCTCAGAACGTCTACGTTTGATAGTTTCAGCATTGTATAGTGTAAATGCAAAAATCAGATACCGGTCACTTTTAAAAGATGATGTAAGCGGGTCGTCAAAAAAATCGGATTTAGTCAGAAAATCGGATTTGGGCATCAAGACCTGCAGTGTAAATGCAGCCTTAGACTCTCGGAAACTCTAAGTCCAGGTACTACTGGATCTGAATGTGAAATTTGACATACTAGATCAGGGGTCACCAACATGGTGCCCACAGCCACCAGGTCGCTGTGCGAATTTCTGAGGAAGGGGGGAAGGGGATGAAGAGCCCTCAGCCTGTCAGCTTCCAACAGCTGGTTCAAGCGGTTCATATATCGCTATAACCGAAGTTTGTGTCCCTGCAAGGAGAAATGGCATCAGCTGACTCAGAAACGGACAGAAAATATCCTGACACACTGAAGAAGATAATCACGGAGAATAATTATCATCCGGATGAATGAATGATCGATGAAACCGGCCTCTTCTGGAAGAAGCGATGCTCAAAACGCGCTGCTGCTGCTGGACTGACACGCTGTGCCCGACGCTAAAATCGCGCTGCAGGATCTCTTGCACTTAACTGATGAAAGAGAAAACATGGATGTCATGAAATGTTTTACAAAACACCAGAAATGTTTCAGACGGGTTTTTGATGACTAAGGATCGGTGACGGACATTCTTAGGCCGCGCGGGCACGTTAAAACATCGCTTACTGTAAAGCTGACCCAGAATTCCCAAAATTTCTGCATTACTACTGCATCATTCATCAGCAGGCGTTATGAAATGTAGTGATGTAAGCGATCATGTGAAAATGTAACAATTACTGAGATTGGTAAAAGGCTGAATATTGATATGTTTCTCGACTTGTTGTCATTGTTGATAATTATTGGGAGAAATCATTAAGGTAAGGAATCTTTTCACATTTATGAGTATCATTAATCATTATTAACAATTAACTAAAGGCAAACTGAGCAAATTTGTTATATCAGGAGTGACTATCAAACTGGTAGCCCTTTGTATGACCCAGTACCCATGATGTAGCCCTCAGTTTCAAAAAAGTTGGTGAGCCCTGTACTAGATCATAGTGTTTTACTTAACAGGCTGAGCGGTTTGGGCATCTCTGGTACTTTTCCAATGTGATTTTGTTCCTATCTCACAAATGAGAGATTTTATGTAAGTATGGATACATGCTCCTCAAAGGTCATTGAAATCAATGTTGGGGTCCCCCAAGTTTCACTTTTAGGCCCACTACTTTTTAATCTCTATATGATGCCAATTGTGGATGTGATCAGGGGCCATGGCGTTTGTATTCATAGCTATGCTGATGACTCACAACTCTACATCGCTGTGTCTCTTGATGAAGAAGAGTCACCAAACTTTTAAATTGCATTTTAGACATTAAGTCATGGACTGCAGCAAACTTCTTACAGTTCAACCTGGACAAAAAAGGTTTTAGTCATCAGTTCTGAAGACAAGACAGAGATTGTTTTATCTAAACTGAAAGAAAATGATTAAACTTCTCAGTAAATGAGAATCCTGGGTCTTATTTTTGACTCTGATATGAATTAGTCCACAAATTAAAATGATAACAAAAACAGGATTTTATCCTCTTAAAAATATTGCCAAAGTTTCTCTCACACACACATATTTCAACATTCTGGTGTAGTATTTTAGACTTGCTGTAAAAACGTGTTCTCATGAAAGTTTTTAGGTTGACAACAGGTTGTACTCAATTAATTTCAATTTCATTTGGGCCACATATTATATTCATAAACATAAGCTACTAATAATAAACCCTTCCTCTCCATTTTTATCTGTGAAATTAAAAATTATGCGGAATCTACTAAAAACGCAGACTTTAAAAACTTGGAACATATTTGAAAAAATAATTTGAAAAATCAGTGATGCCCTTTTTGATCTCCATACTTTTACGTTTTTGATTAATAGTTAAATGCGCTGTAATTTTATTTGTGTATATTATTAGTAGCTTTTCTTGTTTGGCTCAGTTGAATTGTGTCTGTTTAATACTATGTCAGTATAGTCAATTTAGCAGAGCGCCTGTTTACCGCTTCAAGATGGCGGACTGTAAGCCTCCAACATAAACGGGCATCTTTATATTTTTACTTGGATCAGAATGTTCAGGAAGATGAAGGCTTTATCTCAGTTGTTAAAGTGAACATACTTATAGCGTGCAGCTGAAGCTGTGGTTTCCAGATGACATCCAGCAGTCTGCGCTGCCGACAGAGCTCCTGCTCGTACTGGACGATGGTTCCTTCACAGTGTCTGAAGATTTCTTCAGCAGCAACAGCTAGTCGCTCGCTGATAAACTCTCTCAGAGAATCAAGCGAAGACATCGTTGCTGCAGCTCAAACTCACTAACACGTAGTGCTATGCAACTCCGATCATCATTCATTTGCTGCTAGTCTCACAATCACAGCCACGTTCTCTTTGTTGTCTTTACATTTTACACTTATTTACTGATTTGGGAAAATACTCAGAGTCCCGACACAAACCACATATCGTCCTTTCTGTCCAAAAATCTCACAAAATTACAAACAAAACACCACCGTTCTCTGAATACAAGCTAAAGCGACTAGCGCCTCCGTTCGGTCGTTGTTGTTATTGTTGTTGTCTCAATTTTGGCGGTTGGCCAACAACGTCGTGGTACATTAGCGCCACCACGTGGTCTGGAGTGCAGGTCAAAAATATTTCCAGTTTCTTCCATCAGTCATTCACAGTCGGCCTATCTTTCTTTAGTGGTTCAATCAAATATATGTGGGAAATTTTCGTGGAAAAAATATTATTGAACACAGATTTTCTTTTACAGACTGAATGAAGTAAAAATGTAGTAATAAATTCTGCTTCTTTGGAGGTCTTAGAATGAAACAGAAGGGGGCATTGGAGCACAATGCTACTTTTAGAGCTATAAAATAGACATATGTGAAGAGATCGCTTTTTCTGGCCTCAGGAAACACAATCAGACATGATTTAATAAAATATTTTAGACAAAGAGAGAAATCTGATAATTTCAGAAAATAAAAAAATACTCATTATTGCCACGTGGAGGCAACAATGAACTTATTGCAGTTCAAACCCACGACAAGATAAGTGAAGAAGAAGAAAGGAGGCTACGTGTGTCTGATGGTTAGCAGCTAGCTGTGATCAAGGCTGTAAAAGAAACGGACAACCAACCTTTAAAGTTGTGGACAGCATGGACGTGTTTTTGTACGTCATCTCTGCCGCCATCCTCGCTGCGTTGATCGTGTTTGCGTTGAAAGTGCAGCGGAAAACTCAGCAAGGTACCGAACTATGCGGAAAACAACATCATGTAATATCCGATGTTTTCTTTCTGAACACATTCGTTATTTTTTTAACTCGATTAAAAAATACATTTAATTATAAATGAATATTTAGAAATTAGGCTTTGAAGAAAACGCTAGAAGAGAGATTACGTCAGCTGTTGCCCTGTTTTAATCTTCGTGGTGCGTTCAGGTTCTTCATTTTTGCGAATTCTTTACAGGCACACCTGCTTATGATAAAATAGTATTTAAAAATGAAGAATCAGCCGGTATTTGCTGTTGTTTACACAGTTGAAGTATTTGTTTGTTTTAAGTTAAAATCAAGTCTAAAATTGCAAGTCTTTGATTATTTTTTGTTTCCACACATATATTGGACAACAGTTTTATTCCACACTGTTCGTTCTTAACGTTATTTCCTTAAAGACGGCTGGATAGCTCTAATGTTGCTCGCCATTTTTATTGCACCATCAATTATAGGTTGAGCTGTGAGGTGAGAGTGTGTAAACTAAGGAATAATGAGGATAATGGGAAGTGAGGGCGGGTTTTTTCCCCTTCAACATTCCCACTCACAACTAGTCCACTGGGAAGTATTTTACAATAATTTAACGAATAATTGTTTGGGACTTTAACAGAAAATACTTTATAGAATAATTCCCATCCTGACACATTGTGTTGTGTCTTTTTCTCAGCTGACGACGAGCAGCAGAGGGATGTGGCGCGAGCAGCAGGGCCTCCTCCTCGGGTGGCGGCGGAGCGTGGAGCCGGAATGCCTCGCAGGAGGAGAAATCTGGCTGCTGAGATGGCTCACAGGAGAGCCCAGAGAGAGGAGTCAGGTAAAAAGGCAGCATCAGCTCTTTTCACTTGGAAATGGTGGAGAGGCTTTGATGACATGTGCTGAATGTTTCAGAGGAAGAGGAGGACGAGGAGCAGCTGAGCGCTCAGCCGGCTGCAAAGGTAGGAGCCAAGAAGCAGAGGAAGCTGGAGGAGAAGCAGGCCAAGAAGGCCCAGAGAGAGGTAAGGCTGAAGACAGAGCTGCTGCTCCTGCATAGCTTCTGAAAGAGTACTGATGATGCTGCTCTGCAGGCAGAGCTGGAGGAAAGGGAGGAGCGTAAGAGGATGCAGGAGGTGCGAGAGAAGGAGAGGCGGCAGGAGGAGGAGAGGGAGCGTCTGCTGGAGCAGAAGCAGGTGCAGACAGGTTTTTCTTCTTCTTCTTCTGAATGGTTTTCTCTTAGGAAAAAAAGGCTCAAACTTTATGCTGCTTGATCAGGAGGAAGATGAGAAACGAGCTAAAGAGGAGCAGGAACGACGAGAAGAGGAGGAGTACCTGAAGCTAAAGGCTTCCTTCGTGGTGGAGGAGCAGGGGGAAGAGGAGCTGCTTTCTGAGGATCAGGTAAGGCTCAGGTGTTCTTCTCTACCTCCTGGGGGCTCTGGGAGTCCTGATTTGGACTCTGACTCTGTTCTTTCACTGCAGTCACGCCACCTGCTGCAGGACTTCATCAACTACATCCAGGTGAGACCAGCAGGCGTCCTCTGATGAGTAGGATCAGGACTTGAACTCTGATCTGTGTTTGCAGAACTCTAAGGTAGTTCTCCTGGAGGACCTGGCCTCCCAGTTTGGGATGAGGACTCAGGATGCCATCAGCAGAGTGCAGGACCTCCTGGCTGAAGGAACTCTGACAGGTGAGAAGGTTCTTAAAAAAAAAAAAAACTATAGCAAGCAGGAGGGGAAACTTCAGTTTGAAAGCTGCGGTGGAAACGAAGTAGGGTCTTTGGGAAAGGAGATTATTCTTTTTCTTTTCAGACACAAGTCAAACAGAATTTACTAAATCATTAGGATGAAAAAGTTGCATAAATGCCTAAATGTGAGGGAGAAATGTGGTAAATAAAAGGAAATTAAGGAAGGTGCCAGAAAAAAATGAAAAAAGTGGGCGAAAAAGGGTCAAGTAAAAGACAAAACGTACCTAAAGTGTTGCTTACAATGCAAGACTGCTTTGCCCTGCTTCAGAATCCACTGGAATTACCTACATTTTATAAACAGTTAAAGAGTTACAGTAGTCAAAGAAATGTAAACACATGAGCTAAAGCTCAGGTGATAATGAATTAACAATGACACTATAATATAGAATTCAACCCCATATTTTAATATTTTATTATTTAGTATTAGTTAAAAAAGACTTTGACGGAAATGGCAAGGACTATAAAGATGACTCCGAGACACAGAGATGCTTTCTATATAGGTGCTGCCGCATTGCTGTTTTGCTACCATGAACTGCAAGTTTGGCTTTACAACTTTCGAAAATCCCAGCCCTGTTTGATTTATTTTCGCTGATTTATTTACTCTGACGTGCTCCCAAACCTCAACATATAAGTCAGGAGTATCAATATAAAAAATAAAACAACTATAATGAAGCTAAAGCAAAAATAAATTGTTTTTACAAATTTTAAATTCAAAATGACATCAGGCTATTTTATATATTTGGGTGTCAGAGTAAAAAACCTTTATGAAAAGAACTAGGTGTAAGCACAGGTAAACGTTACCTGCATGGCGTTTCCGCCTGACACCCCTCCGACGGTGCCAGTAGGGCAGCTGCAGGGTCATCAGCCGGGAGCCACCCTTCATTGATGTTTCGCTCCATTAATCCCTGAACATCTCACGGTGGTGGAGCAACAGCAGAGACGTATCCCTGCCGCCCGTAGGACCCATCTTTTCCCCACGAACTGTCCTTCCTCCTCAACCATAGCCAGAAACTGGCTTTTTCAACCTCCTCCGCCAAGTCCTTGGATGCCTTCTTCAATTTCGATCCAGTCACTCCCATCTTCCTAAGGAGGAGCTGGGTGGATGTTCCAACGAAGCCTCTGCAGCCAACCTCCACTGGGCAGATGATGGTTGACCACCCAGCATCTCGGCACTCAGCTACCAGCTCTGTGTATTTGTTCTTCTTCCTTTCGTATGCAGCATCCATTCCTCCCTCCCAAGTTATTATGAGCTCTGCCAGGATTACTGCTTTGGCTGCAGAGGACCACAGGATGATGTCTGGCCGCAGAGAGGTGGTAGTTATCTCTGGTGGGAAGTTGAGCTGACGGTCGAGGTCCACCCTTAAGTTCCAGTCGCACCTTGGTGTTAGCAGTGATGGTGTCCCTCTCCTGTTGGTGTTCTGTGCTCCAG
This sequence comes from Oryzias sinensis, assembly GCA_037389245.1. Classification (NCBI taxonomy): domain Eukaryota; kingdom Metazoa; phylum Chordata; class Actinopteri; order Beloniformes; family Adrianichthyidae; genus Oryzias; species Oryzias sinensis. The sequence continues at coordinate 15,758,084 of CM074510.1, forward strand.
CCCCTTCTCCAACAAAGTGGATCAAAGATGGTGTCTTCGTGGGAGGATCTTTAGCTGCCTCCATCCTCCGTACTTCCAGGACCTCTGCCAGTTTCCTCAAGACCTGGTCATGCCGCCATCTGTACCTACCCTGGGCCAGAGCTGCTTTGCAACCGGACAGGATGTGTTGTAACGTCGGGCTTGGAGTCTTGCAGAGATGGCAGTTTTCCTCTGAGCCAAATCATAGGCTCAGATTGCTGGGGCTGGGTAGGGTGTCATAGGTGGCCCGGATGAGGAAGCTCAGCCTTGCTTGAGGCATCTTCCATATGTCAGACAACCCTGTGGTCCTATTGACCACGCCTCCCCAGGTTGTCCAACGCCCTTGCTGTGGCTGGCTGAGTGCTTTAATCTTGTGCTGGTTTTCCTCGCTCCTGGTCACCTCTTCAATCACCAGCTCTTTCCTCACACTTCTTGTGGCTTTCGACCAGAACTTGGGGGCTGTTCCCCAGCCTAACCCAGCTCTTCCGGACTGCGTCTTTCCCACGATTTCGTTGTGTTTAAGCTTGCTGATGGCCTGGTCAACAGCCTCTTCTGCCTTCCAGTTGCTTCCGGTTCAGACAGGTGCCTTGGTGTTTCTTACAACAGGGTGCTTGAGTCTCTCAGCTCAAGCACAAGCCTAGTCGTCTCCTGTCTGTAGCCTAGGCTGATGGGCTTCAGTGGCAGCTGGAGTGTGTTCCTCCCAAAAAGGCCTGTGTTGGACAGACTTCGAGGTAAGCCAAGCCACTTACGGATTAAATTGTTTGCTTTGGCATCCATCTTTGCTACTGTGGATGATGTACTCTCACACAACTTCAGGGGCCACATCAAGCGTGGATAGAGGATGAATTGCTGGCACCACACTTTGAATTTCCCTGGGAGGTGGCTTTTGTCAATCTTCTCCAGTCCGTCCCTAAGCTGGAGCATGATGGTGGCCGGCATGCAGGTGTCAGACAGCTCCGCCGTATGCAGTCTTCCCAAGCTTCGCACTGGTTGCTCAGCCAACAATGGAATTCTTTCTCCATTCACTGTGAAAGAGATGTGGTCATCCCTCACCCCCTTCCGGATTGAGAGACTGCGAGACTTTGAGGGTTTGATTCTAATTCTGGCCCATCCAAGGAGATCTTCAAACCTCTTCAGGAACCTGGCAGTACATGCCGCTGTTTGCAGCAGGCTTGTTACATCATCTATGTAACTCTGCAAGGCTGGTAGTCGCTGGCCCAACTGTGACTTTGGCCCTCGCCCCATTTGCCTACCACCAATCAGAATGACCTCAAAGGCTGCCATGAAGATGATGGGAGAGATTGAGCAGCCCATTGCGATGCCTTTCTCAAGATGGTGCCAACTGGTGGTAGCTTCCTGTGTGGTGTAGCATACTTGGAAACTACTGAAATAGTTGCATTTTAGCCTCTGGATGCAAATTGGGATGTAGAAGAATTCTAGCGCAAAGGTTATGAGCGGATGAGGAACTGAACCATAGGCGTTTTCCAGAATCAGCCAGACAACATGAAGGTCGGACTTCTCGCACTTGGCTGCTTGAATCTGGTTCCAAATCATAGTCGAGTGTTCCACACAACCTGAGAATCCTGCGATACCTGCCTTTTGGCAGCTGGTGTCAATGTAATTGTTTTCCAGTAAATAATTCTCCATTCTCTTTCACACCACTGAGAAAAAGATCTTCCCTTCCACGCTTCCTCTGAACTGATTGATGTTCCGGGAATCCTGTTCTTTTGGGATGAAGGTAGATATTGCTTTGCTCCATTCAGTTGGAATGGCTTGGGTCTTCCAGGCAATGCTCACTAGCTTCCAAAGGAACTTCAGCACCGCCGGGCAGTTCTCGTATACCTTGTAAGGCACACCGTTCGGGCCTGGTGCTGAAGCAGATCTTGCCTTGTCTACCACCTGCCTAATTTCCGCCCACCTTTGCGGCATTGTGTCGAACTGAAGCTTAGGCTCAGCAGGACGGGGCACATAACCTGGTAAACCAAGAGGAATATTCTTATCTTGGTCACTTAGTTGACTTTTTATGTGCTCTTCAAGCTCCTGTACTGTTGCACTCAGCCTTCCACTCTTTTTCTCCTCAAGGAGGCTCTTGGCAAACCTGAACGGGTCCTGGAAGAACTTTGCCCTCTCTTTCTCTTTCCTGCTTCTTCTTCTTCTGATCCGCTCTGCCCTTCTTAACTTAGTTTTACCCCTTAAAAAAATCACTTCTGGGATGGAGCAATCCCTGTTATTAATTGGCCATATTAACTCTATAAAAAGGAATGTATTACCCAAAGAAAGAAATTTACTGCACAATTAGTCATATAAGTTGAAGCAGCCAAATAATACATAAAAAAGAGGATAAATCATATACGTCAAATCTGAAGTGGAAGTTCTGAATAACTCTGCCAGTCCCAGTGTAAGATGGAGCGTTTCCCTAGTTGCTTTCTTTTTTTTTTCCCTAGTTGCTTTCAATAGCAATCACTGATACACACACACCTACAGTGCCCTCTAGTGACTGTTATTGGGAACTAAAACGGACATGGCAACAAAGTCACATTTAAAGAATTGTTCCTGTGTATTTTGTGTAACACGGTTGTTATATTCTAGCTGTTTGCAATATGTAATAGCTCTACGGCTATGTCTTTATTCCTTCCCGAATCACTAACTACTAAAAAACTAGATGGTGCGGGACAAGTTAGTGCCCTAAATTTTAAAAGCAATTCGGACACCGTGCTCACTACTTTTTTTTTTTTAAATAGTGAATATGATGTCATATATTTCACAAAGTTAAAATTTTATTGATATTAGTGTTATCATGTGTGATCATTTATCAATCTAATGTCTTGCTGTATTTTAAAAACATTGGTTCGTTTAAAAAAATACATTTAGATAAATCTTTTTGGCAAAAATTGTTCAGACTCAATGCATGGTGGTCTATAGTTGGCAATCTAGTGAGCATCGATGCACACTGGTTTTTTGCAGAGACTTCTGGGAAATTTCTAGGCCACTCGATTTTGGAATTGTAGATTCAGAAAGCACTAGAAAATTACGAATGCACTATATAGTGAGTAGGGAAGGAATTCTGACATTATTAGTCACATTGTTCTGGGTTTTTTCTATCCTGATGGTTTGGGGGAGTTGAGAATTGAAACATCAATTTTGTATTACCAGTGCAACTTTAACAATGTGCCTTTGTACAACCATAAATACAGTTATATTTTAAAAATGTCAAGATTAGTGTTTCCACGGTAACTGAGTGTTGCTTTGCTACAGGGGTGATGGATGACAGAGGGAAGTTCATCTCTATCACCCCAGAGGAGCTGGACTCGGTGGCTCAGTTCATCAGGCAAAGAGGTCGGGTTTCCATCACAGAGCTGGCTCAGGCCAGCAACTCCCTCATCAACCTGACGCCCCACAGTCGCAGCACCGCCTGACTGATGGCGCCCTGCTGCAGGAGGAAGAACTGAACCAAGAACACAACAACCTGCTGGGATCTTCATCTATAGACCATCAGGAGATTTTAACCATTGTACTGTTACTTTGGGAAATGTAAATGTAAATTATTTCAAAAGAAAATCTATTTGAATCCAAATGTTTCCGTTTCTGTCTGTGGGGCTGTGGAACTGACTTCAGATGAAGGAGCTATACACACAAACTGAGGTTTCTGTTGATCCTGTAAAGTCAAAACTTCCTTGAACGTTTACTAGAATCTGGACCTGAACAACAGACTGAAAACAGAATTTGACGATTTTCCAAACCAAGAGGCTAGTGATGATAGAAAAGAAACACTGAGCATTTCTGTTTCTCTGCTGTATAGCATCAGAATGACAGGAAAACTAGTTCAGGTTTTCTTGCTTTTTGCTGCTTATGAGGGAAAGGGCGGGGCTTCCGGTGCTAAGATGTCTGAAGCCGTTTTCAGGCAGTGATTCGGTTTGACACCTAAGAGGAGATGAATATTCCAGGGATCTGTTTCAGCATCATACCAACTAAATGTAACAAAATCATATTAACATGAACACATCAGAACACAAACGTCTTGTCAGCCTTGAGTCCATTGATGTCGGATTTTGTATAATTCATACAAATGTGAATATCGATATTCACAAAAGATGAAAAGATCTTTTAATTTGCAAGTTTTGCAAATTAGAATTCCACGTCTGTGGGACAATCCTTTTGTCCCTTTTTGCCAAAAATCCTGTAATTTTTATAATAAATGATAATTAGTGTAACTAATCAAAAATGTCAGCATGTTATGACAAAACTGTAGTTCATGAATTCTTATTTTTGCTGACAGAGAAAACGGAAAAGGAAAGAGGGGAAGAAGAGAGAGGGACGTTAGAGAGAGGGGGGCTATGGGGTGATAATAGGAGGGGAAGGGGGATAAGACCATGAAGCAGCATAAAGCAACAAGTTTACTGGTTGTTACTGGTTTATTTACTTTTTAATCACCCCTATTTTGCCACCGACAGTACAATAGGAAGAGGCTTGATGCGAAAGTCAAAGCTGTCCACTGAGGAACAAATTTGTGCTTCAGGAATGTGATTCTACCAAATCAAAGCTTATGGAATTTTAAAAAGTCACAATAGAAAGTGGTATACAATTCTCAATTGAAAATTTAATTTACAATTTTATCATGCTATCTGAAAATACTATTTGGAATTTAAAACACAATGTATAAAATGATAAAGTTGTCTGTGTATTTTAGGGGATCCTCATCGAATATCTGGACACACCTAATTCACTCCAGTTTGTTCATACATACTTTTGTTTCTGCTTTCAGGTTGCTGAACTGCAGTTTGACTGAGGCCAGCTGTGAAGCTTTGGGTTCTGAAGGCCAACACATCCAATCTGACAAACTGCAGGCTTCAGGAGTTCTTCCTCTGTGTGATTTTCTGGAGAGTCTAGAGTGCAGAGAGCAGATTCTGAGGTCAGACTTCATGTTTCAGTTGTGTTCAGATTTATATGATGACAAAATTGTGTTGACACTAAGCTGCAGCTAAAGAGGGCAAAAAAAGTATTTAGTTAGCCACCAATTATACAAGTGTCCCACTCAAAAGGATGAGAGAGACCTGTAATTTTCATCATAGGTATACCTCAACTATGAGAGACAAAATGAAAAGAAGAAATCCAGGGAATCACATTGTCTGTTTTTAAAATATTTTATTTGCAAATTATGGTGGAAAATAAGTATTTGATCCCTGCAAATAAACAAGATTTCTGGCTCTCACAGACCTGTAACTTTTTCTGTAAGAGGATTCTCTGTCCCTCACTCTTTACCTGTATTAATGGTTTCTGTTTGAGTTGGTTATCTATATAAAATACACCTGTCCACAACCTCAAACAGTCACTCCAAATTCCACTATGGCCAAGATCAAAGAGCTGTCTAAGGACACCAGAAACAAAATTGTTGAGAACTGCACAATTAGTGGCTGACTAAGTATGTTTTTACTCTACTTTATGAGACTGACATTCTACTACTTAGTGCTGACCATCTTCATGCTGAATGCTGTTTCTTTGTCGGTGCTTTAGTCCATTTACTGTGGCATAAGATCTAATATTTAAATGCTTCTTTACATTTTCTTTTATTTTAATTTCGGTTTTCATCAGGACTGATATTTCTTTTTCACAAAGGTCTAGAAAATGTTTCCTCTTTTTCATCTTCCTCACTGCAGATCTTAGTAAGCTCTTTCCTGAGGATCAAACTCATCTCATAGGGATGAAAGTTCATGTTTTCTGAAAGTTCAGGCTCATTCCATTAACAGCAGTCTCAGGCTGAGCTATGTCCCCTTCAGCTTTATTTTCAAAAGAAAGACATGGAGCAGAAAGATCTTTAATTGTTGGACTTCTTCAGTCAGACTTTATCTTTAGTCCGAATTCATGTTGGAGAAAGCTTGGATAGAATTTATAGCATCTGTGTTGCTGCAATAGTTTCATTTGTCTCGCAGAAATGATCTTCATGGATCAGTGAGCAAAAATGTCTACATTCTGAATTTTGATTTGCAGCAGGATCTTGCAGCTGCTTGGTCTCTTCAAAGATCTGCAGATCTCTTTTTTGATCACTTCCTTTATCTTTCTGCTTTGACCTGTTGGAGCTGAAAGTCTTTGGCTCGAAGGGCTGCAGAAGAGAAGGGCTGGAAGATCATCTCCTGAAAACTAGTATGAAGACTTTCCAGTATCATGGTGCTGAAATTTGCCAAAGAAATTCAGTGCTGTTTGTGGAAGAGCTTAGCACAAGGAATAAGTTGACTTTTTCTGCTGTTTGAGCAGAAAGATTAGTTGGTTTAGATGCAGGCATAAGCTGATGTTTGACTTTCACACATTTTGGACTTGTTTACTGAACCAGCTGCATGTAGTCCTTAATGTTCCTAAATGTTCCTCTTTGCTTCTGCTGGACTCGTCTGATCCGCTGCTTTTGCTTCACATGTTTGAAGTTTTTCCAAACTTTCTTCTCCAGCTCTGAACACTTTAAAATATGTGAAAGATGAAAAACATGAACTTTGTCTTTAAACTGAACTCTTTGTTCCAATTCAGGTTGATGAACTGCGGTTTGCCAAATACCAGCTGTGGTGACGTGTTCTCAGCTTTAAATTCCAACCCATCCCACCTGACAGAAATGGACCTGAGATTCAACAACCTGTGGGCTTGATATGTTCAACAGCTCCAGGATGTGGTTGAGAGTCAAACTACAAACTGCAGATTCTGAAGTCAGTAGAGTATAAAAGTCTGTCCTGATTCTTCAAAATGTTTCGTCCTTAGACTAGTCTGAGAGCAAAGATGCAGATAATCCTGTAAAGTTTTGATGAGAATGATGACATGCTTCAGGATAACAGTCAGCCAATCAGAGCAGCAGAAGCTCCAACAAGTGAAAATGACATGAAGCTGTTGCTCTGAACAGAAGTGAAGTGCTTGCACCACTGTGTACCAGCTGAAGATGAGAAGACATTCATTCATCTGTATGTTTCTTTATTGTTTTCACAGGTAGAGGGACTAAAGTCTTTTCTCCTCCTTGTGATCTGCAGTGATGTTCTGCCTAGACTTGGGACTGGGAGGTGGAGAGCAGAGTGATGGAAGAATCAGAGGAAATGGAGTGTCAGAGTTGCAACATGAACTGATCTGAAATCAGCTCCATGTGTCGCTCTCAGCATGAAGTTATGGTGCTACAGCTCCCCTGGTAGAGTAATGGAGAACTGCACTTCATCTTCTTATAACTTGGAGAATTGGGAATTCTTCTGCTTCTTTTTTTTCTCATTTTGGGAGCTTCTCTTAACTTTTTCATTGTGTAATTGCTGTAGCTGATGCGCTACTACTGTTAGATTCCTTTGCCTCTCTGTATCGCAGACAGGACCAGAAAGCAGCAGCATGGTTGTTGACCAAAGAAAATCCATCTTACAGCAGTTCTGGCATCCTAATTCTCCATCTGTGTGCAGCTCAGCTTGGATAAAGCCTTTCCTCTATCATGGAACTGAAATTATCCCATGATTTAGTGCTGTTTGAAGAAAAGCTGAGCAGCTTTTTCTGCTGTTTGTGCAAAAAACATTAGCTGGATTCAGATTTTAAGCAGCTGTAGAATCTGGAGAGCAAAAAACAGACATGCAGACTAATAGAAACCAGATAGTTAAAAAAAGAAATCATTCATTGGAACTCTACCATATTGTAAATAATAATGTTGTTCTCTGCTGGTTGAAGGTTTATTCACCATTACTCAATACTCTTGTATACAACATAGGGAAATGTCTTTTATTTTTTATCTATTTTTATACATTATCAATTTCTTATATATTTTTTATTAATAGAAGTCAGTTTTTGACTGGACCAGTCCTGAGGAGCCAGCCAATTCTGGCTACCTTTGGAGTCTCACTAGCAAGCCAAGCTTATAAGTCCTTTTCGGAAGAACTTCTCTTTTTCCTTTTATGTACTTTTTCTTCACAAGACGGTTACCTCCTGACCTTTCTGGCAAATAAATCGGCTCTTCACATCACAAACATTTCATTGCATTGTTGACCTGTGTCTATACTGCATATGACAAATAAGGCTTCATTCATTCAATCATTAATTAATGTAGTCATTCATTTATTAGTTTGACAGACTCCCTTATCCCTTATGCTATCCTAGGCACTTTGCCATTGGGAGTGAGGTCATCTAGACCCCACAAGCCAGTGCGCTGAACTTTTTTTCTTCAATGATTTGTGATCTTCACTGGTGTCCGTGGATTACATCCTCTCCACCTTTAACCACCTTTGTCATGGTAGGAATAACACGTAAATGGTCAATTTGACCCCATAGGATTGCACAAGGGTTATTTCTGGTGTCCACCCCAGGTTCATGGATTGCCTCTGCAACGGGCACCAGAGACCTTGTGGCCACAACTTCAAACAGGATTAATGACAATAGAGGAGGAAAACAGATGTGAGAGCTGGAAACCTGATGAAAGGCCCAGTCAGAGGTTTCCAGCAAATCTTTAAAAGACATTTTATTTAGGAAAACTGAAAGTGGACCGGCGACTACCTCACAGACATGCCACAGTATGTGAGTGAATGATGTGAATGATTTGTGATCTTCACTGGTGTCCATGGATTACATGACATCTTTCCACCTTTATCCACCTTTGTCATGGTAGGAATAACACATCAATGTAAGGGTGGGGTCATCTAAGATAGCACAAGGGTTAAAGGCCTGGCCCAAAGTCCTATACAGTTGCAGTCCCATTCACCCATGCACACACTGTTGCCAGCTCCACGTCTAACACTGGCACCAACCAACACCATCAAGAACAATGCGTGGTTCGGTGTCTTAATATCATAAACAACCTTGGGAGTATTTCAGGCAGGCAGGCAGCTCAAGCAGTGTGTTTAACCTGAGTATTCCTCCCTGCGGGCGGTTCAGCCCAATTAACTCACCTGTTCGGCCCACGCTCTCTTTATAAAATTCCGCGAGCCCGCATTTGTCGCCCCACCCTCCTCCCCGGCTTCCACCTGTGAGCTCCGGTTGGGGTAGTTTTACACCCAAAGTTTTCTATGGAGATCTTGGTTTTATTGAATCTGAACAGAGCCTTATGTCAAACTAAAAGAAATATGGAAAATAAATCTTTCTTACTGCATGAGTTGTCTGACTGAAATGATACTTTAACACATGGGCGGGCACAGTGGGAACCAAACCTGCGATTTTCCATTCAGAGGTTAACCACTCTACCTCTGCACCACAACCGCCCAATATTTAAATTTAACATTCAACCATTAAATAACCCTGGTAGGGTCCTACTAGTTCTTAAATATTCACTAACTTTAGGTTTTTTAAAACCGTTGAGTTTAGAATAACGCTTCTGGTGCACTAAGGCTGTCCCTTTAAGCTTTCATTCCATGCCTGTGCATAAAAAACTCATTCTGATTTACAAGACACAAAACACACTTATTGTTGCAGCAATTTAACACCAAAAGATTTATTTTAGCTGTCACAAATACAAATCAAGCTTTTTTTTCAAGTTTTTTTATCTTGCATGAGGTAAACAATGACATACCCAGAGACTGAAAATGCTTCAATGGTACACAGAAAGCATGTAAATGTTTTTTTTTTTTTAATTAGGAGGCAGTAGAATTTTAACTCCCAATTTGATTTGCAAACTTTATAAACCAACACTTTCTTCAGAATTCTCCAAACTCTTCCTGATCTGTATATATTTTTTTCACCACTTTGATTTGAAGTTTAGGTGACATGCAGGAGGAGGCATCACTTGTCATCCGTGTACAGAGGAGGAAAGATCAAAAGGTGTGAATGGTGGGCACGTTATGGTTCAGTCCGCCTCACAGGAGCCAGTCTGGATTGCGGGTTCACTGGGGTAGAGCTTTGAGGATGGCGTTCACCTCCTCAGCCACTGCAGTCAGAGCAAACTCAAACTGGTCCTGGAGACAAGCAGAAAAAGTCAGAATTAACTGTCATTTATCTGTTTCACAAGTAGAGGGCAGCATATCATCACTCTGTCGGCTCCACAAAATACAAAAGTTGTGCTCTGACTTTATGCAGCTAAGTTTTGAATGTGACTTTATCTGCAACCAAAACTCAACTGATCACACTTAAACCTGAAGTTCCTGCTCTCTGTCTGGGTTAAACCTAAAATAATGCTATTGCAGAAATAATAAGAGGAGTAAACGTCTGCTCTGGACTCACCTTGGTGCGCACCATCCCAGGTCTCTGGTCCCGCACATGCTCCAGTGTTGCAGCAATGTCAATCTCTTTTACGCCTGTTGAACAACAAGACTCATAAGGTCCTTCTCACAAACTTTTCAAATTCTGTATAAAATGAATCCACTCTACCTTTAGCCATGCGGTTCAAAACCATGTCAATCAGGATGTATGTCCCGGTCCGGCCTGTACCATCACTATGGAAACAGATTTAGTCAGATGTATTACACTGCTTTATAAAAACATTTATCTTAAAACATTTTTATACTTTTATGTGATGCCCTTTTTTTCAGAAAGGACTTTGAACCAACAGAACTGATCACTATGGAAACTAGATAAATGATTCTGCACTGAGGAGCTGGGATTTCTTACCTGCAGTGCACAATGATGGGGCAGGATCGGCCTCTGTAGCACTTATTCACCTTTCTAAGAAAAAAGTAAAATTAAAATGAATGTCATAAAACAGAATAAAAAGAGATAAATAACAAAAAGCATTAGGAAGTCGCATAATTACTTATTATGCTAAATTTTAGGATCTTTTTTGGATTGAAATACGTTTTTTTTTTAGAAATGGATGGATGTATGATTCTTTTTCTCTTGCGCTTTCTCTTGGCTTACTTGGGTTATTTAATGGTTGGACGTCAAATTTAAATATAGTGGTGCAGGGGCAGAGCGATCTCATAGCCTCATTAGGCTAAAATTTAGGATCTTTTTGGAATGAAATAATTGTTATTTTTAATGGATGGATGGATGATTATTTCTCCCTGGCACCTCCTGTTGAAAAACTATTATGGTTGTATTCCTTTCAGCTGTTCTAAAATGGCTATCACTTTGTTAGGTACACCTCACCTCGTTCTGATTGGCCTATCTTTAGATGTAGTACCTGCGGAAGTCCAGGAGGGGGCGGGTGGAGGTCGGAATGCCTTGTGCCGGCCAGCTCAGGAAGTGGAACTGTGTGAGGGTGCGTGTTTCCTGCGTCTGAACATTCTTTAAGTAAAAGCTGCGCACCAGGAAGTCATTACACCAGATGTGCTCAGACACCAAGTTCACCTGGTGGAACCCAGAGAAAAAGATGATACACACTTTGCTGCAGACAAAAACACACACAAATAGAGAGACACACACTGGATTTGTTCTTTAACTGTCAACATCGATATGTTAGAATGACCGGGATCACAAGGCACTGAAATGTTAAAGATTTTTTGTAACTTTTTGATGTTTTGGCCCAAAAGTTATAAAATATTAATCAAATCTTTTGGGTGCAATTTTTTTAAATCAAGAATAGGCATTAATTGGATGTAAGCAAGGCTTTTCACAATTGTTGCTAATATGTAATTATGAATTGCTTCATCAACACAATGATAACTTTATAGGGGCAGTGGTATATTTCAAAAGAAATAAATTGGTACTTTGTACTGCAAATTGCCCATAAGAATGCCCATAAGAAACCCCAAACTAAAAGATGATAAATAAACTACTAAAACCAAGTTGTTTTCATCAGAATTGATCTAATATTTTTTAATATTAGAAAAAAATGCCCTCTCTTTAACAAATGTCCTCACAACACTGTTAGATGTGACAGTCTCCGCATTTGCACAAATACGTGTTTACACACACACCTCATAGATGTGGTACAGGGACGAGCCTTCATCAGGCCAGTAACGATCGCACTGCTTCTCTCCATCCTCAACCAGAGCGGTCATCATCACGATGACCGTGCAGCCGTTCTCCCACACCATCTTCACACAAAAACAGAAATATTCATGGTCCCAACACACAGCCTCTCAGGCAGTTCATTGCAAGATATTCAGACTGAGCAGGCTTTATCTTACTGCTGGGATATTTCCTTCGGGTCACACTGACCTGCCAGAAGTCAGAGATGGTATGAGACAGAGGTCCCTGAGTGGCGATGTAAGCCGGCATGCGGGGGTCATGTTCAATCTGCAGGACCATGAACAGTGAAGAAAAAAGTGTGAGTCCTCGAAAACACTTTCTCTTCGTCAACATATTTATTCAAGGATTACTTTGGCAAAGGAAATTGTACATGTTTAAGTTTTGTTTTAGAAGGTAACTGCAGACTCACAATGGTGCTGGCATTAATGTAGTCTGACCGTGAGGGGTTGATCTCTGCTTTCAGCTTCACTCTGGAGTGATCATCTACAGGTCAGAGGACATGCTTTATTTATCGAAGCAATCAAACCGCAGAACTTTAATAAGTAGAAATAAAAGCTTTCCAGTTCTGTTCATGAAGCTAAGTCTGAGTAAGAAACTAGCTACTTTGGACTTACAGGGTACAGAATCAGGGATGCGGTTCTTCTTGGCGTTAGCTTCACTCTGAGCCACAGAGACTGTGCTGGGTTCGGCTTGGTATGAGCACAGAGCTTCCCACTCCTTCATCAGACGGTCTTTATTCCTCAGGTGGTCCTCCATGTAAGCCTTCATTAGCAAGAAGTATTATTGAAAATTAGAGCTGTCAACTTTATCGTGATTTTATTAGGCGAACTCAAATATTTCTCATGTTTAAAGCATTTAAAAAAATACTGTAGGTGTACTTTTTTTTTTACAAAAGAAAACTCTTAAAACGGCAGATACATTTCATTTATCTTTTTTATATTTGTAAAGTAACAAGGCTCAACCAACACGCTGGCAAAACGCACTCAATTGTAATCAGTCAAGTTTGAAAGTTTGCTTTAAAACTAGCTAATTTACATGTGTTTTTGCACAGGCACTTTGCTTGTCTGTACCCTCACTGATTGTAGGCATTAAATGTGTTCAATCATCTATCATTGACAAAGTTGTCCGTTGTTTTTACGTTTGTTGGTTTTATGTCCTTTGATGTGAGTTTTAACACCGATAAATGATTTATCAAAAACCTTTAGAGAGAAAGTGGACTTTATCAAGAGGATTTTTTAGTTAGGGGTATGTGATTTTGAGCTTTTTCATCTTCTAGTTTTCAGTTTAATGCCACACTGTAATCATTCTACTGTGGAAAAATTCAATGTTTCATTTAATTCAGAGTTTAATACTTTATGCTTTTTTCATGTTTTTTGTTAAGATTTCTTATCATGTTTTACCCTTTTGTCTTAGTATGCAGTCTACCAAAATTCAAAAATATGCTTCAAAAATGTCATAAACAAACAGCTAAAAATAAGTTTTCAATTAGTTATGGTTTAGCTATTGATGATAAAACTTTAAATCAACCCTGTAACCCTTGTGCTATCCCAGGCACTTTAACATTGGGAGTTGGGTCATCTAGATCCACTAGATCTGAACCTTTTTTCTTCAATGATTTGTGATCTTCACTAGTGTCCATGGATAACATGAAATCTTTCCACCTTTATCCGCCTTTGTCATGGTAGGGAGAACACGTCAATGTAAGGGTGGGGTCATCTAAGATAGCTCAAAGTTTAACCCAGAAGCTGTTGCTGGCAACGACAAATAACCCTCAATCTCAAAATTACCGTAACTCTTCAACCATTTAAATGGACAAGATCTCATGCTTGACAGAACCCTGGGCACTCCAAGTTGGAGAAGAATGTAATGACAAGAGTTTTCGGTGGCAATATAAAAAGAATAACAACTGTTCTCCCACTTCTAAGCCTGGTAAAGTTTCAACTCACTTTTATCTGATCTAATCTTTTCTTCTGGTGGCCCTTTCACCCCAACCCAGTCTCAATTTCAGTTTGAACTAGCCTATAGCTGTGGGTCAAAGAAAGATAAAGTGATGGGTTAAGGAGAGCCATCATAACCCTTAAGAGTTTTTTTTTACTAAAAAAAACTTATAGCAATCACAAGGTGTTGCTTATACCTTCAAATCTGAATTTTTCTTAGGATCAGAATCTGTTGGAATTACATTAAATGCAAAAACAGTTGAAGACTTACTTTGGTTCAAAGAGCGAGTGGTTGTTTTGCTATTGCCAGCAACGACTCCAGATTCAAAGGGTTAAGTACCCATTAAAATAAGGTTTATTATTATTAACTGAAAAACCAGGTACTGACCAGAATCATGTGACCGGTGGAGATGTCCATGTTGGCCTGTGCTGGCTCCTCGCACCAGGATGGCGTGCTGCTGTGGGAGCTGGGACTGGGCTGGGCTCCATCGCTGAACTGGGACGAAACACTGCTTACCCTTGAATCAGGACCTCCTCCCACAGCACCTCCTGCCCCAATTCCAATTCCTCCTCCTCCTGCCCCTCCTCCTCCTCCACCACCTGCCCCGCTGGCTCCCCCCACGGCACCCAAAGCGGCAGCCTCCAGGCGCCCAAAGGCGCCTTTGGAGGCCATGTGCTGGCGACACAGGTCCTGGTGAGTCAGTGTGTCAGTGTGTCACGTCGTTACAGTGTTGCTGATGCTAAAATGTTAAAGTCTCTCCTCACTTCTGACTTTTCAAAACCTCAGTTTTCCAACCGACCCAGTTTTTCCTCACCTGGTACTCCTGATGGGTGAAGCTCCCCCCCTCTGGTCCCAGACCCAGCTTTTTTGCTGCCAGCCGGTGGGCGTGGTGGCGGAGGCAGGCGATGGTCATTCCCGCTACCACGATACCGCTAATGCAGGCCAGAGCCACAAAGGTGGAAAAGAGCCAGCGAGAACCAGGCTTAACTCTGGTTGCCAGAGGTGATGCCTTCCCATCATTCTTCAGTGACACCAGAGCAGAAAGGAGCAAGTTAGCCCATCACATTCTAACTTGTTAAAAATTAAGGTAAACTTGAAGGCAGATAAGCAAGGGTTTAGTAAATATTGGAAATTTAGACTATTAGGAAAAAGAAGCATACAAGGTTTAGGTTTCAAGTTAAATCGGTCTAATGTTCTGATCACCAACCTCGCCAATGTTGCTCTGCAGAACATTTAAGCTTGTGTCAGACGCCAGGAAGTTCTTCTCAGCAACTGTGGAACATCAATTCTCATTAAAGAGAATCTTTTGCAAAGAAACTAACACGTATATGCTTTTTATTATTTTATTTTTGATCTTTTTTAAATGTGTAAACCTATTTTAAACTCTAAGTGTTTACAATTCTTATCCTTTAAACTGTAACTTCAAACCTTCTCTTTCTTAGATTTCCTTTGCCATCATTCGTTATTCCTTCGTTTGTGAAAATTTGTTCTTCTTTATTTCCCTTACTTTCCCTAAAAACCACCTTTTTTTTTCTTCCTGGCTCTATATATCCCATATCAACAAAATATTTTTTCCTAATCTTCTTTTCAAAGTCCTTTTTCAGACATTTTTATTACTTATCTTAACATTTTCTTTCCTCCTCCTCAACCTCCTTGTCTATGACACAGTGGCTCACTGTTGAGTGTTGCTGTCTACTATTTTTCCTCAGCAAAGAAGCATCAAACTCACTCTTACTTGCTTTGTTGGCTGCATCTGCTGCTGTCAGGTTCTTGGAGTTTGGTCGAACATCGAAGGCGACGGCTTTTCCGGCTGTGCTGCAGACAAGGAAGACGTAGAAAAGACAGAAGATGAATGATGCAGAATTCCTAATTGAATCACTAAATATAGTGTAGTCTGTCAGTTTTTACTATAAACATTTTTGACGGAAGTCTCTCAAAGTTGAAATGCAAAGAAATCTACAACCTTAATCAAAAGCCCCCATACAGAGGTTCACCCATGGGGGTGCTGTGAGTTTTGGTTTGTCCAGGTCCGTGGAGGGCCATAGAGAAGAGCAGCTGCATTTTAAGGTGTGTGTGGGTTGCAATTCCTTTAAGGACATACGACTACCTCAAGTTACGTCATGAAAATTGAACAAATGATTTTTTCGTGTGGTAAAAGTATCATAAAGTGAGTATAATGTAGGTTGCACCCACTTGTGGTGTACGGGTAATGCTGTTGCACAGTGTCTTTTACAGCGCACTCTAATCATTAGTAAGTAGCGAAGACCAGCTCTTTAATGACCATGCGCAAATGGCGTATGCAAGGTGATGTGTAAGCCCCCATAAGAAGCCTGTAAGGTGTCCACAAAAACTACACTCTGATTGTCTAATTTTCTCATTTCTAACAGTCACACAAGGAACACAGAAAGAACAAACAAAGGACACATACTCATCACATAAATAGCACTTAGGGCTCCTTACGCTGTGTGCAGGATTTGGGGATGTCTAAAAAAAAGTAAAATCCATACGCCTGCGTTTCAACTACTTTATATTTTGTTCACCATCTTGTGTAAGTATAAGTGTTTGCTATGACCTGTGACCTGCAGCATGTCAAAAAAAAGAAAAGCCCATAATACTTTTGCTCTGCAGACTCACTGAGTGATCTAAGACCTTGACATTGTGTACAGGCCTCCTATAATATAGTATTGGCCATTTTTTGCCTGCAGTATCTAGCCACAAGGGCAGTTGTGACTAAGGTTTAATACGGTGTCACACAGCCAACTACGTACATTTTGCAAGTATTGCATGGATGAAAATTGGTCATATGTGAATATACGTGACAAAAAAGTTGTGGTTTTAATGTAAGATTTTTACAGATGTATTACAAGTGAGCCATGTTAAGACCACAGAAGTATGAATAAAACACTACAATAATGTTTTAGGGTTGTGATTTACAAAATAAAGGTCTACTTAGTATTTTTTTATTATACTCTTAATGTAGTGTGATTTCTAGAGATCTCTTGTTTTGAATATATTTTTTGATGACACAAACTTTTTTCGATTGTTTCACAAACAACAAAAGGAAAATACCACACTACATGTATGCTTTCAATCCTAATCCAGCCTCTTTTTTTCCATCTTTTCCATCCATTTCTTTCTCATTATGTACTGAACAATATTTCTTATCAGTATGTTTTTTTCCCCTTCATCATAACTTATAGTCTACACATTAGCTTTTCGTTTTTCCTTCTCATATGATGTGACTCTGGAAGACGTGGAGCAGCTTTACCTTTGGTTGGTGATTATGTAACCTGCTCCTCCCTGGTTCTCCTCTTTAGAGGGTGCGGCCTCTTTCTGGTTGGAGTCTGGTTCACCCACAGAGCCTAACTTTGTCTGGGCAACCGTTTTATAGGACATGGAACCTTCTGTAACCTGATGGATGCAAACACATGATTGATATATTAGGCGTGAAATCCTTTGAAATATCATTTGTTTTTTAATATACATATGAAAATGTCCACAGATACTACAAGACTTAATTGACAGCAGATCCTCCAACCTTCTTTCCTGTGGCGTCAACACCATTTTTAACTGAAACACAAACAATGTCAAGTTAATGCCCTGTACAACAATGAGGAAATGATGAAGAGCAGCAGTGGCATCTACCTTTGTTTGGATTTTGGGCGTAGGAGCTGTCCAGCTGCAGCTGCTTCAGAGCCGCGGGGCCCTCGTCCTTCTCTGCAGACAGATCTTTCAGGTCTAGGCCGTAGCGGTCCAGCAAAAGAGCCAACCTCTGCAGGGAGCGCTCTGTAAACACAAAGGAGTGGATTAATTGCAAACACAGGACAGGTCTTCATCATTCCACCGTAATAGAATCACACACACCAGAAATGCTGCTTTTGTCTTTGGAAATTTAGAGTGAAGGAAAACTTTGGAAACATGTAATTGTATGATGATGCAAACAAACGATTACACATTAACATGGAAAAAAATGTGTATGTAAGTTAGATCCAAAACATAAATGATCCATTTTGGCCCCAAACATTTGACAGTAACTATCAAAAGTATGAACACCATGGGTGAAATAGACGTGATGAAAAAACTAAACTAAAACCCTTTTTTGTCCACTACTTTGCCTTTCTTACTGTGAAAACCGATTCTATAAGCTTGTCTTTGCAACAGAATTAAAAAAATATCACGAAAATATATATTTTTAATTATCGAGAACATGTTAAAAAAAGGTATCAGAGCAAGAATGGTTATACTGACAAATATATGACTTATGCAGTAATTGGCTGGATACACCAACGATTCATGGGTCAAGTGGAGGTTGGTGTGTTTGTTTCAATTTTCTGTGAATGTATACCTATTTGCATGTTTGATGATTGAATTCATCAAAGAGATCAGAGGATTTCTGATCTCTTTGATTAATCAAATGAGCTTTGTAGAGAGATACACTAGGTTAACAATTAAACTGAGAGACAGTTGCAGCTCAACCTATAGCTCCAAGTCCTTAACTTGCCCAACTAAAAAGAGTGCTTGCAGTCTTTGGACTGGTGGGGAAAGTGGGTGACAATTTGGAGAAACCGGAGAATTAAATCAAGTTGTCCAAAACCTGGTCTAAAGACTCTGCCAGACCAATCAAGGACAGAGCTGCCAGACAGAAAAACAAGTCTGCTGGCCCCAAGAATTATTATTTAATCTGACCTCCATAAACTGAGTGTACTTTGCCCTTGGCTCATCAAAATATCTCTGTTGCAAAAAACCGAATGTTTGTTGTGTTTGGAGGCTGATACATGTTTTCCTTGGGATGCTTTGTCACCCTTAAACCACCAGTATTTCTGCTCTTCAGTCCTCAGGGGCTAGTGTCCTACATGCTTTCCAACTACAGTAATATGCCACTGGCACTTCTTACTGGCTGATTACCTGATCCAGGTAATCAGGCGCAGCAGGTAGGACTGGGTTTGTACAAAAAATGTACAGGTGTTGACCCTCTAGGCCTGGAGTTCAACACCCCTGTAGAGGCTGCAGCTGTCAAAAGTAGTGTACCAGGGTCTCAAAACCCTGCTCCCTAATCCCATATCATGTGTATCTGTTTTGTACTGCACTTTTCTGTAAAAGTGGGGTCTGATTTTCTCCACCTATACCCTGCCCCAAAGAGAGCAGAGACCAGATGTATGCTTCTTGTGCCACCACTGTTCTCCTCATCTATTTCCCTTTACTCCCAACCTAAAAAAGAGCAGTTTTGTTGTACTCTTAGTAAGAGTAACAATAAAAGACAGTTAATGTAATTGTTTATTAATGCAGTATTTTTTTCCATTTATTTAGGAAACAGGAAAACAACTAAGAATTCAGGAATAATATTTGGAAAAAAACGTGTTGAGGATGATGAGGTTGGATTGTGCTTTTAAATCTCACCGTCTAGTCCAGACAGGATGTCGTGCTCATTCTGAACCTTCTTCTCCATCTGCTCCCGGGGAGCCTGCTTGCTGAACTGGGCAACCTGGGAAATATAATCCTCGCCATAGTCTAGTGGGAAGTCCAGATCCGAAAAAAAGGGCGAGGAGGAAGAGAGGGAGGAAGCAGCTGCAACCGGTGCTCTGTGAAGGGACAGGGACTGAGAGGGAGAGGAAGAGGATGATGAAGCCGAGGAGGAGGGCTCGGTGAGGTAAGACACCAGCAGATCCTGCAGAAGCTGCCGGTCCCGGTCCAGGGAGTTCTTTGCTGGTCCAGATCGAGTGAAGGATGGATTCTCATCCAGGGAATTAAGCGAGCGTTCTTCGTCGTTCTGGTAACCAAACTGTGGCTGCTACAACACACACACACACGTTTCCATTAACCACCAGGGGGTGCAGCTTAGTATTTGAGGCTGCAACTATTCCTACCTTTTGGTAGGAATAGGAGTCCATGAGGGGCATCTGCATGTGCACTGAGGAGCGGGGAGAGCTCTGGACCATGTAGTCCAGGTACTGCTTCATCATCGCAGGGTCTGCTGGAACTCTGGAAAAGGCATGGAACATTTGCACCTTTTAAAGAGTCCTGCTTAATATGACTAAAGCGGGTTTTCTTACTTTTTGGGTAAGTTGTCAGAGAGTTTAGGGCGAAGGGTGGGAACATTTCTCAGCTCTTGGCTGATGACCTTCTGTGTCACATCATCCCTCCAGGTCAGACCTAAGCAGGTGGACACGTAGATCAGATTCTAACTATAATTTGTGTTTTTCGCTGCTCTTATGAACTCACCCTGCAGCATCAGGTCCTTGAGGACCTCCTGCAGCCTGCGGAGAACTGGGATTGAGACTTGGTACCGGGCAGGCTCCTGGAGAGGATCATGGCACTGTCCGAAGAGGCCATCTGCAGACAGAGAGACACTGAACCTGCAGACTTTCTCTGGGAGCACACAAACACACACACACTCTGTGAAAACACAATAGTCACTGTGTGTATGAGTGTAAGAGTGTAAGCCAAGATGACTCATCACGTGCACCCCCCCTCCCCCCAGCCTCTCATCAAACACGGGAGGGAGACACAGCGTCGTCAGGCAAGTGATGTCATGGTTGTCACGGAAACGGTGAGTGAAGCACCGATTGGTTAAAAGCGGCTGACGGAGGAAGACGTTGTTTACGTCTCTTTCATTCCCCCCCCCCCCCCCCCCCCCCCACTACAGTCCTTCCAAAAAACATGAGGAATAAAACGATGAGAAAAATAAAAAAAATAACAATAGAAAATCACAAAATCATGTGAGACATGCAAACATTAAACACGTAAAAACCAGCAGGTCAAATTTTAACTGAAGGAGAAGCTGTAGAGTTAATGATTAGTCATAATAAAATATTGTTGTTCTAAAATAGCTGTATATTTCTTCCTTTTTTGATTAAAAAATACCTTGTACTTGACATTTATAACACTTGGCTGATTTTAATCCCATATATGGAAGCCTTTTTTTTTACATTTGAAAAAGAAAAAAGTAAATAAGCGAGATGTAGTGAGATCCACTGCTATGACATATTTTTGAGGCAGATTGCAAAGGTTTTCCAGCATCTTATTGCCCTATATTTGTGGATCACAGACAAACTTCCTTTAGAAAATTTATTTATTAGCTGTAAGAAGGTCTTTGGTTTTATTGCTGAGTTTTCTTTGCAAAAAAATGTAGATTTTTTTTTTAAACATGTTATAAAGTCTAAGAAAAATCTTATTAGAGGATTTCTAGAGCTACTTTTATTTTTTGTTTTTACAAAAACATGTTAGCAAGGCAAAAGTCAGAATTTTTCTAGAGCAATGTAAATTAAAATCATGACACCAAAGTTAGAAAAAAATATTTCAGGATGAACCAGATCATATTTGGTGCTTTTTAGCTGAAACTTCTCACATCAACTGTAAGGCATAGTGGTGGAGTGTTGATATAATAGACACCATAAACATTAAGGTTTTTTATTTTAAAAAAGAGCAGAAATATGAGTGTTTGTAAGATTTTGAAAGTGAAATAATAACGTCATAATCAGAACTTATTTTATTTTTGGATCTCTTTTCACCGTGTTTATGAAGTGCATCCTGGAAGAACAAGCTTGTCCACTCATCAATAATGCAGGTTCACTGTTAGTCTGAGGCTCAACACTCAACACAAAACATCCTCCTCCTGTCTGAACAGGCAGCTGATGAGACGGGTGCAATCCAATTTACAAACATGTTTAAAAAAAAATGCAATTCTGTACGAGAAAAAAACTAAGAAACTTTGTTTTGTAAAAAAAATTCGGAAAAAGTGCTCTTTTCTTGAGTGTTTACTAGAGATCCAAGAGCAACATTTTACAAATGCCCCAGCCTTCTTACTAAGGGTCAAAGGTTAAACAGAAACAAATCAATTTAGAATTAGAAAAATTAGACATTTTTTTTAATCCTTACACAACTCCCATGGGGGGTTAATTAAATATACAGTGGTCCATAACTCTCCCTTCTTTTATGTCACCATGGCAACTGAGAAAACCTTATGAGGGCAGCAAACTGATCATGGTGGTGCTGCTCGCAGAGTTGCAATTTAGACTTCAAAGCGCCACAGACATGACCTTTAGTCAATCTGATAAAAAAATAAATAAATAAAACAATTACGATTTGTCATAAAACATCTCACTGGTTGGCCAAAAGATTACTTTCCCTTGATGCAAACAGACATAATTACTGCCTTTAATTCTTCTTAAAAGTTTTTTATAATGTTATTATCATCACAGATGAAAATAACAATTTGTTTCAATGCTATAAGGTGCTGCACAGTTATCAATAGAAAACATAAAGACTCAAATGCTAAAAAATATTTTTTAAAGGATTATTTGCATGAGCAGCTTATTTAAACCCGTAAGTCATTTGTAGGAGACTTACAAATGCTAATTAACGTCTTTATAAGCATCTTAATGCACTTTACTAAGGATTATTAATATCTTATAAGTAGTTTAATAAGGAATCTTACTCTAAAGCAATGCCCTTTAATTAGTCAAATGCACAGCTTTCACTGCAACAAAGAAATGCATAGGAGTGATGTGGTTGCTATGGGCCCCTCACTGCATTTGGACCATCATTTTGAACCTAGATACCTGTTACAACTTTGCTGTGGAGCAATAAAGCCCGATTTGTCTTGGTGCAGTGAGGCCAAACTAAGTCCTGGACTGCAGGAGGTTAGAGATTTGTGCGTTGTTTTTTTCAAAAATCCTAAAATTTTTATCTTTATCTGTATCCGGATCACAGAGATAATTGGTAGTATCAATCCGAGTGCAAGAATTGTTTGCAGATGGTATCCTTTGTTGATTTCTGCCGTTCTTCTTCCGTATTTACTCTAGTACAGATCTTCAGATTTGATTTTTACATTTCGTTGTCCTCCTAGATGAATTTATTTATCAGAACACATTTAAAAAATAAATGAAATGACACCAGGTAAAAATTTGCAACTATTTATAAGCACAATCGCAGATTCACATCAAGAAAAATGAAGCTTTAAAAATAGTTAAGTAGAAATATTTAGAAAATTAGGCCAGATTTGCTTTATATAAACTTCAAATCTCTTGCTATCAGCATAAAAGGAACCATAATGCTGGAGATCTGATATAAATCTGGTTTCACCTTTTTTTCATTCAAGATCTGTCATTGTAACAATGGCAAAGCGGGGAAGGTAACTCCAAAATCTAACACTGATGTTCCTATTCTCCCCAAAACAGAAAGGTTCATTAAAGACTAATAACTCTAAATTTACTTCTGATATTGTGTTGTTGAAAAATCTAATCAGAGTAGAGTTTTTTTTGAGTAGATCTGTAAAACGTGAACTCACCATCACTGCAAAGCTGGTCCCTGGTACAGAGCTTCCTCTCAAATAAACAACCTGCAAACACAAAAATGACAACAAAAAAAGCTGATTTGACTAAAATTAAAAAGACATCAAGGAATTTGATGAACCCACTTTTTTATTTGTTTTTAAAAGTTTGGTTTATGATTTTTAAACATTGTACAGAATTTATGGCAGCAAACAACTCAAAAAGCGTGTTAAAAAGGATTTTTAACATTGAAGATAAACTTTCCACAACAAACTACATCTTTTTCCAGTAAATGCTTAAAAATTAAAAAATGTCACTATGAGGTGTTTTGAAGACAAGTCAGTGGCTCCACGGAGGAAGAAGTTAATGGATCCAGAGATCATTACAGTTGGCTGCGTTAGATGTACTGAAGGCTTTTATGATGTTTTTAGTTCAAACTGTCAAACATAAATCTGAGACATTAACTGTCTTCATGAGAGGAAAACATAATCAGAGTAGCATTTAAACAGATGCAGGGAACTGTTGCTAAGGGGCTGCAGATGGAACGTTAGCAGGGACGTGCTGTGCTCCCGCTGACCTTTTCTCAGCCTGTAATGAGCTGTAGGATCAAGAAAACAGCAGCTGACCTGCAGCTCTCAGATGTTTGTCAAAGCTGCAGGCTAATCCAGCAAAATCTGCTGTCATTAGTAAAAATCTGAAAAAATGTTTCATATCAACTAAACAATTAAAGTGAAGAAAATTCAGCTATGAAACTGAAATCTTCAAATCAAAAAAGAAAAAATAACGATTCAGAAAATCTATGATCACAAGTTGAATATATTTAGATAGGAAGCAAAAAATAAATAAATAAAATAAGCAACAGTCACTCTGCACATGAAGTGACAGAAGGATGTGAGAAAGCCCACATCCCCAAAGATCTGTGGTTAGTTCTGCAAGATGTTTAGATAAAATCTACCCGCCAAGTTCCTTCAATGGAAGAACTGATGCCGTTTTAAAGACATCTTAATTTAGTTTGGATTTCTCTTTTGTTCATTGACAGCATTGTGTCGACTGATGAAAATAACCAATTCCATTTCTGAAAGCATTCATTTTTTTTACATTTTTTCATACCTGCCTGAAACGTTTGCAATGCACAGTATAGGATAATATTTTCACAATATTTATAATCTATTTAAACTATTAACCAACTTTGTTCCAACATCCAAAACAAAAGATACATTTTCTAAATTAAACAAAAATATTTACTTATTTTTCCCCATTATGCAATAACTGACAAGTTTGTCTGATAGTTTGTCAAAAAACAATTCTTCCTCATGAACCAGGTTTATTCAGTGTTCTGTCCTAGTCTTTTGGGGTTTCAGTAGTGTCAAACTTGTTCAGTCTCTGCTGGAATACTGGAAAAAAAACATGTGTTTTAATAGTGCTTAATGCTTTCCTCTTGATTGAGTACATGATACATTTTGTTTTTATCATTAACCATCCAGAAAACTGAAAAGGGTTTAGTATCATCTGAGGATGTGATGCTAATATGTAGCAGAGATTCCACCTTTAACATTGTCCATCCATCTATCTATGCATCCATCCACCTATTCATCTCTTGGTCAAAGCAGCCTCCATTCGATGACAAATCTCTACCCTCTCTTCTCCGCCCACGCATCTCCTACGCTCCCTACTGTTTGCAGAAGGTCTCAGGCCTGTCAAACCTGTCATCACCTTGAACGTCCCTGATTCATTAGGAGAAAGCTCTGCGACGAGGTCTCTGCACTACACATCCACTGGGAAAAAACCTTCAACTGAAACCTCACAAATGAAAAAAACTTACATTTCTGTTAAATTTAGCTACAAATCCCCAGAGTGCAGGAAACAGTTTCCATTCATTTATTTATTGAATTACAAATGTTGTGAGGTGATAGAGACGAAACCAGAGAAAGATTAAGGCAGAAAAATTCCATCTGTAATCTTCTTTTTTTAATTATTATTCCCCATCTGTGGGCTTCCTATTTGTTGAAGAGGAAAACAGAAAAAAGCTAATCATGCTCCTCCTGCTCTAAAAAAAAACAGATAAAACTTTTGGAGCGATAAACCCTCAGATAAAAGGATTCAGTCTGAAGGATGCAACATAAAAGTGTCACCATGGCAACCACCCTTCAACACAGATAGATTCTTAGTAAATGACCACACTCCACTTTTTGTAATTCTAATCTCTTCACGTCACTGGCAGTTGTAATGTTAGTACTCATGTTATCATGGTCCTGCCCCAGATCACTCCAGGGGAAAGCTTCTTGAAGCTTTATCTGCTCTAGCAGGACAACAGTTGGGATGAATATCCCAGATTTCTACTGGCAATATGGAAAATGATCATTTGGAAATGATGAAAACGGAAAGATTATTCACAGTGAGGTGAGAGGTGTTGGGGTATGGAAAATGATCATACTTTTATCATGTTTGTCAGGACTAGTTAGCTTTTTTGGTTGTCACTTCCTGTTTTATTTTGTACTCCTGTCCTTCCCCTGTTTTCATTTCCAGTTCCTGCTGTGTGATCTGCTTCCTCCCTAATGTGCTCCACCTGTGTGTCATTGTCTTCCCTATATAAGCAGTGCTTCTTCGCAAGCCAGTGCCAGATTGTCTTTCTTTCACTGTGAGCAATCCAGCCATTATCTCTAGAGTTCCTAGTGCTTTTGTTCCTGTTCGTATTTCTCTTTTGGACCTCCTGGACTTATGTCAAAGACTCTGATTCTGCCACTCCCTGACTCAACCATTGTGTCCGCCTGAGCTGACCCTGATAACATTGAAATTTTGGGAGTGACTATTTTTATAGGAGACATCATTGGTTTTTATTTGAAAACAACAGTTTCTCCTAGATCCTCAAAACTTTCCCTCTATTCAAACCATCTCTAGTCATGTCGATATCAAAACTTGCTGCAAATTCCGAACCAGTTCCTGAATCAGTCACATGGTACAGCCAGGTAGCGAGGCTTCGGATATCATCATTTTTAGCTCCTCCGCCTTAAATGAGGCAAGCCTCAAGACATGCATCACAGAAATACTCCCTACACGTCTCGACATGTGACTCAAAGCCACGATACAGAACCTCACATACTGTAACTACCTCCAACAGACTTTAGAGTGAGACCATTACCAAATCTCTAGATACTTTAAGGGATCTCATACTGCATTGTGATCTCTGTTTCCTGTGTTTTACTGTTCATCACTAACTGCTCGGATTAACCTTTAGTCATTCTTTCTGTCTCCTATCAAATCTTTTCACCCCTACATGACCAGAAGTGCCTGCCTGTCCTCCCATCCCTGTGTGCCAGAAGCCCTCAGCCAGATTTAAATCTCTCAGCCTCACAGACTATTGACAAAATTCTCCTCTTGCTCTGAGGGGTGTGCTATCCGGGATCCATTCCTCTAAACCTGACATTTGTAGGATAGGACAGCGGTAGCAGCCAATGTTCCTGAGATGGGGCCAGTGATCCAGAAGACTGAGTTTAAACTGCTGTTCCAGATGTGAGGTTATTCTGATGTAGCACCAGAAAGAGAACAGCTGTGGTGAAAGGAGGGGAGCTACACCACATGGAAGATAGCTGACTGTAGGAGTCCATAACAACCATGGACTTTTCTTCTTGGCTGGGACTGATAAATATGCATTGTAATTATTTTTACTTCTAGCTAACATATCAGAGTTTGTATGGAAACCAGGTTTTACACCAAGCCTCCACATTCCTTTTCCAAAATTTCTGTACCAAATGTCGGAGTTCCTCAAATGCCACTGGAGGCTGGTAACACAACAGAGCAGTTTCCAATTGACTCCCATGTTACAACTTACAATAAATCACCAAAGGTAAATGCAAGTCAACACACTCCGTTTTTGGCACATTGTTGGGCTGAATGTAGAAAACTCTACTACTACTCCATACTACTCTATACTCTCTATACTTGCTATAGCGAGATGGTTACATTGATAACACCCATGACACTCAACTTTCCACTGTTGACTGTTTTATTTTACTGGAAAAATTGAACACTCTCATCAGGGCTTCACAATGTTTTAAAGTTTTTAATGGTAAAAAATTGGTACCGGTACTTAGAACTTTTTGAGTGACCTGCAATGTTTTCACCGTCCGAGTTTACTAGCATCAGAAGTTGCTTTCTGCCATAAAGAAGTATTGTCTCTGGCTAAGTTTTTCATGTTGTGAAATTACAAAAATATAAACGTATTTTTTAATTGACAGTAATGCAATCTCCTTGAGGTTGTCATTGAAAAATTATAAAGAAAAATGCACCACCCACTTCACTTGCTTGCAGTTTTTATAGACGTTTACAGACGAGTTTGCAAAGACAAATGCTTTTTTTTAATGATCAATATGTATGTTTACTGAACACTCAGTTGTAAAATACAAAATAATGATAAATACATTTGAAGGGTACAGTGGGGACAAGCATGGAAGTTTAATCACAATATTTAATGTTTGAATGAAAAATAATGGAAGTTAGTGCATCAAAAAGCAGTCAACTTAACAGCAAGGTGGTGGAAGCATCATTGTGTGAAGAATATTCAGTTCAGGAGGGACTAATGGGATATTAGCAAAGTCAACAACTATTTTAACCTTTTTTAAAACAGCAAAAAGTGGGATTGTCTATCATTTAAAGTTATTTTTCAAAGAAATTAGAAAACACAAAGCACAGTCCTGAAGTCACATTTGACCCAGCATTTCCTCTTTTTCTAAACATTCTGTGTAAAAAAAAGTTCAACAAGACCAAAATGTATAGGACGATCTCTGTAAATGTCCCAAAAAAAATATCATATTTCAAATATGCTTTTGAGCTGCAGCTTAGAAGGGCTGATCAGGTTATGTGGCTTTTTTTCTTTTTTCTTTTGACATTTGTGGATGTCAGAACTGCTGCAATCCAGCCTTTCTGCTCCATTATCATTATGATCATCGACATCCGTGCTCTGCCTCATTGCCATTATCTACTCTTGTCGTGATGGTCATTTAAGGTGGAATGAAAGCGCGAGAGTGGCAGTGGAGTTCTAGCCTCCACACAGCTCAGGTGAACCTCTGACCTCCCACCTTTAATGCCTGACAGTCCAGATAACCTTCAAACAAAGCGTGGGCCACAGGCTTCTGCGCCTAGAAGAAATGCTCCTCTCAAATGCATTTCTCACTTTTTATATTCATCGCAGTCTTTTGATCCAGTTGATCTGAGATTGAATTTTCATCCTGAATTTACCTCCTTGAAGGGAAAATACATGCAATCCTAACTTTACAACTACATTTAAAACCAGAGCCACAGTCATCAAGATAATGAAAATTCTACACTATAAGCACTCAAGTTACAACTAGAATGATGCATTCTTTTCTGCATGTCTCTCATGACGTGGCCACATTTTCACATCCTAATTATGTACAAATACACGAAACCTATGGGTTTATTAGAAATGCGTAATACTTGAATATTAAAAAATAAAAGACTCTGGCCACTTCGAAATGTCTCCATGGCAACTCTGAATACAAAACCAATAAACCTGAGATATTCCAGGTTTTTTTTTATCCTAAAACAAATAACATTGATTTTGCTGATAGCATTTTCTTTGTTGTTTCCCCCCCCCCCCTTTTTTATTTTTAATTTATTGTTGGATAAGGCTCCTTAACCCTTGTACTATCCTAGGAACTTTAACATTGGGAGTTGGGTCATCTAGACCCACTAGACAGTGCGCTGAACCTTTTTTCTTCAATAATTTGAGATCTTCACTGGTGTCCATGGATTACATGAAATCCTCTCCACCTTTATTTACCTTTGTCATGGTAGGCATGACATGTCAATGGTCATCTTTACCCCATAGGATAGCACATGGGTTAATTTGCACATTATTCTCAAGCTATGTTTTCCCCACTATGCACAGTTAATCTGAAACCAGGTTAAATAGGTCACCCTTTTTTTTTAATTAAGATTCATACGTTTTGCACTGTTGATTTGCTACAAGAATTTTCTCTGGGAAATTAATTTAGGAACAATAAGAAAACTATCATTGGTAACAGTTTATATTAAAAGTGTTTAAAGTGTTGTTTTTTTTATTTACCTTAAAGATCCACAGCACCAAATGCATATCATGGGCATAAAAATTAGAAACATTTGTCCACCATAAAATGCTATTTTATGTGATTTAATGCTCCAGCTAAAGTTGGATCCCTGCACAATCTTTTCCATATGGACATAAACATGTTTAAATTAAGTTGTGAGCACATTTAAATACAGTTTTAACAATTAATTCTGTGATAAAATATGGAATTGGAATGAGCCACGTTCAGAAAAAAGTGATGGGTTGTGAAAAATAAAATAATAATCCTTCCTCTGACGCCTCAATGTGTTAAAATGCTGGTCTGCCTCAGAGACAGGAAGTGTCTGTTATTACTGGGAGCAGACGCATCGAAGCAGTCAGGAGTGACTCATCTCTTGATGACGTGGTTTTCACTGGCTCACTTGACTGTGTTTTTTTTTCTTTTCTTATTCCTGTGTTTATCTTTGCGCTTGTTTTGTTCCAATGAGTCACTGATTTATGCCTTTATATTTGGACATAAGTGTCTGCAAAAACATCAGGAAAAAATGTTATAGGAGCCAAACTGTTCATATATTGTTTGTCCTGTGGCTGTCGCTATTGTGGGAACTCTGTAATGTTAACTTAAATCTGTAATTAGCATTGGTCCGAAAGGCAAATGGTTTTTCGACCGTTGCCACAAAATAGAATGAAATATTTATGTAAGTTATGGATCCTTAAAAAAAAAGGATTTAACTTGCAGCAATGGACAGAGCCAAAAATATTTTGTCATGAAGAAAACGGTGTTTCATCTGTGGAACCCCTCAACCATTCCAGGACTTCAGACCAACACCACCGAAACAAACAGTGAAGTGAGGTACTCATCATCATCATCATCATCAAGGCTCTTGCAGGGGGGGCCAATACCCCTTTCCGGTGCGTAGAGCCGACCAAAAAAACAAGGGTCTTCCATATTTTCCGGTCTTGTGCCAGAAGCTCAGCATCCTCCATAGCAATCCCATAAGGTTTAACATCTCCCGCAATGACGTCTGTCCACCGAGTATGTTGTTTGCCTTGAGGTCGTTTCCAGCCCGCAGCCCCTGAGTTAAACTGCAAGATGGCTCGCGTTGGATGGTAAGAGGGAAGACGGAGAACGTGGCCGAAACATCTGATGCGGCGTTGCGCAGCAAGGCAGGAGGCTTGGGGCTGGCAGGTTTGAGCTCTTAAGGCTCTGTTAGAGACACAATGGGGCCACTTGATGTTCTCAATGGTCCTGAGAGCCCGGCTCTCGAAGCCATCTATTCTTGCGACTAAGCTCTTATTTAAGGGCCATGTCTCCGAACCATATAGCAGGATGTAGAGTACAGCTAGGTTGTAGATCAGGAGCTTTATCTTGCGCGTGATGTTTTGATGACGCCACAGTGGTTTTTTGAGAGACTGCAGAGCTGATGTTGCCAGTGCCCTTCTGCAGGTGATCTCTGGTTTTAGGTCACCTTTAGCCCTCACTATAGATCCCAGGTATGCAAAACTCTTCACAGGCTCGAAGACATCGTTCCCGAGCCGGAGAGGGGGTGGGTCTGGGCCATCACCAACATGCATGAATTAGGTTTTTGTCCGGTTCACCTTGAGACCATACTTTTTTGCTCCTGCGCTGTAAATGCTTAGAGTGTTTTTTAGCTGGCTGAGGGATGTGCTGAACAGGATGGTGTCGTCGGCATACTCCAGGTCAGTCAAATGGTAATTGGCAAGGGACACTTCAGGGACTTGCTCACAGACCCGGGACATCAGCTGATCTATGATGTAGTTAAAAAGATCAGGAGCTGCCACAAAGCCCTGGCGAACACCACTGGAGATGGGAACCAATCTGAGTCTTTGCCATTTACACAGACACAGCTTTCTGCATTGCTGTAGTGCAGACTAAACAGAGAGCTCCAAGGCTCTTTAGGATATTCCACAGTGAGGTATGGCAGATGGTGTCAAATGCAGCCTTTAGATCTATAAACACAATGTAGAGATGGCAATCTTTACAGAATTCATAGGTCTTCTTTAAGGCCGCCTTTACACTGCAGGTCTTGATGCTCATATCCGATTTTCTGACTATATCCGATTTTTTTGTCGACCCGCTTACATCATCTTTTAAAAGTGACCCGTATCTGATTTTTGCATTTACACTATACAATGCTGAAACTATCAAACGTAGACGTTCTGAGGACTACATGGCAGTATTTCCGCATTCCGCGGACCTCTTTCGGACTTGTGTGATTGCTGTTGTCATGGAGGCAAGGCGGCGACAGAAGGAGGCGTTGCCTTGGGCGCTCCAGAGGGGATGCACGGGGGAGGAAAAGAGGGAGGAATGCTCGGCTCTCTCTGGGTTTTGAATGAGGAAGTGTTGTACTAACAGTTTGATGCAAGTGTTGAACCTTTCCTGCGCGATGACTTAAATTTTCCGACCGTAGTCAGAAACACATGGGAGATTTCCTCTGGGTTCACTTTCCGTTCTGAACCCTCAGCCTCCAGAGTGGGCTAAGAAAGACTCCAAAACCTTTGGGCGAGACACCTTATTTTTAATTTACGGTTCTCCGACAGTCCCCCGCTCCGCGCTCACACCCCCCCCTCTCTCCTTACACACACACGCAAGCACGCGTGCGCGCTTTTACACACACATATGGTCCCCATCATACACGCCCCCCAAAGAAATAAACGGCTTCTAGCCTGTTCCATAGCAACGGTGTCCCGCTTCATTAGTTACTGTTTGCGTCCGGACTGGACATAACAGTGGTTTTCAACTACGGTCTGAAGCCTGAGGCTGGAAGGTAACACGCTGACAGCAAAATCAGCGCACAAAAAGCATCTTAATAAGTCATGTGATCTCAGTTGGTGGTCTCCTGAATTGACGTCACTGAGGTACGACTCGCATTTACTGGGTAAATCCGCTCTGTCTGCTTACATGGCAAACGGAAATGCATGTATCCGATTCGTTTCCGATTTATTTCCACATGAGAGAGGCCTGTATCCGATCTGAGAAAAACGGAATCCATGCGCTTTAGTCGTTGCACAGATCGGATATGATCGGTGAACGTGTAAGTTCACCGATCATATCCGATCTGTGCCACGTGAGAGGAAAAAATCGAAATTGGGTCACTTGAACCATGCAGTGTAAAGGCGGCCTATGAGTAGACGGACGGCAGAGATGTGGTCTGTTGTGGAGCGGTTGAGCACAAAGCCAGCCTGCTGGGGACGTCGGCTGCTTCTGATGGCTGGGAGAGCACGGTTGAGCAAGATCTTGATGCCCTCCGAGTTCTGCCATCTGGGCTGTACATGGTCCAGTGATGGATACGTTTCCAGGGGAACCAGGTATTAGCAATGCAGATGTTGTTTTGGTGGCAGAGTAAGAGGCAGTTGTCGTTGTCGTTTGTGAATCTGTCAGCAAAAGTTGTGCCGACTGGTGGACCGGTCGTTGTAAAATATATAGGGGCATTGGCATCAGTAAGGATGATGAGGATATTGTGCGATGGAATTTGACTAATAGCCTGGTGGAGTTGGTCAAAGAGCGCATCTTTTATGTCTTCATCTGCAACATTTGTGGGGGCATAGGCAAATATTATTGTCATCTTGCCATGTTTATGTAGGAAGCGGACAGATAGTGTTCTGTCGCTCAGGGGTGTCCAGTTGAGTAGGGACTTCCTGATGTCCTTTGGGATGGCAGGGCCACTCCAGATATAGCAATGGTCGCCTGGAGTCAATATGCCAGTACCTGACCATCACAGAGTCCTGCTAGAGTCATGTTATAGCGACGGAGCTCGTGGGATAGCAATGTGGCGGCTCCAGAGCGAAGAAGTGTCTGGATATTCCAGGTAGCAATACAGGTTGTTTAACGAAGGTCAAGCAGTATTCATTGGTCAGGGGCAAGCTGAGGTCTGTTACCATATTGGGTAGTCCGGCTTTGTTTTCTGGTCGGTTTCGTAACAAGGAAGTTTCTCCTGAGTGGGTTGTTGGCCCTCGGATAGTGGGGCTGTCACCTTAAAGCGTTCCGACAAGCTGTGGGTCTATGTTTGTCTGGAACCTTGCCCAGGTGACCGGCCCGCCAAGGGTGGCCCTACCAGGAGCAGGCTCCAGACGATATTGCTCCCTGGGTCATCGGTTAACAAAAGCCCCCTTTCTACGACAAGGGGAGTGAGCTACTACAAATGTATTGTTTTTTAAAAACAAAAAGGGCAAAAACCCCTTTCAATTATCTTTTGATCTACTTCAAAATCGTTCCCTGTAGTCTTTTATTTGTGATGATGCCATTTTTAGCAAAGAAAAAAAAACAGTCATTTACCATGATAGAGCTTCAAAATGGACCAGAGCAGGGGGCTTGTGGCCTCTGGGTTGTAGTTTCCACATCACAACTATATTCATTTTTTTCATCTGCTTCAGATTCACGATTTAAATAAAGAAATACCCAGAAAGGCCGTTTTAATCTTGATAAACCATAATCAGAAAAACACTACAAGAACATGTTATGGAACATGTTATGGATCAATTTTTAGGTTTTACCTCTATGTTTTCAGGTATGAGCCACTCTAGTATTTCTTCTTTCAATGTTGGTCACAACCTGAGTATTACAGCAAATCTTAAGTGTAAAAAGTATAGACTCAGGGATAGTTGGAGGCAAATTTAACTTTTGGCTTTCATTTTCATCAGTGTGCCAGTCTTTAGCAGAGTTTATTTTGCAGACAAATAGTAATGGGAATTTCAAACAAATACACACTTTTATTGCATGGGATAATTAAAACAGTTTGAAATTGTTGCCTTAATGAGGTTTATCTTTGAAAACTGTATACTTTTTATATTTGAGTCTGAAAACCGGTGCACAGACTTTCACATCTCTATGTCAAAATACATTTTTCTAATTTGCTATTTATTTATTTGACAATTTTCCATTTAAAAAACTGTTTTGTATAGTTATAAGAGCATTGTTTTTGCATAAATAAGAGGATTAAACTGAAAAAAAAGAGAGTTTACATTTCTTAGAAATTAATTCAAAATAAACTCACAAAAAAGCAGACTTTAGCCTAAAACAACACAATAGTAGTGGCTTTAAAAGAAAAGGTCTTTATGTATTTCCAAAACAATGTAGAAATGTAAGTTTTTTTTAAAGATTTAACTACTCCATGGGATGCCGTCTATAAAGTGATAGATTCAAATCTTAACAGCAATTCTTGAGTTTCTGCTTGAATTTCTTTGCAGGATGTCAGTATAGCCTCCCAGAACTGCTGTTTGGATGTGAACAGCCTCCCACCCTCATGGCAATTTAATTGAGGATGCTCTAAAGGTTCTCAATAGGGTTGAGGTCAGGGGAGGATGGGGGTCACACACCATCAGTTTCTCTTCTTTTACGCCCATTGCATAAAAAAAGCATCTACTGATGCAGAGATGAGATGGTGCATTGTCATGCAAGATGATGATGCTGTTACTGAAACCATGGTTCTTCTTTTTGTACCACGGACAAAAGCGCTCAGTTAGAAACTCCACATACTTTTCAGAGGTCATTTTCACGCCTTCAGGGACCCTAAAGGGGCCGACCAACTTTCTACCCTCCGCCACCTCCTTGGTGACGTCGCAGCCTTGTTGGGACATGTTGACCATCCACCAACCACCCACTACTCTATACATCTGGACCATCCAGGATTTTATGGAACACATCAGTGATTTGGAAAGCACTGCATCTAATAAAAAACCTCTGGTGCGTGTTATTCTGAGCTTTTTTATAAATTTTTAATATTCCTTGCAAACAGAAATGTCCCAGAGCGTTTAAACAATAAATAGTTTTTAAGACAAAAAGTATGAAAAAAGTAGCCCTTTACCTTTATCATCAGTATTATTATATATTATTGTGTGTATTCTTACTATAATATTCAATTTAAAAAAAATTCCCCGGACCAGCCCCCATCGGTTTCCCTCTGACTAAACATTTACACAGTAACTCTTCAAAAATGTATGCAATTATTGTAATTTAAACAAGTTCTGACATGGAGAAAAGCATCTTTGCGCCGATACACAATTGAAAGTGGTGCAAAGATGCTTTACTCCACAATAGAGTGAGCTGATTTAAGTGTATCGTGTAGTGTTGCATGTCAGCGCGAATCTGCTTTTCTCTGCTTCAGAATCTGTTTGTTGACTGCCTGAGCTGTGGAAGAATTACGGTAATTCGAAGAATGCCAACACGCCGGCGTTAAAAGGGTTAAAGAGATTAACATGTGGTTGCAGGACTGCCATCAGACTCTGCAAAAAAATAAAAAATAAACTCATCTTCACTCAAAAAACCTTCACATTGAATAAACATTAAGAAAATTATGGAAAGGATTTCCACCTAATAAGATAACTTTACTTGAACAAAAACAAATCACATTGGTCCTACTTAATGCACCTAGCTTGGGTCAACTTAATGTATTTAGGTTCAACCTAATAAATTTAAGTTGATTCAATTTAAATACTACAGTTGGACCCAACTTAACTAAATATTGTTGCAACTAATTTGAAAGATGTTGGTTCAACAAAATGAGACTATGCACTCCTTAACTTCCCTGAGGTGGCATTGCACATGGAAACTTGTAAAATGCAAAAAAGAAGACGAACTCAACGTGGGCGGGGTTAACATTCTGCAGCGTTCAGGCATTCCGCGACGTTGAGCGTTCCCCAGGCCGCAGCCAGGTGTAGTTGAGGAATCTCGCATAATCTCGTGATATCGTGAGGTTATCTAGGCATAATACAATTTAATGGTATCTTGTTGGAGCAACAGGACTGAAATTATTAACTAATAAATTGATTATGTTTATGCACAATCAACATGATTCATTCACGTATTATTTTACAAACAAAAAACTTTCTGGTTGAAATGACAAGTTACATTTTTGTAAAGTTTATTGTCTGGTAATTTCCTTTTTTGGAGTGTGTTATATAATGTACATAGTGTTACAGTCCTAAAACCCTTCCAATTCATAGCACGTTACATTAATATATTTGTGCAGTTTTTCTTAAAAAACAAATCAAAAAAACTTCTCTTTTATGAAGTCATTGATCCTCTGCAAATGAAAACATCTGTCCATTAAAGCTGTTTCCATCCATTTTAAACATTTAGATATGTTCTCTCATCCCCTTTTCAATCATTGAAAAGGGGGATGAGAAGGGGAAAAATGGCCAAATTGATTCTCTGACTCAGCCAGATGCGCTCAGAATGTCTGCGTCAGTGACGCACTTGGCATCGATGTCAACAGATGAGGCAGAAAGGCTAAAGTCCGACAGAGTTGAGATCTCCTGCTTTTAACCAGACAGATAATCACTTAAAAAATACTTTTTTTGCAACAAACAAAGCAAGAAAGCGCAGCTCGTGACAAAATCAGATAATCATGGGAAACGGAACACAAAGTGCTGAGAGGCGCAAAGTCTGTTCCCTCAGCTCAGAAGTCGTGATTTACGCACCGCGCCTGGCTTCTTTCCTGACCGTTATCATCATCATCATTGGTGCTCTTACCGTGTCGGGCGGCAGCGTACAGCCGGCAGGAGGCGGTGAAGAGGAGGAGGAGGTACAGAGCCGCCCGGAGTCGCGCAGACATGGTAGGACATCCAACATCCACAGAGAAGAGGCGGGAACAGCTGCTGCGCCTCTACCAGCTCTCCATTTCTGAGAGCCCGCTCCTGCTGCTGCTGCTGAGGGGGAGGAGGAGAAGGAGGCTGCCAGACAGAGTGAAAGTGAAGCATGAGGTGGAGGAGAGGGGGAGAATAAGAGAAAACAGACCACAGGGGGCGCAGTTCTGCAGAATATGCACCTGTACGCATTTGCATAGCAGTTTAAAAAAATAATAAATTCCAAATAGTTTAATCATTGGATTTTGAAGAAAAAGCGTTATCCTTAAAATACATATGTATGGTACAGTAAAATAACAACAAAACAACAAAATTATCTTTAAAAAGTTCGAAAAAATTGCATGTCAGAAGGCTATTACAACGTTAATCACAACATTAAGTTTGAATCAATGACAAGGATTAATAAAAGAGACACTAATATGATATGAATGTGTCAAAAAACACAAGCAATTTGAGCTACACTTTATATTTTTAAGACATTTGTTGTGATTTTCTCATACTAAGACCAGACAGACAGACATACAAAAAGAGAGTGACGTACAGACAAATGGATGGACGGACAGATAGAGAGAGATAAACTTGCAACAGACAAGGTAAAGACAAAACTAAATCTAATACAAACCAACAAAAACAGCACAATCAACACCTTTAAAATTGGGCAAAAAGTATTCATCAAGTCACAGTTTCTGCAAGTTGTCTCACCTAAAAACACGGCGGAGGTCCATAATGTTCATCATACTTCGATTGTGAGAAATAGAATGTGAATAAAGGACACAGTGCAGGCTCCGTACCACACGGTGATTCAGCTGGACAGGGCGCCATCGAGAGCATCCTGTCCAGCTGCATCCCCGTGTGGTACGAAGCCTGCATCGCGTCTTGCCGAAATTAATGCTGCAGGGGCATTATTAATTGAACACGTGTCACACTGGTGATTGAATCAGCTCAATAAAATACTGTGCAAAAATGACTAAAAACAATTCAAATGTAAAAAGGGATTTAATAAATAGTAATCTAAAAACAGTTGCAACAGGTAAAAAAGTAAAAGACATAAAAATTTGACTAAAAGTCCCAGCTAAAAAAAGTCCAGTCCCAAAGCCATCCCCCCCAAAGGTTCACCGTTGGAACCGGCCATGGAGGGGGGAAAAAAAACAGCGTCTGTGTGGCTTTATGCACCGATTGTCAGGCCTTCAGGTCCCACACACAACTTCCCGGTCAGCCTCGGCGTTCCTCCACACGGTCGATGGCCCCTGTCTCACAAGGCTCTGGCTGCGTCTTCAATGTCGGCGTCGAACTGGCGATCAGCTGGTCCGCCCTTCCTCGGCTCTCACCCGGCGCTTCTTTCCTAGCAGGATGCTTCAGGTGCGCTGCGCTGCACTGCGCGCGTCTGCCTCAGGTGCTTGTTTGTTTTCCACCCCGGGCAACTGCTCAGAGTTCCATATAAGCCGTGGTGAGGAGTTCTGCCCAATGAGGTCCAGGTGTGTGCAATCAGGTCCATGCATCCAAACAATTAAACCACATGCATGAGTTATAAAAAACAAAACAGCACAACATACAAAACCACCCAAAAAGAAACACTAAGGATCAGCAAAAATATTACACACATTCTGGTCCACCTTTGACATCCCCCCCCTAACAATGGTTATCCCGAACATTATTCTTGTTCATATCTCACCGGAGGTCTCCCAAAGTTTGACCTTTCAGACCGACGCGGAGGTTCAAGGCCCTCGAATACTTCTGGAGCGTCAGGTGGAGCAGCCGGTGGCCGTCTTTCAGGGCATCTAGCTCGTTGCGGGTTGCATCCCATTGTCAGTCTTGGCAACCACAATGTTGGAGGAGGAAGTTTGGGCTCCAGGTCAGCTGCATTGTCCATTGGGGTTCAGGGGTGGAGCATCCTCAGTCAGAACAAGGGTACATGTTCGCAGGTTATTTCGGTGCACAGTGCGGGTTGGTGCCTCCTTACCCTCCGGCCGCAGGATATACACTGGGCTACCTATGGAGAGCTGAGAGACCACCACAAAAGGTTCAGGAGACCATCTCACACCCAGCTTCCCTTTCGCCCTTCTGCGAAAAATTACGCACCAGTACCCTCTATCCAGGCAATAGGGGCATTTGATGGGTAAGCTTGTTGTAGCGTCTCTGATCCAGTGCCTGTCGCTTCTGCGTTTGTTGTCTCACAGTTTCATAAGCATTCTGTAGTGCTTCATGATGAGAGTTCACCCAACCTTGTAATGTCTGTGGTTGCTCCTCAGGTCCCAGTCCTGTCGACCAGTCTACCGGTAGTCGAGCGTGTCTTCCAAAGTGAATTCAATAGACCCAACAATGTCTGGTTAACATGTTCACAACCCCCATTACCTTGAGGCCAATACACTGTGGTGCGACTTTTCTTGCAGCCATATATGAGACACAGCTCTTTAAATAGTGAAGATTCGAAGGCAGCCCCTCGATCTGTCAGAATCCGTTCTGGGCAACCAAACTTCTGAATCCCGTTATTGTACACAGTTTGGGCAGTGGTTGCTGCCGACTGATCTTTTGTGGGAACGGCTTGGGCATAT
Organism: Oryzias sinensis; assembly: GCA_037389245.1. Classification (NCBI taxonomy): domain Eukaryota; kingdom Metazoa; phylum Chordata; class Actinopteri; order Beloniformes; family Adrianichthyidae; genus Oryzias; species Oryzias sinensis. Next base: position 15,797,362 of record CM074510.1, read on the forward strand.
TTAGAAAAGAGGTCGGCCATGACCAGGATACAAGGCCACCTATCCTCAGGACGACCCAGGGACAAATAGTCCAACCCCACCACCTCAAAGGGGTATGAAGTTGTGATGGACATCAGTGGCGCCCTCACCTCAGGGCCCGTTTTCCACAGACACACTTAAGGCAGGTGTTGGTCCAGTCATTTACATCTCTGGCCATTTGTGGCCAGTAGCAGTGTTGACGCAGGATGGATAATGTCCTGTCACTGCTTGGGTGACTCATCTCCTGATGTAGGCAGCCCACAAATCTTTAGCTCCACTTATGGGGATAAGAACTTGAAAAACCTCTTGGCCTGAACTGGCCTCCGAAAAACACCTCCCCAACACCCCATTGCGGAGCTAGATCTTGTCCCACTGTCTGAGAAGCAGCTTAGAATCTTCAGAGGCAGTCTCAAGTACCTCAGGTTGATCTGCATGTTGAAGCTTCCCCTGGCGTAGCTGTTGGAGGTCAGGGTCCTCGTGCTGTCTGCTCTCCCAGCCCTCCACTGTGATATCTACTCTGGTCGCACTATGACAAGCAGGCTCTTCCTGTGAAGACAGGCGTGACAGGGCATCTGCATTTTTGTTTTGCTTCCCCTGCCTATAGCTGATTGAGTACTTGTAGTTTGCCAACTGCGCCACCCAACGTTGCCCCACAGCCCCCAACCATGCCGAGTCCAAGTGCACCAGGGGGTTATTGTCCGTGTACACGGTAAACTCAGCCCCATACAGGTAGTCAGTCTACCATACGGGTAGTCAGTAAATTTTTCAGTGACCGCACATTTAAAAGCCAACAACTCCAACTTGAAAGAGCTGTAGTTTTGATCATTCGGCTCTGTTGGATGCAAGCTGCGACTGGCATATGCTATGACCCACTCCTTCCCATCTTGCATTTATATATATATATAAAAACGCCCCTCTCACCCTCCGCGGGTGGTTTCTCCTCCAAGCTCAGGTCCTCTACCAAAGGCCTGGGAGCTTGAGGGTCCTGCGCAGTATCTTAGCTGTTCCTAGCACTGCGCTTTTCTGGACTGAGAGGTCTGAGGTCTTTCCAGGGATCTGTTGTAGCCACTCCTCCAGCTTGGGGGTTACTGCCCCGAGTGCTCCAATTACCACAGGCACCACTGTAACCTTCATTTTCCATACTTTCTCCAGTTCTGAGGTCACATTTATTTATTAAATCAAATATTTATTTATTTAATTGTGAACAGTATAGGACTCCATACCCCTGTGGTTAGGGGGGGTCGAAAAGAATACTACCAACGTATTCCCTGCGTGTCGTAAAAGGCGACTAAAAGGGACGGAGCGAGAGGACTGGGAATCCTCTCCCCTGTAACTTCATTCCTAACTACGGACAGGGCAGAGCTGGGAAGGGGAGATTACCTCCCCAAACCCTTAAGATTGGGTCGTTGAATGTGCGGGGGTGTAGTACGGACGGAAGCAAAAGAGATCTGATTGGAAGGATGTTTGGAAGGAGGGGAATGAGCGTGTTAGCACTGAGTGAGACAAAGATGAAAGGGAAGGGTGAATGTGTCTTTGGAAGTGTGAGTGGGAGAATGTCTGGTGTAGAGAGCGGGAGAGCAAGAGAAGGTGTGGCTTTGCTGGTGAGCTGTGAGGTGAGACGATGTGTGGTTGAATGGAAGGAGGTTTCACCAAGACTGATGTGGGTGAAAGTGAAATTTCGGAAGGAGCTGTGGGTGTTCGTGAGTGCATATGGTCCTGGCAGTGAGAGGAATGAAGAGGAGAGAGTGACCTTCTGAAACGACTTGGATGAGTGCTTGCAAGGATTTGGAGCAAATGTGAATGTAGTGCTGATGGGAGATCTGAATGCTAGAGTGGGTGATGAGAAAATTGAGGGTGTTGTTGGCGGGCATGGTGTTCCTGGAAAGAATGATAATGGTGAGAGACTGATAGGAATGTGCACTGAAAGAGAGATGGTGATTGGGAATACATGGTTCAGAAAGAAAGAGATCCATAAGTATACGTGGGTGAGGCAGAGTGGTGGAAGAGTGATTGACAAAGCACTGATGGATTATGTGGTGGTTTCAAAGGTTGCATGTAGTAGATTGCTGGATGTAAGTGTGAGGAGGGGAGAGAGTGGAGGTATGTCTGATCACTATTTGGTGGAAGGAAGGTTGCGTGTGGGTATGCCATGGGTGAGATCGAGAAAGAGTGGGGAGGCAAGAATAGTTCTGAGAGTGAGTGTTTTGAAGAACAGAGAGAAAATGTGTGAGTATCAGAGGAAATTAGGTGGCAAGTGGAATATGGTGAAGGAGCAAATGGTTGTTGGAGTGGAGGAAGAATGGCAACAGTTCAAGAGTGCAGTGGTTGGAAGTGCAGAGGAAGTGTGTGGTGTGAGACATGTTGGGGGTGGTCTAAGGAAGGGAAGTGAATGGTGGTGCGAGGATGTAAGGTTGGCTGTAGCTGAGAAGAGATGTGCGTATGAAGTATGGCTGCAGAGAAAGGACAGGGAGTCATATGAGTGTTATAAGGAGAAGAAAAGGGATGCTAAGAGAGCTGTGCGTGAGGCAAGAGCGGCTGCGGACGAAAGGTGGGGCAGACAGTTGACGGATAATTTTCGAGAGAACAAGAAAATGTTTTGGAAGGAGGTGAAGAGGGTGCGAAAGGGAGTGTCGGGGAGGGAGGAGAAGGTAAAAACAGAGGATGGAAGGATGTTGAATGAGGGGAATGCAGTAAGAAAAAGATGGGCAGAGTATTTCGAGAGGCTGCTGAATGTGGAGGAAGATCGGGATGCTGTGATTGGGATGGATGGAAGGGAAAGTAGACTGAATGTATTGGAAGAGTTGAATGAAGCGTTGATTACAGGAGAGGAAGTGGAGCAAGCTGTGGGAAAGTTGAAAGTAGGAAAGGCTGCAGGTGTGGATGGGTGTGCTGTGGAATGCCTGAAGTGTGGTGGAGCGATCGTGATTGAGTGGTTAGTGAGATTGTTGAATGTGTGTTTTGCAAATGGGCAGGTGCCGCTTGATTGGATGAGTGCGTGTGTGGTTCCCCTGTACAAGGGTAAGGGTGATAAGTATGAATGTGGTAGTTTTAGGGGTATTAGTCTGTTGAGTGTTGTAAGCAAAGTGTATGGGAGAGTGCTGATTAATAGGGTAGTGGAGGGAACTGAGTGTATGATTGGTGAAGAGCAGTGTGGTTTCAGGAGAGGTAGAGGGTGTGTGGATCAGGTGTTTGTTGTGAGACAGGTGTGTGAAAAGTTTTTGGCTAAGGGGAGGGAGGTGTTTTGGGCATTCATGGATTTAGAGAAGGCGTATGATAGGATTGATAGAGAGGCGTTGTGGGTTGTGTTAAATATGTAGGGTATTGATGGTAGTTTGTTGGAAGGTGTGAAGAGTTTTTATAGAAACAGCAGAGCGTGTGTGAGAGTGGGAAATAGCATGAGTGAGTGGTTTCCTGTGAGGGTTGGTCTGCGTCAGGGATGCGTGATGTCTCCGTGGTTGTTTAACGTGTATATGGATGGTGTGGTAAAAGAGGTGAATGAAAGGGTGTCGGGTACGGGTGTGAGCATGATAAATACTGACGGTAGCGAATGGAGTGTGAATCAGTTGCTGTTTGCAGATGATACTGCACTAGTGGCTGACTCAGAAGAGAGCTTGGCACGTCTGGTTGAGGAGTTTGGAAGGGTGTGCGACAGAAGGAAGTTGAGAGTGAATGTGGAAAAGAGTAAGGTGATGAGGTGTACGAGGGTAAAGGGTGAACGTAGATTGAATGTGGCATTAAATGGGGAGTTGTTGGAAGAGGTAGAGTGTTTTCAGTATTTGGGGTCATGTGTGTGTGTGGATGGTGGAATAGGGGGAGAGGTAGAGTTTAGAATGAATGAAGTACGAAAGATATGGGGGGGAATGAAGAGAGTGTTTGAATGTAGGTCACTGGGAAAGGATGCAAAAAGGAGATTGTATGAGGGTGTGGTAGTGCCTGCAGCGTTATATGGGGCTGAAACATGGAGTCTGAAAGTGGCGGAAAAGAGGAAGCTGAATGTAGTTGAGATGAGATGTTTGAGGAGTATGTGTGGTGTGACGCGTATGGATCGTGTGAGAAATGAAGTTATCCGAGAGAGAACTGGTGTGATGCGAGAGTTGGCTGTTAGAGCAGAGCAAAAGGCACTGGGATGGTTTGGACATGTTGAAAGAATGGGAAGGGAGCGATTGGTGAAAAGGGTATATGAATCTGGTGTAAGTGGAGTGAGAATGAGAGGAAGACCGCGAATGGGATGGACAGAGGGTGTAAGGAGAGCGTTGAATGCAAGAGGGATGACTGTGGTGCAGGGGAGAGAGGCTGCTCAGGACAGGGATGCGTGGAGAGAGCTTGTGTATGAATGAATGGATGGGTGTGATAGAGGTCTGGTCTTGGGATGAAGCGGCAAGGGGAAACCAGCCTTGGCTGAGGCCCTGCTGTGGAGGTGCCCACGATGGAGTGTGCAGCTGACCCTGGTGCAATGTGGTGTGGCTTAGACCAGGCCTCAGACCAGTCACACGCACATACACACACACACACACACACTGAAGGAGGAGGGTTTGGGGAAGAGACAGAGGGAGCTAAAATTGTGTGCCTTGTCTAGGCTACCCCACCTTGGTGGGACACAGCCTTGGTAAATGAATGATAGGACTCCATATGACTGTTCTGTAGATGTGAGACAGTCTGATCACATGCAGACGCGGAGCCAAACACACACTCACACGCTGCAGTGAGTGACGGGCAGCGGGTTTTAAGTTTTTACAATCCCTGCGCGATTCTCCTGCTGCCTGTCCCCACAACCCCCCACCCCCACCCTCTGCTTTCTTTCTCACACATCCCGTCCCTATGAGGCCAGATCAGTCTCATAATTCAGAAATGCACACACTCCGAATCACAAATGCACACACTTCGATTCACAAATGTCATTTTATGCAAACGTGCTAAATAAATTTGGAAATGCACATGGTGTGTTTCACAAATGCACACCCTGTGTTTCACAAACACACACATTGTGTTTCACACATGCACACTGAATGTTTTACAAATGCACAATAAGTGTTTCTCACAAATGTGCACAGTGATTCACAAAAACATTTTAGAAATTCACAAATAAATGTATCAGAAATGCACAGTAAGTGCTTCACAAACGTGATTTTTAGGTACACATGTGATGTGAACTCACAGATCATTGGAATTGCAGGATGTGCATTCAAAATCCCGTTCTCGTTTGTGAATCTCTCCGTGTGTGTGAGAGATTTTTCTACGGTGAATATTGAGACTCATCTGACGGAGCAGGCTGACTAATGTCACCATTGGCTAGTGAATCTGTCAATCAAACCCATCAGCAAAGCAGGCGGGTTCGCTTTTAGCCAATCGAATGGTCCCTTACACTTTCTCGAATAAATGCTATGGACTTATTAACTCCGCTCTGAGAATCTAAGGATCAGAACACAGGAGGAGGAGGGAGGATCGCTTCTGGTCCCCTCTCAAGGCCTGAGCACGGCCGGAAAGGGGAGAAAGAAAAAGTTGTCGCGGGAAAGGTTCAACACCACGTTTCACATTTATCTGAAATTTTTTCAAAACGTCAGCGTGATAAGAGCTCCTGGAGTTTGGCCCCGGAAAAGAGCGAATACCAAATATTAATCCAATCAGTGACCTCCCTTTCCTTACACTGACTGGTCTCTGGCAGCATCGGGCCCACCATGGTTGATGTTTACGCTCGCCTCCCCGCTACTTCAACGCAAAATGATGACGCTTTTGCTGCGGTCGATGAGCGTGTCGGTTCGAATCAAGCCTGGCCGGGCCGCAGACGGGCGCTGCAATTGAAAAGAACGGCACTGAATCAGGACGGCAAACCCACGGGTCAATGCACCAAAAGATCGGATCTGTGTCATTCAGACTGTCATGAAAGATCGGAATTGGGCCGACATTAGGGGCAAAAATTCGAATTGGCCGCTTTCAGCCTGCAGTGTGAACGTGAGCTAATATACTTTAAAGCAGGGTCGGGAACCTTGACAGAGAGAGCTATAAATGCTACATATTTTAAATGTAATTTCAAAAGAGCCATAATAATGTAGTGTCCCTTTCCTACACTGAGGCACGGAGACTTAACCTCTTTGGTTCTTTATTTTGGTTACTGCAGACCGCAACAAACGCCGCACACGACCCAGCAACTCCTTATTCTCTTCCGCGAGACGAGAGCGCCCCAACTTTATATTCTGCTCCCGCTCCAGCTCCTCCCATTTCCTTTATTCGGCCCATAGCTGAACCTCCATTGGTCCAAACTACTCAACAACAGGCTGACTGGAGAGAACTGAGGGCCACCAGATCTCTGCTTGATCGACTGCCTGTAATGAACTCAGAACTTATAACGCGCCCAACAGCCAAGTTAATCTCAGTCCGCGATAACATGTTTAAAACTAAAATACAGGTGAATGAGTGCATTTGATGTAATTTCAACATTTTAAAGTACAAGTCTGTGGATTCTTTTTACTACATTTTTTATGCTGTTGCTGATAAAATGATGAATTTCTCATGATAGCTTTGCTGATGGTCTAGTTCTGCTTGATACGTGAGTTTCTGCTTCCAAGTGCAGGCGCGTAGACTTTAAACGCATCGTGAGGCTGGTCTGATCAGTTCTGCAGCGGAGTTGTCGCCAGCGCCAGATTTTCACAAACTTTCTAAGTTCAACTTGTTTTGTGTGCAACGCGGTGGCTAAGTTCAACTTAGAAAGTTTTGTGTGCAACGGTGGCAGAAATATTTCACCCATAGGTTCTTGTGATGTGAGATGCGAGACAGTCTGATCACATGCAGACGCCGGAGCCAAACACACACCTTCACACGGCAGCGGGTTTTAAGTTTTTACAATCCCTGCGCGATTCACCTGCTGCCTGTCTCACCCCCCCGCCTCTGCTTTCTTTCTCACACATCCCGTCCCGTCCCGTCTCGCGCAGTTTTAGGGACGGCAATTCACAGGTTTCCGGCTGGTACAAACTCGGTAAAGTAATAGATAATAGTAAAGTGACAGTGCTGGATGCCCAATTTTTCTCTCCAAGCACTGCTACTACTGCGCCTCTAAGTATCGCAGACGCGCTCCTAGAGTGGACTGGTCTAATGAAAAAAAAAGGATAATTAAAGATTTGTCTGCGAGCCACATGTGACCATCAAAAGAGCCATAAATGGATCGCGCATAGGTTCCCCACTTCTGCTTTAAAGCATTAATAAATAATTTTTAGAATTATTTTAGTCCTTATGTGCTTTTATATCAAAGTACATACAGTTGTTGAAATGAGACGTTAACAAGTAAAAATAAAACTGCATTTAACCCTTGTGCTATCTTAGATGACCCCACCCTTACATTGAGGTGTTCTCCCTACCATGACAAAGGTGGATAAAGGTGGAAAGATTTCATGTAATCCATGGACGCCAGTGAAGATCATAAATCATTAAAGAAAAAAGGTTCAGAGCACTGTCTAGTGGCTCTAGATGACCCCACTCCCAATGTTAAAGTGCCTAGGATAGCACAAGGGTTACATGTGTTTCAACTGCTAGGATTAATAAACACACTCAGGCTCATGGGCCTTGAGTTCTCTTTTTTCTTAGATTAATAACCCTATTAATCTGTTTTATTGCTTCCAATTTCCAAAATAAAACAAACTATGAATGTTATATCATTTTGGTTGATTGTCACTTCAGACTGTTTCCCCTAGAATCTAGATTAAAAAAAAGAAAGTAACTTAATTTGTAAATTATGAAGTAATACTGCAACCTCTTCCCACCTGATAAGATCTTTTATGATCCTGTTTTAGATGGTTTGTTAAAACAATGGCTTTACGCCATTTCTTTACCCTAAGAGTGTTCACAAGATAGTGAAGCATCATGAAGCAATATCACAAAAAAAAGCCACAGTTAAGGTTTCTTGAAGATTTTATTTTCCAAAAGAAAATCTTTTTTTTTGGCTTCCAAAATTGTTTTTTCTTCTCTGACGAGATCGTCGCGACCCTGAACACTTGTGTGAGGCCTTCATGACCTAGTCCACCAACAGCTTGCCTTGACAGCAGGAACAACCCGGAAGCTGAAGCCCTGAAAGTGAGAAAATTTACATGGAAAATAAAAATGGGTCTGCTGGAGTTCAGAGATTCCAAGCTCATAAAAAAATGAGCAGTATTATCTTAGACTTGATGGAAGCTCGTCAGGTCAATTTCACTTTGTTACATCAGAGACACTAACATTTTTTTAAAGTTTGCAAACTCATTAAATAAGAAAGTAAAACATAAATCCTTTTTTTTTTTTAAGCTGCATCCTCTTACTAAGAGGGAAAACAACCCTGCAAAATACTAAATAATACTAAAAATAGAGGCCAAAAATTGAACTTTTCTCTGCTGTTTAAAAATCTTAGTCTTCAGTTACTTTAATTTCAAAGCAAATCTTGAGTTGTTTATCTGTGATTTGATGAGAGCAGAACTTACCTTGAAGAGGGTGGTGCTTTGCAGCACGCTGGAGGTGCAGTACATCTCCTGATGGAGTGCATGAGTTAGCCAATGTCCACTACAGGGATGCTGTTCACAGCCAGGATGGGTCCGGATGGTGGTTCCAATACACTGTCAGCATGACCATCATCCTGCAGCCAAAGGGAAAGAGAGAAGTTTGAAAGCTGTTTGTGTGAAGGCGACTTGTGGTCATTCAGTGAAGTGTCAAAGATTGAATCTGGACTTTAACTATCCCACTCACTATATATATATATATATATATATATATATATGTATATTTAAAAAAACATTACAGTAAATATAAAAGGGTTAAAAATCTTTGAATTCAATTTTTTTGCAAGAAAAGCAGCAAACTGATGTGAAAATAGATGCTTTTTAAAATTTGCTTCAGTGACCAAGCAAATTACAAAAAAATGCTATGAAACAGAACAAAAAATAATAAAAATACACAAAACAGCTAAACATTTGCTTTAAGAAAAAGAAGAAACAAGATTTTGTAAAAAGTAATTGCTTTTCAGAAGAAATGAAATTCCCAAATTAAAAGAGAAAGTTCTTTAACTACAAAAACTGTTTTAGATAGTTACAAAAGCCTGTTCTACATTTAACAAGCTAAACAAATTACAATATAAAGTTTTAAACCGCTTTTGAATTTTTGAAACAAAACAAACAACAAATATTTTCAGTAATAAAAATTTCTCTTAGAATTGAACCAAAGACATACAACCTATATCTGCTAAAATATTCGTAGAGGTATCGCTCATCGGCTGGCAATTTCCCTGATAATGGCGGCGGTGACAGCTGTGGTGGCGTAGCGCTGATTGCTGTTAAACTTGATGACGGGGCCCTGAAGGAAAGAAACATGAGAACGTCAGAGAAACGCACGACTCGTTTTATGTCATAATTTTTTCAAAGATCTAAGATCACCTTATGGAAAGACGGTCTATGGTTTTCTTCATGCTTCTCCCTGAAAGAAAAAACCCAAACTTAAGCTGCTAAAGGACATAAATAATTCAGTGGTTGTTGTTTTTTTTAGGTCAAACTGTTCAAACTCAGAAACCAATAGTGTTTGAGGCTTCCGTGTAGCTGAAGCCTCCTTCAGGTTTCGGGACTTACTGGTAGTTGGTGAATGGCGAAGGCGTCAGCGCTGATCATGAAGGACAGCGGCGCCGTCTGTTGAAAGGAGGTGAGGTTGGAAGGGGAGGCGGCGAGGCGACTGAGGATCAACTCCGTCAGGTGTGAGTGGGCACCTTGAGCGCTCTCTGAGCCCACTCGCAGCAAAACACGGTACTCACACAGACTCACAACGGCACACTTCATCTGAACATGACAGAGAGGACGGATCGAACTCACCTCCTCGTTGTCGTAAAGAGCGATCATGCGAATGTTTGAGTCTTCGTTCAGAGAGTCTCCAGAACATGATTCCACGAGACCCTGAGGAGACGAAAAGAAGGAGTCTGTAGCAGGAGGAGGACTGACAAAACATCTGAAGCAGGTTGCAGTCATGAGTCTGACCTGCAGGGCGCAGTAGCAGCTGTGCAGGTTGTTCAGCCGAGAAGATGAACTCCCGCACACGCCCTAGAACCTGCAAAGACACTTTACATCATGAGAAACCTACATAAAAAAGAATGTGTTAATGTCTAATTGTGATTTGATGAACTCTTTGATTCATTTTGAAAATCTTTCTTTTTTTTTTGATGAAGAAATGAAGTTATACTTATTTCTGTTGCAAGAAAAGTGGTTTGCTCCTATTTGCAACACTTTTCCGTTAGTAGGATACTTTGACATGCTAGAGACACTCCAGGTTAGTAAAATACGTTCTGTTAGTAGGACACGTGACAAACTCAAGGCCCGTGGGCCATATATGGCCCGCCATGTCATTTTCTGTGGCCCTCGAGAGCATAAAAGTTTTTAATTTCTTAAAATAAAAAATAAAAAAATGTGTGTATTTATTCATATCTAGGGGAATTGAGACTTGAAATATCGGATTGGCAACCATACATTAGGACTTAAACACTGTCCATATAACCTAAACTGACAGAATAAAATTTTGAAGGATTTCTTTAGACTCCTCCAGGTAGTTGAATAGATGAATGCCTTACTATAGGTCCTGTAAAAAGGGGGTAATTTCTTATTTATACCACACGGCTGCAGCGCCTTCTTTAGATATTACGAAAAAACAATGGCAAAATCAATTGGGATGGAGGATAACTGGAACACAGTGGCAGCAGATAACTAAGTTTATCCACAAATCATCAAAGCTTAACATAGGCTTCACATATCAAACAGTAAACTAGCACGGATCTTCCCAGGGACAGACGACACATGTCCAAGATGCAGTTATGAAGCGGGAACCCTCACACACATGTTCTGGGGTTGCAAGAGCCTCCAGGCTTTCGGGGGGAGGGGGGGTCAATTCCCTAGCAGAAGCCTGGAATATAAAGATCCTCCCAAACCCACTTAGAGCAATATTTGGAGTCACTCAAGGCCACTGCAATACAAGCCTCAGCTCTAGCGTTTTCTACGCTTTTGGCCCAACATTGCATCCTTCTATCATGGAAAAAATCAATACCCCCTTCACACAATGGGTGGAGGACATGCACTCCTAGTCTTAAATTGAACACCCCTCCGATATGCTATAAGGAAGTCCAGTACAGATCTTTTTTCAATCCTGGAAATCTTCTTTGAACATGTAAAAGTCTGAATAAGGACAGCAACTCATAGCTAAGGATGAGCACTCCTTACTATTTTGTTTGGACAATTGTATATTTTTGCAGAAAACTCCAGTGATATTTTTATTTCCATCGCTTGTTTTGTTTGTTTTGGGAGTTTTTTTTTTGATGGGTGGGAATTGTGATTGCTGTACTTTGACATGTTAAAATCTAATAAAAAAATAAAGTGTTAAAAGATTTCTGCTAGAGTAAATAAGCAACATGTGTTTTCTATGCACCGTATAGCTGCTAAAAAAATTATAATAATGTATAAGTTCTATCTGGGATGAGGACAGCCACTATGCTGATGGGAAGCCTCAGGAAAATGAGTTTGATAATTTGATTTAGTGTAGGAACATGTGAGGTCAGTAGGACATGTTAAATTAAATATAGATCACTGTTTGTTACTATTTGTTTGTTTGTTACTATTTGTTTCAAAATGAATAGACAACGCAGGGATACTATTTGTTTGCAGGACACCATACATTAGTAGGATGCCTAAAATTAACAGGCAAATACTAGTAGGACACTCTTCCATTGCAGGAGACTTTTCGTTAGTAAGACATTGACGCTGTGTAAGACACGCTACATTAGTATAACACTACTAGGGCACACACTATAAGATAGTAGAAACAGTATTTGTTACTAGGTCACTATATGTAGGACGCTTTTACATAAGAGACACTATGTTACCTCTACACTATTTGTTAGTAGGACACTATAGGTTAGTCAGATACTATATGTCGGTAGGACACTATAAATTGGTAGGACACGTCACATTAAGAGATACTATGTTAGTAGGATACTGTTTGTCTACAGTGCAAGTAATAATAATTTCTCATTAGTAGCACACGTTAACTTAGGAGAACATTTTATATTAGTAGGCTCTATGTTGGTAGGACACAATACATTGATAGGACACTACATGTTGTCGGGACACGTTACGTTAGTAGGAAGCTTAACGTTGGTAGGACACCACGTTGGTAGTTTCAGAGTCTGTTTGGATCATGATAACTGCTTTACACAGTTGAAGAGTTATAGTAATTGTAAGAAAATCATCATTGGAGCTGAAGCTCCAGGGTTAAAGTTCTTTGTCTCGGGGGGAACTCACCGCAGGATGAGTGTCGGTCAGACACAACTCAAAGTCCATCAGAGCTTCTGCATCAACACCCAGCTCTGAACACAGCACCTTCACAAGCGCTGGATGATGTTTCTCCGCCTGAGGGGCAAAGATGATGAGGAAAGCCTTTCAAAACCTTTTCACCACCCACAAGTATATCTACACAGGTATTTTAGCTTCAGTCAAAGTGATACCTGTATGCAAACAAAACTGAAATAACAGAAAAGAGAAGCAGATCCAGGGATGCTTCTGAAGCAACAAGTGGAAAGCTGTATGAAGGTCACTAAGTGCAATGCTGGCATCACAGACAGACAAAACATGTCAAGCGTGGTGTCTCCCATTTTATCTGCTGGAGGGTGAGGAAATATCTGCAGAGGATGACGATCCGGTCTCAAGCTCCTCCTGGACAGCGGTGGCGAGGATGGGCACACTGACACACAAAGCCAGAGGTTAAAACAAACAAACAAAAAATTCTTCTAAATGCTTCAAGCCTGCTTCATTCTCACAGGTGATTTTCCTTGTTGGGACCGAAGGAATCATTGATGTCGCTCTGGAGGTGGATGGCCAGGTGGATCCTGAGCAGAGGCCTGGAAACGTGAACCAGGTGATGGACAAGCTTCCCCCCAGTCTATGTGGAGAGACAGAAAAAAAAAACTTCACAGGCTGACTCATTACAAGATGTGAAACCAGTCATCAGATTTGATTTTTAATATTTTTTTTTTACTGCAAGAAAATATTGTGTCCAAATATCAGACTTTCATTTCAATTTGCTTAAAGAGTAAACAATTTTTTTCCCATCAGCAGGATCTGGTACCTTGACCATAACCCGCCCAGCGACAGTGAGATCTCGATCAAACCAGGTGTTCCAGATGCCGCCTCCATAACACTCCACCCCCACCTGCAGACACCCCTGCTTTGTCCTTTTTGATCTCGGCTTTACCTGAAACACAAAAATAAAATACAATCAAAACTAACAGTGTATTCAAATTACACACTTTTTAAAATGTCCAAAACATAGTTATTCACACACAAACAAAAGTATTGCTTTTTTTTTTAGAACACTGAAAGAAACTGTCTCTGTTTTTAGCTTCATGTGATGTTATGGTCTGAGTACTCCGTCATACTGAAACAAGAACCTTGCTTTACAGCATGTGTGGTTTCTTGTTCCACTGTCAGCGATTGATGGTGATGCAACCTGACTGATCAGCGGTGTGACAATGAAACCAGCAGGCTGATGAGAGGAGTGGCGATGCTTCTCACCCTGGAGTGCAGGGGCTGTCTGTGCGCTTCCAATCATAGAGAATCATTTCCAGGCTTGTATTGTCCCCACAGCGGCCAGCGCACCAGGCTGGAATAGTTCCTGGTCACAAAGTACTGCAGAGATTAAAAAGAAATATCATCTCTTTTTTGTTTTTCCAGTCCTAAAGTCAATCCACTTTCAGGGTTTGAAAAAAAGGAAAAGAAATCCACCCTACTTTGCTGGCTGGTTTGATGTGCCACTGCTCCGTCTCCTTCAGCTCGATAAATCCGGCCTCCCGGAGGCGCCTTGCACTCCCTCAAACCACTGCAGAGGGAAGAGAACAAACTATTTAGATTCAACTGTGCATGCTTGAAAGGCCTAATTACTGTACCTGTAAGAGTTTTTTTAAGAATTGCTTCTAATAACCTCATTTTAGCCACTTACTGAATTTCTTCACTAATAAAGCTCAGATGCACATAAGTTTGATTTGAGACACTTTGTAATGTCAATATTTCTGTAAAGGGGTGTGTACAACAAACAGATAGAATATAATACTGTCTGTCAGATATTTCTGTTCAGATATCTGACAGAAATGTCTGACAGAGACAGGGTTCCTGAGAAATTGTGATTTAAAAAAATGACACAATATATGGTTGATCTTATCTCAAGTTCAAAGTCACCTATCAATCTTCCAGATTTACCACCAGCACATGCGCATTCACACTGACAGATAGTGTTTTAAATGTTTAATTATGTATAATTACCGTTAAACCTTAAGCTGTTTATTTAGTGTTGCCGAATTTAAGAACTCATGAATTTAACTTCAGGAATTGTGGACTTATTGCATTCAAACACACGATTGAGAAACTGCATGTTTCTACTAGTCAAATAGTACTGATTGAACAGAGTTTGGTTTGATACTCCAGCAGTAAGTGAGGTTGTGTTGCAGCCGTACTGTGATACGGAGATACCTCTGTTGACGAACTGCAGAAACTTCCTATGGCTGCCTGCACGGCCTCTTTGGAGCTCTTCATGATTGTAGACTGCTGGGGAAACGGAAAGGAAAAGCTAAATCAGCTGCTCAGCCTCTGTTGCAACACCTACTAGCAAATCACATGGGACTATTCTAATTATAAAGCCTCCACCGACACGCTACGACAACACAATAGAAAACACCACGGATGTACATTTGACTGTCAGTAAAACATAAATAAAGTTGGAAAATTCGTTTTTTCCGACATTTTGTCCGATAAAGGAAACACCGGCGTTCAGCTAATCGTTAGCACTTTTTCCGTGAATATTATTCTAAAGGTCAGTTAACGTGGATTTCAAATAAGAGAACAACAACCAGTTGAGGTTCAAAACTAACCCTGTGTGATGTGTGCTGACTTTATTAATGCACGTTCAAAGTCTAGTCTTTGGCTGCAGCGAGACGGACTGGGTTAGCTACACATTAGCTAGTTGACAGCAGTGAAGAGAGTAGCCTTTCCATCTTTGAACCGTGAGCGACATCATGGCCAGGATGTGCAATGACAGTTTTAAAAGACCTCGCACTGTTATCTCAACGTTCCAATTATTTGCTACAATGTCAGGGTCAGCTTCTGCAATTAATTTGTTTTGTGCAATTTATTTCCATGTATCATGTATTTTATTTTATTTTTTGGGCAGATACTGGAGTGGCGGAACCACAGAAAGCTTTTTGTTTTACCAAAATGTAATTAAAGAAGTTCCATATGGTAGGTTAGTTAAGAGGAGGTCCAGCACAAGGGGAATCAGGGTTCAATTCCCAGGGGCGCAGTGAGCTTCATCCAGTAAATCCTTAGGCAGCACTCTTTGCGTCATTGCCTAATTATGTAGCTACAAGGGGCCTAAGTCTGACTCCTGTGCCGACCGGTCCTCCCAGCCCGGATAAATACAGGGTTGTGTCAGGAAAGACCATCCGGCGTGAAAATCTTTGTTAAACCATCTGTTCAAATGAGTGAAAGCTGATTCACTGACGTGACCCCAGAAGGGATAGGTGAACAACAGCGTATGCCAGGAGGGTTGGGAAAAATAAAGTGAACATTAACAATGTTGGATTAAAATATTTTCTTCCCCTCTCTTATTGATGCATAATCTGTTAATGTAATTTGTCCAACATCTAGGGCCAGTTGTTCAAAAAGTTTAATCTGGATCAAAACGATCCGGATTTGAAAATCACATTTTTTCCTATGCAGGATCAGGTAATCCGTCTTACTTTTATGCCGGTTTTTCAAAGCAACATTGGACTGGATCACCCTGATCCAGATACACAGTTTTCAAGATTACTAAATCCAGATTACTCAGCGTCAAATGGGACAAATATATCACAACACGGGAAGCGTCATCTTAGCTACAGGCAAAGAACAGGTAGAAGAGCCAACATGGGGTCACTGTAAGAGTTTGTTATTCTGAGACAAAACACAAAATAACAAACATCCACTTCCATTCATAATTTCCTTTATGACTTTTATCTGAGTCACAAAAAATAAAAACAAATATACATTAATAAATACATTGTGATATTTTAAAACGAAATAAAATGGCTAAATGTCCAAGTAGTTAAATAAAATAAAAATGTTCAGGAGTTTTTCAATCTGAGTGAGGAGACTCACCATTTCCAAGCTCTGCTTTTTAGGAGGTGGATCTGGCAGTTCTGCTTTGGTTGTTTTTACTTTAATAACAGCTTAATTGGTACTGTCTATGTCTACTGTATCTACTTCATCACTGTTACAA
Organism: Oryzias sinensis; assembly: GCA_037389245.1. NCBI lineage: Eukaryota > Metazoa > Chordata > Actinopteri > Beloniformes > Adrianichthyidae > Oryzias > Oryzias sinensis. The sequence goes on from CM074510.1 coordinate 15,813,664, forward strand.
CGGTTACACAAGTCAAGTGCAAAATATAAATAAAAGTATAAACACTAAATGAAACAAATGTATTATTTGACCAATTTTAAAGTTTTTCTACATTTCCCTCCTGGAATCCACCTTTAAATCCTACCCCCTGTTGGGATCAGGATAATCCAGTTTTTTTGGATCAAAGTTATCCAAATCCTACTGACAAGTTTTGAACAACACAAACTGAAGGTTTGATCCAGATTAGAACTAGGATTGGATTCTGTGATCTAATCTGATTTCAGATTCCTTCTTTCCCTTTTGAACAACCCATTTTCAAGATTTGATCCAATCCGATCAGCAAAATCCGATCAGTTTACCTTTGAACAACTGGCCCCTAATTTAGATTATTTGTGGATTAGTTTGACTGTGACTTTGTAATGTCATTTACATCTGAAGAATAAAGTCATCCATTGCAACAAACTTGTCCAGTTTCTTCAACCGCAAGAGCGATACAAATGACACACTAAAAATATATATTATACTGTGCTGCATTATGACTGTAATTTATTGAAAATATAGTAAAAGGGAAAACATAATTACAATGTCATTTTTAAATTCAATTAGTATGAATTTTGACATTTATGCGATAGTCCTACATAGTTTTATTTTTCAATTTCACTGATATTTCGGAAAATGTAAGCTATTTGGCAAATTGGACAAGTTTCTGTGTCAAATAAACTTCCTGATTAAATTACTTTTAATTTGTAAAATCTTGATTAAAACAGATTTTTGTGTTTTTTTTTTGTTATGGAAAAATTAACCATTCAAATGACTTCTGTGTTTAAGGAGCAGGTCTCTTGATCATCTTATAGTTGAACCTCAGATCCACAAACAGTTTGGCTATCCCTTGTGTTATCCTAGGCACTTTAATGGTGGGAGTTGGGTCATTCTAGACCCACTAGACAGTGCTCTGAACCTTTTTTATTCAATGATTTGTGAACCTCACTGGTGTCCATGGATTACATGAAATCTTTCCACCTTTATTCACCTTTGTCATGGTAGGGAGAACACGGCAAAGTAAGGGTGGGGTCATCTAAGATAGAACAAGGGTTATATTGAACAGTGGACCAGCTCTACACTCTCTTTAAGGTGCTGGAGGGTTCATAGGAGTATACTTATTCTGTTCATTTGTGTTTTGTAGATTGAAGAAACATCATACAAACATGTCAACACAAACATGTCATATAAAGAGTTCTCTTGGAGCATTGTTATACCAACAGCATCTTGATTGGATAAAAGTTATCAGTAATGTGTTTACACTGATGACACAACTCTTCATGTTTCTGCCATCTGGTAGTATAGAGGAGCGTGTTGATTCTTTTCTGGAAATGAACAATGGTGTGTTCCTCCAACTCATCTCTATACTGAAAAATCCACAATGCAGGTAGTAAAACAGAAGAAAAACACACTTTTAGAGTACATGGGTTTCATTTGTTTTTAATAATACTGATCTGATCCTGCATCAGTCACACGGTTGAAAAATAACCTCTTTTATGTGATAAATGTGGAATTCGACAGTGTACTTAATAAAAAAAAAGGCCTGATTTTGAACAAAACAAAATGGTTTAGGTTTAAGATATTTTTTCCTCCTACTTAGCTGCTCAGTATTAAACAAGTCCAGGGGGTTTAACAAATCAAAGTTTTCTGAAAACCAAAAAACACATTGGTTTAGATAGAATTTATACTGTTAATTGATTCTCATGACATTTTAACAATAATGTTTAGTCTATTAAAAACTACTGTTCCCTTTGAAAAACTACAAGAAACTGAACTGTGTAAACATTTAGTTATGCAGGACTTAGACAGCAAAATAAAGTTTGCAGAGGTGGTGTACCACAGGGATCTATTCAAGGAAATCAGTTTTTCTCAGACAACTTTTTTCACAGATTGATGCCACTGATGTCACAGTAAATGACAACATAATGAAATCCTTCATGCATAAGAAAAAAAAAGTTCTTATAAAGTTGCCTCATCCAAAACTAACTGAAAAACTGCAACATTGGGTGCTATATCAGCTTCTGATCTGGTTGAAAAAATATAATTCAGGGTTTGAAACTTTTTGTTTTTTCAACCCATTCGTGATATCTGCCACTGTTCTAAAACAAACAAACAAAAAACTGCATGATTTGAAAGAGTAGTACGGATATTTGCATTACAAAATTTCCATAATTCCGAACATTTGTTTTGAAATAACTTGAGGCAAACTCCCATGAGTGAATAACACACAATGGGAAAAAATGTGAACCTATTAAACCTGAAGTAGACATAAACATAAAAACTGATGCATCAACCCTTGAACAACAGTGTCAGAAAGCAAATGCAGCTTTTATTCTGGAAAGGAAAAAAAAGATAAAAAAATGGGATAACCTTTTGACTTTGCATGATCACCAACAGGCACTGTTTCCAACTATTTTCTATCAAATAAGATGTAATTTTTCAGTACAAGTTTCTGCTGAAAATAATGTGTTTTGGTAGACATTATTAGTTTCAAATAAAATCTGCAAAAATAGGAGAACAGGAGGCTTTTTTTGTGCCTCAAACTTTTTGGGTGAAGTTCTCAGGAAAAACACCTTTAGCTGAAATGTTTTTCTTCTGCAACCAGTGCGACTCCTTCAGGCCCAACAGCCAGCCATCATCCTGCACACAGACACAACAGACACAGTTGCCATCAGTCTAAAATATTCAGACATATGAGAGCAGAAACTATTGATTGTAATTTGGAAAAAATCTACCAATATCAAAACATCTTTTTAAATCAATGCCAAAATCATTCGTTTATTGACATTTTTACAATGATTTACAGACCTGTTCATCTGGGTTGTCAAAAGCCAGAACTAGAACTATGTCGCCAACGTTCAGCTCCAGTTCATCGCCATCTGTGGCAGTGTACTCATGTACTGCTTTTACCTGATAAATACAAACCAAAATGGAACATATCAGTGCATTTACTAATACATCTGCTTTTATTTTAGATCAGACATGACTAACTTTGTAGAGAAACCCTGGAGGAAGTTCACCATCTGAGCCATTGGCCACTGTACTCTGGAACAAAGAAAAGTCCTGCTTTTTAACACAAACTTTGTAGAGAAAAAAAAGACCTAAAAAGTGACAAGTAAAGAAGAAAAGATTAGAAAATGAGATTTATGGGTTTTTTTCTATTTGGGAAGACTTCTGGACCAATTAAGACATGAATCAGGTTCCAGTTGGCCCGCTCTTCCAAAATTACCTCCTCATCCCCCCATTCACCCTGTCCCACATCATCATCATCCCAGCTGGGCTCTGTGTATGTCTGAGCCGCATAGTCTTGGTCATGGCTCCAGGCCTCCTCCGCCTCAGCTGCTTCCGCATCGTTCCAGCTGTGCTGAGGGCAACTCTGGTTGGTGGCGTCATTGGAATTCCAGTCACTTTGGGTTTCTTCTGTGCACTGGTCCACAACAGGCTGAGGAGTTGGCTCCGTGGCACTCTGCCCTTCCTATGCGGTTCGGGTTTGTGGGGCAATAGGAGGTTTGGAATCAAGCCAAAGTCCAGAAGGATAGAGGGAGGACAAGCAGGATAACAAAGGGGTGAAGGAAAGGTCAAAGGAATTTTGGGGTCATGATGGAAGATTGCACAGGGTTTTTAGAAGCCAAAGGAAGGAGGTTGAAGAGTTGGAGAGTTTGAGTCCACAGATGTAGAAATGAGTAAACTGAAACGCAGCGGTGGATTTCTAAAAAAAAGGGCAGCTCTACAAAAACATAATGAACCCATGCTTACCCACAAATCCCATGAGGGCCCCTACCATGAAGCAGTGAGGACAAAACAAAAACGATTTAAACAATTTAAACCTTTTTGCTTTCTGTGGATGGGTTTGATTTGAAGAAAAACACCCTCAGAAACACCAGATGAGCAAAAGCCAAAATACAGGAACTCTGACATTCATGTACACAGGAGCTGACAAACTATAAAAGACTGCCTTCATGGCCAGAAAGTGTTTACATCCATAAATGCACACTCATGCACACACAATGATTCTGTTTACATGCAAGTAGAAAATTTTCAAGCAGTTTCCTTTAAATATGTCATTTTAAGCCACAGAACTAGCCACAGAACTATTAGAGCTAATTGATTCTTATTAGTGGTCTGATCACTCTATGATAGTTGTATTCCATAGCAACAATACATTTCTTTCCTGTTGTGAGCTCATAAATATTTGCGTTAATTTTATTTTCTTTACATCAAAGTAAATTTTCAAAGTTTTCATAGCTAAGAGTGTTTTACTTGCCATAGCCTCATTATTTGCACAATAGCATTAAATTGTCAGTTTTTATCTGACAATAAAAACTGACAGTTTTAATTGTTAAGTGGGTGAAGCATATTTTATCGTCAGTTTTGATCATCCTCCAACATTAGACCCAGATACTCTCACCTCAGCCTCTTTTTCCTGAGTCCTAACCTCTGACAACCATCGCATATCTCAAAAGGACCAACTGCCTGTCCAGTATTCACCATCTTCAGCTATCTTCTCAATTCATCTTTACCAATGTTTAAAAATGTTATTATTTGCCCTTTGTAATCTACACATTTTCCTGTCTGCTCTCTACAATCCTCAGTATCATATTTCCATCAAAGCTTGTGGAGATTCCAACTGCCAATGGGAAATTCAGGTTGTACTTCAGGAGGTGGGGGGCAAAAAGATCAATAACTTGATGTTTTGCATGCAGATGCAATTATCAATGGTCCAGTTTCTTCAGGATGGTTGGCTAATGTTCTATTACTTGGCAGGGATCTTGGTGTGGCTCACTGGTTGTGGTGGTCATCGTTTATCTGTGTGGCAGGTGTGAATGAGATACTAGTCTGCTGGGCAACCATAGTGTTTTTTGGGAAAAGCACCAGAGTGTTTTGACTAAAAAAAAAAAAAAGGTGATAAAGTTCGAGCTACCAGATAGGACAGTGAGAGTCAGTGATGCAGATGATTGCACTCATGTTGGTGCTCATGCTGGCACGCTTACATTGAGGTAAAAATAGTCAAACTCTGAATAAAGAATAAATTGTATCTGACTTTGGAAATCCCATGAGAAAGTGAGATTTGAGGTCCATGAGTTTAGCAGAGTTTGAAGGACTTATATCTGGTGAATGAAGTGGAAAAATTTGGTTGCTGTTTCTAAAGAAGCATCATGTTTGGCACCAAAACCAAAAATAACATGCATTATCTTTCAAGGACATGGGTGATGCTTGAAAAAAAAAAAAAAACAGCAAAAATAAATAAAAGCGGTTTTGTGATATTAGCTAAAGTTTTGAAGAGTGACACTAAAAAGGTCCTTTAATGCTAAAAGTTTATCCCCCCCATGACTTTGAGACCGTTTTACCTCCTTCCTGAAAGCCACACAAAATCCCTCTGCCCTGGCATTTGTCCCTTTGTGTCCTCTCCACTTCCTACTACCTTTTGCTGTGTGGTCATGATTTCAAACACTACAAAGCTGCTGCGACTTTTTTCGGGTTGAAACTTCTACACAAATGGTTTTGAATGCGATTGGTGCATTTGATGTGACCTAAATTTTATACCCTTCCAAACGCAAATCTCTGCTTTTTTCTGGATGTTGGACAGAAGAAAGAAGTCACTGGATTGTAAGTCTAGTGCAGTGTTTCCTAACCCTGGTCCTCGGGGAACACTGTCCTGCATATTTTCCATGTTACCCTGCTTGTACACATCTGATTTAGGTCCTCATCAGGCTCTGCAGAAGCCTAAAAATGACAGTGAAAGGCACGTGTGTTTGGTCAGGGTTAGATTGAAAAAAAAAATGCTGGACAGTGCTCCCCACAGGGTTGGAAACACATCCATTAGAAACACCCCAGGTTAACCCCACAAATGTCATATTTGTAAACAATTCAGTAAATATGACCCTGCACAACTATGAAAGACCAATGTCTGTAGAAGGGCAGTGGGCAGAATTTTCTCAGGATAAGTTAAGGGCAGTAACATTATGTCTTGCCGTTATGACATCCTCAATGCATAGAATTAAAGAGATGCTTTTATTTTTTAAATTCTTATATTGGGCCTTTTATAGGTTGAGTGTATAAATAGGGATCTAAAGCTCTACAACTAAAGAATCAGTTCAATTTTTTTTAATTGAACTGCATGTAAACATGATCACCCCCATGAAAGAATTCAGCAAAATTCTCAGCACAGAAACCAAACCCACCTTTGGAACCGGAACAGCTGCTGGTTGTAATACCTCAACATCCCAGTTCAGCAGGTTTAACCCTGACCAGGGCTCACACCGCTTCACACAACAACACACACACATACATACATGTGCACATATGTTTCTGTCAGGAAGATTTTACAATAACTAATTGTGCTGTGTTGCAATTTAAGTACTCAGGTTTAATTTATTGCTTATTACTAAGGTGTCCAACTCCAGTCCTCCAGTTTACAGTAAGTGGGAGAGTAGAACTTAAGACTAACTTGCCCCTACCTAAGTCTTGTAAATATCACATGTATCAGACAAAATCAATTGACTAAATATTCGTCTGGTTCTATTGTAAGCAGTTGCTCTTCACGGCCAGTAGGAGCTGACATTATTGATTCTGACCTGCGGCGTCGGGCTGGTACTCTCTTTGGTAGTGGCGGGCACCAAATCCTCATCCTCGTCAGCACAATGCTGCCTCAGATCTGGGGACGGCGTTAGTCTCGGGGGAGGCCGACTGGGAGGAAGACCGAGCTTCTAAACCATGCAGCACATTCATGCACACATGCAGGTTAAGTTAGAAGCACAGTCAGCATTACGTTAATTGTTCAAACGATTGAAGAGTTCATTTAAATCAAAGAATGTTATTGCTTAAGCTAAAGCTCAGCTGTTAAAGGGTTAACAAAAATAAAGACATCTGATTCCAAGTTTTTTTTTTAAAGAAATTGCAAAATAATTGCAAAATAAAACAAAATTTTAAAGCTTTCAATGTTTTTGTTTTTAAATAAAAAATGAACAGCAGAAACAAATGTACCAGTAGATTTAATTTACCTTTGGCGCTACAGCAGCTGACTCACTGTGGTTGGCTCCCTCACTAAAGTGAAAACATTAAAAAAAAAGCAATCAAACACACAAATACAAATCAGAAAAAACATTTTAGTAACGAGATTATGATGTCTGCCCATTTTTTTTGTCAATGGTTTAAAAAATTCCCACAGAATTTTTTAGCTTCCAGTAATCGCTGTTTCTGTTTCATTAGTCATTTCATTAGGTATGTGGCAGAAAATTGACACTTCAATCTGTAAAACCGGAAAATCTCAATACAGAGTTCCTTCGATATATCGCAGTTCACCTTTTGCAATCTCAATGTTGTGCAGATTTTTTTTCAGCACAGCAATGCATGCTTTTTTTCTGTTATAGCGCACTGTGTTCTGCGTCCTGATTGGCTGTTGACCTTTGTCAATTAATGTCTTCCATGTCATGTCTGCTTTACAGAATGCATTCAGTTTGCCGTGTGTGAAAACGTGTGAAAAAAGTGTGAAAATGTTCATGTCTGTCTGAGAAAAATATATATAGTGAGGTGTTACGTGTGTAATGAGTGGTTTTACAGCCTTAAAGCCTTGTTCTTCCTATTTCGTGGAATATTTATGAAACGTATCTCCCACAATAAGCAAAGGAACACTGTATCCTCCAGGGAACACAAACAAATAGCCCTAAAACCTGTGAACACATGCAGCCTTCACAGGAACGGCATGCAAGGACACGCCGCTCAGTTTACCTCTTTTTTCCTTCCCCTTTCTTTGAAATTGCAGCATCATCTCTTCTGCAGTGGTGAGCATTATAAACAACATTACACGTATGTCCTTCTGCAAGCCTTTAAATCTTTAAAAACCAGCCTGAACCTACTTGAGTTCCCGCTGCTCCTCCAGTTTGGTCATGATGTCATGCAGGTTTTGGGTGAGCTGTGGACAATGAGGGAAGGTGTAAATAAAAAAAGGGAAAATTCCCAGACCGATCTGTGATTTTGCTGGTCTAAGAATTTCCAGCTCATTGGCTTTACTCACGTTGCCCATCTCTCTGTGGAACTTCTCCTGATGGTTTGCCAGTTTCTGGAATGCGTTAACATAGACGCCAACACGACTGCAACACACAGACAAACGTTAACTGAGTGCTCTGAGCTGTGAGTGAAAATCCTGCCTCTTGGCCATGACTCCCTTGGAAAAGAGGTTTTTAATCTCAGTGGGACTTTCCTGGTAAAATAAAGGTTAAATAACAAATTAAGTAGTGTTCAGAGTCTCACCTGTCCCACAGTGTTGGGAGTTCATCCTGTAACTCCACATTGAGCTCCTCAAATATCTTCTGAGCTCGGCCCAGTTCCTCCTCCGCCTGTGCACCCACATGAATGATTAGTGTGTTTAGCACAAAATACTGAGCAGACATGCAGAAAAACACAGCAACTAAAACAAAGCGCACACAATTGTTTGAATGCAAAACCAATAGCTACACTCTGCAGACATAATAAACATTGGTAACGTCCATCACTCCCGTAAGATTTTAATTTAAGCTTGAAAATTGGTATTTTCCACCTGCAGGTGACAAAAGTTGGAAAACATCTTTTGTCAAATCATACCAAGAATACCAAGAATAAAAATCCATATATGACCTCTTACGTCTATGTCCATTTTTTCACCCATTGACAGTTCAATATGCGTATTTAAACTGCAAATGGAATTGTCAATTAAGACTTGAAAATAACTTTTAAGTACAGATGACAAAATCTCAATTGTTATGAGCTGTAAATGAAACTGCATGACAGGCAGGGGGCGCTGTTTTTCAGTTTCTCTTAAAGTTTGACAAAAACACTATGACAAAATTAAAATGCGATAGGTTTTAATATGACTTTAAAGCAAACAAGGCATTGTAACATTACTTTTTATGTGTAACGACAAATTTTAAAATGCATTTAGAATTATAATAAACAGCCATAACAATTTAAAATCCAATTGAATTTGCTTTTATTTTAAATTTTATTTTAAAAAATGAAAAATTGAATAGATATTGTGCAAATAAAATTGTCCACTGCAAAATGTATTTTCAAAACGCATGATCAAATATCAAATAGAAAATTGAGTATTACTTTGAATTACAGGTGAAAAAAAATCTTTCATAGACCTTCAAGGATGCCACTACTTCAAATTCAAGTGTAACTTAAGATCAAAAGTATGCAAATGCATCTACGAGAATACACAGATGTGGTTTATGTGATTTATTTGCAGACATAGAGATATTGATGTTGCTGGATCCTTAAGTGTATTTTACAGAACTACAATGGTCATTTCTTCGTAATTTTGCAAAGACACAATCAAGCAGTTAAGCACTATTACCCCATGTTTTAAGTATCTTTACTGTTTTCAGGTTAATTATTTAGACATGAAAAGTAGTAACATTGGTTACCACCTTAATAGATATTGTGAAGTATTTGTAGGAATAATGTACACTTAAGGTAATGTTTAATGTACACTTGATGATGTCAATGCACACTCAAACTTGCTCTGATTGTCTAGTTTCCTACAACATGCCCATTAAAGAACAGTGTCCATGCACATTTTTGCTCTATGTGTTTGCCAAGTCCTCTACAACCTTGACATTTTGTGTGGGTCACCTGTGTGCCCTACCCAGGTTTGCCCATTTTTTGCTGACAAAGAGCCTGTATCCCCCCGTAAGGGCAGTTGTGAGTAAGGCATAAATTAGCAATTTCTTAAAAAAATTGCTTCTCCTGTGATTTCTCTCTCTTTTAAACTGATCTGTTAAGGTGGAAATGGGGGACTTTTGGGAAGATGACATGAACCAGAGCATCACCTGGTTGTAGGAGAGATTAGTCTGAGCCACCTGGTGGGCTGATATCAAACCCTGAGCCCAGCTGGGTGCTGCCATCTCCAACAGGGCTGCTGGCTAACCATACACACCATGCAGGAGAGACAGAGAGTTAGGAAGAGGAGGATGTGGGGGAAGATGGAGAGTAGGAGAATTGGAGAAGAATTAAGAAAGAAAAAGCAAACAAATCAGCACAAAAATCTTGATTCGGGTTTAGTCTGTGAGAGAATAAACATTCGTTTCATTCAAGTAAAAGTGAACCCACTGCAAAGTCAAGTCAAACTGTTCATCTGATTGATCCCAAGGTGGTACGACATCAGAAACAGAAAAGTTCATCAGACAATCATCTCTGAGAAACCTCTACCTTACACCGATTTGTCAGAATGAGATAAGAAATTGTCATTTGGTTCTTACATGATCTTAATGTAATTATGACAAGCCCACATCATCAATGATCCACCACCGTGCTTGACAGTTGGTTTGAGGACTTCCAATTCAAATGTATACTTTTCTTTGCTTTATGACCAAATGTGCTCACTTTATTGGTTGTTTCTACTAAAGGCCCTGTTCAAGAATCCTATGATATGTTCAAATTTGGTGCAACACATAAGAGACTTTCTCAGGTTTCATAACAAGCTTTTTTGTGTTCAGTTTTAGGCTATTTCACAATGACACAGCGCTAATGGAATGCTGGAAAAGATTTAAGTTTTTTTTTTTTAATTTCCAAAATATTCACACTTTAGTCACATGTACCAACAGCTGCCATCGATATGCTAATGTTTGCGTGTGTGTGTGAATGGGTGGATGAGTCTTTGACAGTAACACGCTTTGGACGTTCTAAGAAGGTAGTAAAGCGCTATATATAAATATACCCCATTTACCATTTTTCTAAAGCTCTGTCTTTTTTTAAACTTTCTTTAACTTTCTAATCTATTAAATTGACCGATTAAGAAGCTTTTTGCATGAACTACTGACAATGTCACCGTACAACCTTAGGTCAACGCTTCTTTCAAAGCATGCTCAAGCACAGAAACTGCTGACGGTTACCTTAGCAATCTTGGCTTCGTCCTTCTTCTTGCTTTTCTGTAAGGAGTTGAAGTGATGGCGGGCGCTGTCAAAGTCCACCATCTTCCTGTCGCGCTTTGCAATACGAGCCTTTTTGATAAAGAACACAATGAAATCACTATTGCAGTGTTAAGTTTTGGTTCAAGTGTTCCTTAGTTTCCTGTGGATGGTACGTTACATAATCTGCGATAGGTGAAAACCACAAAGTAGGACTCACCTTGATTTCAGGAAACTGAGCCAGGTATGTGTCCACACAGAGCAGGGATTGGTCGGTGATGTTCTGGTGATATTCTAACCACAGAGTGTCCAGGTCCTGAAACACATAATGCCTTTTCACAATAGCAACTTAGATCAAAGCTTTGAATCCCACTGAACTCAGCTTCTCACACTGCCAGACTCTTTCTGCAACATCTCTGTACTTTTTCCTCAGAATTGCATTTTTTTGCTTAGTTGCTGTTAAACCACATCTTTGCTGTAATCTGCAACTGACCAAAGTTTATGGAACAATGTCTTCTGGATGCTTTTGTATGCAGCCTTTATGAAACACTCAAGTCGTCAGTAGGGTGCGAGTACTGGCCTCATACTGCATAAATGCCTTACACATGTGCCCATTGGAGGACCATGGGATGTCAACATGAATCATGCTCCGATTGTTTAATTTCCTAAATTCTACCAGTCAGGCTGCATGCAACAAGTGCACACTTATCACGTGATCCACACTAACAGGTTCTTTGAGCAGTTCACAGGGTTGGGTGGGGTTCATAAATGAAAAATCTGTACGACATGCCTGGTTCTCACGTACTTCACCCATTATGTACCCCTTTTGTGTTGTTGGCTACAACTTATTGCTTCCAGCCTAGAAAAAATGTGCATTAACATTTTTGTTCAATGGGCTAACGGAGTGGTCTACAACCTTAGCATTTTGTGCGTGCCACCTGCATGCCCCGTGCAGGTTCGTCCATTTTCGACCCCCAGACAACTCGTATACACCCGTAAGAGCACTTGTGAATTAGGCTTATACCCTGTGATGGGAGGATAGTAATGTGGGCTTCTTTTGCCAAACTGTGTGAAACCTGAGCATGTTGTTTAAAACATCATGCTTTTTGATAAATTCATCAATTTTAAATCTGGCAGTGTAGAAACATCTACATAATGATAAGGTTCTGCTACTACTAGAGCTGAGCGGTTGCTTCCTGCCCCACTGGGTTGAAGCAGTGAGTCCCACAGTCTGACCAGAAACAACAGTCTCTAAAACTCTCATTCTAAAGTACCTTGACCTAATCTGTGCGACGGCAGCTCTACGCATTTTACCTCCAAGGTAAAGTCCAACTCTTTCTCAATCATCTCCTTCAGTGTGAGAGAGACATGCAGTTAGAGAAAACAAAGTCAGAATCCAAAGAAAACCACACAAATGAGAATCAAACGAGTAACCCGGAGATAATGTTCCGATTATTGTTCCAATGATAGCATGTTGGTGGTGTTCTCATGAGGTTTTATGATTGAAAGGAACCACTTTTTTTGTCTCACCTCTGCCAGCGCATCTGTCTCTTCTTTCCCATACCAGTCGGGTTCGTACATGTCAGCCAGGCAGTCCTGCAGCCGGCGGGAAGCCTCATGCATCGCTGCGGCATACAAAACACAGAAATAAACTAATTGCAATCAGAAGCTTTTAGTGCAGATTCTGCTTCCTTGTCTGTCATATTTGTCTTTTATTTTCTTTTTTGTTGTTGTTGCTGAACACAAAGTGTGATTCAGCATAAATAAAAACTTCCTCTCTCTGATTTTGCACCTGCTACTTGTTGCAGCTGACACACAGTACTAACAGCGGCACTTATAGGACAAAGGTGGATCAGCACAATGCAGCATCAGACTCACTTTTCACCGCTACCATGTAGGCCTTTAAGTCTTTCTGCAGTTTGGTGCCTTCTGTCTACAACAACACATAAAAAATAAAGATACTTTAATAGAGAACATTTTTGCAAATAAATAAAGGAAAAAGGAAACCATTACCAACCATTTGCTTGTTGAAGTTGGCCACCATCTCCTCAAAGGCAGCATCTCGTGTTTCATCGGCCTTACCCAGCTTCTGCAGGACCTGCAGAATGGGGCCAAACCATTTTGTTCTCATTTCAAATCCATTTGCTTTTGTTTTTTGCACAAAAATGTAAAGATTGAAGACACAAACTGAGAAAAAAAGTTTATATCAGAGCACAAATCTGCAAGTTCCTTCAAAAAAGAAAACGGACAACAGAATAAAAAAGTTGAAACATAGAAAAGCATAAAAAAAATATATAAAGACATGTGTGAAGAATTTTCTTTCATTTTTGGGGTCAAAATGTTAGGACCTTTTTGACTTTCTGCTACATGCACATCCTGACATACAGGATCAAGTTCAGGTATGCTCTGAAATAGAAAATAGAAAATAGAAGCTCTCTGGTCCGCTCCATTCTGATGCATCCACTTGCAGACAAATAGATCCAAAAACGTCTTCGATTTCGTCGTCTGAGCTGGCATCTGGCTCAAAACTGTACGGCTGGTTAGCTCCTATATTGTTTGCAATTTTTGTTGCATTGCAAATGTTAGCTTGGTGTTGTAAGGGGCTTGTGGGAGAGGACATAAACAAAACACCTTTGGGTGACAGGACAAAGCTGCTCCGCAACAACAGTCCTGTACACAACTCAGAGGGGAATTTCTAATAAACTCCTACAGCTCTGCAGAAACCACATCCTAGAAAACGACACATGTTATTGGCTAATAACAGCATAATTAAAATGAAAAAACCACTAAGAATGCATTAAAAGGCAGATAAAAAAATTATTGAAGTGGTACTTGAATACCTTGGGATTTTAATGGATACAACATTCCATTTTAAATCACAAATTCAAAAAGTTTGTAACCGTGTGAGGTATAACCTGTCCAATTTTAGATTTATTAGGGCAAATTTGTCACTGCAAGCTGCCACAATGTTCATGCATGCAATGATTTGATCACACATGACATACTGTCTCACTACATGGTCACAGGCAAACAAAACAGCATTAAAACCTCTGGAGTCACTTTACAAACAAACAATTAAAGTACTGGATAGAAAACCAATAAGACATCATCACTGTGACATTTTACAAAAACACAAACTGTTAAGCTGGGAGAATTTCATTAAGTATACAAAACTATGCCTATTCTATAAAATCATTAACGGTCTGTCATCCCCTCCACTCAGTCAGTTTGTTAAAATAAGATCCTCCCAAAGAGTGACTCGAGGGTCCGGTCAACAAGACTGTATAGTTCCTCTGAGGAGAAGTGCCTTCAGCCAGAGCGCCTTCTCTGTAACAGCAGCACAAGAATGGAACTCTGTCCCTCACATCATAAGACACATCACCACATACACTCTGTTTAAAAAGAACCTGAAAAACTGGCTCATATCACAGCAAACATGTTCACATTGAACTGGATTAACACCTGCCCTTCCTCCTCCCCTCTATCACCTTTGTGTTTTTTATACTTGTTTTTTATGTTTTCTCTATGTGCATGTTTTTATTAGTATATGTATTTTAGATAATGATTTAATTGTAAATGTATATATTTAATTAATGTATTGATGTTTTTAGGTTTTTAGGTTGACAATTTTTAACACCTGTCCGGGGACTACGGATGAAAAATAGCCTTTGGGCTAATTCTGGCGCATTGCAGTGATGCTTTTAATGTGCACTGTCCCTGTTAAATAAACGAATAAATAAATCTTTTATTTTAAATACATGATTTTTATTTTTTACAATAATTTTTTTAACACTGACAAAAGTTTGTCAAAGTTTATTTACTTTACTTTGCTGTGTAGGTGTTATTTTCTTCCTTTAATAACTTATTACATTTGATTTTTATTTATTTACCTATTATGACTTTTGTAATTTTTCATATATTGTGAAAATACAAGTTTTATGATTTATCTTTTAACATTCCTTTTAACATTCATGTCACATTTTCTCGGCAGACATCTATTTTTAGACTCATTTAAAAAAAAGCTTAAAATCAATACAATTAATAGTCTGAAAAATATTTTGTAATGAAAGTCCTATTTTTGTTATCAAATCTAAAAAGGTTATTGTTTCAATAATGAAGAGAAAACGTGGATTGGTGATCTGCACAAGTTGCTCAGCTCATCTCAGAAATTTATTTTCTGTCAGAAATGTCTTGATACTGTCTTAATGCATTGTTATTGGCATTGGAATGACACGTTTCTTCCATTTTTGGCAGCTGAATGAGGTCAGCAGCCAATCTGATCAGATGAGCAAGAGTGTACACGTGCTCGAACCCCCGCTTTCGTCACCTCCACCACCTGCCGCCATGATCTTGTGATGGACACATAAGCCGGCTAGAACAACGCGGAGGGGACTTCCCTGTGCTGCTACAGTATGTTTATAGAGGAAAGTCATCAACACCTCTTATTCTGAAAACTGGTTTTAATGTAAACTTTAAATAATTTAGAGTAACTTCAGCAAAAAAAAGGTATTAAGCATGAGAAAACAAAGATAATTGTTCCATGGGTTTCAAGAAAAACCTGTGTGTGTCTATGTTCTGGTCTACATAACTATATGAGGACCTTACACATTTCGGTGTGCACGGAGGACTCTTTTTCAGTTAGGGATTCATTGAATTCTCACAAAAGCAAAAGAACAAGGGATCATTAAAGTTTTCCACTAGCCACTGGCGTTTAATTTCAACCCTCCAAAAATACACACAGTCAGTTTGCAGGGTATTAAGGGTGACAAGAAGAGGGTCTGTGAGGCTAAATATAAATATACCCTGAGCCCACCCCACAGCCATGAAGCAAGTTGGGAGAAAGGGAAGAACAGGTGTGGAAGCCAAGCAGGGTAGCATTGATTAGATTGGATCCAAAATTACTCCTGGAGAAATGCACATTAAAAATTTTGTTCTTTTTTTTTGTTTTTCAATCACATATTGTTGTAGGTTGTTTTGTTGTTGTTGTTTTCTCTGACTTTAGTTAAATAAATCAAGCAAAACAAGGATACTCTATATTTTAGCTCTCTACTAGTAGCAGAGATGTCTAATATATTCAAGTAATATATCATGTAGGCCTAATATTGAAACAGACAATTGTAATCAGTTAAAATCACAGTTTATCAGTACAAAGACTAAGTTCAGTTATAGACCTGTCAAATGCTTTGCATGAAAACTCTTCCTCTTCCTTAGTTAGGATGAGAGGTATTCGCATTACACCTTTTGCAATAATTGACCCACCAAGGGGCAAGTGGTCCTGTAATTCTGTATTTGAATGTGCATCATAATGGCTACGTCTTGGCTAGGCGGTCGCCATGTTAGCTGTCCGAAGAGGTCTTGTCCTTTGAACCCAAACATGTGCAGTCATATCTATGAAGTGGTTTAAAATTTTTCCATTATGGATCTTAAATTATTTTGCAACAAAGCAGCGCAATAGTTTGCTGGACAATGCCTGATTTTTTTAAAAATCTATTAGTTTGTCAGCCACATCTCTTACAAGCATGCAAACATTTTTTCATTTTGTTGTGTTAATTTTGTTTGAATCCAAGCATGCATACTTGGTTCTATGTAGAATTGTACTCAGCAACAAGCTCTTTCCACCACAAGCTTTCAAACCCGGGTATAGTACACACAGTCATGCACGTCCATTAACACCAAGAAACAGGAAGTGACATCATGTGTCTACATTGTTGTTTTCCTTCTCTCCCTGGTTTTCAAATTAAGTTTATCTTCTTGTTTAAGAATTTTCTCTTTTTTTAAATATTTCTAAAATTTGGTTTAAGAGTTGTCTGTTGAAATTGCAAGTGAAATATGTAGAAAATTGTTGTGATAAAGAATGAAATGTTTGTTTAAATGGCCTGTGCGAGAGGCTAACTAACAACTCTAGCAGAAACAATTGTTATATTTTGCTTGGGACCAACATGTAGGACTGGCACATGGGAAACCAGGGTTCGTTTCCCAGGGGGTGCAATGAGCCCCATCCAGTGTTGGTCCTTAGCCAGTCACACTACTGCCTAACTATGTAGTCAGAAGGGGGCCCAAGTCTCGATCTCCCTGTACCTGTCCCCAGCCCAGATAAAATACAGGGTTGTGTCAGGAAGGGCATCTGGCGTAAAAGTCTCTGTCAAGCCACTTGTAGTTGTATTTGACGTTAAGAAGAACCTTGTCACAAACATTTACTAGCACTAAAAATCAAACTTCCAGTTGGATAGTTGCATTCAAACCAGTCTCTTGTTCAAACAGGCTGGTCATAACATGGAGATGCTTAAGGTGACAGAGGGAGTGCAGCATGCCCGGAGACGGACAGCTGAAGCTTACTCACTCTCCTACCCCCTCCTATACCCCCTCAACCAGCCTTCAGAGGGAAGATGATACTCCGACCCTCCTTTTTGCTCACAGCAGCTCAGCCAACAAGCAAAATATGCCTTTGCTTTTTGTCTGCAGTGTTCAACCACTGAGTTCCGTGTCACACAAGAGGGAAATTAATTCAAAGGAGTTGTGTGGAAATATTATGAATTGTTTTTAGTAGTTTGAATGTGTAGAATTAATTGTAATACTTGTTATGACAGGATGCT
The DNA here is from genome assembly GCA_037389245.1 of Oryzias sinensis. NCBI lineage: Eukaryota > Metazoa > Chordata > Actinopteri > Beloniformes > Adrianichthyidae > Oryzias > Oryzias sinensis. The sequence continues at coordinate 15,831,161 of CM074510.1, forward strand.
AAAAATACTAAACTGGTTGAGTTAAAATTTCCTACTTAAAAGAAATCCACTTGATAATCTGTTTTTTTAATCTTGTGTGGATTGGTTAGTTTTGCTTCTGTACGGCAAAAGAAGCTCCAGATTTTCAGAAACATTTAACCCAGGAGATCACTGTGGCCCGATTTTCTGGAGGTAGATGGTTATGATGAGCATCGAATGACCATTAGAGCAGCTGTGATGCAGGGGTAAGGTGGCCAAATTTTCATTGGAAGATCACAGGCTTGGTTCCTAACTTATCTGTCTAATGATGTCTTGCCTTGGGGAAGACACTGAACCCCACATTCCTACTGGTGGTTACAAGTTGGGGCATTGCATGGCAGTGGGTGTAGTGAGGGGTTTAACAACCTTAAAACAGCTGTATTCATACTTTACCAATTTCATCTGTTGCTGTTTTTTTTTTTAGAATATAACACCTGCGATAAACAAGGAAAAAATGGTGTCCCCTTTAATTCACCTAAAAATAGAGCTGTGAAAGGAAAAGCATGAAGCAAGTTTTAATTGATTTACACTGCTTTGACATTTTGCACCAAGATTCTTCTAACTGTAGGTGGCAGACATGAGCTAGTAATAGATAAAAGAAAAGAAGAAGTAGCCCCTCCCTACTTGTTCAATGTGAACACCATGGGCTAAACGTGTTTAACCCTTGTGCTTTCTTAGATGACTCCACCCTTACATTGATGTGTTATTCCTACCATGACAAAGGTGGATAAAGGTGGAAAGATTTCATGTAATCCATGGACACCAGTGAAGATCACCAATCATTGAAGAAAAAAGTTTTAGCGCACTGTCTAGTGGGTCTAGATGACCCAACTCCCAATGTAAAAGTGCCTAGGACAGCACAAGGGTTACGAATACGCGTTTAGCATGTTCTTGAATCTGCATCATCTGCCCGGTGTGCTCGTAGCTTTACGCTTTCACTCTGTGTTACTGCAGCTAAATTCCACAGAGTTAACACTTTAATGCCAGAGATGTCACCTGCGATACTGCGAAAAAGCATGCTGTTCAAACTACTGGAATTCTTTGAATGTATATGAAATTTCTCTAATATCCATCGTATTCTGATATTAAAAATAGGAGCTTTGCCTTGATATGCATCAGAATCAGCTGATTTTTGTTAATTGTGTAAACACTTCACTACTCTTGTTAACCAAAAGTTATTGAAGGAAACTGTTCAGCAATATAATTTGATCACATGGAAAATAAAATTATGTGGAAAGAATCATTTCATCTGATGCTATATCACATTTAGCATCACTGTAAAAAAAACCTGCTGAACCTTTTAACACTGGAGATTTAGCTTCAGTCTTAATGTTTTTTTTAATTGCAGCAACTCTTTACCGTTTATCCAATTAAAGTAATCCCAACAGATTCCGAAGCGGAGAGAAGCAAATATGTGCTGGTATGCAACTACCTATACAGTAGCATAGTTTTTACATATTCAACATAAACAAGCTGATTCCGATGCAGTTTCTCCTCATCAGAATCGATTGGGATTACGTTAATTGCTTATATGGTTGAAGAGTTACAGTAGTTTGTAGAGAGTGTGTTAGTTACTGTTGCTGTTGACAGCTCTGGTCTGAAAAAGTTAATATCTTAATCATTGTTATTATTATTATTACTATTATGGTTATTTTTTAAGAATGCGTGCAATTTTATTAGACAATATTTTGACTGGATTGAACTGCTACCCATGGGGCAGAGCTAGAACATGTTATAACGATGGGTGGTAGGGGGGCAGCAGACTTTGGAAGAGTGGCAAATGAGAACAGCACAGTGGAAGGCCTTTACAAATAAAGGGATCTAAAATAAAAACAGTTCTATTGTTATTAATATTAAAACAGCAACTCCCTTAACTGAGGTGCTTTTACTAATGCTGTATGAAGCTTGGATTGATGATATCTTAATCTTTGCCAATAATGACAATGATCTTGACTTAAAATTGGGGGAGGTAAATGTTTCTTGCTGGAGGAACAACTGCCCCAGTTTCCAACTCCCCCCTGTAGCTCCATCCCTGCTGCTACCTCCGTCAAAATAAGGACCCTGTCTAAATGATCGATGAAGGGTCGGAATTTGGTTCCAGTGATTAAAAGCAAAAGAAGACATTTATAAAAACAGCAAACCTACCACAGTGCAGATTTCTGAGTTTCTTCATATATTGTGTTTCCGGAAGTTTAAGTGCATTTATTGTGGTACTTTTATCCATCCCCAGGTTGATATAAACTTCTGTAATTAGTCCGGTAGTGAGATTGTTAACTGCAGCCGAGATCGTTTTGTTCTCAATGAAGATGATTTGTCTATGAATCTCTTTTTTTCGAATTGCTCTGTTTCCTGCGAATGTAGAGAACCTCCCTGCGAATCCGCTTGGTTCCTAAAAAAGCTCTGGCACTAAGATGGCGGGGAATGCGGACATGGCTTTGGACTGCAGTTGACTCACAGCACCTGCTTTGCACAATCCATTCAGTGGATAGATACGGCTGTGAGAACGTTAAATCAGCAGGCCAAGCCTTCGCTTGATGATTAGATTACCCGTCTGTCCAAATAAAACTGTTACAATACAAAATAGTATTATTGGTGTTTTACAAAGCTTGAACAGCTCACTGGTTCAGTTCCTGATCAAAACTTAATTTAACTTGATGTCACTTGATCTAAAATCAATTAAAAATCATAAGTCTATTTTTAAGACTTAAATGGCAAATGAAAAATCAATCAAACCTTAATAATATGACAGGCAGCAATTGTTTTTATTTCACTGATTACAATAATAAACTTTAACTTTTATTAACAGAGTTTGAATTGAAGCTGTTCTCCGTTCTCCCCGTGCATTTCTCCAGGTTCTCCGGTTTCCTCATACTGTCCAAAATCATGCTTCATTGGTTAATTGGTGATTCTATATTGCCCCTAGGTGTGAATGTGTGTGGCTCTGCAACAGACTGAAAACTAATTCAGGGTGTACCCTGAATAAGTTGTCAGTCTGTTCTCTCCAAAACAGCTATATTGCAGTCATGCTGTATCGCTGATGTTTTTTGTGCAATTTTGCATGTTCTTTTTTTTGTTTGGTATAGCTGTCCTTGTTATAGGTCTTGTCAATAGATCTCATCTGTGCCATGTCTCTTGTACAGAATGTTTGGTTTGCCAAATTTTCATAAATATTTAATCAGAACTTTAATTATATTCTACAATACTGGATCTATTTTTCTCTGGTTTGAACGTTGAGAATTCAAACAAAAGAAAGGTGTGACAATTTTTACCTGAGAAAAGTGCAGAATCTGTGTAGTGATGATTTTTACAGATTTAAAACATCTATAATCCTTGTTTACAGATTTTAATTATTGTAGATTAGTTTAAAAACATAACTGTTACATAAATGGGGAACATTATACCAAAAGAATAATGTCTAAAGAACGGATTAAAAACATGTTAACTCTTTAGTATCAGAGGTGTCCTTTAACTTTTAATGAGTCAGTCTGTCTAAAGGAAGAGTCATCTTAGGAGATCATAATAATCACACTCAAGTATTTTAAGAGATAAAGACTGGAAGACCTTCTTCAAGCTGCTTGATACTCTCTTTTAACATCCCCAGAACTATAGACTGTAAACCCTCCTGGTTACAAATAGATGTTAATGATGCAAAAAAATAGAATAAAAAAAACTGTACAAAAGACAGAAAAGGTGAAATCCAAGGTGCATTCAAATATTACTAATTGACTATTTGTTGCCATTTGAACCCCTATGGACTTTATCGGAAAAGCCTGCTGTTTAAAGTAAATCCAAAAATAACGTGTCACAATGCAACAAACTACAAGTTGCTGCAGGAATGTCCTTTAGACTGATTAGACAAAACTGACAACCTATTAGGGAAAGGCACATCTGAAGAATAAATGAAGTAATAGACTATATTGAATATCTTGAATCAGTCAAAGATACTACAGAATTTCAAGATTATTAAGGCATTCTGGAATAAAATGTCTATAGTCAGAAAGTTTGGTCTCATTTGCATGTCATGGATCTTCCAGCAAGATAACAACCCAAAACACACAGCTAGGAGGTTAACTTCTAACAGTGTTTGTTTAAATCTTTCTGAAAATCTGCAGAAGAAACAGAAAAAACAATCACCCAGCCTGAAACAATCAGAGCAGTTTGCTCAAGAGTAATTGTACAAAATACCTGATGATAGGTGCAGAGTTCTCAATAAATATTGCATAAATGGTTTGATTAAATGGGTTGAAAATACACTTTATTTGGAGAATACCATAAACATTTTCCATATAGGAGTTGAACTATGCAGGTGCTGCAGGTTTTTAGAATGGAGCAGCTGCATCTTAAGGGGAACACAGGCAGTTCACTTAAGGCTCACAAGGCCACATTAAAGAATGTCCTAAAAATGGAGCATATAATTGTTGTGGGTGTGGTATGTTTATAAGGATTCAAAGGATAGCGTTAATTGATGATGTACAGGTGATGCTTTTGTCAAAAGCATCATTTTGTTGTCAAAAAAAGGAAAAATCTGTATCAAAGTCAGTATTAAGTGTAGGTTGCAGCATACCTGTAGAAAGGTCTACAACTTTGTTTTGTGCAGGCCACCTATACATATTTGCCCATTTTTCACCTGCAGACACCCCGTATCCATCCATAAGGGTAGTAAGACTAAGGCTTTTCTCAAACTGTCCTTGGGTTGGGCCGGTTTGGCAGTTTATTCTGACTGAACTTGGTTCATAAACCATTTAGATCATATTATGGACAAAAATAGTACATATAGAGTGGTTAGACAGGTGCATCTTGGAGCTTGAACACAGCAAAAAGGAAAGGCTCAATGGAACCGTGAACTCTAACAGACAGGTGACAGCACTTGTAAAGTGACACTGAGGTGATTACAAGGTATAACCCCTGCTGCAGGCTTAAGCAGCAGGAGTGATTAGACCAGACAATAATAACTCAGAGTCCAACACATGCTGATGATCAGGTTTCCTTTAGTCACTTTTAGCCTGCCCCCCCCCCCCATACGTTTAAACATTTGCTTTTGTCAATGAAAATTAGAACAAAATAAAAGACCTCAGTCACCCCAAAAATATTTGATATCACAAACAAAATATTTTATATGTTTCAGCATAAATAACCTAAAGATAATAATTTACATGTAGAAATGGTGGATTTTAGGAGCTCCACTGACTCACTATGAATATTGTTGTTGCTTTGGTGACATTATGCAATGGGCGGAAAAACCTCAGCTTTGATGTGTGTTCCAAATTTGAGATATTTTTATGGAAATCTGAGCTAAAAGAAATACAACTTTTTCCCCTTTCTTTTTTTAAGACAGGGCAGGGATAAAGAGTAGGTTAGAGGCTGGAAGAAATAGCTAGAGACAATTTTGACTTAAAATTATAAAAAAACATGCAACTAAAAATTAGAATCTATACTTTCAACGGAAATTATGACCCTAAATGTAATGGGGTTTTTTTGGTTTTGTTTTTGAGCTGAGGAACAAGCTTTTCTTCTGGTGTTATTCATATATTTTTACACCGATCATGTAAGTTTGAACAATTATGTAGATTGAAGTTCTTAACCCAACTACAAGTGGTTTTTGAACCCTAACCCCCCCTGCAGTTCTCTCTGAATCCAGTTGAAATAATCTCCTTCCTGAGTTTGTGCGTCTGCGCCTCCCATTACCTGCTCTGGTCACCTTGCTGGTATCAGTGGGACTACTGCTGCTGTTTGACGGTGCAAAGTGAAGGGATCCGGTTTCATCCGTCTCCTACCTTTTCCTGCGCCCGGCTCAGCCTCTTCTGCACGTTGCTGGCCAGTTTTCCGGCGGTCACCCCTTTCCCTATCTCAGCCATGCTGCGCGGCGGGCGTGCAGGGACGGGCTTCCAGGTGAGGTGGTGTCGGGGTAGATGAAGGTAGGGAGAAATGACGCTGCGGGTGCGCGTCCTCTTGGTGCCCCGGCCGTGCGTAAAACTCCTCCGGAGCGCGCAGCCTGCCCTGTCCTGCCGTGCGTAACTCTAATCCCGCTGGTAGCCTCTTAAAGGCGCGCGGCGTAATTCAATCCGGGTTTCCGTATGTGAACACAAAAAAAGTGGCCAAAAGGATAAAGAGTCGTGCCACAGACTCAGACATGCACCTGGACCTGTCAGGTTCTGAAAGTGATGCCGATCTGATCCGATCCCGAAGATTACTCTTTCCCCACCCCCACTCAACTCATCTTCTTAAAGGCGCAGCAGATTGTTATTATTAGCCGGCAACTGGTGGCGGCTTTACTCACGGCTCTGCAGTCAGGTCTATGTTGAAAAGTGATGGAACACCTGTCTGCATGCACAGCAGGTGTCGCGTGACGTCACACAAGTGCAATTAAAAAAATTATAAAGAATAAACCCCCCACCTCAGATGAAAAAAAAATATGTGACTTCAATTGATTATTTCTAAACTGATGTATTATATTTTGCCTCTTTTTACAGTTTTTTTTCTGTCACATTTTAATCCCACAGGCATAAAAGTGCACACAAAGTCTGAGCTCATTTCCTCCTCTCGTCACTAAATTTTGTCCAGGTTTATAGAGGGGTCCCTCTTGCAAAAAAAAAAGAATATACTTTGAAGAACAGGTATTAAAACTTATTTATCAGCTCCAAATATGAGAATAACTGTGGTCTCTATGGATTATTTTGCCCTCATAAACCAAAAACTTTGGATCAAAAAGTGACAAAACACAAAACTAATCTCCATAGAATTTATTTTCAAAAATATATCTTTGTAATGTATCTTCTTCCCAACAATAACTCTCTTAAACTATCATTTGACTGTAAACAACTTTAATACAATGTAGTATTTCTTCTAAAGCAGGAAGTCAAACATTTATAAGAGCAGAACGTTTCAATACAAAACCAATTATGACCAGAAAATGTTCAGCAATATGTCTCATAATGATGCATAAATTACTTTTTAATAAAAGAACTTTAAAATGTGACTTTCCCTTAGTTTTCTAGTTTAAAATATTAAGGGATTCCGCATAATGTAGGATATTTGTTCAAAAAAGGTTAATTTTTAACCCGAGAAAACCCAGTAAGTAAAATTTGGCCCTCTGTTTTATTTGTTCAATTGTTGTGTTTTTTTTATTTATTTTAAATGTTTTAAAAAAAATAGGAGCTTTAGGGTTAATTACTAAACACAAAATAAATAAATAGATAAATAAAATTACATTAAAAAAAGTCCAGAAGGAATTTGTTCTTGGATTCTCAATGACTAAAACTCCTTTTTTCTTTTTTCAAAACTGTTTTGGCTTTTTAAGGTCACTGTTTAAGGCAGAATGTCTGTTTTTAAGGACTAAAAAAACTCTTGAAAAGGCTCTTAACGTCAGTGTTAGGATTGTTAAAGGCCCACTTCTATGAAAATAGTGTTTTTGGTATTTTTAACATGGTCTTGTAGTATTTTTCTCATGATGGAGGACGTAAAGCAATAGTCTTGATTAAAACTGTTTTTCTAAGTAGTTCAAATTTTGTGCCCACAAGTTCCTCCTCTGCTCCATTCTGATGCATCTACTTGTAGACGACTATATCTATGTACGTCTTTGTCTTCCACATCCGAGCTAGTATCTGGCTCAAAGCTGTACGACTGGATAGCTCCAATTTTGCTCAACATTTTTGTTGCACCGGTAATGTTATGTTAGGGTTGTCAGGGGCTGTAAGCTAGTGGGAGAGCATATAAACATAGAGCTCTCAATTATGGGTCACAGGAAGTGGGAACGGGCTTACTCTGCAGAAACAATGTTATAGAAAACGATACAGGTTTATTGATTGTATCTAAAAGTGTCCCAATCATAATTTAAAGACCACTGGAAATTGCTTTAAAAAAAGATTAAAAGATAATATAAGGCTGAAAGGCTCATTTTAAAATATCTAAGTGTCTTTGAAACTATTTTATTTTTTTAAGATCAACGTTTAAGGCAGAAAATCTGTTTTTAAGGGGGCATAAACTTTTCAATAAATAAAGAAAAGGGCTTTAAACACAGTGTTAACCTGTTGAGACGCCTGCTGACTGAAAAGATTTGGTTAATTTATAATAATATAATAAATAAAGGATGTCAGAGCAAACCAACATGTATAAAACAGACAGACACAAAAGCAGCTCATGGTAATATGAAGGCCTGCTGTACATTTCAGATCCTTCAAACCCTAAAGGTCTGCTCTACACATCCGGGAGTACATTTGTGCTCAAACAAAATTTAGTTTTGAGGTTTTCGTCACCATAACGTCAGAGTTCCAGTTTCCTCTTGTGCTCGGATCGCGTTCAGGCTTAAATGTTGGGTTTCACCTGTTATCCTGAGCCACGGCCAAAGGGTGGAGGTGCCCAGAGCTCAGCAGTTTCCTCCCCAGCCAGTATAAAAGCTGTGCGTACCAGTGCATTCCCTCGCTGTGGCCCCCTGTGCTCCCAGTCCAGCTGTGCATCAGCCGCAGGGGGGAAAAGGACCAGTGGGCCAGTAGGTGCTGGTTCACCGCTGCATAGCAGGAAGCCAACACCCCATCCACCACCACTGTGCCCTGCTGGGTCAGAGGCGCAAACACACCTCTTTTTACGGCAACGCTGACCCGGTTGACCCGAGACAAATGCCCAGATTGACCCCCTAGCACCAGCACGCACTGTCCAGGCTGGACGTCACTGGCGTACACAGTCTTGAGGGCGCCAGGGCCCGGCACTGTCCCCTCTGAGCAGTTTCCCTCGGACACAAAAAGGAGGTGGGCGGCAGTAAGTGACAGCTCCGGCCCTGCTTCTGTCTGCAGTGTGTAGAAGAGTCCGTGGGTGTCGGGGTCCTGGTCCAGAAAGGTCAAGACCTCACTGAACGCCAGCCCCCCACTGCCGTCGCTGCTCGAAGATGTCAAGACCCGCTCACCAGGCCGCAGGTCCCTGATGGGCTTCTTAGCGCCACTCTCCAACATCACAGAGGCGTCGCCAGGGAAACAGCCTCCAGACTTAGCAGCCACTGAGTGGTCTATAGACGGACAAGAAAAAAAAACATCAAGAAGGCATGAGATTTTCACAAAAAAATCCAAATAATTTATTAGTTTCACTTATAAGGTGGAAGGGCTTTAGATGACATTGTGGTCATTTGTTTTGTCATAATAGAAAGTCAAGGCATTTTCTACACATGAACTTGCATTTCTCAGAGGAAACATGCTCAGACACTCTTTAGTCCAAACCATTGACTGTTTAAGAGAACTGGACCAAGTGACTGTGGCATTATGGAGTGACTTTTGTGCTATTATTCCAAGTGCAGCACTCATTATTTTTAGCATAAAACTTTGTCTGCTCAAAGAAATTATCTTGCACTTGAAACACAAAAATGCACTTGAAACTTGAAAATACATGCAATAAAAATTTCCCTGGAGAGAAATTCTCCCTCTTCTCTGCCTCAAACAGAGCAGGGCACCATGTTACAAATGTGCCACAAAAGCCTGCCAATCTCAGACATGGGCATGAAGGTTGATGCTGATTGGTCAGAAATTCTACCAATTACCTCGTAGACTGGACCAGGTGTGTGTGTGCAATAATCAAACAGATAAGAGCTAAAGGCCTCTTGTGTTGGACAGATGTCACTGTTAAAATAGGGGTTTGTATGGTTTCAGACACATGAGGTGTATATTTGTGTAAACCCCTTTTGTATTTGAGCGTTACTTTATTTATATTATTTTTGTGTGTATTTTTTGGACCAGATGGAAGAAAGAAGGAGACTTGGATAGTAGAAGTGGGGGGGCAAGGGCATAAGATATGGCAAAAGGGGTTGAATAAGTTGGAGGATGATTAGATAAACAGATAAGAGGGTATAGGATTACCACTAACAAGTTGCCTGACTTTTATGAATATTACTTTAAATGTAGATTTTTATCGAAAGGGTTGGACCTGTCCAAAGACACACTCATCCACACACACTGAAATATTACAAACATTACAGATACAAACCATTCCACTCACGCACAAACATAATGCCTACAAACACATGTATCATTCCTACACGTATACAACTATTCTGTTTGTGCAAAGGTGAGAGGACACCTCTGATCAGTTGTTTGTCTGTGTTCTACAGTGGACAATAGTGTTAGGAAATGTAGAATGTAAAATAAAAGAGGGGGAGCACCAGGTAACCCCCACACCAAGCCCCCAGCATTGGGCAACCCAACATCAGTCACTGAAACCTTAGTGAGAGGAGCGGGAGTACAGTGGCAAAAAGCAAGGGGGCACAGGAGCACTAAGACTGCAAGCTCCAGACCAGCCAGAGAACACTCTGACAGGGGGATGCATGATCCAGCCCCCCCACTGGGGGATCTCTGAGAAAGAGGACTGCCAGCCTCTGCCAAAGGGACCCAACCAGCACTGGAGCAGCTGGCTCCTCCTACAAGGGATGGGGTAGGGAAAAGAAAACCAGTGGTCACCCCCCTCCTCGTATAATGTATATATAGTGTGTGTACATAGTTTGTTGGTGTGGGGAGTGTTTGTATCATAAGATGTTGTCAAAATTGGCAGGTAGAACACTTCCTGTTTGCAGTGATGACCAACCCCCCCTTTACCAAAGGGACCTACATGTCTAACATGTTATCAAAATCAAGAGGGGGGGAGGAGCAGAGCTGATCGACAACCAAGAAGGAAGGAACCACAGTCCAGATGTAGCCCAACCCACAAGGTGCACTGCAAATGCCCCCCTCCACAACACCCAAATAAATTGCCTTCTTTAACCCTTGTGCTATCTTAGATGACCCCACCCTTACATTTAGGTGTTATTCCTACCATGACAGAGGTGGATAAAGGTGGAAAGATTTCATATAATCCATACACATCAGTGAAGATCACAAATCATTGAAGAAAAAAGGTTAAGAGCACTGTCTAGTGGGTCTAGATGACCCGACTCCCAACGTTAAAAGTGCCTAGGATAGCACAAGGGATAAGGCAGTTCAGCCAGTTTATATGAAAAATCCGTCCCCCAGCCACCCCAGGTGTTGGCCGCTTGGCCTACCAAGCCAGTGGGACACATCACTTGACCATTTTGAAATTAGATGTTAAGTCATAAAATATTGCTTTTCTATAGGAGCTGCTTCTCAGAATTTAAAAAAAGCCGATAACTCTCTTTTATGTGCATTTTAAGTTTTCATTTTCTCCAAACGAAAACATGAAGTCATAGATCCTAATAATTGTGAATATTCTTTCATTTTTTATTTAAAACATTTAATTGCTCATCTTGAAATTCTAAAAAAAAAACAAAGCGGAAAAAAGAATTGTTCACAAATTAGGGTATTAAGGAAAGATGCACAGTCAGGGATGAGATGGTGCAAAAGACACCTGAAAGAGGAAGATTCAAAGCAGCACAATTTAGCCTGCAAGTTGATGATCATGAATTCTAATGTCATAATAAATTAAGCTAATATTAATGTAAAAAAAAAAACTTGATTAGTCATTATTCCTCTATTATTACATTTAAATACTTTGATTTTGTTTTATTTAATTAATTTTTATTTATGCCCAACTTGATGAACCTTATCGTGGATCTCTATATTTGACAAAATAATCTGGTCCTGTTTTCCTGCATCTGCTACGGGGCTGTGCTGCCACCTTGTGATCATTTTCACTTCCCCTCTGCAACTCAAACACTGGAGTCACTCAGAATGAAGCACTCATTAGCTTCTAAACTAGGAAGACTTTATGTTAAACAGCGGGGGGAAAATATTTTTTGTTAAAAATATTTTAAAAGAAAAAGAAAAAAATAAAGGAATACAAACTTGTTTGGTTGCCCCTCTGATCAAGTCAAGGACTGGGCCCTCGCAACCCGATCTGGGAGGGAAGAAGAGAAGAAAGGAAGGGGAGACAGATGAAGCAAGAAAGGGAGAAAGAAAAAAGGGAAATCTTTGTTACCACTGACTCAAAAGAAAACCTGATGGCTATTTTTATGGGAGATTTAACTCTGATGCAATTTAACAAGACAATGAAACTCTCAGCATGTCGGTGCATTTACAACACATTTGTGTTATCTTTCATGCCAGCTGAACATTTTCTCAACATGGTGCCTAAAAATGCACAATGGTGAGAAAAAACGATTCATGGAAATGCTGACCCCAGCATCTGATATTTAGCACTCAATTTGCTGCCAGAAGATTTTCAGAATTTTATGTAAATCTAAACTATTGCAGAGATCCAGCCATTAAAGGTTACATCGGTGTCTCAACCTACATTTTTTTAGACAGTTTAAGGGCTTAATTGGATCCTGAACATATTGAAAATCTTCTAAACTTTATTTATTTGGTACTAAATTTGATTTAAAGACTTTATTGGAAGTTCCAGCGATAAAATCATTTTTGGCACGGTGGTAATGCCCCCCCCTTTTTTTTGTTTTTGGAAGGTCTAATTCTAAAATAATTATTAAATAAGAAAAGAATGGTTTCTATATTATAGTGAATTTTCTTTGGTTTGAATTTATATCCTGACATTTTATATTAAAAAGAGTCTGTGCAGCAGAAACCACGCGATTTTCAACCTGCAAAGTGACCAAATGACTCAGCAACAGTTTAAACTTCAATAATTATGTGGGGGATATTGGGGGGAACGAAGAATAAAAAATCTGTACGACACGCTTGCATCTCACTTACTTTGCATGTTTTATAAATGTTCTCAACAACTTGTTGCACAACATGGCAATGGAAAAATATGCATGAACATTGTGGCAGTTTCCCCTGACTGACACTCCACACAATGACCCGAACTCTGGGGTTGGTAGCGCCTGACCAAAATTCAGACACTTAGCTGAAGTGGAACCACCTGGCCCAAGGGAGGGGCCAGGTCTTATATAAGAACATGTGAATGTCGGTTCAAGAGAGAGAGAGAGAGAGAGAGAGCAGTCTTGGTTGCAGTGAAGGCAACAGGCTCTCCCAGAATAGGTTGTATTATTTGGTTTTGGAAACAATAAAACCCCATTGTTTGGAGTCCACTAGCTTGGTCATCTTATTCTGGAGCGATTTGTTCACCGCAAAAAGAACCCCGTCACAAACATTTTCACGCTACGGGTTCATTGGGTGGTCTACGATATTGATATTTTGTGCAGCCCACTCAGGTGGGTTGCACAAAATGCAAGTTTGGCAATTTTTCACCCTCAGGCAACCCATATCCATCCCTAAGGGCAGTTGTGACTATAAGGCTTAAAGTGGCACATGCCAACGAACCAATTATCTTGAAGGGTTATGATACAATCAGAAAATGAAGTGAGTGGCGAGGAGAAGGTTTGGTAGAGCTGGGTGTCAGTTGTAAAGCAAAAGCAGAAAAGTTAGAAAAAGTTATCGAAACCTTCTACTAAAGCCACGGTTAAAAAAGTGAAAAACTAAGAACATTTTGATTGTGATGCAGAACTAAAAGAAGAGCTACACATATTGCAGCTGATCAACCATGTTTTTACCTGGAAATCAATTTTCTACTCATCTTTTTGGCCAAAGCTTCAACTGACATTCACCTACGTTGGCTAATTTAGCTACGCATTTTATCGCAACATGCCTTAAAAAAGGCTACAGTGCCCTCTGCCCTCTGGGTTTAATGCTTAAAGACTTTTCTTTTAAAGGCTCCTATACTATACATTTTTATGATGCATAATGATGTGATGAAAGTAAAAAATAAATGTCATTACTGTTGTTATTTTCACAAGTTTAGGATTACATTTCTAACAATATGACATTTACACTTCCTGGGATTGCAATTGTGAGAGGTTAAAGGATGAGTCTCCAACGATGAAAGCATTTACGGTAACCAGGCTGGTCATTGCAGACACAGATTCTTTTATTTCTAGGCTAAATAAATCTATTGAAAAGAAAATGATCTGCCTAGTTGTTATTCCATTATCTGATTTGACGTTAAACAACTCTGCATTTATCCAGACTTGGGACAAGCACTCAAAGGACTGGTTTGTGCTCCTTAGTGGTTGCATCTGTCCTCTAATTAATTCCCATTAAATTACATTTCTATGGAAAATAATCACACTTTTTTTTTTGCTAATGATCATAGTTCACTGAACTTGGAAACAGTCCACCAGGTAACAGGAAACCCCACACCCCTCACTAGAATCTAAAGAAGTGAGTCAACGAACAATTGAGATTATAAATCATTCATGAAAAGATGCTCCTTATGGTTAAAGATTGAGCAGAGGAAGTCATTGTAGCAGGAGCAGGGGATTTTTTTCTGACCAGGTGCTTTGAGCTAATTATAATCATTAACACGCTTTTTTGTTGTTGTTTAAAATAGCCTCGTTGCTGCTTTTAGTATATCAGTTCTTTCATTCTTAGTTGATGAACAGTTTGTATTTCAGAACATTTTGATTCCTTTTTTTAAACATTATTTTTTTACTCCTTTAGAAGTGGTTGGGATTACTTGAACAGATTTGTCTCAAAAATGTCTCAGTTAAACTCTGGCGTTTAAAAATTACTTTCATAAGATGAGCTCCCATTTAACATTTTAAGATTAGTTGTTAATCTCTTAGCAGAAAATATTTAGAAACTCTTTAAACCAGAAAAAAAAAAGTCAAATTTCATGATATCCAATATCCAATTCACTCAAATGTAAAATTAAACACAAATTCTCTTGCTTTTGTCTCAAACCATTTTTTTTGGTTTCTGCAACTAATTCAGCGTTCATTTGTAGCTTTTACTAATGCTATTAGCAATTTTCCGCTTCTTTCAATCATTCTTGCTGGTTTATTTAACACTAAAAATTCAATTTTTGGTTGAGGACAGTTCATGCTAATTTTTTAAAAGGGCCTTTAGAATGGAAAGCTAACTTTTTTGAGGTTTTAAGTGTATTATAATGTTCATTCCTTAATATAAACAACCCCAAAGTGGTATTTTGATCCATTCACGCATTTCTGAGTATTCCTCTAAAAACTCTGACTTTTATATGAACACAATACGCACCTCTGTCTTTGCAAAAGTTTGGATGTTGTTTGTTTTCATGGGCAAAACGCAGACATGCTTCAGAGGCCGACTCTAGGATGACGTCGTGAAATGAGCCGTTTTTCACTCAACATTTTAGTGGTATTCTGCATTTTCCAACTTCTTTTCAAATACTTCATTATTTTCAGATGAAGACATTCAATAGATGTCACTTAAATTAGCAAAAGAAAATCCTTTAGCTTCCACCAATTTCATCAGCAAGCCTGTTTGTGTCTCATCTTTCTAGAAACAATTACAGCGTATCTGCCAGAAAAATAGGATGTTATGCAATACCAATCTGCATTGAAGCGTGTACATTTTTGCTATGGATATGTGTGTACATAAATATATCATACAGGGAAGGTCACTGTCATGCTCTCGGAAACACTTTTCACTTTCAAAAGGTCACATCTGCTAACTTGGTTTTCATAACAGTGACTGGCGCTTACCTGACTTGACACTGCAGTGGATGTGAGCTTTGGACTCGTAGTAGACCCAGTCAAACCCGGCTTCCACAGCCAGCCGCGCCAGCATTGCATACTTGTTCCTGTCCCGGTCCGAGGTCGTGATGTCCACTGCCCGGCCTTCGTAGTGCAGCGACTCCTCTGAGTGATGGCCGTCCTCATCCCATCCTTCAGTGACTCTGAGCCGGACTTTCGGCCACAGGTTCATCACAGATATTGCCAGAGAGTTCAGCTTGTCTTTGCATCGCTGCAGAAGAAATTAACCACAAAAAAAACATACGTTATTTTTAATTAATGTATTTGCAGACAAATTCTCCCCAAAAAAAGTTCTGCCGGCCTTCATGTTAAATCGTGTCTTTCTCTTCACACTCTTCTTACAAAGAGTCTATATTTGTCCTTGGACTCCCATCACTCCGGTCACTGACCCCTTCTGCTTTTTCTGTGGCTCCAGTCTACCCACAATGCACCCTTACTGTCCCAGCTCAATGTGGTGTTTGCTCTCTGTGGTGACGGGGGAGCCGTCTGGCTATGTTGAAGGACGGATGGAGCTGTGAAGGGGTGAAGAAGGGGTCTGTCAGGTTATATGGGGTGGTTAGGTGGGAGGGTGACAGGAATACAAGGTTCCAAGCGTCCCTCTAAACCTGTAGTCTGGTCAGGGTGAGCAAACAGAAACTGAGAGGGCCCATTGAAGGACTTATGGGGTCTCCTCCCACTCAACAAATCCTTCTGTCACCAGGGTTATCTAATCAGATGCATTGTCAGGGTGGTGGCTTTGGGAATGCAAATGAGAGTTTTTACAATTTACAAAATAACAATTGTCCTCAACAGCAGAAGGTTGTCTTTCTGAAATCCTGTTTTTCTGAAATCCACATGAAACCTAGACCACAAACACTTTGGTCAATTCCAGGAAGGACCCGTTTATTTTAGCTCTTGTCATTTTCAGGCACCACTTACTTACATTTAAAGCATACAGTTACCCTTGGGAATATCAGAGATTGGAGTAGAGTTTCCACCATTCAGGTGCCGTATTTTCTTTCTGCTATAAACATCTATTAAAAGTTACTTTTGTTTGTTCAGTTGTGCATTAGCTTCCAGTGGTTAAAATCATGCATTTTGATTCAATATAGCAAGCTCCATGACGGTGGTAGTCCACCTTCATGGAGTAGTCGTTTTTTCAGCTTAAGCTGGTGAACATGTGTGTTAATTTTTATCTCTCTATGTTGGAGTAAATTTTCACTACACGGCATGTTGTTGCATTCAGATTATTGTAGGCTTAAAATTTTGGAACTTTTGTGTTCCTCAGATACATTTTAACGATTTATGTAGTTTATTCCACCTTTTTTGCGTAAAAGCCTTCAGCTATCATAAGGGCTTCTATGATCTGTGCTTTTATTGTTGTTGTGGCCATATTAAAACATGATCAAGGTAATAAATATCGCTTTGTTGCACCTTCCACAGATCCTAAGGCAACTACCATTTTTTTTGTTAACTTCATAAAAAAATCAAGTGGTCAAATTTTAAATAGAACAAGGAATTGAGAGGACTTTTCCTTTTTTCTTTGATTTATTTGATACTTAATAAATTAATTAAAGCATCAAAGAAAAGATGCTTTGGACCAGACTACAGGTCTTCATCTTCAGGCCCCAAGACATACAAATAAGAATTAACAGTTAGCATTAAACAACACAATGCGATTACATAAAAGTTACAGTTATTTCACTATAAAGAAATTAATCCAAGGATTTTCATGATCGGGACATGGAAAGCTAAGATCTTTGGGCCCAACATTTGTTTGAGAAAAAAAATATTTTTAGAAAATTGATGAACGAACTGTTGTAACACTAACTGTCCAGGTGGGGGTGATGTTTCTTTGTTCAAACGCTGGAATATTTTAATACTTAACCCTTTAACACAGGAGATATCGTCGGCGACACCAAAATAACACACGCTCTTTGAATGAGCATACATCTTTGACAATTTACGCAATTTAGATAATTCCAACAAATTATTGCCCGAAGAAAAGCTGCTTTGCGAACACTTGTTAGCGCAAAGCCGCTTTTTTTTCCGGAAAAGAATCAGTTAATTTAAAATGCTTGTGTAAACACTTCAATACTGTAAAGTATTGTGTATCAGCGCAAAGCTGCTTTTCCCGGTTTCAGATTTAGCTGGAAGTACATTTATTGCGTAAACGGGCGAGGAGTTGTGGTATTTTCTAAGGAAGTGCTAAAGGGTTAAATTCAAGTCAACAAAATAATATATTAGGAAGCAAATAAAACAGAATATGATTTTAATATTGATAAATACATTGTTAGACATTAATCAAATAATTTTTTGATGAAACATTACGTTTTATATGTAAAAAACGAAATATGACAGGTTTTATGAGTGGAAATTGCTTGGTGGGTTAATACCCTGCAGTGCTGTTTAAGGGGCGCGCGTGAAGCCCCTGAAAGCACCTCTTACTGATGCAGCCTTTCATGAATCTCGGCCCATTAAGGCTCCAGACTGGGATTAAACCCTATAAATGTCTTTTTCCATGCCGCCTGCGATAAGAATAGCGCGTGGCTCGGCTCGGCGCGGGGCCACAGATGCCTTTTCACGGCGTTCAGAGCGGATTTTAGCTTCCTCTGTTTTCTCTCTGCGGTCACAGCAACGAGCCGGACTCCATAAATCAGACGATCGAATTTGTTGGTTTTGCTTTCAAGGTATACACACGCGCGCGCAGGGGGAGGGGGCGTTTCTGTAGAAGCGGCTAAGGCACCAAACCGCTGGCTGCACAAACATTGGACGCGCCGCCTGACAACGCGAGCCTGTGCGCACCTTACGCTGCTCAGGCCTTTGTGAACGGCTCGTTTAAACTCTTTTGGTGCCCAAAAGACACAGTTTCCTTTGAAAAAATATTTTTTTTAAGATGCGCAAACTCACACAAACGTTATGAAGAGTGTAAAAAAGAGAGAGCAAAATCGAAGCAAGTACGCGTTACATTAAATTAGATCCAAGTTGTGCATTTTTCCGTTGTTTACGAACGCTCCGCAAAGGATCTCGTTAAATTTGACAAGAGTCGCCGTTTCCAGCGCTGCTTTTCCTCCCCACGATCAGACAGGCGCGTCTGTGTGCAGCCCAGGAGCGCCCAGTAAAGCGGATAAAGCCAACGTCCGTGTAATTAAAGTTTCGACACAAGCGAGGCGCGCTATTTTTGCACGCGCCCTGCGAAAACAAACACAAAAGTAACGGGGAACAGTAAAGAACAAACAGGGGGCTGTCTCCTGCGGCTTTGGAGCTCATAAATTCTGAGCAGGTCTGCGACTGCAACTGCAAGGAATGTCAACATGTTTTTACCTGAGGATTTATCCAGTTTCTTTGACCCAAATCATTCTGGCTTTGTCTGGTTTTTTGTCTCAGCAGAAATTTGTTTGCGTTAATTCTCATTTTTTGAATCCCGCAGCGCGCGCCTCGAGGTGACAGCTCCGGGCGCGCGCACAGCTTACATTCCCCCACGTGGGTCTGTGGACACAAACGCAGCCGCGCTCTGGAGGAAGCTGCGGTCACGGGAGTCAGTTATAAATACTTTTATTCCTGGGGAAATTGGGAGTCAAATAAATTCCGCGCACTGGCCACATCAATAACGACGTCGTAAAGATGTTTGAGAGTCCAACAGGCGACTGTTAACTCCGGCCAATGGGGCTAAAACGGTAAACATCAGTACGCGCTTGACCCCGGACTAACCAAACTTTTTGGTTGTTTTAATTCCACCAGGAAAAACATGACGCTAAACAGAAAGGATAGTGTTTTAAGAAAGAAACATTGATTTTTTTTTCTTTCTTAGGGTGAGGGTTGCACTGTTTCGTTGCGCATGAGACGCGCTGAAAACCGCGGGCAACCTCCAAAAGGCACACGGTGTCAACAAGCCGCGGGGTTTAGAGGACCAATTTGTGCAAACAGGCTGTATAATTCAGAAACAATGTAAGAAAAATATATCCATAAAATTCGGGGAGAAATGTTTGCTTTTTAAGGCTATTAAAACAATTTAGTTAATGAAAAGCCCGCGCGTAAAAGGAGTAACCAAGGGGTTACCTGTGTCATGAGGCGGTCTGCACCTGTGTTTTCCTCATCCTTGAAGATGATGTCGGGGTTGTAGTTGGGGGTGAGCTCCTTGAAGCGCTCGGAGTTTCGCGTGATCTTGCCCTCATACCTCCCGCTGGCTCCTAGCGTTTTCTCAGCCACGTTCGGGCTAAACTGCTTGTAGGAGAGCGGCACAAGCTTTCGTTGCGACCGCCTCTTGCCGTGACCCCTGCCTGGTCCGCAGCCCTCGCTGGCCGGAGACAGGAGCATGGCGCACCCGGCGAGGCACGTCACCAGCGTGGTGAGCAGCATTCCGCTCCGGTTCCGACGTGACAGCCACCCCCCCTCCCCTCCTAACGGGAGGTCGAAAAGTCACGGTTTATTGAAGTGCCTCAACTCGCTTTATGAAGTTAGGATGGAGGAAACGGGGCAGGACCCGCGGCAGAGTCCCCACAAGTCGCCATACCCGCTGTTTAAAAAAGTGTCCTGGAGGGAACCTGCGCGCTCCTGTCCTGAGTGGACTCAGAGGCAGGGGCATATATAGGCGAGCTGAAGTTTATCTTGGCATGGAGGTTCAATGCATCGCCTCAGTGTCGAACCTGTGAGAAAAACGAGCCCCAGACAGACGCAGAGACGCGCGCGCTGCGTGGGCCGACCGCCGCGCACGGCGGTCAAATGATGTCCCGTAGTGGTTTGGTCGCTTTCAATGCGTCGCAGCGCTGTTGGCACGACTGAGGATGGAGATCCTCTCAGCACAGATGAGGTGCCGCAAAAGCAGACCGCGCCCTACTGGACCTGCCCTACGCCCCGTCCTCCCCTCCCATCCCATCCCGCCAGGGACCAGGGTGGCACGTGGACCAGCAGCCGCAACATCTGCTTAATGTCAGCCAAAGGAGGATATGTGCTCGTGAACGCAAGGCCAAATCTGCAGAAACGCAGGTGCGCGCCATGGAACTTTACGGAGACTGCAAACCAGAGAGGTTACAATCGATTCCTGAGTCTTGTGGATGTTTCAATTGACCGAAATGGAACAGTGACGTCCTCAAAGAAGAAGCTTGAGCTCTCATTTGGAATCAGAACTATCACAAGAATCTGAAAACCTGAAAACTGTGTTTTAAACATATTCTTGTGGCGTTTTGCTCTTGATAGAGGACATCAGTTAAGAAAATTAAGCTTTAAATTGTATTTTTATTCAGATTTTCTGAAAAGGAGCAGACAAAGTTTAGTTATGTACAAAAATTGGAGGCCACAGCATCCCTGCTCTGCTCCATTCGAAAGCAATCGTAGACAAATAGATCCTGTCATGTCTCGTCAGTCTTTTGTTATGTTCTGATTTGTGCACTTTTGGTCAATGTCTGTCGCCTATGTTGTCTCATGTTGCACTTACAGTTTATTTTGAAACACTAACTCTCCTCTCATTTCAGGCCATTTTATTTCCTGCCCTGGTGTTTCCCTACAGGTGCGACTGTCTAATCCCCCCTTGTTGTTTCCTGTGATTCCCTCCCTCATGTCTTAAATAGTCTCACTTTTTCCTGTGCCAGTGTGTTTGGTCTTATCCCATGCCACAGCAAAAGCCTTTATCTAAGATTAAAACTCTAATCTCTGCATCTGAGTCCAGCCCTGAGTTCTGTCCTGACAGATCCATGTATGTCTTTGTTTTGCTCCTCTGAGCTGATATCTTCAGCTAGATGTCAGCTCAGACCGCTCATGCATCTGGATAGCTCCAATAATGCTCATTTTTTATGTCGCCCGTGAAATAAAAAATAAAAAAGAGTGTAAACAAATGGATGGTGGGAAGTGAGGGCAGGCTTACTCCATGCCAATGGTCCCACCCACAACTTAGAGGTGAATTTCTAATAAACTACTTCCGCTCTGCAGAAACTATATCCTAGAAATTGACAGAGGTTTTTTATATTCAGCCTTAAAACGGCTATGGTTTACTTTTTTTAATCACATTTAGTTTTTAAAGTTTGCCTGAAATTGTTTTTAATGGTATCAAGTTTTCTAAAACGGGCACAAGCAGGACACTAATTTGTGTCCTGTTGAGGACAAAAAACAAACCAAAAATTTACTTTTTTTTATGCTTATTTGTTTATCTGCCCATTTTTATGATTCTTTTCTTTTATTTTAAATACTGTTGTATTTTGTTGTTGTTTATTTATTGGGTGGGGTGGGGTCTAGTCTTTTAGAATTTATTTAGTTAATTTTGAATTTAGGGGACAAGTCCTGGCATCTGGAGGAGCATCGCCCCCCGTTATCTATGTCCATATCCCGCCTTGCCGTGTGTTGTTAAGAAATAAAAGTTTTTTTTGTTTTTTTAAAGTCGGCAAATTTATAAAACATAAATGCTTATACTTTGTCCCCCAAAACTATTAAGTACAACAGTTCAACTATCCTTATAAGACCAATTACAATAAGACAAAAATGACACATTTTAGGATAAAGATGGCAAAATTATTATTGGATTACCGGTAAGTCAAAAATTTCATTAGAGATTTTACTTGAAAAAGATCAAATGACTCAAGATTTAATATCTCAAAACAACTCTTACTGAAAAGTTACAAGTATGTAATCGTCTTATATTAAGTGTAAAAAGATATTTCACTACTTCTGACAAGATTTATTTCCTACAAAAACAAATTAACCTAGTTTTAACCTTGTAAAGTCCATTATGTCACAGAATTGCAGAAAATGTCATTTTATTTTTTTATTAAGATGTGTTTTTTAACCCTTTGATGACATCCACAAGAAAAAAATTACATTTTGATCATTTATGAGATAATTAGTATCAACTATGATCTGTGGGGTGATTTAGTAAATATTGGTCCACAACTATGTTGATTAAGGGAGGAAAATAAATCATGAATTTTCATGGGAAAAAAAGCATCTTTTTACCCACCGTCTCAAATTTGATCCACACGTTTTTAACATGCTGTATTATAAGGAATTCACTAGTAACTAGTGCTAATTCATCAATTCAGTCAATAATAATAAAAACAATTACCATTTTAAAATTTCCAATAAAATGAGCTAAAAGAACTTTTTAGCTACGGTAAAAACTTAAGGTTAATTTAGAACTCTAACATTATTTTAAAAACTTTTCCAAATACTTAACCAGTAGTTAAAAAGTTAACCAGTCTCATAGTCTTCAGACAACGTGAAAGTCCAATTTTAGAGACATTCTGAAATACTTCAAAGACTTGGGAGCCACTTGAGTAAACAGTGACTTCTTCAAATAAAAGAAACTTCAGAAACATTCTCGATGCGCTGAAACACCTTGAGTCAACATCTCACAGTGCTATGAAAGGTGGAAAGAGGCTCATTGTGCTTCATCTATGTGAGCCGTAAAGTCAACCCACAAAGTATCTTTCAGCCCAGGAAGAGGAGAAGCTAAAAGATGTCAGGAGGAAGAGCTCAGATAAGAAGAGAAGATAGTTAGATACCAATTTTGGGTTAAACCTACAACTTTTCAGAAAATGATGACAAAAAAATGCAGCACAGAGGAAATAAAATGACAGAATCCTTTAATTTATACAATGCTCATTTTAAAAAGTCACAAAGGTTGATTGGTTAAGACATTAAAAGCGCATACATCCATTTATGATTATATCTGTAAATGAAAGTCTGTTTAGTGTTTAATGGAAAGGCTGAATAAAACCTGATGACCTGAGAATTATCAAAAGCAGTAAAATGATTTGATTAGAGGTTAATCTAAAATCCAAAAACAGACAAACAACACAACAACATCTGGAGCCCTGGAGTTCTCACCACCAAAAAGGAAGTACACACTGTCTTTGAATTACTGTAACTCTTCGACTATTTAGTCTGAAGCTGCGAAAAGGAGGTTTGTGCTAATTTGCAACACTTTTTATGTTAATTGTGTAAACAATTCACTTCTGTAAAGTGAAACATTTAAACATAAAGTTGCTTGGAATTATGTTAATTGCGTTAACAGTCTAAGAGTTACAGTGACCCAAAAAGCGTCAATATCAGAGCTAAAATGCCAGTGGTAAAAAGATCAAAAACATCCTTCAGAATAAAAGTCAAAACATGTTTTAAAAGCAGCTTTTGAATGTCGAAGCTCCTCCTGTAAAAAGATGTACTCCCTCTAAGGCTCATCTGAACAATCCCACCTTCTTTTTCTTTGGCTTGGACGACTGGCGCTCTGCTGCGTTCGACTCCTGAACACAAATAAGACATTTTCTCCTTAATCCCGTCTGCCAAATTAGCAGTTCTTTATCAAAAAGTGGTTTCATGGGGGCTTCAGTAGAATTTCCTCAGAATAACCAGAATCTCAGTCAAAGTAGCAGTAATCATCATCATCAGTTTGCTCCTTGTGTACCTGCTGGATTGAAGGTCTGTCTGTTGTCTTTTCTTTGGAAATCTTCTCTTGGGTCCCAACTTCCCTTTCTGCAGGTTCGTTCTTAACAGATCCAACGGCTGATGCATGTGGATGACCAAATACATTTTTTTAAAACTTGTGAAGACAACAAAAAGAACGACCAGAACATTTTTCAAAAAACAACACTAATCACTATTTTGCTTAGTGTTTACTAAGCAAAATAATATGTGCAATTGGTTGTCCTTTGGGTGTTTCTGGCAAAATGTGGAAAGAAAACTGGGAGGAGTAATGGCAGAAAGGTCAATTTAGTGCACACAATCAGATTTATCAAGTGTGAAACAGGTATGCAGTCTATAACTAGCAAATTTTAAAGACAGGTGTAAACCTGCAAAACCTAATGTTAATTGTTTTTCGAGAATGTCAGCACTGGAACTCGAGCTCCAGCTGATATGGAACGGGTCATTGTCTCCATATTTTGCTCAAAGTCACACTTTACCTTGGACGTTCTTTTGTGTAGTTCCCTCCTCTCTCCCATGTCTTATGCACTCTTCCTCCCTAATCCCTGGCTGCTGCGCTCTAGGGTAGCTGACAGTGAGCTCGTTGACCAGGTAACCCATTATTTGATTTACTTCTTAGAACCACATCCATTCCTAATAACTTAACTTTTAAATGTCAAGATACTATTAACATTTTTTACTGGTCTGATCTTTGTAAGCATGGCAACACAGAAAGGTGTAGCTGTAGGTTTGCTAATAAGGGAACTAATAAGTCTGCTTCTTAAAAAGCTTTACAGTCACTGTCCCATTCACATGTTATGTGTAATGTTGATAAAAACAAATATCATTGAAGTTTGATGGTTTTATTAAATATTCTTAGGATGTATGGATGTATTTGATCCGGATCGAGTCCTGAACCTTGCGTTTGGTCTGTATTCAGACTTCGTCATGGGGACTTTCCTGTTCTGGACTAAAGCTTGTAAATAAAACGATGTGATGAAAGAGCTCTTCAGTCATTGGTCAGGAATTATGAGGGCGGGACAAAGCAACTAGAGGCAGAAATTATGGAAGTCCTGCGCTTTTAGTTTATTCAAATATTATATTTCGCTCACAAGTTTTGAACGTCTGTATCAACGTCAGACTCAACACTTTTTACTGGCTTTTTTAGTGCAGCGGAGTCATGCTGCAGGGCAGTTACTAACAAAAAGACAGCTAAGAAGTACACAGTGTTAATGACATATAGATTGTCAGGAAAACAGTGAGAAGCAATGTGTATCACATTAAAAGTTGTTTTATAGAGTCGAAATTCATCCGATCACATTTCAATGAGTTGCTGTGTCTAATCGTTATGGTGTTATGGCATTATTTTTAAGAGAATTCTGTTAAGGAACTATACTATGTAGCTTTTAGGAAGATGTCACAGCAACGCCTGTTGGGCACGTGCCAGTTAACGAGACACAGAAAAGCATGTAGGAAGCATTTTCTTTGGTGTTAAATTAACATTCTAACAAGTAAACAGTTTAACCCTTTTTTTTGTATTCAGACTGAGGAATCTCAGATCAAACCGAAGCTCAGTCCGATTGGAAACTTACTGAGACCACCTCACAAGATGGGTCCGAGTGCAGTTCCTGGTCCCAGAGCAGGGTGCGCTTGTGTGTATTCAGACTGAAAATTTGTTCCAGATCATCAGGGGAAAACGAACTCTGGTTCACTTTAAGCAGACCAAATGTGTCCAGTCTGAATACACCCTTAAACTCAGTGGTGATGACTTTTTGCATTATGCTTGAATCTAAAAAATAAATTTTAAGTTACGTATAAATAATTAACACAAACTGGAATAATAATAACTAAAGTTCCTTTGGCAATGCTGGTTAAAAGTAGACCAGTGTTTATAGCTTTAAGTTAATGTGTGGAGTTTTCAGAAATAAAAGCAAGGCCCAGACAGACTTTTACTTAAAAATAAACATCAAACTAACCCGGTTGTAACAAGGCCAGGTCTGGCTCTTCAGCAGCAGAACAATCCTCCTCGGACAGTTTGCGTTTTCGCGTGTTACAGTGAGTGACGACTGTGGCGTAAAGCTGCTGCAGGTCGGCGCTGAAGCCCAGGTCGTCTGAAGATCCAGACCACAGCAGTGGAAGAGCCTGGAGAAAAAATGGAAATGTTGTTAAAGGTTCTAAAAGATCTGAGCTAAATATTCAACACAGAAAGGTGGAGCAATCGAGGTAAAGGGACCACAACAGGGCAACGACACTGGGTCAAACATTGCCAGACACTTTAAACTTTGCTTAAAAGCCGATAAAAAATGCACTTTGCTTTTGAGGTTTTAGACAACAAAATCATATAAAAACAACTCAAAAAACAAAAACACTGCCGCTCTACAGAAACTATGTCCTAGAACAGGGGTGTTAAACTAATTTTAACCGAGGCCCACATCAGCATAGCGGCTGTCCTCAAAGGGCCAGATATAACTTATACATGTTATTAAATGTAAACATAAATGCAACTACTCCTTAATGTTAATTAATTCATTTATTTTTTTATTATAACTTTTTAAAGTGACAATTAAAGTTGTATAGAAAACATACGTTTGCTTGTTACTCTAGCTTAAATCCTTTTAAATTTGATTCTGTCAGGTTAGGTGGGTTATATGGACAGTGTTTAAGGCCTAATTTATAGTTGCCCAATCCAATATTTCAAGTCCAATTCCCCCTAGATATGAATAAATACACACCAATTTGTATTTTTTATTTTAAGAAATTAAAAACGTTTATGCTTTCGCGGGCCACATAAAATGACATGGCGGGCCACATTTGGCCCATGGGCCTTGAGTTTGACAAGTGTCCTAGAAAAAGACAGGTTTATTTATTTTGGCTAAAAATGGCATAATCCTTATTAAAAGACCACTGGGAGCGCTTTAAAAATCTATCAAAAGATGGTACAATAGTAATCTGCATAGAAGTAATTATATAATTTCTATAACTGCCAATAAGACTTTGAACATTTGACTTATTTGTCATGTTGTACTCTCTGAAAAGGCTTGTTATTGCAGATAAGAGACGCATCACTTCCTAACATCTTCCTCTGACCAATTGCCCAGACATTCAGGGTAGTGTAGTCACATCACTTTATCTGACTGTTTTGTTTAAGTCTTAGTCAAAACTGTAGAGTAGAAACAGGTCGTCTCTAGGCAAAAAAATAGGCAAGCATTTACAGGGCACACAGGTGGCCTGCACGAAATATCAAGGTCGTAGACTACTCCGTGAGCTCATAAAGGGCTGGTCAACCCTGGTCCTCAAGAGCCACAACTCTGCCTGTTTTGTAGTTCTCCCTGACAAGCTTGCTGCTGATTAAATGACTCAAGTTATTCCACATTTCGATTGACTGAACATATTAGCTAGTCAGCATCAAAGAGTCAAGGGAAGGCTGGACACATGTAAGGTTGGGGCTTTTGAGGACAAGGCTTGGTCAGTCCTGCCAAAGAGCAAACATGTTCATTCCCCTTTTTTCTACAGCCATAATGTGAGCAAAAGGTCGTAGCAGCTTTTGTAACACGCAGGGTCAAGTAAGGGTGAAGTAAGTGAGATGCAGGTATGTTGTACAGATTTTTCCTTTTTTTTGACCGTGTCCAATTCTGCAGACTGCACAAAGGGCCTGTGAGTGATGTTCACTCCTTGTTGCCACCTTTTCTGCAACCTGATTATCAGAAATGAGGTAATAGGACAATCAGGGTGTAGTTTGTGTGGACATCCTACAGTCATACTCTTATACTATTAACAACTACAGTCCAGCGTAAGGGGACAATACAACAGCATCACCCATATGTCATAAGTGTGTGTAACTTATGTTAGCCATACAAATACTTGACGATAGATTTAACACACAAACAACAATGGTATTCCATTTTCAATTACATCCCTTGAGGTGGCCATACCATCCTCAAGGGAATTGCAAGCCACACCTGCACTCCCCCTCAAGATGCAACCGCTTCTCTCTATGACCCTCCACAGGGCCAGACAGCCCAAAAACTTGCAGCACGCCTACTGGTCAACTCCTGTACGAGTACGTACTTTTTAGCCTTTAGCTGAATGTACCCTATAATCTGGTGCGCCTTACGTATAAGAATAGACCACTCATTCTCTGTTCATTGATATTGCACCTTAAAATCTGATGCATTTTCTGGTCCAAAAACATACTGTAAGATGTCCATGTAATGGATCATCAATTTCTCATGTCTAATGAGGCTGTGTACAGTCCTGTTCAACTTCAACTTCATAACTGTGCATAACTGTAGTCACAGAAAAATCTATCTGCTTGGAGACAGTCATATACCCTTAACCCTTAACATGCTCTCACATAGGTTTATTTCTAATCTTCTGAGACAACTGCCTCCTTCACTTTCTGAGGTGCATGCCAAGTGTGGTACACCACATGCCACCAAACAGCACAGTGACTACTTTATAAAAGCAGACTGAAATATTACACATTTAAAGACACCTCCGATGGTAACTAGCGGACACATCTTAGCTTAACATGTCCTTATGGTCAAACTATCTTCAATCTGTTCTAGGTGTATTGGCAGTTTTGTCCTGGTCTGTTTGAATATATTTGTCATTCGAGTGTCGTACTATTTTTTCTCAACTTGAACTTCTGTCAGTTTTAAAGTTATTTCAATGACCATTGTCATTGAAATCTTTAAAACTTGAAATCTTTAAGCTATCTTTAAAATGGAGCAAAAAAAATGAATCATCAGTATTTATCAACAGTGACTGTTAAACTAAAAGGTTGAGAGTCTGACATTTTATAGGCATTCTCCATGAAAACCCCAGGCAGTATATTTAGGTATGTTTGTTTTATGGCCGGACTGAAGGAGTCACATGTCTGAGATGTGATGCAGAGCTGCCATAAGCCTCCAATTAAAGCTAGATTACTGACAAGCTCACCTAAAGTGAGACTAAAAGGTAAGATTGACTTGTGAGGTGAGTTTGAGGTTGAC
Source organism: Oryzias sinensis (assembly GCA_037389245.1). Lineage (NCBI taxonomy): Eukaryota > Metazoa > Chordata > Actinopteri > Beloniformes > Adrianichthyidae > Oryzias > Oryzias sinensis. The sequence continues at coordinate 15,859,991 of CM074510.1, forward strand.
ATCACGTCAACCAAGAAAAGAGCAGGTTAGTTCCTGCAGTACAACAAATGTGTAAAGGAAAACTTCCAGAAAAACATGTACATTTTAACTTAATTCTCTCAATCCTCCTCCCTCCGATAGAGAGGACAAACTCCAAATTAGCTCCTCAAATATTGACTGGGAGAAATTGGTGGTCTGCTCCTTGCTGACAGGGCCGAGGGGCTCCTAAACACACTTTTGGTCAGGTTTCGCATTGATTTATTTTTGTTATTTATTTGTTTAAATATCGTAAAAATAAATGTATGCTGTGCTGAGGCTTGGTTCTGCTTTGGGTACAGAGACACCAATGTCCACGCGGGACAGAAAGCAACAGAAAGCTGACCTTATTCTCTCTTCACATTCACCTTTTCCTTCCTCCTCCTGCTGCCTGGCGGGAAACCAGTTCATTTAGATGGTGGGATTTGAAACGCCGACTTCAATTTGTTGGATCCGGCGGCCCCAAAGCGCTAAAATCAACAATACATTTGATAGTTTGGACACTGGGTTTAACCTTGTATGGAAGTCTGATATTGCCACATAAGGAACTTGATCTTGTCTAGAGTTTGTGCAATTGATTTTATCTGTTTCAAAGAAATTGATCCTGTAGAGTCACAAAGGTGCAAAATTACTTTATTTAAAAAAGGTACAATATTCTGCTGTGTTTTTAGTTGAAGACTAGCTCTTCAAAAAATATTCCACCTTATGCAAGTTCATGCAAACATGAACAGATTTTAGCATTTAACAGCTTTAGGATAAAAAGTACCATCAAAGTACCATTTTAGGAAACAGTGACTTTAAATTTTTATCGAAGCTTTTTGAAGTTGCTACCAATTTGTTAAAACTTAAACACTTTGTAGTAGACCTGCACAATAGATCTAAAATGTGTCAATATCACGATATCAACTAGTGCAATTACTGTGATAAAAAGTTACCAGTAACTTAAAATTTTACACACTGCACAGACAGAGAAACCATTATATTTAAAAAATGTTTTTAGAAAAATAGAAAAGCCTGGCGCACACTGTCTACATCCTTCTTAATTGTTGTCCATTTTAGTTTTGGCCAGTACTACCAGAAAGGTAAATAATTGTTCCCTGACCAACAAGTTCCTACTCGTCTCTTATGAAGATAACTTGCAGTATAAGTTAGGTTGACTTTTATTTATATAAAACAAAAATTGAAATTATGTAAATTTTTTGTTTTATAATTTGCTCGTGTATTGCAAGTCATATCATCATCGCAATATTGATCACTAATATTTCACATTTAAAGTTTTGGCCATATTGTGCGGCCCTACTCCATCACAAAAGTAGTTTTGTGTCAACACAATCTACTCCACTACAACTACTGAAAGCAAACGTATGTGATTCACCAAATAAAAGGTCATGGAAAAAAATGACACAAGGGAGAAGAAAACTAAGGTGCACCACAGATTGGAGTGTAGAGGTTTTTTTTTTTTGCATTCCATGTTTTTCAGACAATATGGCGCACTCAAACTCCTTTAATTTTCTCAAAAAATGACTGTTTGCCCTACAATCTGGGGCACTTTATGTATGAACCCTGGTTGTGTTTACTGACCTGGAACCAATTTCTGAGATACATGGTGCAAACATTTAAAAATGTTTTAGTACAACTTTGGTTAACTACATAGCATAGGATTTTTGGAGCATTATGGCTAAATGGAAGAGTGATACATACTTTACATCAACACAAACTAAAAAAGTGTATTATTTTGCTTTTTTTATTTAATCTGCTACAACTGAAGAATGTGTATTTATTGTAGTTCAAAATTGACTTATCTCTCATGTTGTGCCCTCACAAATGCTGCATATGCGCACATGAATCACAAAACAATTTACTAGAAAAAACTTCTCATTGACCCCTCTGACCAGTTGGCTCTCTCATGGTCACTCTACAGTGAAGCATAACCACCAATTATGCAAGTCCTCTCACTTAAAAAGATAAAAGAGACCTGCAATTTTCCTCTTAGGCATACCTCAACTGTGAGAGACAAAATAAGATTTTTTTTTAAATAAAATCCCATTGCCTGATTTTTAAAGAATTTATTCGCAAATTATGGTGGGAAAATAAGTATTTGGTCACCTACAAACAAGCAATATTTCTGGCTCTTACTGACCCGTTAGCTTCTTCTGTAGGAGGTTCCTCTGTCCTCCACTTGTTACCTGTATTACTGGCACCTGTTTGAACTGGCTATATATATATAAAAGACACCTGTCCACAACCTCAAACAGTCACACTCCAAACTCCACTATGGCCTAGACAAAAGAGCTGTCTAAGGACACCAGAAACAAAATTGTTGACCTGCACCAGGCTGGGAAGACTGAATCTGAAATAGGTAAGCAGCCTGGTGAGAAAAAAATCAACCGTGTGAGCAATTATTAGGAAATAGAAGACATACAAGACCACTGATAATCTCCCTTGATCTGGGGCCCCCCACAAGATGCGATTATCACAAAAAGTTCACAAGAACAGTTAGTATCCCAGAGCCACATGGGGGGACCTAGATAATGACCTACATAGAGCTGGGACCAAAGTAACTAAGGCTACCATCAGTAACACACTACGCCACCAGGGACTAAAATCCTGCAGTGCCAGACGTGTCGCCCTGCAAAAGCCAGTACATGTGCAGGCCTGTCTCAAGTTTACTTGGAGGATCCAGAAGAGGATTGGGAGAATGTCCTATCGTCAAATAAAACCAAAATAGATTTTGTGGCAAAAACTTTACTCTTCATTTTGGAGTTACTGTAAATCATAGGGGTAGAAACATCATGCTTTGGGGTTTTTTTTCAGCAAAGGGACCAGGACGACTGATCCGAGCAAAGGAAAGAATGAATGGGGCCATGTATCATCAGATTTTGAGTGAAAACCTCATTCCATCAGCAAAGGTATTGACGATTATATGTAACTGTGTTTTTTGGCATGACAACGATCCCAAACACCCTGCCTGGTAACAAAAGGAGTGGCTTCGTAAGAAGCATTTCAAGGTCCTGGAGTGAACCTGCAAGTCTCCAGATCTCAACCCCATAGAAAATCTTGGAGGGAGTTAAAAGTCCTTGTTGTCCAGCGGCAGTCCCAACATAATCACTGCTCTAGAGGAGATCTGCATGGAGGAATGGGACAAAATACCAGCAACAGTTTGTGAATACTTATGATGACTTACAGAAAGTGGTTGACTGCTGTCATTGGATTTTTCTCTCATTTTTTCTCTTACAGTTGAGGAACCTATGATGAAAATTACAGGCCTCTTTTCTAAGTGGGAGAACTTGCACAACTGGTGGCTGACTAAATACTTTTTTGCCCCACTGTAGGTATTTTGATTAGGGTAGTCATATCATATGGCATATTTTTTTCACTGAATGCCCCACTGAATGCGGGTGCGCCTTATGTATGAAATGGACTGTTCTTTCTCCATTTATTGATATTGTACATTACAGTCCAAAGATCATGGTAATAATACCAGAAAGGTACATCATAGTTTTTGTTTTGATTTAGCCCCATTACATTTTCCTTACCCTCAAAAATATTTGGTAGAAAACTTTAAAACAGTATAGGATAACTTAGATTTTGTTCATTCAGGTAAAAGCTCTTTTTCTATTAAAAAAATTAAAAAATCACGCTTTACAGCTAAATTGAAATATCTAGTGTAAGCAGAGATGAGCTACAGTTCTCTGTATTTTAGGAACAGCACAAGAGAGCCCCCAGGGTGTGAACATGATGACGAAGGGGTCGCTGACCAGACAGGAAAGGCCAGACGAGGAATAAAAAGGTGATTACAGCAGGTCATCCACCTCCTGCCTGTCTGTGGAGCTAAGTTATGGAATGTAAAGTTGATCCGGTCCCCTGTAGTAGCACAAAGTCTATCAGGAAAAAACTGCTCACCTGGGAGCCACCTCCAAGCTCCATCCCCTCTACACAGTAAATTATCATATATGTGGGGAGAGTGGTCAGACGACAGGGGAGCATTTGAAACCTGATGGTGTTTTACTATTATTAGCAAGTAAACAGCTCTGGTTTTAGACAAGCTGCTGTTGTTTGGTAAGCGAGGGGGGGGGGGGGACTGTGCTGGTGCCAGGGAGTCTCACACTCATCCTCTTCATCATCCCTGACTTCTGACTCTGTGTATGCTCTCCTTCGTTCCCTCATGAACCCCGTTCACTCATTGTGACTTGCAACTTTTGAACCCTAAAACTGTCAAGGCGATCTTCTTGAGTGTTAAAATGATGAACATTTGTTTGGTCCAGGTAGGCCAGTGACAAGGCTAAGACCATTTGGTCCTTCAACAACCGATTTGGGGGTTTTAGGCTTTATTGCTCTTTGAATCTGTACTAATTTAATGTTGTCTAAATGTTATTCAGTTTAATGCTAACCTACAGGTGCAAGAAGAAGCAAGTTAGCTTGTTAAACCCTTTAAGGCCCTAATGAATTTTTTTCTTTTTTACATCCTCTAGTCACTTTTGTCTGATGAGGGAGGACATGTATAAAGAAAATTAGGTTTGAAATTGCATTTCTGAATATTTATTCAAATTGTTGTGAATCAGGAGAAGACTAAAAAAATACGCAGGTTGGGCCACAAGCTCCCTGTTCCACTGCATTCAAGAGGCATCCACTTGTAGACGCCAAGATCCATGTACATCTTTGTTTTTCCTAGACTGAGCTGGCATCTGGCTTGAAATGTAAGGCTGGATAGTTCCAATATAGCTCCATGTTGGTTTCAACTGTAATGTTATGTTGGGGTTTTGAGGGACTGTAAGTTAGCGGGAAAGCATGTAAGACATGAGATGGGTAGTATTAATGTGATTCTTAATGTCAGAATCCATTGAAATTACATAAATTGTGTAAAAAGAGCATTTGTTGCTTGGCTACTGCTAGCAACATCTCCGGTGTTGAAGCGTCAAAATCCTAATGAATAAAGCAAGGCATAAAGTTTAAACTATTGGTTTCGGTGGTCTTTTAACTAATTTTATGCCGTATTTAGCCAAAAAATTTTACAAACTGTCTTTTCTAGGATATAAATTAACTCCTGCTGCTGTGCAAACACTGTTTTCATTGGAGTGGGTTATTAACTTATTAGGAAGTAAAATTATACCCCAATTTTCAGCCAAATTTATGTCATATCGGATCTTTGTTCAGTTTTGATCATAAAACTTTGCTTTCTAACTGCAGACATGTATTTTGGTCACAAGGGAGTGAGCTCTTGGCTCAGCATTTGCAGGTCAGACAGGCACAAATGTAGGATTACTGACCCCATACAAAAGGGATGACAGTACCTTTAGTCCTTTGACACATCAATGGACACAGTCGTAAACCAGGGCAATGTGTCTGTATATTAGGGCTTTAATTTAATCCTAGACTGCTCACTGCTCTGGTGTTAGCTTCTTTGCATCATTTACCTTTCACCTGCTCTAAATGAGCGCTCAGTGTCGTCATGTCTCCCTTCGGGCTGGTGACACTGAAGGCTGCATTTATGACCTAAAGGTTTATATGGCTTCTCCATCTACAGCTAGGCTGCTAGAGGCAGCTGCAACCATGGAAACTGGTTGGAAGCTCTGTTGCAAGGATATCACAGACTGCATCCTGCTGCCCTCATGTCACCCAGTGTATCCTAATGTTTTTACGGGATGCAGCGCTCTGCCGGTCCAGCCTGGGTCTTGGCCAGAAGGCCAGCAGCTGAACAGGGGGAGTAGCCAGTAGGAGTATCCAGGCCACAGAAAACCTAATTACAGAGCGGGACAGGGACAACCCTGTGGAAACTGCAGCTAAAACACAGCATACTGAAGTCAGGAGTTACAGTAGGATGTTTTGCCCTTTGTGAGCTACATTCAAGCTAAGGACATATACCAGAAATGTATTTGAAAATAAAATTAAACAAACAAACTGAGGCATCCTGAAGGGTTTCTTGAACGAGCAATAAATTAAAATTTTATTTTCATAATCCTTTTAAAAGAAATCTCCATCATGGATTTTTTCAGGTGGTGTCATTGCATTTCTGACACAACCCTTCAAACGACTAAACGTGGGGACAGGGGTTCGATCCTGCAGAAAAGCACGAGCTGGATTTTGGGCTTAACATTGCTGTCACAGTTGGTATGAGAAGGGCGTGGGTTGAAAAGCCTTCTGCTTTACTCGTTTATTTGAAGACCAAGAGGGAGAAGTTCAAACAACGGGAGGAATTCACATTTTAAAAAAAAATTTAGAAATCGGTTTGATTCAAAAACAAAATTGAAACAAAAATCCTTACTTCTCACGACCGTTTCCTCATTGTTTGACAAAATCTTTGCGAAAGTGTTGAGTTTCAGATATGTGATTCCACACAACTTTGGTACACAACAAGCCCAAAATATCACCCCTACGTTGCCGTGCATCAGAAATTGTATTAGTGTTTTAGAAATGTTCTAACCTCCATTATCTTTGTGCTGCCCTTCCTGTGCAAGGTCACAAAGGATGTTTTCAGCCCCTATGTATACCCTGAACAGTTGGCCAGTTGATTGCAGGGCAACACTGAACATGCTAAAGCTACAGTGACATATCCAACTGTTACGATGGGAAGGCTTTGGCAGAATCTTCAAGATTAGTTGCCGCTGCCGGATTTTATTTTTTGAAAAACCGTTGGCTTGGTCATGAATGCAGTCAGTGAGGCAGGGCTGAGATCATTACAAAATTGGGCAGCGGTATGATGCTTGTACGATGTGTAAATGTGTACGGACAGCGGCCATCCACATCAAGTGCCACTAGCTGCCAGCCCTCTGGTAGCCCGGGGGTAAATAAACTGTCCTGTCGGAGCAACACTCTGTGCTGAAACCACGGCCATACCTAACAACTATTTCTTCTGTGCGTTCCTTTTCTTCTATAATTGTTGCAGCAAGCACAATGTTCTGTCTTTGTGTTCTCAGCATGAACTGCAGTTTTTCAATGCCCAGGTCTTTGAGTTGCTGGGGTGCTATCAACGCCATGATGAGTTTGTGCAGCATCAATGCCGTGTCCCCATTTGTATGCAAGACCCATGGTGGCCGGGATCGCCAGACTGACGCTTGGTTATTGTTGGGCCATGTGAACAGCCCTCCCTCGTACCTACATGTTTACTGTACGATTTCTAACAATCAGATGGTGGCAGTGGGATGGCAGCCCAGGGTAAGGGGAACGGCTGGAAGTTGTGGACTTTGGGGACATTGAAGTCTCTCCCATCAGTCAATTGTCGCACTTCTGCCTTGCTGTCTACCGACCTCAAAATGTGCTGGGCGGCCACTGACCCATGCCAAAAAAACTGACCAGTCGTCGTAAAATTGTAACTTTTCTTAAAACCAACCCAGCCACTGGCAGTTAAAAATCGGCTGCCTCCTGACTGTTACAAATACTGTCGCATGGCCGAATTTGGTGAAAAAATTGCATTTAAGACGCTGCTCAGTGGCATTTTGGTATGTGACCTAGGTTTAAACTAGGTTTTAACAAGCTTAGCTCAATCAAAACATGAGAAACCCCTTACCCTTTAATAGTGTAGCTGTCCCCGGTGACAAGAACTAACTCTTTGAATAACCATTAGAGTTCCACCTGTTTACGCAATTAACGTAAATTCCAAAGGATTCTGAAACGAAGAAAAGCAGCTTTGAGCCAACATGTTACATTTCACTACTGTAACTGTATCAGAGGAAAAATCAGTTTTAGCTTCAAAATCCACTGGAATTCCATTGATTCTGGGAAAAAGTAAACTAATATATGATTGAGGATGATCAATTATACTGTAACTTGTTATATTTTAAATTGTTGCTTCTCTAAGGTTTTACTAGATGTCTTTTCTCCTTGAATTTGTATTTCAAGGCACTAAAATGCAGAATGCTCCTTCTCTATGGAGGCGCTTGTGCTTAAAAATTAAAACTTGGGTGTTTCGATATATATACTACATTGACAATACTTTGGCAAATATAGCTTCTGTTTTTTGTCGTCTTCATTGAATGACGTCGTTGAATTGTCAATCTGAGATGATTTAGCTAATGTTAAAACAGCATAAATTATGGTTAGCTTTTTGAAGTCTTGATCATTAGAGTTCATGTGAGATATGTAAAACTATTTCATGTCAGACAGCTTCCTCTTCGTCATTCTGCAGATTTTAACACCACTTGTCTGTTGCTGGAGGTTAAAGATTCTCAGCTACAACATCTTATTGACTGTCGTGACATTTTGGTTTGTCTAACTCAATGCAGTTTTGATAGCGACGGAAGGCTGTCAGTTCACACAAAACATTGTGCAAACAGGACGACCAAAAACACTGAAACCAGAAAATGTATTAACTTCATCTTTACTCAATTCAAAATCAGCTCTACGCAGCCTCACCCACCTACCAACAGAGCCATGAATTCCTCAAGTCTGTGAGATAAGGAGCAGCTCACTGCTGATTATTAGCACAGCAGTCAATGATTCACTGAAGGAGGAAGAATAGAAACTTTCTACCCTTACAACCTCACATTAATCAATTTTCTGTTTTCCACCTCCTAAAGCAAATCTAAATCTAATAGTTATACTTTGAAAAAAAGTTCTCGCCGGCCTAATGTGTTGTAGTTTTTTTTACATGATTCCTCACAAAGAATTCCCACCCTAATCCCCAACTACTAAAAAACTACAAAGTCCAGGACTATCTAGTGCCCTGGATTTTAAAAGCAATTCGGACACCATGATCACTACTTTTTTTTTTAAACTGCGAATATTGTGTAATTGGCTTCACAAAGTGAAACACTAATTGATATGAACGTTTTGCTATGATTATTTATGAACCCATTGTTGTGAAGATGAAAACGTTGACGGTTTATCAAAAAAATAAATGCAACTACAATTTTTTGCAAAAATTGTTCAAAAGCAAGGCATTGTGGTCTATATTTGCCAGTCACACTGTTTTTTTTTGCAGAGCCGTCTGGCAAATTTCTATGGTACTAGATTTTGGAATTGTGGATTTGGACAAGGTTCACAAGACTTGCAAGGCTTCGACATTTCTCACGGATCCTCTTTCAACTGTAGGTTGTGGACATGCACTAGTAAAAAGTAGAAAAAGAAAATGAAGGAAAAAAATCCCTTCCTGCTTGTCCAGTGTGAACACCATGGGCTTAATCTGCATTTAAAGGCCTGTTCACACCGGGACGAATTTCGCGCGCGATATTCGCAGACGTTTAACGCCTCGTGACTAAACAAAGGGCACCAATGTGAGTGTACACACCGACGTGAAAAACGGCACACGTAAAAGCGTCATTTTCTTAAAATGCCTCGGGTTCATTTTTTTGGTTTGATGCACCGCGTCAAAAACTATAAGACCAATGAGAATGGCGCTTTTGCACACGTATCTGGAGCTTCTGAAGTTACAGTAAAACACAAATTGGGGGCGCTCAAACACAAAACTGTCTTGCTGAGCACACATACGTAACGGCAAAGAAGATATACGCCAAGTAGTATCTACATTGCTGCGAAGAAATAAGACGAAGAAGATGCCCTCACTGACGGACATTCTAAAATATCCCCGAAAACGCTCATGATACATTTTCAGCTCTGGTACCAGTCGATAAAACTCCCCATGTTCTTCTCGTAACTATGGGATGTACCCAAAATCGGCGTCTTTTCTGGCGTCCTTCATCATTCAACAGAACAATTATTTCTTCATCGCTGGAACTGGAACTGGAGCTACTGGTGCTTGAAATATTCATGTTTTCTTTGTATGATTCTGAAAAGTGCGTAAATACTTGCTCTCTTCTTCTTAAAAGCGAGTTTAAGAAGTTGTGCAGTGCCACCTTGTGTACAGGAGTATTTCTGTTTTACATTAAGCGCCATCTAATGTCAGGGAATTAATTTGCATGTTCACTCGGCTCATCGTCAGCGAAAATCTCTTGGGTGTGAACACAAAAAAAAGTGTTGAAAAATGCTGGCGAATAACGTGCGCTGATATTCGTCCCGGTGTTTACGGGCCTTAAGACTGCACATTTAGCAAGTTCTTGAATGTGCCTCAAATGACCAGTGTATCCGTAGGTTTACATGACTAATTATCCCCTGTTTTTACTAGTTAAAGACCCACCCTAATGAAAATTGTGTTGTTAGTATTTTTAACATGTTCTTGTAGCAGTTTTCTCATTATAAAGGGACATATATAAAGAACATTAGGCTTTAAATTGTGTTTGAGGATTTCTTTAATTGAATCTTAAGTTAGGACCAAAGGAGAAAATACAGTTGGAAAAACCTTGTATATGTGACGTAAAGGCTACTGCGGTGCGGCCACAAGCTTCCTATTCCACTCCATTATGATGCATCTACTTGTAGACAAATAGATCCATGTACGTCTTTGTTTTCCTCGTCTCAGCTGCCATCTGGCTCAAAACTGTCCAGCTGCATAGCTCACCATTAGGTTGAGGGTGTGAAGGGTTGTAAGCTAGCAGGACAGTGAGTAAACAAAGAGATCATGGGAAGGGAGCAGGCTTACTCCACGAAAACAACGTTTTGTTTTTTGGCTAAAAACAGTATAATAATAATTAAAAAACCACTGGGAACGCTTTTACAACAGCTCAAAAGATGACTGGAGTGGGACTTTACTAGTTTACTATTTTTCTAGTTGACCGTTGCACTGGTTTTGCTTGTTGAACAGTGTGTCATACAGATTTTTTATTCTTTTCGTCCAGTGCATCTTGGAGATCACCTTGCATGGAGCCTAACTCTTATACATTAAGAAATGAGACAATAAGAGCTAGTTTGTCATTTTAATTGTAGAAATTACTCTAAAGTTACAGCTTTCTTTGTGCCAATGACAGGAAATGTCTTTGTTTAGCTCCACTTTTTATCAAATGTTGTTTTGAGGTGATTTGTAATCTGTTTCATTAAGGAGCAATATCAGTCAAATAAAAAAAAATGGGCAAATTAAATAGTTTACATTTCTTTTTTAATCTTTAATACCTGTGTTACCTCGTAATGCTTTGTTTTCCTAATTTTTATTTCATTTATCTCAAAAGGATTCATAGCAGAAAAAAGATATTTTAAAAACTCATCCGCAAAAACACAAAAATGCTGCTGAAAGCAATCCATGACCCATTTAAGGATCGAAAAAGCTCCTGTTCATCAATAAAACAATCAGCATGTGTGTTTTGTCTTTGTACATTTGGCCACACTGAACTGATTCAAAAAGTGTCCAGGAAACCAGCAGCCTCTGTGGTCAAACTGTTCAGACGCTGCCTTGCTCTTTACTTAGATCCTCTGGTTGAAGCACACAGATATTAGGATGTGACTCTTGATGCACAGAGAGCAACATAGTATTTAATTTTTCCGACCATTTGCGCACATATCATTACAGTGCCTTAACTGGAGATGGGAGAACTTCACATCTCTATACGTAAAAGAGAAAAGTCGAGCTGAAGCAGGAAACCAAGCAATTTGGAGTAACGAATGCCATGTTTGGAAGCTGTGGGATTTCAGCTCAATTATGTGATTCTGTGAGTGGTTTTGGTCAGAAGTGGCCACTAATTGTCAGATACTATTATGCTGCAGCGTGACTGCTGTGGAGCTGTGAAGCAGGAACAGGAAGCGGGCAATGCTCCAAGAAGATGACAGTTCAGTTCAGATCTGACAGCTGTGATGCTGCCGCGAACCCAACGCCGCAAACGGGGAGGCGTGTGGCACTGCAGCACACAAACAGGCAGACGGGGGCTTGAGCGCAGAAATGCGAGATTAAAAAGCAACCTCTGTGACACACGCAGGAACCCCAAGCTCTGAAAACCAGAAGTGTGCGTCACTGTCTGCTCTCTGGATGATCTAACAGGTCTCCATGAGCTTCAGCCACTACATCTGCAGAAAATGAATCATCAAATGGGCCAGTCAAAAAAAAAAACATCACTAGTACCATAGTACACAGCATCTGAGCAACTCTGGTGGAACGAAGCTGTGAAGGAAACAGATTTGTTGGAATGCCTCCAGGATGGCAACTTTACAGGTCCTCATTGATGCCATGCAACTGTCATTCAGTCTGCAGGAAAAAGGAGACTGTGCCATTTCAGCAGGTGGCGCTAAAAGTCAAATTTTACTTGGCTACAGATAACAAGTTATCAAGTAAAACAAGAGAAGTAAGAATATGTATTTGGGAAATATTTAGAGTTTCCGAGTAACATTCGTGGAAGCTACAGTCGCTGAACATGATTGTTTTTTGAGGCTTGGGAGAAGTTTTATGGATTTTCTTTTAAGATGTCTCTTCATTATTTACAGGCTACACAGACAGTGGTCTACAGTTTGCATTTAGAATGCAAGCTTTTCTAGACGTTAAAAACTTTACTCTTTATCTGTCATATGATGTCTTTAAACAGGGGCTGTTTGACAGACTTTCATTAGACCAGATGATCTTTGGTGTACTAGAGGTGTAACGATTAATCAACTTAATTTATATTCCTACGATCCAACAAGTTCAAAACATCTTGGGCCAGATGTTAAGAATCAATCTTATAAAGGAAGAATTGGATTGACGCATATTAAGTTTATTTTACTGTGACGTAAAAATGATCAAGTACCATCACAGCGAACCACACATATATGATGGCAGCAAAAAAAGACCAATCCATCATTCAAGCTCAATGTGTGGAAACACTTTAAAGTTAGTAAAGACGTGACCATACAGTGTGGTAGAATGTTCTAAAGTTCCATTTGTATTATTTTGATGTGGAAAAACAACAGTGGGATGAACTTTATGAAACTAAATTGTTAATGAATTTGCCATTCGTTCTTGTTCACTTGTTTGTTTGTACACATATATTATTTACACTTTATTATCTTGCAAGAAATACAAGGAATCTGGAAAACTTCACTTGCACTAGCCGCGTTTACATGGGCAAAAGTAATCGGAAAGAACGCCTGGAAAGAAAATGTGTCATGTAAACGCGCCGTTCGGAATACTCTGCCCCAATCAGACTCATTCGGATCAGAATTTCTTTCCGATCGAGATAGGTGGGTTATACCGATGGTTTATCCGATTGTGGAGCATGTAAACGGTCATTCCGATCGTGTGTCACTGCTGCTCTGGGTTACGTCATGCATAGATGGTGTTTGGCTCTGCGGAGGCCCCGTGAAAAGCGCCGCTCCGCTCTCGCCCCGCTCTCGCCCCGCTCTCGCCCCGCTGGCTCTCCCCTCTCTTACACCCCTCACGGGGGAGATTCGGGGGAGGGGCGCTTCGTGCCCCCTGACGCTCACTCGGTCCACTGGCACCCGAGTGAACAGAGCAGCTGGAATAATAATTTTGTGTCGGGGGGGGGGGGGGGGGTTGCTTTTTTACGTGTGCGTTTTGTTGTTTTGTTATGTGTGGGAGAATTCAGACTGTGAGCCGCCCCGCCGCTCTGGGTTAGCGGCTGCAGGACTCAGGAGGAACCGTGTTCGAACAGAGCTCGGGCCGCTAGCTCAGAGTGGCTTTGGGGCGGTCTGTGTGAACTTTTCAGAGCAAAAATAAATGTCGCTCAGTCCTTAGAAAGCTGTAGATTGCTGCATTTCTCGCACGGTCCTGGATTTTGTGTCCATCCATCAGGCTAATGATGTTAGCCCGTGTTAGCCTGTCCTAAGCTTTCGTCCATCTTAATTTTTCGACAAAAAAGCACTGACCACACAGATTAAATATAACGATGAGCGAACAGGCACTTTTCATAACATTAATAAAAGCACGTTTGATCGTCTCGTATGTTACCGAGCTGCTGCATAAATGTCTGTGGAAGCGGTTTGTTTACAACGGGAACTATATCCGCATCCGGGTGATTTTACACTACTGCGCATGCCCAGATGATTCATTCCGAACAAGAGTGTGAGCCATGGGAACGTTTGTTCTAATCGGAAAAAGGTTTTCTGTGCCCATGTGCAAGGGTGAATTTTAACCCGACCATTGATCCGATCAAGATATTCTGCCCATGTAACCGCGGCTACTGTTTAGTACCCAGGTATTTATCTCTAAGCCTACGTCCACACTGGCCTCTGCAACACAGGTTCAAGCAGCCAAGTCCAATGAAAGGTTTTTAAGTCAGTTTTAAGGCACAAGGTACAAAAACTTCGACCACTAAACACGTGTTGAAAGTTAAACTAGTTTAACTTCGACCAATCAGGGACTCAGATTCCGTTTTTTACAAATAAATATAAGACAGGTGCAGCGGTATCGACCCATGATCATAAGATTGCAGGTTCGATTCCCGCCTTGCACGCCCATGAGTCGAAGTGTCCTTGGACAAGACACTGAACCCCAACTTGCCTCTGGTGGTTGGCGGGCGCTTGTGTTTGGCAGCGGAGCTGCCACCAGTGTGTGAATCTGTGTGTGACTGGGTGAATGGATCCGTGACTGTAAAGCGCTTTGTCCTTGTAGGAAGAAAGGCACTATATAAGTATATGCCATTTACCAATCCAGTCAAAAGAAGTGCCAATCAAGTTAATGTTTTTAAATGTCCTGCCAACAAGGCCCAAAGTGAAGGTGCTTTCCAATGTATTGTCAGAGGACGTTAACTCAAGGTAGCTTGTCAATTTGGCAAAGTGTAAACTAAAGGGAATGGATTTTTGTTATCTGCTTTTGTTGACCCAAATTCTTTCTGCCAATTTCCTTCCGGATCGGCCTGTACGGATTTTGTGTAGGAACCATTAGAACGTGATATAGATTTTCTCTTAAATTATAACTGTCCAAGTAGGGGCTTAACAAAAAAATCTGGATGCCCACGTCAGTCTCGTCAAATTTTTAAGGTGCGACAGATAAATGCAAAAAAAGACTAACACTAGAACTTGTTTTTAAAAAAATATATATATATTACTTTGAATTATTATGCAACTTAATCTTCAAATTATATCCATTATTTCATCAACTTTATTAGCAGCATCCTCATAACATTAGACAGCCGGTTGATGAATATTATGCAATATTATTATGGTTTGTGTGAACAACCGTCCAAATAAATCCATATTTGGAGTAAAGACTCCTGGTTATTATCTGTTAAATACAGTTTTCTTTTTCTATGAAGTTGAAAGCCCTTATTTTGTTTCCTCACTGGCTCTATTAAGCAAAAAAAAAAAACACTTTCCAAACATGTTTGTTTTTGTTAACTTTGCTTGAGTGTTTCAATGTATAAGTTGGTGCTGCTGCTTTAAGAAGGTCGTGGATGTATTTTTTAAAACGTGATGGAGCAACTTGATATGATGCAAACAGCAAACCGCTGTCTTCATCGAAGGCTTTCCGAGTTCACGCTTACAGTATTTACTCTAAACCCCATAATACCGGAGCTATTGCCCGTAGATGGTAGAGAGCACACAATCTTCAAACTGCTATAACTCTTCGACTCTTAATGCAATTTAATAGTATTCCAACTGAATCTGAAGCTAAGAAAAGCAGTTTAATTTACTACGGTCATTTCTACCAGAAAGTGTTTTATATCAGTGCAATGTTGCTTTCTCAGCTACAGAATCCATTGGAATTATGTTAATTGTGTTAACCGCCTAAGAGTTACAGTAATTTAAAGAACATCGTCAGTGGAGCTAAAGCTCCAGTGGTAATGAGTAAAATCATTCATCTAGGTCAGGGGTCGGCAACCCAAAATGTTGAAAGAGCCAAATTGGACGAAAAAAACAAAAAACAAATATGTTTGGAGCCGCAAAATATTAAAAGCCCTATTTAAGCCTTATAATGAAGGCAACACATTTGCAATATGTGTCTATATTAGATATTTTAGCCTACTATCAAAATGACTAAGTTGCTACAAATACATAATGAGCATTATTAATGATTAAATGTTTATTTGCCCTGCAGTGCATTCTGCGGAGAACAACGCGTCACATGACTGCTCTGTTGTGCAAGTTTAACTTCATTACAATATTAATGAATTATGTTTCATTGCTTTGATAAAATTAAAGAAATTTAATAAAGAAATCTGATTTTTGATCTCATTTTTATTTTGAGGTTTCGAACACAAAACAATAAAATGGAACGTGCGTGACGACGCTTCAAGCATTTGCGGCGCCTGGAGACTTTCATTCAGCTCGTTTAGATGGCTTGTCAGTCACATCCACCAAAAAGTGCAGCTTTTCCAGCCACTCAGCATCTTCCAAGTGCGGGTAGTTCAGGTCTTTGCTTTTCAGGAATGCTTTCACGTGTTCTAAACAGACGACAAAGTGACGGAAAGCGTCACCCCAGACAGCCATCGGACTTCCCTTTCAACTTCAGCAAGCAATGCACGGAACTGACGGCAGTTCCATTTACATCAGCCAGCTGTTTATCGGTCCGCTGAAAGTTAAAAAAAGCACCACTGGTAGAAATGTGTGTCCTTAGCTATGACACAAATCCAGCCGGACCTTCACCTGAGCTGCGTAGCAGCAGCTAAACTGGTTACCAAGAAACGTTTTTAGAGAACTGTCCGTGCCTTAAACAACTCACAACCCAGAACAGTCGCAATTACATACTGCTAGCAGGAGAGGCAACTTCTACTTCTCTGTCTCATGTCCATTTGTTCCAGCGCTCACAATCAGCACATACAGCATGGACCTGACTTCAGTTCACAACACTCTTACTCAAGGTTTTACCCTATAACTCCCACTTCCCAAGAGCCTTAGGAAGGCGGGGCTAGTGGCGGTCATGTGCATTTTAGGTCTGTTAGCAGCAAGGGATTGTGGGACGCAGTTTCCTGATCTAATTAGGGCTCAGCACGAGCGTTTCTGTTTGCCCACGTTTCTTTTCATATTGCAGTTTTGTTGTTCCACCTTAGTTTATTCTTCCTCTTATGTTTGTTTCTTTTTGTTGGACCATGAGTGTGGAAGGGAGAGAGGTTGATCACTACAGTGCAATGTTCAACCTAAAGCGTGTTAAAAACAAATTGAGATGAGTAATGCAGGGAAGGCGAGTATGCTCCTGGTTTCCTCTCTACTCCCTGCTATCTGAGACTCTGCGGAGTAGTGCAGCTTATTATCAGCGCAAACAGTTGATTGACACATCAACTTGTAGCCAGACTGGCTCTCGTTTTCCAACTGTGTGCGACATACCTGCAGAGCATTGCATTATCAATTCTACAAGCTCTTTCAGCATTTGAAAAAGTAAAGAATACTTGTGTCTTGTTTTTCCTCCTACGGAAACCATATTAAAACAAAAAGGATTTTTCTCTCTCCCATCAATTTACATTTAAAAACATTTTTGAAAATGCTCCAGGGAGCCACCAGGGCGGCGCTAAAGAGCCGCATGCGGCTCCGGAGCTGCGGGTTGCCGACCCTCGATCTAGGTCCTTGTTGGCATTATAAAGTTCCTGAAAACCAGATTTAAACCATCAAAGAAAAGACTGGCCCACACCTCGTAGTGGTCCTCGTGAAGTTAGCCAAACAAAAATATGAATGTTTGTCCATGTTCACTAAAAGAAATCCTGAAAGAAATTTACTTTTGCAAAAACTTTTAAAGAAACCTGAACATAAATCTGATTGTGACCCGTCCTCGCTTGAGGCATTCAACACCATTGTCCTCACAAAGATACATACACAGGAATATACACACACACACACACACACACACTATCCGCCTCTAAATTTAGGTCCAAAAGGAAGCTGATGTGATGCTCTTTTTTTCTGTCCTTGAGCTCTGTGACCAGCCTTAGCCTGTGCCCAAGTTTAACCCAGCTTGGTGTCTGTGTGTGTGCATTGGTGGGAAGTGAAGACCTATTCAACAAATGTAAATGTTGACCTGAGTTGGGCTGGGTCTTTGTGCTGATTGGGAGGGTATCTGCGTGGAAAACCTGCTCCTCCTGTCATCATCACCCCCGTTCGCCGTCCCTTTGCCCTGCACTAGTTTTTGGTGTGGTTGGGGAAGGCCACAGAAACTAACTCCAAACTACACTTGTGGAAATGGTTAGAGAGATTAAGCGGAAAATTTTCTGAAGATTTTTTTTGCCCTCCTCAGCTGTCTTGTAAATATCTATAATCTATAAATGTCAACGAAGATCAAGGTTGGGGGAGAAAGAAGTTAAACCCACACAAATTTGCGGTTCTTAGCTCACCGATTCACATTTATGTACTTTTTCTTATCAAACACAAACTTTCAGTTAAAAAAGAATCTTTTCAAAGATTACAATTTAAGATAACGCAATGCAAAAATTTAAAAATATGTTTCACTTTATGATAGCGATCTAACCTGGTAGCTTTCTGAAAATGTTGCCATGGAAACGGACATGGGTAGCGACCAAAATAGTCATCAGATGGAAGGGGGATGAACCCACTCTCAGGTATGCATCTTTAAATACTAGACAAATACCACATATGCACGCTAAACGCCTCTGTGATTCACACAGACAAACAGCTCCCAGCAGTGTGTGAGAGTCTGTTTGATGCCTTCTGGTGACATATTCCCACAAAGTTTCATTTGAGTTGGAGTTGGAGTCTAAAGGAGGCCTTGACGCCACTTGGTGGAATTTGCCACGAATGAGGAGACTTTGATCCCTCGCGGTATTTCTCTTCCTCTGACTGTCCCCCCCTCCCACCTCATCCTACTACGCGATCGCCAGAAAAAGCAGAAAACAGAGGCTCCACTGTGACTCCTATATAGGTTTTCCAGCACAGACGGTAGGGCTGGGCGATATGGCCTAAAAATAAAATCTCAGATTTTATTTTTTTTAATTCGATTTCCGATTTTCCCCCGATTTTTTCCCCCCCACCTTACTTAAGGAAAGCAATAATTACAAACGGCAGACAAGTTCAAGCAAATGTTGCTTTTATTTAATCAAACCCAAGACAAATGTAACCCCCATTTCTGGGATGAATAATAAATAAATGAACACGCTCTTGGAATCAAAGTTAAGTATACGATTTTTTCTTCTTCTCACTCCCTTTTTGGACTTGTGTTTAAATAATTGTTTGTTTTATATAACTTTTGTTTTGTTTTTGTCTAATTTCGTTATTCTAAACTTGTTTTCACTTGTCCAAAATAAAAAGGTTACTTCCCTACTTAAAGTCCCAGCTGTGTTTTAAGTCACACTTTATAGTCTAGACTAAAAGGAGACAAACATTCACCTTAAGAGTAGCACCATTTTCTAAAGGATTGCCAATACAGCTCATACCTGGGGTCTAAGGTTTTAAATAAATTAATAAACCCAGTCTTCTCCACGGAGAAGATGATTGAGTCGCGGTCAGATCCCCCCCCCCCGCGGCCGCCTCCTCTGAAAACAAAATCCCCCAGCGGCCGCGTCGCAAATGAATATATCTGTATCTTTAGTAGAGACAACAATGTTTTTATGTATTTTTACAACTTAAATTTACAGATTTAGTTATTACTATCATTTTTATTTTATTTCAATTTTAGTTTTGATACAAGTTGCAGGGTTTATATTTTTTTTACAGATTTAAATGTTATATTTAGACATTTTTACAAAGAAATTTCACATCATGTTTAGCAACTTGGAACACTGCCAAACATAAAAATGTATTACTAAATTTATTTGATATCAAAAACACAATCAGGAGAAGTGCTATGTTTAGGGTTTCACTAATAGAGAAATTCCTTTCAGTAGGACCTTCTCCAATAAAAATTATGTTTTGGTGAATTTAACATCTTATTGTAGCATTTCCCTCATGACGTAGAACAAAAATAAGGAAAATAAAGCTCAAAATGGCAGTTCTACCTATTTTCTTCATTGAAAAAAAATGATAAAGATCGTATTAGTGACGTAGAAAATACGCTGGGTGGGCCACAAGCTCCCTGCTCAGCTTCGGGGAGGGGAAAGGGGCGGTGTTGCTCCTCACTATTAGTCCAGCCCATAACTCAGAGGCAAATTTTTAATGAACTACTGCTGCTCTGCAGAAATATGTCCTAAAAAAAAGACATTTTTACTTTTGACTAAAAGCTATATAATTATAATTGAAAGACCACTGGGAACACTTTGAAAATAGAGCAAAGGATGATGGGACTTTAAGGACAGTGTAGGTGCATCTTGCAGTTACCAATAGGCTCATATGAGCAGCTTAAGGATACATAAATAAAGGTGTTATATGTCATTCACAACATGCCGTAGAAAAAAATATATACATGAACATATTCTTTCTATGGGTTCACCAAGCGATCTACAACTTTGATATTTCCACCTGCGTTCCTCGTGCAAGTTTGACCATTTTTCACCTGCAGACAGCCTGATTCACAAGTAAGGGCAGTTATGAATAAGTTCAACAGATTTTCAGAACTTAGGCCAGTTATATTTTTTTCCCAAAGGATCATAGTAACAAATTTTTTTAAGTTTGATTTGCCCAAACATGTTGTCTAGGTGGTTGTTTTACTAAAAACACTTTAATGTTAACATTGATTGTGTTCTACAATAATATTGCACACAAGACAACAAATTTGAAGAAAAAAAAAAGGTCCTAATATTGATTATGTTTAAATTAAAAACAGGAAATGTGTAGGTAAGAACAGAAAAAGATGCGTGAAAGGGATTTCCCATTATAATCAGTGTTTTGGTTTAAATCAATCATTATTTTGAAAAACATTTGTGCCGTTTAGTTGCATTTTCACTTTAATAAGTTACATTTTAGTGATAGAACAGCTCAAAAAATGTTTTTTTCAAATTGAAGAAATTAAAAAAGTTGTACAATTAACATTTTGACATTACTGAATACATTTTAAAGCAAAAACATTAAAATGTTTAGTTTTCCAAGTGTAAAAAAGCTAAGGTAGGTTTGCATTCAAACAGAATTCCAGCAGTTTCTTTGTTGTAAAAATTGAAGAAGAAAAAAACACATAAAAAATTGTAAATGTAAACTGACAAAAACGTCAATAGAGAATTCAACATGCTGATCTTTGCCTCTCCTCTAAAAATTACAACAGAGATCTAGGTACACTGAAACTCGGTTCTTTCCAAACGCTAAAAACTGAACACGCACAATAAGAAATAAAAGGACTCGTCCGTGTTTGTCTGAGAATTTTGAAAGAGAAAAAAATGAAACTGTGAAAAATCGTGTGTTCTCACCTTTGCCAGATAATTCTCTCTGTAGGTCTCCTCCTGGAAAACATCCGTCTGCAGGCGTTCTAAATTTAAACACCAACGACAAAGGGTTAACCCATAAATTACAGCTAAAGCCTTAACTGCAGCAACAAGGTCCAACAGTTAACTTAGAAATGTGAAAAAAAAAACTTTCTAAATTTAGCAGGGAAAAATCAAAATGTCAATAAAACAAGATTTAAATGTTTTCAGCAATTTACCATTCAATTCAGTTTTCCAATTCAACACCATTCGATTAAATATAAGCGTATCTTACAAATTTCCGTTTTAAAGCAATAAAACAAGCTGTTTTCACATTTCAAAAGCTTGAAATTAATTATTGAAAGAAATATCATTGATAATAATACAAATTACGATATTAAAGGGAACAGAATATCTTTTTTTTAAATCTGAAATAATACAAGACAAGACTTTAAAGAAGAACAATTGAGGAACTTCTTAAATAAAATTTAGTTGAGTATGTATTTCCTGGACTATAGGGCACACCGGCAAGCAAGGGATTGATGGGAAGTTTTTTTTCAAATGAAATGTGTTGTTAATTCAAGTTTGCCTTTTTTATCTGCACGAAAAAGCCTTTACAGTTTAACACGACAGATAAATATAATTTGATTTCCTATAGCTCTCAATATCACTCTTCCAGCGTCCTGACTACAGTTCCCATAATGCCCCAACAAGCTGTGTGACTTCATAGTTAACCAAAGTCGTACTCAAATATTTTAACAGCTTTTTGAGCGCTGTATACCACAGAAATTCGGTTCAAGGTCAAAAATCACAACCAGAATTCCTACATAGGAGCTGTTGCTGATTTTTAAGAAAATCAGGGATTTACCCCTTTAACAGTGGACGTTATTTGACTACTATAGGTCTTAAATCGACTGCACAACTTCTATAATTCCGACCGATTCAAAAGCAGAGAAAAGCAGCTTTGCTTCAATATGCAACACTTTAAAAGTAGCGCCAGAACTTGTTGTAATGAAAAAAAATACATCAAAGAGTTGCATTTGTTGCCTCGCCACAACATTGATGTTAGAGGGTTAAGTGCGGTCTATGGTCCAAAAAACACGGTTAGTAATTTTTATTAAATCCACCTACATTGTGGATTCCCTTATGTTTGCACCAAAGATCCATAGATGGAACATCAGTGTCAGAGGGCAAATAAGCTCAAGCTGAAACAAACTGAAGCTGCAGAGTCTCTGCTGCTTGTCTGAATCTTCTGTCTTACAAGTAAGAAGAAAAAAAAGGCCTTTAATGTGTCTTTTCAGCTCTCAACAAGAGAGAAAACATTTTCAAAAATTAGATTTTTGATTGTAAAATGAATCTGAAGACCACTTGATTTTCTGTTTAACAATCTACAGCCAGAAACGGACTTCCTGCTGCGGCTGAGCTCCCTTTCAAATTAAAAGATGCAATCTGTGTGCTTCTCCCCTAATTAACATTGTAGTGCTCTGGATTTTAATTTATTATAGACAAAGGCCTCCTCTTTTTTTAAACAGCAAATATGACATCACCTATATACCAAAATAAAAACCAAATAAATATGAACATTTTACAAAGACTATTTATGAATCTAAAGATGAAAATTCGAAAGATTTCTAAAAAATAAATTTAAATACATTATTTTTTCAAATGACAAATGGTTCTAACGCATTGCATTGTGGTGTATATCTGCTAATCAAGTGAGCATCGATGGACACTAGTTTTTGCAAAGACTTATAGGAAATTTCCAGGATAGTGAATTTTAGAATTGTACATTTGGATATACCCAAAAAATGGCAAACCACTATACTACTTCTCGATTCACTACTTAATGAGTCGTGAATTCGGACACAACAAAAGAAAAATATTTGTTTCTATTTGATGTCCTATTTTAATTCTTTAAACGTCTGCAGTAATTTCTACTTTTTCTTTTAAGTAATTTCCACGATTAGATAAAAATGTTTTAATCAGAATCTTTGGGTTGTTGAAAGACAAAAACTAAAACTGAGTTCCACTATAGAAACAATAAGTTTAAGTAATAAGTAATTATTTAATAAGTAATAAGTAATTATTTTCCTCTTACCACTGAAGTAAAAAAACAAAATAGTACACAAAAACTAATTTTCCTGGCTTTTCATATACAGTAGGGCAAAAAAGTATTTCGTCAGCCACTAATTTTGCAAGTTGTCCCACTTAAAAAGATGAGAGAGGTCTGTAATTTTCATCATAGGTATAACTCGACTATGAGAGACAAAATCAGAGTATCTGGATTTTTTTTTTCTCATTTTGTCTCTCATAGTTATACCTATGATGAGAATTACAGACCTCTCTCATCTTTTCAAGCAGGAGAGCTTGTACAACTGGTGGCTAAATACTTTTTTCCCCCAGTGGATTTGTGAGATCACAAATAATCCTGGATCCTGGATGTCATCAAAGAACGCTCAAAGGCGTTCTCATACCTCTGCTAAGTGTGGCTCCGTTCTCCTTGTAGTCCTGGATCTCTGCGTCCTTCCTCACCAACAGACGTCCGAGCTGATCCACCTGCAACTGCAAAAGGCGGCTCATGCCCAGCAGGGGGCGCACCAGCTGCACACACACCTGAGATGCAAAGAAAGATGTATGTTTAAAAAAAAAAAAAGATCACAAAAGTTTCACCTGCTAAAGTTGAATTCTGCTCGCACCAAAGAGACAGGAGCTGGACTGCAGTGGAACTCCCAGTGAAACGGAAGCCCGGCTAGCTCACTTTTCAGCCTCATGATGAGGCCGTCCGCCGCCAGTCGGGTCACGGTGATCTTAGCCCCTCTATCAGCTTCGCCGTTGCCTCCTAACAGACAGGGTTGCGCCACCTCGCACAGGTGGGAGAAGAAAGCCGTGACCGACGCTCGCAGACGCCGGTTCAGCTCCTGTGCTCGGCTGTGGGTGGCCGCCGCATCCATCGTCTCCTCCCACACGCAGCGCATGTCCGTCAGCAGGACACGGTAGGACGCTTCCCCGAACCAGCTTTTGGCCAGAAACTGGCATCCGTCTATACAGATCGGGATCCAAGGTCGCTGGAGGAGGTCATCTTCAGAGGAAGCGCAGCTGGTGTCCATCACTACAGACAGAGCAGAGTTTCAAAGGATGGATGCTGGGAACCATGGAGCAGGAAGTTGCCAAATCTTTTCAGACGTTACAGCACCAGAAGCCTGCATTTTGTGTGTCTCACAGGTTCAACATGTGATGGCTTGCTCAGACTTTGTTTACATTTAGGTAATTGTCCTGCACAAAATCAATTTCTACCCTTGACCCACTTCAAGGAAAACTGTGTTTTTGGTGTTTTTAACATGTTCTCGTGGCATTTTTCTGATGATAGTTGACATATAGAAAGACAATTAAGCTCAAAATTGCATTTCGGAGTATTTGTTTATTTAAATCGTTGTGAATAAGGAGCAGACAAAAAAATATAGTTTAAAAAGAGATTGTGTTTGTTACATGGAAAATATGCTGAGCGGGCAACTAGCTTCCTGCTCAGCTCCATTCTGATGCATCTACTGGTCTTCATTTTCCTCGTCCGAGCTGGCTCTAAAAGAAATTTCTGTAGTACACAACATTCAAAAAATGCGTGAAAATGTTTTAGCATTACTTCGGTAAGCTATGGAGCCGCACCGCTTGATGAATTGATCAAGAATTGTGGGTACTGTCAGCAGAAACTTAAGTAAGCACAACATATTGAACAGAAAAAGTGAGAGCATTGTTTTGAACTTTGTATTACAACTGAATAATGTTGAGAGTTTCTGTCAATAAAGTTTGACTTAGCTGGTGTGTTACACTATCTGAAGTGGCCAGTTATTGCAGAGAAAAATATTACAACACAGATCAATAGAAAAACTTCCTATCAAACCCTCCTACAAGTCACCTGTGTCTTAGCCCCTCTAGAGATTCTGGGTATTGTAGTCGCATTTCATTAACAGACTGCTTCAAGAAAACGTGGATGTAGATATCAGCATCCAGAACCTTAAGACCTTGACCGGAACTGGATATACCACCATATCGTTAAAAAACAAACAAATTTCAGTTTTAAGCTGTCATCAAAGCTTTTTCTATAATTCTGAACACGTTTCTGTTATGGTTACCGTTAAGGTTAGGCTAAGTTGTACAATTTCTGCTTTTAGTCGAGGATCCCAGGTACCGTCTTGACTAGTTTACTATATAATTCAGTGCAATATAAAATAACATCCTTTTAATGACAATCTGGTGTGTTTTTGGTTGTTTGTTAGGTTCAAGCGTTAGGCTACCTTTGCTTTTTCTAGCATTTTCTTTATTTTGCATTTGAATCAAGATAATGATGCACTTAATTTGTTCATGTTTGACACACAGCCTTTCTGGTTAACTTCAGGTTGTTATTCCTTTGTCACTTGAGTAATAAAGCATTTCTTTCTTTATTTTACACATAATATGTTTACTAGCAGAATAAGAAATCACAGACATCAAAATTCTGTCCCCTAATATCCAGAATTAATTTTCCTTATAGATTTAAATGTCTGTTTATGCTCATGGTGGGAGAACTTACTAAGAATTTGCTTTTTTTTGTTAGTGGGAGAATGAATATGCAGATGTTTCTTCACAGTCACAGATGGTTGGTCCACTCTCATGCAAAGTGAAGATACGTTTAACACTGCCAGTAAAGTGTTCATGAGAAAAAGCCTCCAGAATAAAATATTTCTAAAGATAACTTTTCAAAATAAAGGTTTAGGACTGTGAGCTGCAATAACGTGGAGAAAGCATGAATTAGTTGCTGTTTTTGTAAGGTGATTCCAGTCAGCATCAATCCGCTGTGTCATTTTTTTTTAATCACTCACCAGAATGGAATCCAAAATTTGCACTCAGTTCTGTATCAGCCGCCTTTTTATAGACGCCGCATAATCACCAGCCTGCAGACCGCGGCGGCAGCTCCTGTTTGCTGGGAAATAAAATGGAAAAAAAAACTCGTTAGGGAGTCTAAAAAGAAAGCTGAGTCACGCCAACTCGAAGGTCATAAACAAACAAAAGCAGTGAATACAAAAAGTTTACAGACTCAGGCTTTTTTTTTAAAAGGGAGATGATCCGGGTCTCTGACATTAGAGACATAACCACCAGTTTATAGTAAAATCTACAACTTTTAGTTTCCCGACCTTTTTTTATATAAAAACGTAGAAATGCTTATGCTTCCGATAAAATAACATACGAAATACCCTTTAATTTTTGTGTACAATTTCCCTCGCCATTCAAAACTAAATCACCCCTTCCGCGCCCGAGTTTAACTTGAGTTGAGAACGTACTTTTCTTCCTTACCACAAGAGACGGTAAAAGTAAAGGCCTTAGGAATAAATGGGTAAAATCAGGAAAAAAGGACCGACATTTAAATAAAAAAGGCTAACGCGTCAAATGAGGAGCAGCGCCGTAGCCGGTTGTTGACACTAGTATTTGTGTCCGGAGCCGACGTGCAACACGAACGCTGTGACAAGGTTCCGCCTAACAATAACATCCAAGATTTTTTTTTCTTTTTTTTATCTTGATGATATCTCCACATTAGCCTTGCTATTGTATTTGAATAATGGTCAGAAATAATTTCATTGTAGAAATTATAAATATTTTACATTTCGCCAATCAAATAAAGTCAAAACAATAATCTTTAAGTGAAAATTATGATACAAAGACACAAATATGAAAACATATGTAAAAATATATATATGCAGAATTTTAAATTCCTTTTTATAAAGTTTTTGACACGTATGACTAGGATGGTACATGTAAAACAGTGACTTCTGACAGTTAATATGGACTTAAAATCTTTTTTGTCTTTTAGCAGCTTCCTGTAGAGGTCACTACAGCAAATCATTTGCAGGTACTTATCCTCTGCAACCTCTTCATTTACACCAACCACCCTAATGTCCTCCGTCACTACATCCATGAACATCCTCTTTAGTCTTTGTGTAGACTTCTTTTCTGGTAGCTCTAATCTCACCGACATGAATTAACATCGATAAGTGGACAAATGTTTCAAGAGAGAAGATTTAAGTCCAAATTCATGACCTCACTTCAGGACAACAGCACCTGCATGAATGAGAAACTTCACCAACCTAATCTCTGGTTTCTTGGAGTCTTTTTGTCTACACTTGTACTCTGCCAGGACAAGGACAGAGTGCAGATGTGTGCTTTATTTTGCCACCACACTGTCTCCTATCCCCCCTCATGTACATCCCCCCCTTTTTTCTCCCTTTCTAATAAGATGCCTCCAGTTATTGTTGGCTGTGTTACGTATTTTTGAAAAATATTTTCAATGCTATTAAAACTGTGTGTATGGTTTATAATGAATAAATCAGTGAGTTTTTGCTGGCTTTTGAAAGTTTTACTGGAATATCCAACATAAAGGAAACTTTAGCTCTTAAGCCAAATGTGTTCAACTCAAGGGGCGGGGGCCAAATGTGGCCTGCCGTGTTATTTTCTGTGGCCCACGAGAGCATAAAGTTTTAAATTTATTAAAATAAAATGTTTCTTTATTTGATTACATATATTTATGTATAGCTGCTTTTGTAATTATTCAGTGTTTGCAGGTCTTCTGTGTGTTTGCTGACAAATTGTTGTCATCAAACAATCAGTTGGATGCAAGGCTGTGTGCAGCCTTTTTAGTAAAATGTTACAAAATGTAACATTGTAAAAATGTCAAAACAAAATGTAAATGTAATACATGATCTATGCAGCTCAGTTTTATGTTATTTCTCTTTATTCACTTGGACAGCTTGATCCTTCATTAATTATGTGGGTCTAAATAAGCGGTCAAAATGTAAAAGGATCTATTCTAAAGTAACAAGCAAACATGTTTTCTTTGGAACTTTAATTGCCACTTTAAACAGTTATAATAAATAAATAATGATTTTTTTTAAAGATCAAGGAGTAGTTACATTTATTTTTCATCACATTTAGTTAGATGTATAAGTTATATCTGGCCCTAAATTGAGGACAGCCACTATGCTGATTTGGCCCTCGGTGAAAATGAGTTTGACACACCTGTCTTAAGCCAACAGACTATTGAACCAATACATAATAAACCGTGCAAAACAATCACTGGTGTCAAGCCAGTAAACAATCTTACCAGTCACACTGGAAACACGTGTTGGTTTTTTGGAAAACTAAACTCTGAAATGTCTCCACCCTTGGATGTGGGTGAATAAATGATGGATTTAAAGTTGGCAGTGATGATGATGGATTTCAGCGTATTTGCTTAGTTCCCGTAAAGCTGAGAATGCGAGTGAAATAAAAATTCGGGAGCGGCTGATTTGACGCAGCAGATCCGAATGACGTCAGTCTAGTATCCAGTGTCAACAAAGCTCTGTGTCAGTCTGTTAAGGGTGTTATGGAGGAAGAGGAAGGACAGTGCAGCTCCACAAACGCCACCCAGGTGAAAGCCCCTGTGGAGAGGTAACTTACCGTGACACCAGTGATGAATTGTTTCCTGATGCTGATGCTCCACAACCCTTAAAATTCTGAGGAAGCTTCTGCTGTTCGCAGGAAAGAAAAAACGGAAGTTGAAGAAGACGACAAACTGTCACTTCTCACCTGGAATATTGATGGACTGGATGGAGAGGAGCAGCCACAAAGAGCCAGAGGTCTCTGTTCATACATCCTGGAGTGAGTCCTTATGAAGGCTTTGAATCATTTAAGGAAGTGGTCTTCAACCCCCGGGCCGCGGACCGGTACCAGTCCGTGGACCACTCACCGGGCCGCAGACGGAAAGCAAATCTATACGTTAACTATTTATTTAATTCGATTATTTCCCTTCATTGTTTTTCCCGATACTTATGGAAGTTTTATTTAGAAAAACTACCAATTCTGTCATCTGTCTGTTTTAACACGTCACGTGACTTTAAGCAGCTATTTGGAATGCAAAGTAGAAACTCAAAGCTAAAAAGCATACACACAAACAATAAAACGTATTTGGAAAGTTTCTTTGGGGAGAAAAGAGTCAGTGAGGAAAATGAAGAAGAGCCTTCGACTTCAAAGAAAATTTAAGCTGCTGTTTACAGACAAAACCTGGAGTTTTACCTGAAAAAATGGATTTGAGACAGTTGTTCTTGTTCTCACGGACCAGAAGTTGTGGCGATTGGATCTCGAATGTTTCACACATGAAATAATAAAGTTGCAGACATTCATGTTTATTATTATATTTAGAAAATACTAGTTTTGCGACGGTTGTGTCATTTTATTTTGCTTTATTTATTCATCACACCTTTAGTCGGACGTGGTTTTAAAAAGTTAGCGTCCGGTTTGACGTCTTCATCTTCATCACAAAGTTTAAACCAGCAGAAAACATTTGACAGAGGATGAAGATTCAGTCAAATAAAGTTGCTGACCTGAAGATGTTTCTGGTCTGAGGAAACTTGTAAAAGGGAGATTAATGGCATCTGTTATGAAAATTTAAAATGTTCATCTGTTATAAAATAAATACTCAATAAATCAAGATTTAGACAAAAGACAAAATACAAATGATATTTTTGTTTTGAAAGTTGATCTGAGACTTGGTTTACTTCTCAGTGTTAAAATAATATTTTATGAAAGAGAAAAAAACTGCAATGTTGCTTTATTGATTTTTTTTTTTACAAATGAGAAACAACTTCTACAAATAAACAATTTTCCTTGACTGAATCCATGTCATCTGTATACAATCATCAAGCATCTTAGCATCTTGATGTAAAAAATTGTTTTTTTCAGAAACCAGAAGCTACAAATGATCAACGTCAATCTTCTGCTTGGTTCAGACCGGTCCGTGAAAACATTGTCTGACATTAAACCGGTCCGTGACTTGAAAAAGATTGGAGACCACTGATTTAAGGCATTTATTAGTGAAAAAAATTTGTTTCAGATACTCTCCAGATGTGGTGCTTCTGCAAGAGATGGTCCAGCCCTACATTCGCTTCATGCACAAACGACTGGCCACCAACTACACTTTCATTAAGGGTACAAGCAAACAGTCTTGCACGGAATGAGATCCTACCAGGAACGTGTTGGTGTTTGAATGCATCTGTTTGGTCATACTGGCAGGAGGCGAGATCGGTTACTTCACCACAATACTCCTGAAGAAGACTCGAGTAACACTGCTGGACAGTAAGATACTTCCTTTTCGGTACAGTCGAATGATGAGGAACCTGCTCATTGCTCAGGTTTGTGCAGAACTGTCGGTGACAAAGTCATATTGTGTGAAGCTAACTGCTTTTATTAGATTATTGTGACTTTTGTGTGATATTCAGGTGATGTTCAGGGGTCAAAAGGTCTGTTTGATGACATCTCACTTTGAGAGCTGTAAAGATAACTCAGGGGAGCGGATGAGGCAGTTCAACGCAGTAATAAAACGGATGAGTATGGCTCCTGATGACTTTACAGTGCTATTTGGAGGAGATACCAACCTGCGAGACTATGAGGTTTGAGCCGTCTTTGGAATTTCAGCAACAAGTGTGTCCTGTTCTTTAGTCCAAAGGTGCTGCAGCAGTTTCAGATCCCTAACTGCTCCAGGACTGTTAATTGAATAAAGACTGAGTCCCTGATTGGTTGCTTTGGAATGTGAAACATTTTTTAAGGTTTCTTGCTATGTTGACTCTGTATAACCTCACCAAATCCTAAGCTTTCCTTAAAGGGCAAATTGGCATTAAAGACCCACTATGTTGAAAGTGGTATTTTTACGAAATGCACTACCTCTCATAGCAAGTAGGGGCTGTCTCCAAAACGTTTCTTGCTCCATATTTTCAGTAAAAAAGAGTAAATTAAAAGTACCCAAATTGAAAGAAAGCAATGCAAATACAAAAATGTCTATTAAGTCTAAGCACATTACAGAGGCTTCATGATTGATCGTTTTACTGTAGGTAGCCACAGTGGAAATTCCTGAAAGCATCTGTGACATTTGGGAGCAGCTGGGAGAGCCAGAAAAGTGTCGCTACACCTGGGACACCTGGGCCAACACAAACAAAGAGATGCGCTTTAAGAATCGCCTTCGCTTTGATCGAGTATACCTGCGGCGGGCTGTCAAAGACGGGGTCCCACGCATGGAACCCCACAGCATGGCTTTGGTCGGGCTGGAGAAGCTTAAGTGTGGCCGATACACCAGTGACCATTGGGGAATCTACTGCACTTTCTCTGTTGAGTAAAATTACACTTTTTAAACATTTTTATTGTCCACCTTTACTTACAAACTTTAAAAAATATGTAGTCTTTTGTCTTGTTAATGGTTGGTTAATTTGCTTGATTGAGGTGGAATTTGTATTGAAATCTCAAAGTCTGAATGTTTCGTTTAGTATAATTTGTGGTTGAATTTGTGGCAAAATTGACACTTATTTAGTAAATTTGTGTTAACCTTTGTTAGGGAGTCCATTGTCTTTCCTTTTTTTTCGGTGTACAGAAATTGAACTATTTTTTTAATACAAATGTAATTAATAGAAATAAAGTTTAGCCTCAAGTACAAAAGGAGTTTATACAAATAGACACCTCGTGTATCCAAAAACTACAATGCCTGATTGTAACAGTGAAATATGTCTAACATAAAAATTAAAGTTGATTTTGCACAATTTAGGCCTTTCAATTGTGATTTTCCATGAAGTAACCTAAGTGTTTTTATTGTGATTTGTTGTGAGTTATTTTTGTCTTTGTGATTTTAGTTTTTTTTTTTTTTGTAAAGCACTAACAATAACCTTGTGAATGAATTGCAGGTCTGTTTTTTTTTTCAGACCACAAAGCAAAACTTTCCAATTCTCCTATACCAATTTCTAAAAATCATTGTCATTTTTCAGCCCAAACCATACTGTAACTTTTAAATAAACTACACTACATTTTTTTGGGGGAAAACATGTTAAGAGCAAAGCAACAAAACAAACTAAAGGCACTAGAATCTTTTTAATGACATAATTGCTTATTTTGAAACACTTCAAATTGGAAGTTACAAATACAAAACAATAAAAAAAAAAACCCAGACCTTTTCTTATTGACATATAAATAATACTTTTTGAAATAACATTTTGTCAATTTTTTAAAGGTTTCTGAACCAGTTTAAATAGGCTAAGAGGCAATATTTTATACTGAGCTAATTTATATATATATATATATATATATACATACATATATATATATATATATATATATATATATATATATATATATATATATATATATATATATATATATATATATATATATATATATATATTTTTTTTTTTTTTTTTTTTTTTTTTTTTTTTAGGTATAGATAGGCCTTGTCTGTTAAAAAGCGTAATTCAAATATAGATGAAAGGAATACAGAAAGTAAAGAAAATTAAATTGCTTTAAAATTATGATCATGTACCTATTAGAAACATTAAAAAAACAACTTGCATCTCTGCAAGCTAGCCCTTTAAGGTGTCACGCGGGCATTCTTGTAGCCTAGGAGAAGTTTTGTTTACTTCCGGGTTGTGGTCACCAAACAAATAATCGTCCACAGAACTCAAATCTGGGCGCGGATTAAAGACCCGCTGTGATGGCAGGAGACTCGGAGGACGACATACCCGGTAAAAAAAAAGACTGCGCCTTTTTTATTTGGTTGTTTTTAACTCAAACATCACGGCTAAATTGTTTTCACTTAATAAGTAGATGTGGGTAAGCGGTGCGCAACGCGGGTTAACGTTCTGCTAGCTCTCTGGATGCTACCTTTAAGTCGAGCAAAGTGTTGTCCGGAAAAAGCTATCGAGTATTTAGAAAGTTATCTAATTATTTTCTAAAACAATTTTCTGCCTTTGGTGGTAATTTTATATACATATAAATCTTTTTATCATCAAAATGTCTTCCCACAGCTGTATGATGTATTAATTATCTGTGTGCTGGCTACCTCCCCTCTGCTTTTCTATGGCTATATTATATCTAAAAACCTCTTGGAGAATTTTGTGGTTCCTTCTTCCTGTTTATTTTTTATTTTTATTTTCTAAATCTCACAGTACTTGTGAAAGAAATGCATGACCATTTTCCAACACCAAACCTATCACAGTTGTTTCAAACGTGCTAAATTTGAGAAATTAGTCATTATTTTAGGACATCCAGTTGAAAGTTTTGATGTTTCTAAATGTGGATTTTCAAAATAAGAGAACACAGAAAGATCTGTTTGTCTGCATAAATAATGTGTAAAAGAGTATAAAGTACAGCCAGAAAACCAACACAAATCAATAAAACTACTTTAATTTGTTTTTGGATGCAAGGATTCAGAAATTTTCTGTTAGGTGGATGGTCCACAGGAACTGTAATTTCCTGAATATTTTTTACGTATCGGTAAATTAATTGATTAAAAAAAAAAACTTTTTTGTCTCCCTGTTTTCTTATTTTAGTATGATTTGATTTAATTTAATTTTAATAGACAAATATTGTACATACAGACCATCACATGACACTTCATATCTAGTGCAAATTCTTTTGAATAAAACAACTGATTATTATCTCCCCAGAAAGTTGAAGAAAAAAAACTATCTAAAGTTTCATATGAAATCAAGCTTCACCCGTTTTAACAGTATTATTTCTTTCTGAAAAACAGAAAACATTAAGTTTTGTTAGCTTATTTACACCTGTGTATATCATATTTAGTCATAACTATGAGTATAACTATATAACATTTTATTTGTGTTACATTTTCTCTAAATAAAACATCCAAAACAATATGTTAATAGAAAAATGTATAATTTACACACAATTAGATTTTTACAAAATTAGTCACATACCAAAAAAGATGAGGCACTGTTCCTGGTGAGGAAAGGCAAAATGAACAGTTTATGTCCAGATCTTTTTTAATATTAGCCCAAAAACAGTGCTTCACAGGGTAAAGTGTATGAAAAATTTTGAAAAAAAGTCTATGATATTATTATTATTAGTTTTTTTTATTGATTAAATCATTACAAAGCATAGATGCTCAAAATATTGACATAAGTCGAAGTTTCAATGAGTTTTTAATTAAAGTTTTGGAGCCAATATGTCACTAAAGGTCACCTAAGGACAAGTTTGTACAGTAAAACCAATCCAACAAACCAACAAATCCAAGTAATTAACAGGAAGTAAACAGGTTTTTCAAAATAAGATTTTCCTAACTGATTGATCTAAACCTTTTTATTTTTAAAGGTCTGTTAAAGCTAGAGTCTCATTGATTTTTCCAAAGGCATAAACTTGAAATGTGGGTAAATTGTGAGAAAAATAATGATGAATAAAAATGAATCCGAGTTAAGCACAATTAAACATGGATTTTTTCTTTCTTTTTATTGCAGAATCGGGGGCGGTTTTTACTTTTGGAAAGAGCAAATTTTCCGACAATATTCCCAGCAAATTCTGGCTTAAAAATGACGTCCCCCGCAAGATAGCCTGCGGCGATGAGCACACCGCTTTGATAACAGGTAAGATCTGAGACAGTTCAGGAAATTCTGTTTTTTTTTTTCATAATCAAGCAAATTATTTCAGTTTGAGCTGATTTTAGATTATATTGGACCTTCTGCGATTGAGTTTTCATTCCTTTCAGGAAAGCATGAGCTCTTCTGTTGTATTCGTAAATCTGAATTGTGACATATTTTTGCCAAAAAATTCAACTTTATATGAATTTTTGGGGCAAATGATGAGCTTTATTTTCTTAAATCTGTGCTTTTCTTGTAGGTTTGTACCTTAAAAAAATGAGCGTAAATCTCAAAGTTTCAATGGTTCTTTTCAAATCTAACTCAAAGAGGGAAAGGTAGGAGTTGGCAGATTGGATCTGAGGGTGAAGCTGCTGCCTCTTCTCCTTCAATCCATGGATGTTTTTCATTCAAGGACGCTTCTTTATGTCCACAGAAAATGGAAGACTCTTCATGTTTGGCAGCAACAACTGGGGCCAGCTCGGTCTTGGCTCCAAACTGACTGTCAACAAGCCCACCTGTGTCAAAGGTAAATGTGAAACCCCCCTCCTCAATTCTAACCGTGCAAAGCTGGTGAATTCTTGCTGTGTTTTAGCCCTGAAGTCGGAGCGGATCAAGCTGGTGGCCTGCGGACGGAACCACACGCTCATCTGCACAGGTTTGGCGCCGCTCCAGAGCATTTCTGCTCTGCTTCAGGGCGGCGTTTGGTTGGATGTTTTTTTTTTTTTTGGTTGCAGCAAAGGGACAGGTGTACGCGTGCGGCGGCAACAGTGAGGGGCAGCTGGGGCTCGGGGACTGGGAAGAAAAGACATCCTTCCAGAGAGTGGAGTTCTTTGACTCCCAGGGAGCGATCCAGATGCTCGCTGCCGGATCCAACACCTCCGCCGCCCTCACAGGTCATTCTGACCACACTTCTCTCTAAACGTTCTTTTTCTCTCTGGCTTTGTCTTCAGATTTTTAATCCCTAACCTTTTTTTAAACAAGACTAAAAAACAAGTATGTGACAATATTACCTTTCAAAACAAAAGTATCTGAATTCAGATAAAATGTCTTATTTAAAAATAATAATCTTAGTTTTATTTTTAAATGTTTTTTCAAATCTCATTTTGAATTATTTAGAGGTTTTTCTGCTTATGATGGTCTTCACAACTATGTCACATTTATAATATATATATTTTTAAATTATTTTTAACATTTGACTGAAAATAAATAGAAATGTCTAAATTATGGTGTATAAATATTTTTCTGTCAAAGATCTATTTAAATCCAAGCGACACATTATTTTTTTGTGTAATTTGTAATAATCTGAACTTGAAAACTGACTTTGTATGTAAATAGGACCCAGAAAAGTCTGAAAATTGTTGTTTAATTGCTGCACATCATGGTAGCCTTTGTGCTGATCATTTTTGCTCTTTGCCACAGTGAGCGGGAAACTCTTTATGTGGGGTGACAACTCAGAGGGTCAGATCGGTTTGGGCAAAGAGAGCCAAGCTTCTTCGCCACAGGAAGTCAGCGTGGGACGGCCTATCAGCTGGGTGTCTTGTGGTTACTACCACTCCGCCTTTGTGACGGGTGAGCCCCCCTCAGCAGCTGTCCTGCCAGACGTGTGATTATAGACCCACTCTGCTAAAAACGGTGTTTGTAACATGTTCTGGTGTCATTTTTCTGATGATGGAGGAGATATATAAAGCAAGTTAAGATCTAACAAACTGTTGTGAATCAGGAGCAGACAAAAAATGTGGTTTAAAAAAAGAGCTTCTCTCTATTTTTGTTGCTCTGGTCATCTAGGGGTAGGCGTGTGAGGGGCTGTAAGCTAGCGGGCGAAAAGGTAAACAGATGGATGACGGGAAGTGGGTGCAGGCTTACCATGCACCAGCAGTCCTGCCCACAGCTTAGAATTTCTAATAAATTTCTGCTGCTCTGCAGAAAACATGTCTTAAAAAACAGCCGTTTTTTTTCAAATTTGGCCTTAAAAATGCCTGATTAAAAGACCACTGGGTTATTTAGTTTTTTTTTAACCATGATTGTAATTTTTAAGTTTTTGTTTGCATTTTCTTGTTTATAATTTTACAATGAAGAGTTTATTATTATTTTCTAATTTTAATTGTTTTTTGTTGTTTTTTTACCGGAAAAATTTGACACTAAAGATGGTTTGGTTGATTTAGTTTTTACAATTTTTACCAAAGAAAATTTTTTGTTTGAAGATAAAATTGCTCATATAAGGGTATAATGATTTGCTAAATTGTTTTTCTAAGATCTAAGTATATCTAAAACAGTTTTAAATTATGAACATCACATGGAATCTGGGGTGTATGCAGCTGTTACTTTTTCCCTTTTTCTTCAGCGGACGGAGCTCTGTACACGTTCGGGGAGCGGGACAGCGGGAAACTGGGCCTCGGCACCGAGCAGCTGTCTGGGCACCGGGTCCCTCAGAGGGTGAAGAGCATCAAGGAGGCGGTGAAGCAAGTAGCCTGTGGGGGCGGCCACACGGTGGCGCTAACAGGTGAGCACTGAGGGGGGGGGAGGAGTGAGATTTATTCTTAAAGGAAATGTTCTTTTAACTAACTTTTTTTGGTAAATATTAATGCCATTATTCTAATTTTTAAAGGCAGAACTCTTAAATGTTTCAGTTTAATTTAATATATAAATCTAAAATATTTTTTACTTTCGTAAGTTTTTCATTTCCTCTCTAAAAAATCAAGCTTTTAATCACATGGCACCATTTTTTGTATGACATATCTTTATTAGTTTAGTTTCTATTAAAAAATTGTAAATTATAAAGTAAAATCATAATTTTCCTGTTTACATTTTGATGAGATTTTGATTTCTTTTAATAAATCTTTTATTGTTAAAAAACAATTGTTTCATTTTTGGATTTTAAGATATTGTAGTCTCTTTTTATTATTTTTTAAATTTTCTGGTTTTGTATATAGAATTACTATATTCCTTTTTTAAATAATTACATGAATTATAATATAATCTAAAATATCACATTTTTCTCTGAGTGACTGAAAAGGATACAAAATGTACAAATTAAAATATATACATTTTCTATGATATTTTATTATCTTTTTTGATTTTTTTGTATGTTTTTTTCATAGAATTTTCATTAAATTTTGATTTTCCAGTTTTAATTTTTGTTATTTCGAAATTTCTAATTATTTATTATTTTTCAAATTTGTTTAAACCGTTTCTATATTCTGTTTTTTAATTATTGCATTCATTAAAAATAATTTATTAAAGGGGGATAGTAAGCTTTCATTGACTGAAAAGGACAAATAATAATAATTAAGAGATAAAATTATTTTAAAAAATGTTAAACA
Organism: Oryzias sinensis; assembly: GCA_037389245.1. Lineage (NCBI taxonomy): Eukaryota > Metazoa > Chordata > Actinopteri > Beloniformes > Adrianichthyidae > Oryzias > Oryzias sinensis. The sequence continues at coordinate 15,897,692 of CM074510.1, forward strand.
CTAAAAATAAAAAAATATCAGAAAATAAAAAATATTCCTTATACAGACTTTTTTGGGAGTTGGATTAAAGGCGGATCTTGGAAAAAACTTATACAAAATGTGGGATAAGTCCATCTTTCTTGGGGTGGTTGTATTTGTTTGTAAATGTTTTCTTTTATTCTCAGCTTTTGTTAAATATTTTTCTATATTCTGTTTTTTTTAAAAGATAAAATGAAAAAATACTTTTTTTTAAGTCAAATTAGTCAAATGAGTCAAATTAAAGGTGGAGCTTTGAAAAAGTGAATCAAAGTGTGGGATGACTCCATCCTTCCAGAGGAGGTTGAGTCACTTCTGTGTTTTTCATGTTTTTTTCAGATGACGCTGTGTTCACTTTCGGCCTCGGTCAGTTCGGGCAGCTCGGTCACGGCACGTTCATTTTCGAGTCCCGCCTGCCGCGGTTGGTCGAGCATTTCAAGAAAGGGCGAGTGTGCCATGTAGCGTGCGGGGAAAACCACACGGCTGTGATCACAGGTGAACACCCCACGCCCTCCAAAGAAAAAAAAACCTAATGAACCGTCTGATGACCGAAAAACTAAACTCTGTCCCAGACGATGGTTTGCTCTACACCTTTGGAGATGGACGACATGGAAAACTGGCCCTGGGGGAGGAAAACTTCACCAACCAGTTCAAGCCCACTTTGTGTCCACGTTTCCTTGAATGCAACGTTCAGGCGGTGGGTGTCAAGCATGGATCACCTTCTGTTTTTCTGCAATTTTTTGCACTTTTTTCCCCCCTTCTTTAAAAAAAATGGTTTAACATTTTTCAAAAATTGTGCTATTGTGAAGTTTGGGTTTCTTCCCTTTATTTCAGCTGTTTTTTTTGTTGTTTTTTTAGCATCAATGTCCTCCTAATATTTCAGATGCTTTCCGTTTAGAATCTTCTGCAGGAGCTCAGCTGACGCTCTCACAGAGCTCGTTCATATTAAAGTTTATGTTGAGATTCGCTGCTTGAGTTTTTCCCAAAGCTTCACATCAGGGGGGTCCTGACCAAAAGGTGGTCTTCGGTTGGAGTTGAAACTCAGAAACCGCAGACGGTGGAGAGGCGTCCATCCTTTCGCTGACTCTGAAGTGCCTTCTCCTCCCAGGTGTCGTGCGGCGGCTGTCACATGGTCGTGTTTGCGCGACCCAGGGGCCCCGGCCACGCTGACGTGACCCTAGAGGACGACGACGTGACACAGGACCTGCTGGAGAAACCGTACGTGGACATGCTGGGAGACACCGACAGCTCCTCCACCCTCCATAGGAGCCTCTCCGCACGGGTCCGCAGGAGGGAGCGGGTGGGTGTTTCCCGTTAGCATCAACACAGTAAATCCGGGGAAGTGTTTAAATTGCTCCCCCGCTTCCTGTCAAGCAGGAACGATCTCCAGACCATTTTGGTGCCATGTTTCGAACGATTTCCGCCACGATGCCAGCCTTGCTTCAGCCTCCACCTCCTGTCTTCAGCCAGACCATCCCACCCAGACTGCCCCCACCCGAGCTCAGCCACAGAAAAGTGTCGAACGGCGACAAACGCCACCGCAGTGCGGACTCTAGCCAGCAGGGTACCAAACACATCCATACATCAGCAGTAACTAAGTTTACATCTTGAGCTGTTTTTTAATCACCTCTTTTTAATTTGAGTTATTTTTATATTATTTATATAATTAGTTTAATTATGTTTCGGTTTCACTGTTTTCTATTCTGGTTTGATTTTGTTTGTTTAAGGAATAAATTCATCCTTAAATGTTTTTTGAAAAAAGCGTTGCTACTATTTGATTTTTTTGCTAACGCTATGAGCAGTTTTTCATTGTATTTTATTTTGAAATCTAATAGTGTTTTGCCAAAGTAACTAGATTAATCCTTTAAAGTCCTGCTCGGATCATCTTTTGATCTATTGTAAAAGTGGTATTTTTATTTATGATTTTGTAGATTTAAGCCTAAATTTTCTAGGACACAGTTTCTGCAGAGCAGCAGGAGTTTATCAGAAATTTGAGGGCGGAACTGTTGGTTTCAGAGCAAGCCCACCCCTCTTTCCTTTCCTCTTTGCTGAGAGTTCTCTTTCTCTCCCACTAGCTTACAGTGCATTTTTTACATCACAATCTCCTTCAAGCAACATTTTTTTTCTGCCCCTAATCACGATTTAAAAACAAAAAAATCTGAAATGCAATTTTAAGCTTAATTTCCTTTATATATATCCTCCATGACATGCTAGAATGCTAAAAGAACTTGTTAAAAACACAATTTACATCAGATTGGATATTTAAAGAAAATAGAAGGTTTTAAAGAAGAATTAGTCATTAATTGTGGGTTGGCAGCACATTCATGCTGTGCCTCGTTTCAGAGCAGACCGAAGGCGAGAAGGGGGACGCCGTCGAGTCTGTGACGGACACCGACAGCGTTAAAGGTCTGGGAGAAACGACAGACTTCCTCAACATGGTGAGACCTTCCGGAGTTCATCCTGACGCTTTCTGCTTCTCCAAAACGGTGAGAAAAGCCTGACCTTTTTCAGCATCTTTTTTTTTTCTTCTTCCTTGCAGACTCATGTGATGAAGATGGACCCCGGAGATAAAACACTGTCTCTGTCTCCACTACTGAAGGTGACTCTCACTTTAATGCCAATCGTGATATCAATGTCATCATCTCCAATTTATCCTGGCTTTCCTGTCTTTTGGTTTTTCATTCTTGATCAGATCTAAATCATTTGATAAAGTTAAAAAACTGCAGATTTAATTTTTTAAATCTAACAGTAGTTAAATGAAAACTGCTAAAACAACTCCTGATAGTTCAACTCTTCTATTTTTTTATATTTGACTTTAGTGACATCTAGTGTCAAAAAATGAAAACTGCAGTCAAAGTTAAATTGGATAACAGTTTTTCTGCTGATTTTTTGGGCTGATTCCATTGACTGTTTAAGAGAACTGTGATGAGTACGTGTGACATCCTCCATAGAAAAGTCGGCTCCAATGAAAGGAAGTCAATTTAGGTGCCTTTTTCTGGCATTATAGACGCTGACATCTCGGAGCCAGTCAGTAAGCAGGGATTGGTCCAAGTCAGTCAGGGTCAACATTTTTATGAGAACCCCCCTCAATAAATATGAGTGAGATTTTTGGAAGGCCACACTCCTAGCATTTGAAAGTGAGCTCCATGAAACCTGTCAATCAAAGATTTTGAACGGCCGAAATGAGACCGCATACTTTTATTGAGGCATCTGATTGGTCAGTTTAATTAACTACAGAAAATATATCATGAAAAAAAGGTGATTATCAAGAAGATGTTAGTAAAAGAGTAGCAGAGCAAGAATGGTTATTCTGAAAAATATGACTGAGTAATCGCTCTTTACTTCTCTATAGAAATCTATAGAATTTTGGCGCCTTGGAGCCAGTAGGTACTTCCTGTCTGGAACATGAGGGGAGAGGGGTCCAATTCTCATAAACAGTCCAATGGTTAATTCCAAACCGACTTTTTACATTTTGCTTCTTTTCTATCATTTTTTTTAACATTTTTTTTGTGTTTAAGTAATTAGGAATAACCTCACGCAAATGCCTGATGAAGAGAACACTCTATACCTTTTTTTTCTTTTTGTTTAACTGCTGCTCATCCCTTTTCTTTTCTAATGTCCACCTCTTTTCCATCTCTTCTTCGCCCTCTTTTGCTGGGGAAAGTCAAAGGGTAAGCATGATAAGACTTTAACAGAGCAGCCTCAGAGAAAGGCCAGGCAGCCGGCTAATCAGAGCAGCTTCTCTTCAACATCTCCGTCTCGTAAGAGTGGCGGGGAGGAAGGGCGCCGCTCGTGCGCTCCGCTCTCTCAAAGCGAGCAGCGGCGGAAGAAGAACAAAGAGAACCTGATGGTGGGGGCGGAGAAGCTGCAGGGGAGGTCCAAGAAAATGAAAACTCCCAGCGTCAGCATCGCCGCAACGTCCGAGTCGCATCCCAGAGCAGGTCAGGGTAAACGGCAGACGAGTGGCGTCGGCAGGAAACAGAATCTAGAGGCCAGAAAGAGTCCAGAGAGCAATCTTAAAAAGAACAAACGGCCTGTAGAAGACAAGAAGAGCTCAGCAAGCTCTAGACCTTCATCTGAAAAAATCAACAAACCCAAACAGGAAGTGGTTTTATCCAAAAAATCAAAGAATGAGAAAAACCGAAAAGCGTCTGATAAGGAGGAAGAACCAGACGCTCAGGAGAAGTCAGACCTTCATCTGCTTGCCACAGCCGCCTCACTTGCAGCAGGAGCCACCTTCATCCAAGAAATGGTCTCAAGGAGCGGCTCCACCTCGCCCTCGCCAGCTGATAGCCGCCGCCGCATCCTGCAGGACAGCGAGACAAAATCAGGGAGCAAAGAGTCCGCCCTCGACGGCGCCGAGCTGAGCCGGAGGTCCTCCGTCAGCATCAACGTGATCCCTGCGCCGCACAGCCCCGAACAGAGAACGAGTCAGGATGAAGATGAGCTGAGTCTGGACCAAAGTGAGGAGGAGACCAACTCTGCAGCAGCACAGGAGGAAGAGGGCGAAGAGGAGGAGGAGGAGGAAGAAGGTGGGAGAAAGAGCCCTGATATTAGTGAAAAGAATTCTGCAAGTTCTGACAAGAACACAGTAGATGAAGATGATGATGATGAAGACACTCTTCAATCAGAGGAGGCAGATGAAGAGGAGAAAGATGAGAGCGGTGCTGAGGAAGAGGAGGAAAGAACAAGCGGGGCAATTGAGACCGAACCAGAAAGTGAGGAGAGAGGAAGCACGAGCAGAGAGGCTGAGGAAGAGGACGAGGAAGAAGAAGAGGGCTCGAGTCAGGAGACGGAGAGGAAAAAAAGAGAGACCGAAACTGAAGAAGAAGAGGAGGAGGGTGATGAAGGGTCAGAGAGGGAGGAAGAAGAGGAGGATGAACGTGAGACGCTGAACTCCTCAGAGGAGAAAGACGAGAGTGACGAAGATGAAGAAGAGGAGACCAAAGAGGATGACATGGAGGCAGAGAGTGAAGAGGAGGAGAATAGTAAGGACGAGGATGAAGACGAAGACGAAGAGGAAGAAAGTGAAGAAGAGGAAGAAGACGAGGAAGAAGATGAGAAAGAAAGTGAGGAAGAAGAAGAAGATGAGGAGAAACAAAGTGAGGAAGAAGAAGATGAGGAGAAAGAAAGTGAGGAAGAAGAAGATGAGGAGAAAGAAGATGAGGAGGAAGAAACTGGGGAGGAGAAGGAGGAAGAAAGTGAGGGAGAGAAAGAAGAGGAAGGAAATGAAGAGGAGGAGCAAGAAATAGAAAACGAGGAAGAAGAACAAAATACAAGTAGTAATGAAGAGGATGAAGAAGCTGAAGAGGAAGAAGTTTCCGATACTGATGAGGAGGAAGAGGAGGAGGAAGAAAAAGAGGAGGAAGAGGAAGAAATCTGGAGGAAAAAAAAGTCAGCAGGAGCAAAGAGACAGAATGTTAAATCTGCACCGGGACGCAGAGGAAGGTCGAGAGGTAAAGGGCCGTCGGGGGGAGAGGAAGAGGAGTTCTGGGATGATGTTCTGCCCCAGTACCTTAATCTGAAATAACCCTGTGTGTCCTGAAGTGAGTCTTTTGTGCCACTTTTGAACTCAAAAAAAAGGAAAAACATCCCAGTTTTGTTCTGTTGTTGCATTTTACCCCTTTTTTGTCTAGAAGAAACTTTTGGTTTTTTTTTTTTCACCTAAAAACTTTGATGTTTTTTTTTTTTTGGCTTAACATCAATCAATGGTTACTAATTGAATTATAAGGCAAACGTATCAGAATTGACTTTATGGGCTTTATTTTGGTCATTTTTCCATCATTTTTTTTATTGCTTTCTGCTGTGTTTTAAAACATGCTGGTTTTAGTTTTTCCAGACAAAAAGAGCTTATTTTCTTGTGTCTTAAAAAACAACTTTTATCTCGTCTTTTTTTCTGTGAAATGCTTGAAATCTAAAATCTTTTCTGTACACCTCTCCAATTCCCTGCCTTGATCTTTGGCAGACTCCCACTTTTCTAGAAATGTCCTTGTGCAGCTCCATATCTTTTTATTTCCATTTAAATTCAAACATTTTAAAATGATTTTATTTCAGTCAGTTTTGCTAAATATTTGTTTTTTCCCCCAACACTTTGTCTTTATTTTTTCTTTCCAAAAAGAAAAACAATGAAATGACTGCATCAAGCTATTCTCTACATTATAAAACACATGGCTTTTATTTTGAAATCAACAACAGAAAAATACATTGTTTTTTTAGTCAAATTCATGAATGAGTTGCCCCTCCTGTTAGTTTTGAACTGAGGGTAAACTTAAATGAAGATGCATAATATTATTTAGAAAATACAACATATAGACATTTGTAAACAAAAGTTTCTGTGTAAAGATTTTCCTGTCCAATTCTATAAGCTTTGATGCAGCAGGAGGATTTTGGCTGATCTGACAACGGGTTTGTCTTTTTTTCTTTTTTTCTTTTGTGTGTTGTTTGTGTGTTTAGATTTTCCCATCATCATTTGCTGGTGTGTAGAAAAGCTTGCTGCCATTTGTCTTTGTTCCTAGTTTCGGCCTTTAGTTCCTCTAGTAGAAGTGTGGTAGCGCCTCAACTCATGAACCCAACAGTCCCACATCAGGAAATTCTGAGTGATAAAAAAATCAAAATAAACTATTTCTGTTTTTGTTGCTGACAGGATGTGGTGGAGACATGCAGACCAGTTGAAGATGAAGAAGAGGAGGATTCTGAGGACGATGATGCTGAAGAAAAGGAGAAAGAAACGCCGGCGGAACCCCAGATCAACCGCGTAAACATGACGCCCGACTAAAACCAACTCTTCTATTCTTTAAAAGTATCCGTTTGCAGAAATAACACGATCCTTCCTGCAGTCAGAGGAGGCGAGGGCGGAGTCTGAGGAGATGAAAAGGGAAGAAACGCTCAGTGAGGATAGTCCCACAGCTGATCCCAGCGAGCGCTCCGGCTCAGCTGGTGAGGAGAAGGCAAATGAGGATCCTAGACCAGCCAATGGGGCGCAAGACTCCAACTCCAAGAGCCAATCAGGCTCCAACAGGAAGGTACAGTCATACCGATGGCTCCATCAATGGGCTGGAGAGATCCTGCAAGCCACCAATCAATACATAAAACATAAAAAAATAGAAAATTAAACAGGAGCCTTCAAATATTTGTAACGTTATTAATATACATTCAGCTTACCTGTATAAGTAGGTATAGTCTTTATGCTCACTTCGACTTTAATCTTGTAAATTTAAGAGAAAAAAATCATACATTTACGACTTTAAATTTCGTAATAATCCTTTTTTTTTTTTTTGGTGGCCATAAAACTCTGTTGTAATTTAGAGACAAAGTCTAGTTAAAATATTCTTCAAAGTGGAAGAGAAGCATAGAAAGAAAATGTCTTTTTTTTGTCCTCAGCTCTTACTCTTCAGGCGGTCGTCGTCCTCCAGGTCCAAGCAAGTCCCAGCTGAAGGTCCGGACAAACCTGTCCACGGAGAGCCCCCGGGCTCCACCTCCAAAGGGCCACGTTCAGGAGCCTGTAGCCTGTTGTGACCAGATAAACAAGTCTGCAGGTGGACTGTGGTTCTTAAAAAAAAAGCCTCATTAGTTCCTGAAGGTCAGCACATTTCTCACCTAACTGAGCCTTAAAAATGCACAAAGGCGTTTTCAAGAAGCCTCGCTGTTTATCTGAAATTTTTACTCCATTTTTCTTTTTCATTTTGGACAATAAACATATAAAACTATGCTGAAGATGCATGTGGACAGTTTCAGAAACAGCAGAATGAAAGGGACAAATTTACTGTGAACCAATATTCTCACAATTTTATTCTTCGTCAAAATCCCACTCTGATCATGTTTCTCTGATCACGTTTTGATCTGTTGTAAAATCGTTCTCAGTGGTCTTTTAATTAGGATTATGCAATTTATAACCTAAAACGAAAAAAACGGTTTCATTTTCTAGAACACAGTACTGCAGAGCGGCAGTAGTTCAATAGAAACTCACCTCTGGGTTGTGGGCGGGATCATTGGTGCAAAGCGACTCCGTCTCCAGTTCCCATCACCCCTCCGTTTACGTGCTTTCCCGCTGGCTTACAGCCAATCACACCTTCAACCTAACATCCTTGCAATAAAAAGGGTGAGCAGCATCGGAGCTATCCAGACGTACAGTTTGGATCCACATGCCAGCTCGGATGAGTTCATGGATCTAGTCATCTACAAGTGGATCCATCCGAATGGAGCAGAGCAGGTAGCAGGTAGCTTATCTTTGTAGTTGTTACGTCACAAATATGATCTCCTTTTTCTAACGGCATTTTTTCATCTGCTCCTGATCATCAGACATTTTGAAAACACCAAAAAAAACCTTTCATTGCAGTGGGTCTTTAAACGATTAATTTTTTTGTTTGGATATGTGGAAAAATTCAGGAAGAAACTTATATTGATATTTTAATAATTTTTACTGTTTATTCTATTTTAAATTAGAGATCTTTGCAGCCTGTTTTTGTTATCAACAGCTGAGCCTCTGTGTGTGTGAGTGTGTGTGTGCGTGTATCTAACTTTCACAGTCTATATTTATTAGTCCTGAAGCACATTTGCACTTTTTCATCTGACCACATTTTTATACTTTAAAATAGAGATTTTGTGAAAACAAACTGTTATATTTTTATCCCTTTGATTAATCTGAAAACATTAAAATTTTTTGATACGTAATAAATACAGCCTGTGCCTCTTATTTCTTCTTTTCAAAAGAACACTCTTCACAAATGAATAATATTTGATTTTAATTTTGTTAATAAGATTTGGAAAGTAAACAAATGCTGGTTTATAGGTAAATAAAGCATGAATAGAGAAAGACCTCAAACTGATATTAATAATATATACACATATTTGGTATTTGAGAATTTTGATATTTTGATAATTCTATTTTGGCCACAATTTGAATATTTAATCTTAGTAATGCATATACTAAAAAGATCACTTTAAAATGTCTTTAAGTCGTTTTATTTTGAAAAGTCAGTGGAATCCACCGTTTGTGTTCTAATGAGTTATATCACCAGGAGGAGATACCCGCTTTAGAAGCTCACGACGGTGGCGGAGCCAACGCCATTCAGGAGGGTCGATTTACGCCCACATGACATTGATTTCAATGATTTGTGTGGTGTCTAAGTAGTTTTTATAAACTGTATATATTTTTAGATTTAAATATATTTATATGTATATAAATATATTATATTTTTATGTATATAATATATGTATAGATACATCATTGTTGTTAAAGAAGAGAAACACGCCTAAAAGCTCAAACTTGACTGAAAATGCATTGTTGCAGGACTTCTACAAATAAAAATTATTAAAAACCATTTTAAAACTTAATTTCACATTGTAGTTTTAGACTTCTTTGACATGTAATTTAAATTATTTAGAAAAACCAACAATAACATAATAATAATAATAATAAACTAATATAAGTCATCACAATAGAAATAAATAAATAATATTCAATAAATAATAATAAAACAATTATATTAATAATAATAATATTAATAATAATGTTCAAAAGAAGTCCAAAAGTGAACAATAGATTTACTCCTAAAAACAATCTATTCTTATCAAAAATCTGTTTCCACAAATGTTTAAAACAGTCGACCAGGCTGTTAGTTGGTTCCACAGTGATCCATCTAAGCACCTTTGATATAAACACTTTTTCTTAAGTCTGAACTATTGGAAACTGCAAGAAAAGTTCAGTCACTGAGTCAGAAATGGCAATCTATTACTATAATATTTATATGCTGTATACAGGTTTAGCAAAATAAAAATGTGTTTATATTAAGGATGTTAAAAATAAATGTACACTAAAATAGCATGTTGGAGACAGTCTCCCTGCAACATCATGCATGTCAACATGTGTTCTATTAATAAAGCCCAACAAATGCTGGTTTATAGGTAAATAAAGCATGAATAGAGAAAGACCCCAAACTGATAATTAATAATATATACACATATTTTGCATTTCTGACAATTTTGATATTTCTGACAATTCTATTTTTGGTCACTATTTGAATATTTAATCTTAGTAATGCATATACTAAAAAGATCACTTTAAAATGTCTAAGTCGTTTTATTTTGAGAAGTCAGTGGAATCCACCGTTTGTCCAGTAGAGGGCTGCCGTGAGCCGGTAGCCAGTAAAACTGCTCAATTCTTTCGGCGTCTACGACTGAGGACGTCATCACGTAAACAGGAAGTACTAGTCGTTCCTTTTTTTTTTCATGAAACATTTTTTCTCTGTCCTAAAAACAGAGTTTCTAGAGGCTGAGACAGAAGTCAAGAATGGAAGATTTTCATAACGGAAACGAGGTTTGCTCCTGAAAAGGAATAAATTGTTATTTATAAAGTTAAGATAGCACACATAGATAGCTAACAAGTTGGTGTTGATGCTAAACAACAACGCTTGTTTACTCCTAAGTTATCACAAGAAGACACGTATCAGTACTTCTATTTGCGAATATTTTTTGCAAAAAAAAAAAAAAAGAATCGAAAGTATTTCCTTCTTTGTGTTTAAGAATTATTTTCTTTATTATTTTTTTTTAAATCCAGGGCTCTTTTAACTCCGAGGAAACTGATGGAATCGTCAAAGAGGTACTGATAGCCTATAAGTATGTTAACTAATCTTTTTGAACACCAGATTATAATTATACGGTGCAACCTAAGTCTTATTGTTTGCGTTGTATTTTAAATTAAAAGTGATCCTTATAGTGATTTATGTGTCTTTGAGGTACAGATTTGTGAGAAAGAAACAATTTAAAAGTTAATAAACTCTTGAAATAAGGCTTTCCATAAAATTGACTCTCATTAGTTTATTAACATTTGAATTAATAAATAAATCCGTCATTTTTTGTAGTATTAGATCAAGAAAAGGGTCACTTTGTGTGTTTCTTATAATGAATTATTTTGGATTACTGCTAGCATTTTTCATTATTTTTTCAACGATTCGTCAAATCTCAACAGACTTTTTGGAAATGGAAATCTCAAGTTTAAGTTTTCCCCACTTTTAAAGATAGAAAGGACTTTAAAGTTAACTTTGGCATTCTGCATTTGCCGCCCGAGGAGAAGCAGCCCCCTGTGTGACTCTTGCATGACTGCAAGCTCATAACACCGCCTCTGTTTCAATGAAGTGCATCGAGAACGTGGTGGGAGGCGACGACTACAGCGCCAATTTGGTGAACAAATGGACGGCCGGCATCGTGGAGCGCTGCCTCGCCCAGCTGGTGAAACAGGGGAAGCCGTACAAGTATATCGGTGAGAGTAGTTTGGTGAGAGTGTGTGTGTGTGTGTGTGTGTGTGTGTGTGTGTGTGAGAGGGGGGGGGGGGGGACATAGAACTCAGAAAAACGGGAGAGCTTCTGTTTTGCACAGTTACGTGCGCTGTGATGCAGAAGACCGGCGCCGGACTTCACACAGCCAACTCCTGTTACTGGGACACTGCCTTGGACGGTAAGTCACAAAGGCTTTCATCTACACATCAGTCACTCACGGCTGTTTGTGTTGGGCCACAAATTCATTCACAGAGGAACAACAAAAGAACAATAAAAAACACCAGAAAGTTGTTTTAAAAGCACAATTTCAAATCATTTTCTTCATAAAGCCCCAATTCACAACCAAAACATTCATCCAATCAGATGTTTATCGTATAAAATCCTGGAGCAGCAATGACATCAGCTCTATCCCCCCCTTGGTAATTCTGTGTACCGGTAGCCAATAGGCTCAAAGCCCCACCCACATGTCAAAAGACTCAACTCCAGAAACAAAATTGTGCAGTGAAACTTTAAATTGAGGATTGAAAGCCAAGAGTTTGTAAAATAATAGCTGAAAACTCAAAATAGCAGCTGTTACTAATAAACCAAATGTTTTATTTGGTATCAGTTTTTGGTTTTATGTCCTGCAGCAAGAACCAGATTCTTTTCACAATTCTTCTTTCTTACTGCGCCTTTGAGTGGAAATGTCACCTCCGTAACCCTAACCCTAACTTCCCCATTACCCGGGGAAAAGGAACTGTGGACTGAGTAAATATATATATTCTTTTTAGGAAAGTGGGTGTGGTTAGCAAAAATCTCAGAAGTCCAAAAATTTACTTTTGCACATAGACCTTATGTCTGGTCAGCCCCAGGCGACCAGACATAAAATGGTTGCCATGGGGATAAAGCCATCAGGAAAGCCGCCATTTCCATTTAGAAAAAAAAATTGTTTTTTTCCCCATGAATTTGATCTGGGAAGTTCTGACCAGGCTGGCAGAGGCAGAAGGGTGGGGGCGGGTAATTGGATTATGTTCAAGTTTTCAATATTTCCTTAAATCTAAATACCTTTTTCCCAACATTTTCACCCACCCCTCTTATTTTCAATATTTCCTTCAAGTTTACAAAGTTTACTTTTAAGTTTAGAACTGTTCAAAAAATCTTTTTAATTTGGAATCTGGTTAATTGTTCACCAGATATTCTGGTTTAAATTAATTAATAATTAATAAATAAATTATTCTTAATCTGGCAACATTATTTTAACTTTCTTTATAGGTTGGATTTTATAGTATATCCTCTTTTCAGATTAGTGCATGTATTGAATTACACTGGAAGGATGTAAAACTAGGGGAATGACGTTGACGTTGAAGCAAAGTGAAAACACATTAAAAAGGACGCCAAAATTTGGGACTGAAGGTCAGAGGATTTCGTCATTGTTGTAGCAGAAATGTATTTTTCCTCAGATCTGGCCATATAGGAGGACTAGAAGACTTTGTTTTTGACTAAAAGGCAAATAGAAGAGGTAGCTTATTCTCTATAAGCTCCATCTCAACACTTCACGTACAAATTCTTAATGTCCACTTTTTCATGAGAAATTTTTCACCAGAAGTTTTCACCTGATTGTTCTGTTTTGCTCTTTTGTTTGTAGGAAGCACCACCGTAAGGTGGGAAAACCGCACCATGTACTGCGTGGTCAGCGTGTTTGCGGTGGCCGTTGCCTAGAACCCAAAGGCCCCCCATTCAAGACACAGGCACCCACCAGGAGGATGCAATGCCCTCCTCCAACCAGCAGGGGGCCACCAAGTGCCACAGTTTTCATCACCACAGTTGAAACCCAGAAGCCTTTTTCCTCATGTTCTCCTTTTTTTCCAACTCCATGCCACAACTGTAACCCACATATTTAAAGATTGCAGTGGCGAACTTGTATCATGTTGAATCATGAAGAGACTTTCATACCAGATCATCAGGAAAATAAATAAACCAGTTTGTTTGAATGCTTCCCGCTTTCTAAACTTTTTGTCCTTAACATATCCAACTATAACTTTTTTTTTTTTACAATATTTTGAAAGAGTGGATTCCTTCCATTGAGATGAGCAGGACTTTCTCTGAAATGTGTGAAGATTGACATAAAAATTCTTGTTACTCTTGTTTACATGGAGGGGCATTGTGCATGTTCCACATCTGCTAGGCCTTTTATTCTGAAAGTGAAAATCTCCTCAGCCTAACATGTTTTCTGAAACAGAAAACCAGGTGATACTTTAATGATGTAAGGCAAAAACGTACTCAAACAGGAATTTAGCCCATGAAATATAACATGATGTAAAGACATTTATCTTCAGAAACTCCCTAAAGAGCCACTCTGATCATCTCTTGAACTAATATTGATGTATTGTTTGAATAAAGAAATTCTCAGATTAGCAATTTTAAGCTTTATTTTCTTTATATTTGTCTTTCATCATCAGAAAGATGCCACATGAACATGTTAAAAACAATTATTATTGGTGTGGGTCTTTAAAAGTTAAATTTACAAATGATCAGATAAACTGCTTTAGTTTTAGTAAAGCTAGATAATAGACTTTTTAAGGAAGCCGGAAAAATTGAAAATGAGTTGTTTTTTTTACCCAGAATTCATACATGAAATTAGACTCAGTATTTTAATTTGAATTGATTCATAATTGGAAACCTTAACCCTTGTGCTATCCTAGACACTTCAACCTTGGGAGTTGGGTCATCTAGACCCACTAGACAGTGCTCTGAACCTTTTTTCTTCAATGATTTGTGATCCTCACTGGTGTCCATGGATTACATGAAATCTTTCCACCTTTATCCACCTTTGTCATGGTAGGGAGAACACGTCAAAGTAAGGGTGGGGTCATCTAAGATAGCACAAAGGCTAAAGGGATAAACTGTAAGCAAAAGAAAGATATCTCTTGTGACATATTTTCCATTTGTAATTAGGACATCATCTGGGATTCATTTTGTTCCACAAAGTATATAGTCAATCTTCACACGCCTCATTTATCACTTTTTTTTTACTTTTTACTCCCAGAATCTAAGGAAATTATCCTAAAAGGAAAATAAGAATATGCACAGCTCCTCTCAGTAGCTGCTTTTGTTTTTAGAAAACCAGTCTTTCTGCTGCTGCTGATTGATTCTGCGAGAAAGAAAAGGCTCTTTACTGCAGCTTTTATTCCCTACTAATAACAGCTTTTTCATTTAATTCACTTCATTTTTTTTCTGTCACACGTCCACACACTCATGCACGAGTTTATTTTAAATCACAAATATGAAAACTACACAAAGATGATGCAAATCTGTCACCTTCAAGTACATTATTAAAGCGTTTTCTATACAGTTCTCTTTTCTTCATGCACTAATACAAGGCTGAGCTGGTATAAGCTAAAACAATCCTTTTGGTTTACTCTGTAGGAACATCACTATGACAACATACTAAAGGAAAGCACCTACAGCTTTTTCATTGAATCTAGGATTTATTATTTCTCATAAACTGCAGTTTGGTTTGAAATGAAAACAACAAAAAAGATTTTTAATAATTGGTCATTTTGAGACTTTTATGGGGTTTTAGCCCCAGTTTGGTCACCACATTTTTCCTTTTCATTTTTTTTTAAACCCAAAATTCAAACTGGAAGTACTTCACTTCTCGTATCTACAATTTTTCACCCTTTTTGCACAACTGTGCTGGCCACAAACAGAGAGAAGTGGCATTTGAAAAGAAAGAAAAAAAGAGAATTCATCGTTGGGAAACCAATCGTTGCTCCACCAACGATTAAGAAATATGAAGCCTGAGCGGGGTCCTTTCCCATCTCTCTCTCTAAGGAATAACCATTGCTACCACGACTGTGGTGATAGGCAAGGAGGAGCTCTGCTTCACTGATGAAGAGCTGTCGGAAACCCCTCTGCCGCCTTTAGAAGTTCTCTTTGTTGAAGATGAACTTGACGCCAGCCTCTGTATGAGAAATAGACTGTTTCTCCAAAGATTTGCCCAACATGGGAGGACCGCAGAGGAAGACACCCACTTTGCTCCTGCAAACACAAAAACACCAACGTTAATTAACAAAACTGAAGCAATGCAGAGGATTTTCAGACACCTTGCTGTAGTTCAGGCAAAGCTTTGATTAAAGTATTTATTGTTCTCTCTGAGTTCCTGCTTTGCTTTTTCTGAGAACATTTGGTGAGAAGAAAGTAGAAGTTAGAGAACAAGCCATTACTGGGCTGTCATAAATCTTACAGGTATGAAGTTGTAACCGTTGCCAGTTCAGAATTAATTTTACAAGCTCTAAAAGGATTTGTTAAGCTCAAAGATTTATCATTAAGAAAATCCTCCAGAATTTGGAGAGCCTATGTGGGTTTGTTGAAGAGGTCATGACCTCACCCCGGGTGCGTGGATGCAATGTTGGTGAACTCGTTGTCCCAATTTGGTTTCCCGTAAAGAGTCTTCTGTTTGAGTCCGGTGATTGGATCGTTTTCATCTTCGTGATGGACGCGTAAATGAGCCGCCTGACAAAGAAGCAGAGTATGCATTAGAGGCCATTTAAAGCTCTGGAAGTCTGTGATTTCACCTGAAGGGGGGCATATACTTCAACCTTATAGGTAAGATGAAGGGTTCAGTATCTTGTATCCCTGGAAATTATAGACAGTGTAGGGGAACTGGTGTTCCTAGATGTTAAGCCTTAGTCACAACTGCCCTTGCGGGTGGAAAATGGCTGTTGCCCGGCAAAAAATGTTCAAAACTGCATGGGGCACACAGCTGGCCCACACAAAAGTTTAAGGCTGTAGACCACTCAGTTGAGCAACACAGCACAGTTTTTTTGACAGGCATTCTGGGAGTTACAGGTCATAACAAACACTTATACAACTTGCAAGGAGGAAGTAAGGTTGAAATATTCAATTCAATTTTATTTATATAGCCCAATATTACAACAATAGTCATCTCAATGGGCTTCATACCAACAATTGTATAGTATTCATAAAATCATAAGGATTATGAAGTCATACAATTCAATAAGTAAATTCTAAACTAAACTAACTAAACATACTAAACTAAACGGGGCATCCCTGCCCTTAGACTCTCCTTATAGCAGGGATGCCATATAGATTATTTCCTTTTTTAACTCCCCAAATCCTGCTGACTGCACAAGGAGCCCTTAGTTATTCCTGGTGTGCAGTCTGACTGGCTGAAATTAGACAATCAGAGTAGTTTGTGTGAACGTTCTATGGGTGTCCTATGGGCACTAACGTATCACCTGCACACCCCATGCATGCTGTATATGCGTGCAGTCAGTTAGAAGCTAGTATGTACAACATATGAATGACTAGAGTGTGGCATAAGGACATCGTGCGACAGCTTCACATTGCATGAGACTTAAAATAGCCTTACAAATACTTGATGATACACTTACCATACACACAACAAACGTACGTTCCATTTTCATGACGTCCCTTAAGGTAACCATACAAGCCATAAGATGCAACTAGTCTTCTCTTCGACCCTCCACAGGCTTGGGCGACCCAAAAACCCGTATGGGGGCGTGTAAACTTTCAGCTAGCCTCATAAAAGTGGAGCACAAACTTCTCTTAGGGTTTTTGGAAGGTGGTAGCAATCACTTCCAGTGAAGATTTAGACCTTAACGATGGCACCACAGTTATTGATACCTCTTTCTCCTTCCAGCGGGTGAGGTAGATGTTGTAGCTGAGGAAGTCAGCCATGTCTTTTTCTGTCATCTGACGCTCCAGAGACTGAAGCAGGTCTGCAAACCACTCGAAGGCTTCTGTCTCCGGACACAGCCAGTAGAAATAGATCTGTGATAGAAACCAATTATCAACAACATCTTCTCATATCTTATAGATATACAGTGGGGTAAAAAAGTATTTAGTCAGCCATCAATAGTACAAGTTCCCCCACTTTATAAGATGAGAGAGGCTTTGTAATTTTCACCATAGGTAAACCTCAACTATGAGAGACAACATGAGATCCATAAAATCAAACTGTCTGATTTTTAAAGTTTTTTTTTTGCAAATTATGGTGAAAAAAAGTATTTTGTCAATAACAATAGTTAAAATCAATACTTTGTTATAAATCCTTTATTGGCAATCAAGGGAGTCAAATGTTTTCTGTAAGTCTTCACAAGGTTTTCACAAACTGTTGCTGATATGTTCATTCCTCATTCCTCCATGCAGATCTCCTCTAGAGCAGTGGTGTTTTGGGACTGTTGCTGGGCAACACAGACTTTTAACTACCTCCAAAGATTTTCTATGGGGTGAATATTTAGAAGTGCTTCTTACAAAGCCATTTCTTTGTTGTCCAAGAGTGTGAGTTTGGGATCGTTATCACGCTGAAAAACCCAGCCACGTTTCATCTTCAATGCCCTTGCTGATAGAAGGAGGTTTTCACTCAAATTTGACGATACATGGCCCCATTCATTCTTTCCTTTGCATAGATCAGTCGTCTTGGTCCCTTTGCTAAAGAACAGCCACAAAGCATGATGTTTCCACCCTCATGCTTTGCAGTAGGTATGGTGTTCTTTGGATGCAACTCTGCATTATTTTTCCTCCAAACACATCGAGTAGAGCTCTTAACAAAAAGTTTCATTTTGGCTTCATCTGACCATAGGACATTCCGTTCCGGATCATCCATATGATCTTAAGCAAACTTTATATGGGCCTGCACATGTACTGGCTTTATCAAGGGGACACGTCTGGCACAGCAGGATTTGAGTTCCTAGTGGCGAAGTGTGTTACTGATGGTAGCCTTTGTTACTTTGGTTCCAGATTTCTATAGATCATTTACTAGGTCCCCCGTGTGGTTCTGGGATTTTTGTCCACCGTTCCTGTGATCATTTTAACCCATGTGGTGAGATTTTGAGGTTAGCCCTAGATGGCGGGAGATTATCAGTGGTCTTGTATGTCTTGCGTTTCCTAATAATTGTTCCCACAATTGATTTCTTCACACCAAGCTGCTTATCTAATGCCGATTCAGTCTTCCCAGCCTGGTGCAGGTTAACTATTTTGTTTCTGGTGTCCTTAAACAGCTCTTTGGTCTTGGCCATAGTGGAGTTTGGATTGTGACTGTTTGAGGCTGTGGACAGGTGTCTCTTAAATAGATAACCAGTTCAAACAGGTGCTATTAATACAGGTAACAAGTGGGGGACAGAGGATCCTCTTACAGAAAAAGTTCGGGTCTCTGAGAGCCTGAAATCTTGCTTGTTTGTAGGTGAACAAATACTTATTTTCTGCCATAACGTACAAATAAATTCTTTCTTATTTTGTCTCTCATAGTTGAGGTATACCTATGAAGAAAATGATACACTCCTTTCATTTTTTTTAAGTGGGAAAACTTGCACAATTGTTGGCTAACTAAATACTCTTTTGCCCCAATGTAATGTCATAAAATAAGAGTTTTAATGTTGAGTTTGTTAAAAGACAGAGAAAAGGGTAAACGCAGGTGAACGTTTCCCTCACCTTCTTGGTGAAGACCCCCTCGTTGTTCTGGATGTGCTTGTACCAAACGGATTTGAGGATGGAGGCAAACGGAGTGACTCCGATTCCTGCGCCAACCAACATCACGACCTCATAACGAAACACATCCTCGCTGGCAGTACCAAATGGGCCGTCGATGGCCACCCTGGGAAGAACAATGGCTCATTATGGTGCCCAGTTTTGGTAAGTTTGTACCGATTTGCGATGACAATGTTCAGTTTACGAAATAATGATGCAGACATAATTCAAAATCATACCTTTTGGCAGTTTTTTAACGCAATAGCAAGAGTACAATCACCATCAAATTTAAAGACATTTTTAACTTTTTTGAAAAGAACAGAAAAAAATTTAAAAACATTTTTTGTTCTTTTCTGGTTAGTTTTCATAATCCATTTTTAAAGCTTGTCCCTTAGGTATTTGACATTAGTTTGTCAAGAAAATTAAGTACAATTTTTGTCTTCTTTAAACATTTTTTTCTGCTCAAACCTTTGGTCACATTTACTGACGTTGGGGTTTATTATAAATGCTAATAAATTTATAGTTTTTGTTTTTTACTTGAAACAATCTAATACACATTTTTATTTTAGCTTTCTGTATTCAACCAACCTAAATATGCCTTTTTAAACTGTAATTTTAATCTTGTTTGGAGGTCTGATCCCAGCCTGTGCATTTTATCCAACAAATATTGTTAACGGCTTCTGAGAGCAGACTATTCAGCAGGACTTTATTAGAAAGCTCTAAATGCTTTCAAAATACTTCAAACTGCACACCGGAACTGTGTATTTTCGAGGACTGTTCTCATTGTATGATTTCTAAGAGCACATCCCTGCTACTGAGGCGAAGGACAGACGACAAAAAATTAACAATAGATGCCCCGCAGCTCTAAATGTAGTCCTGGCTGGCAGCTCTTTGAAAATAGAAAATGTGAGACTGGTGGCAATTAAAGTACAAGCAATTTCAGACACAGTTTTTCTATTTTAGTCAGCCATTTTCACAGTGTCATACTTGGGTAGTTTCCAAGCCTCCTGAAGTTCTGATTTGTTCCCTCCACAGGCCTCGTACAGCGCCTGGGTCCAGTCCCCAACGATGCGGACGTGAACACTAAAGTAGTCCTCCTCTGGGGCTGAAGTGAGGGTAAAGGGGTGCCACTCCAGCCGGGAGATGGATGGGCACTGAATGAAAACGTACTGTCCCACCTCCATGTGAAAGCCTTTTTTCTTCATCTGCAGCTCTAGAGTTTTGGAGGGATGCATCACCACCTGAAGACTCAGAACAAAACGCATACTTTTAGGATTTTTGTTAGAATCCAAGTCAAAAATATATATATTTTGGTTTCACCTGTGGATACAGAATACACTAATTGCGTTAATTTACGGTTGCACACCTTGGTGATGACCACTTTCTGATGAGACCTGTAGATGCGCACAAGCCTCTCGCACACATAAAGGAACATGGGACCTACCACCCACTTCCACGTCTGAAAGGAAGCAGAAAGGTAAGATCAGCAAAATTTTGCAGGAGACACTTCCTCCTAAAGCCGCCAAGATGGAAGCCTCTTCGTTTACCATGGGTGGGTTTCCGGCGAACGCCGGTACGGCGCAGCCCGACTCATTTTTGCCCCAGTCTTCAAATCTGTCGGCGCAGACATCAGGGTCGTTGCTATCGAGGCTTCTTGAAGTCTGTCCTCGGACAATACGTCTGCAGATACAACACAAGGGGGTGAAGGTGGGATACACCCTTCAAGGTTTCAAGGATTCAAAGTTTAGGTTGATTGCCATTTGCACATACAGTAGATCTAACTTTTTCTTTGGCATCTCTCAGGTCAGGGTGAATATAGAGCAAAGCCAGTCTGTTGCAGGGCCACGCACACAAATTTCCACCTTGTGTCATTTTGGGTCATTAAACTATGAAGCATGCACGAGGAGAACATGCAAACTCCATGCAGAGAGGTCCCAGATGGGATTTGAAATGAGACCTAACCACTGCTCTTTAATTAACTCCTTTTGGTATGTATAGAGGACATTTTGGGTTTTTCAATGATACCAAATTTTAATGAGCTTTTGGTAGTCAGGAGGACTACTATCTGTACAAGAAAAAGCATTTAATCAAGTCAACCCTTTTCACAAGCAGGTAGCAGGGATCTTACCCAAAGCCGTGGAACACCAAACCAATGAAGAAGATGACAAAGAGATGGTGAGTGTACCAGAAGACCTCAAAGTAGGACCTGCGGATGACTTCCATGGAGGATGTGATGATGAGGATGAGAGCCAAGGTAATGACTACACCCGTCAGGCCGGCAATGGTGGTGAACATGACGATGGTGGGGCTCTTCATCAAAACACAGATTACGAAACAGGTTTTTATAAAAAAAATTTTTTATTTTTTTTGGGGGGGTCTACACTGCCTGTCACCCATGGGTCACAAGCACGAGTTTGATTCCTAGTTCCTTTATTGCTTCTAATTTTACTTCCCTGCTGAAAAGGGCATGACTTTTGCCTAACATCCCACATGGAGCAAAGCAAGTTGTGTCACCTTGAAGTTCCCCTAACTCTCAAAGGGTGTTGATACAATACTGTCACTTGACAACAAGATGATGTTATGATTACCAAGAGGACAATACTGATGTCAATTTGGATGTTAGAAAGTGGATTTTAGGTGGATTTTAAGCATGAGCAGAAATATAACCTTTTTAAGAATTTGATAGCAGTCATCTTCTAATTTCACATTTTTGCACCCTAATGGAGAACCTTTTGAAATATTCTATAACTCATGATACAGAAAAGCCCAAACCCTACTGAATACTAGGAGCTAGAAACCAGAAAGGCTGACTTCCAATTGTTAATATTTAAAAGAACATCCCAAAAAGGAAGACTCTCTCAAGTTGGGGTGACATGAAATATAAAGGTTGTAGATCACTTAGTGGAGTAAAATGTTCATGCACAAGTTTTTCTACAGACATGCTGCGAGCGACTGGTCAGGGTGAAAACACTTATACAACACAAGGGTAAAAACAGGGAAAATAAGTGAGAGTCATACAAATTTTTCACTTATCCAACCCACTACGAATCCTGCGGACTGTGCTAGGAATCTGTGAGTCCTGATCAAGTAATCAGTGCAAGCTCTGTGCCAGCAGCTTTACTGTTAGAATTTAGAAAATTAGAAAATCCCACTGTAGCTTGCGTAGACATCCTACAGGCGTCCTATAGAACACCTTGTGCGTGCAGCATTTGCGTGTAGTCAGTGAAGGGCCAGTACGCGCACCTTACTAATGACTAGAGTGTGGTCTAAGGGCACTGTATGACAGGATTACCTGTACGTCATAAGTGTATGCAGCTTACATTATCCTTATGAAGACTTCACGATACACTTACCACATGCATTACAATCATACGTTTGATTTTCATGATGCCCCTTGAGGTGGCTGTGTTAGCCTTGAGGAAACTGCAAGGCTGCAATCACTTTGGGCATGTGATGCACATTCGAGAACATGCTAAACGCATATTCCTGAATGCATGTTTAGCGTATGATGTTCACACTGGACATTTGCTACCTAATACTAGTGCATGTATCTACAGTCGGAAGAGGCTTTGTACAAAATGTTAAAACAGTGAAAATCTCACTCCAGGCTTTTGGTTTCACAGCTCTATTCCGATACATGAAAAACATGCCGTCATAGAATTTCTGACGGGCAAAAACCGCTATTATTAAATTCTCCTTCGTGTTCAGTTTTCAAACAGTTACTACATCCATAAATGAAAAGGAATGCTATTCAAACGTCACTTCCTACTCCAAGTCTCCAATTGGTCAAAGTTACACCTGGTTTAATTTTCAAAGCGTATTAAATCGCCAGGCATTTTGTACGTAGAGCTCAAAGTCTTACAAACTTGCATAGCATCGTATGAACACAAGTGTTTTGCACCCAAAAGCCTGAAATTTGCATATACATAGACATTCCAGGGAAAATGGTCGCTTGAACGTGCCAAGGCCAGTGTGAATGTAGCTTGAAACCTGTCTGTGCAGCCTTCAAAATGTGTCTGCTCCTCTCCATGGGCCCAGACAACCCTACAAAAACCTGTATCACAGGCGCAACAAAGGCTAACAAAAATAAAAACAATCTTGAAACCCCAAAGGAGGAATCTAGAAACCAAATCCAACGGTTGAAAAGTCTTCAGGTGTCTAGTCTCAAAGAATGTTTTATAAGCTGTCTAAGGGGAACACTGCTCCTCCACAAGTTAAATTAAAATTCACTTGACTTAGAGATCAGGGGGGTATTCCAGGAAGCATGTTTAAACTACCCTGACTTTGAGCCTGAACTCTGGCTGAAATCCGCCTGAACTTGCTTACTCTGGGTATGTCGGTTCCAAAAGACCGGATAAGAGTTGGCGCAATTACGCTCGACTTGGTAACCCTGGGTTAATGGGCGTGCACAGCAGGTACATAAAGACATTCTCAATAGATCGCCGATTTCTGGAGTCACCATGGAAACGCGTGGTGAAAAAAAAGAAAACACTGTACTTCAGTGAGACGGAGTCTGAGATTTTAATGACAGCGTATGAAGATTATAAATTATATGTCCATCAAAAAAGTAAAACGGCTGCATCATCAGTAAAAGAAAGAGTTTCTGCGTGTAAAAAAAGAGCAGACAAAGTAAACGCACGGGTTTTTGATCTTGTTTCCATTTTCCTTGTGACGCACATACATACATACATACATACATACATACATACATACATACATACATACATACATATACACACACACATATATATATATATATATACATATATATATACATATATACACACATATATATATATTCTCATTTTTATAACAATAAAGAAGACCGGGGGAATGCACGGAGTGCAAAACCTAAATTGAGTATTTACCGTTACTGTTGTTGCAGCCATGGCCCGTAGGGATGCCATATAAACACATCATCCTCTCCTTTACTCTCACTCATGGTGCAGAGACGTAAGCTCAGTAGTGCAAAATAACTCGGCAAAACATGGCAAAACACAGTAAAACAGCTAAACAACTAAACACATTTGGTCAAAAACCCACACTTAAACCCAAATCCGTCCAGACAGGCAAAGGGAATGATATCCCACAATCCTTCGCGGTGCCGCTCTAACAGCTGCACCAAAGTTACACCTACTTAATTGAATTAATTTGAATGAAAGTAAAATAACTGTCTGAAAACTACGTGTAATTTTTAAACTGACTTACAAAAAAAAAGATTTATTTTAACTGAAACAAATAATTAAGTTAGATCAAAGTAAAAAGATTATTTTTCCAACATCCATATGTGGTCTTATCACCATCTCACTGTGGAAAAAGTATTATCTGAGCTTCTTCATCCACTAAATCATCTTCAAATGGACACTCCATGCTGCCTCACCTCTCTGTAAACAAACTAAGCTTCAACTAAACCTGCTCCGGACCAGGTTATGTTCAGAGCATGAGTTGCTATGGCAACTTGACCTACCCTGAAACATACCTCCATTTCTGGAACCGAAAGCTGAGGTTATCAACTTCCTTAGCCTCAAACTTACCGTGGGAGCTAGCATAACCTGCTTTCTGGAATACCCCCCTGGGATGCTGCTTACTCTTTGTTTGTCAAGAACCATCCATTTATCCATCAAGGCTAACATCCTATTTCCCTTAAGACAGTTTAATATTCTCTTTTTATTCAATGCATCCTGAAGCAACAGAAACAGAAAAACAAACTGTATGTTTAGGGGAAAAAAAGCTTTTAAAGCTGTCCTTCTGAGCTGTTCAAAACTGATGTCCAGAAGCAGAAGCTGCCTTTTTATGGTTAAATGAGAGTAAAGGGATCTGTCTGTAATTGCTTTGAAAGAAATTACAAGTTGGAACCACATCCTCTTTCTGTATGAGCAGTTTCTCGAATGGACAAATAAAATCAGGCCTATACTTCCAGAGAGGAAGTGTTTGTGTTACTTTAGTAATAGTCTTTTGCAAATATATTTAGCAACTAACAGTTGGGATTTCACAAAGTTTGGCAACACAGACTTGAAGCGGTAAAAAAAACCCTTTCTAAATGCACTTGTGACTGAAAGATAAACACAGAAAACAAATTTTCTATGGGTCTTGTTTTGTGTTGTAATAAAAATATAAATAATCATCTCACTGTTTCGTTGCTCCTTATTGGGTTCAGGAAGGACACATTCTCGTCATTTCCAATTTCAGACAGAATGAAGGGCAAATGGCTGTGGTTGCGATTCAGTTGTGCGTCCATGAAATACTCAAAGTTGAACAAGTGTGCAATGATGTGCACCGCTGCAAGAGGGAAAAAAACAAAACAAAAACAAAAACTGTTAAAGTCATTTCAGAAAAGAGAAAATCAAAGTATTGTACACTACAACCTGCCAGTCAGGATGCTAGGAGGTCAATGCACATGCAAGTAGTGACATGATTTTAATCCACAAGCCCCAAAAATGAAGAAAAGAAAAGGATAAAAAAGTAGAATCTAAATTCAACTAGAAATAAGGTGAAGGTAGAATTGCACCAAGGTTTACCTTTAAATCCCCTGACAAATGAGGTTAGACAGGAATCTCTATGGATCGTTATGTTTGTAGATGATATTGTAATCTATATTGAGAGCAGGGAGCAGGTGGATGAACGTCTAGAGTGGTGGGGGTTTGAATGACGGAGCATCTGTGTTTAAATGAGAGGGACGGTGAGGTTACAGAAAGCAAAGGTGGAGAAAGTAATGGTCTTTGAGTACTTGGGGTCAATAGCCCAGTCTATGTAAGAGGTCTAGAGAGACCTTGAGGTAGAACAAACAGGAAGTTCATCGTTGAATCTAGGACAGGAGTCTGCAACCTGAGGCTCCGGAGCCACATGTGGCTCTTCTATCCCTACATTGTGGCTCTTTGGCTTTGAATAAAAAAATCAAAAATTAAATAAATGTTTAGTTAGTTCTTCTTCTTTCTCTTTCAGCAGTTAGTTAAGATAAGTAAATATTCGTATATTCTGTTGCACAACAATGTCTAGTTGCTACTTTTAGTCAGTGTTCCTGAAGTATACAGTTCCATTTACATGTATAGATTTAAAAAAAAAATAGGATTTTAAACTAATGCAGACATCTTTAGTTTTGATAGTAAAATGTTAAATGCTCACCAGTCATGACAGAAAATGCCATGTTTGACTTGATTTTAAATTCAATCTGTTCACGCAGGAGGATCTTATTTGACACAAGGTTGTTTTGAAAGGAACATGTTTAAATATTGTACATATTTAAAAGCTACCAGTTATAAATGAATGGCTAAATGGCCCAAAAGCATCAATAGTTACTGTGTGGCTCCAGCTGCGTTTTGGTCTGTAAGAATCTGGACCAAGTGGCTCTTTTACCGTTAAAGGTTGCAGCCCCCTGATCTAGGAGGACATGAGGGTGGTTGGTGTGAGGGAGAGAATGTAGAGGATAGTATTAGACAAAGGGCGGATGATTCACTAAAACAACATCTAAAGAGGGAAGCTGAAAGACAAAGAAGACAAAGCTCGGCTACAAAAATCCATAAAGGATTTCTACACACATTTTTCCATCCCAGACACTAAAAAACCTTACGGTTGCCATGGACCCTGACCTTTAAATCCTCCTGTTGTTGAATTGTGGGTTTGAAAGAAGGCCAGAAACCATAAGCCATGACCGATTACAGGCAACGGCAAGGGTTAGGGCCATATTACACATTTGAAGCAAGTGAGACCCCACTAAGTCAATAAACATGCTACATCTCAATTAGATCATGGATTAAAAAGACCTGCTTTTACATATATATATAAAATAAAATGCTTTTTAATTATGTACGATCTACTACTCCATGCCATCACTTTCACAGTTTTTAAGTTGTTTTTTTCTTTATTTTCATGTTCTTGGTACCCCCAGTTAGCAAACAACACAAAGGCTCTGTCCGAAATTCCCCCCTTATCCCTTACTACTAAAAAACTACAGTGTGGGACACCGTGCTCACTGCATTTGAATATGACGTCACAGATTTAACAAAGTGAAAATTGAATCAATGTGAGTGTTTTACAATTACTATTTATGAATCCACTGTGTTCTGATGATGACATATTTGATGGTTTATTAGAAAATACAAAAATCATTTTTTTTGATAATATTGTTTAAATGCAATGCATTGTGATATATATTCACCAATCTAGTGAGTATTGATGCACTGGGAAATTTCTAGAGCACTCGATTTTGGAATTGTAGATTCAGACAGCACTACAAAATGGCGCACGCACTATATAGTGTACTATGTAGTGAGAAGTGAAGAAATTCAGACATAGCCAAGTGCTGACAAAACTGGAGTGTTTAAGAAATACTCACAATTTAACCCCTTCATACCACATGTGGCTAGTTTTCCACGTATCATTCAGGACCCCACTTAGTTTACAAAGAAATGTTGAAGAAAGTGATTTAATATAATTGAAATTCAGACATGACGGGCTTAAATCTGTCTAAACGTATAACAAAAAGACATTTGCTTATTGAACGGGATTTCTATATTGCACAATGGGTGAAATCACCAGTGTTAGTTGACTTCATTCATTAACTTGAAAATGAAATTGCAAGAGTGGAGGTGGAGCACCCTACAGCTCTATCCTGCACCCCCCTTTTTTTAAACAAAACAGATGGACTTGGGGGTGTTTTCTTTCTTTTTTTTAAGGGGATGGGGCATTACCTGTATGGAAGGCAATCATGTACGCCACCAGCTTGTGGAAAGTGAGATTACGGTCGAGTTGACGGGCTGCTGTTCGACTGCAGCACTAAGAACAGCATCAACAACAGAAAGTAATAACACAATAATTACGATTACATAGAGGATTTCAGTCAGGAGGTAACGTTCCATCTCAAGGGGAATGTTTCCATAGATACCTGGATGGAGCCTCTGAGGAACGACAGCAGGTTTCTGCAGACTGGCAGTAGAATGAGCATGCAGTTGAAGTTGAGGCAGGCGGCAGGAGCTCGAGCCCAGGAAAGGGCGTGCTGGTGAAGAAGCATAAACTAATTTAAAAAAAACCTGAGTGGAAACATTTTAAACCTTTTTGCCCTTTTCTTTTAACTTTTTTCTTACATTATTTTCTGCAGACTTTCATCATTTTGGTCACATTAACTAGCAATGCAAATGTGTCTTCTGCAGAGGCCATTTTTAAACCTGAATATCTCCCGACCACTGCATACTCAATTAACTCCTTTTGGTACCTACAGGGGACATTTGGGGCTTTTCAGTGATACCTATTTTGTAAGGGTGGGACTCTGGGAATTGTAGTTTTTGGAAGGTTTAAAGAAAATTTAACTGGACAAATGTATTTTCTCTGGTAGAGGATAAGATACAGTTTAATTAAGCCTTTAAAACAATAAAAGATTAAAAAAAAAAGGAGGTTTCCCCTTTGATTAAAATCTAAAATATGATACAAAGATGCAGAAAGTAGCAGATCAGAGGTTGTTCCTCATCTCTATATAGATTTCAAACAGAAAGTTGTCCAGCTGTGCAGAAGCCCTCAGACCAGCAAGGGGTCCACAAACAGACCATTCCTTTCTCACAGATTTTGGCATTCTGGGAAATCTGTTTAGTCTGAGTCTTCTTTGAACTAACCCTTTTCATCTCTCTGTTTTCCATCAATATTTTAGTCACCAAAATGTGTTTGTAACTACGTTTTATTCTTCTCGGTTTGAGCTAAACTGTGCTATTTTCAGAATCATGTCATCTGTAATTGATAGATGTTAAAGAGCTTGTGTCTATGTTAGATGAGTTTAAACTAGTGTCAGAGAAATTTTTGAACTCACAAACAATAAAAAATGATATAAAAATCTGAATTCCCTGCAGCGGAAATAGTTCTGTTGATGGCCTCTGTATTCTCCTGCAGATGCAAAGGTAAATTAAAGAGGAAGTTGCTGATAAAGTGAGTGTGCCGCTGAGCCCAGCTGCTCATGTGAGGCCGTTACTTTGGAAGACTTTCTGACAGCTGTGGCTGCGTTTAAGAGGAAATGAAAAAGACCAGCATTTATGTTTGGATCCACCTTTTGTAGCCCTGAAAGGGGCCAAATGATGAGTGAGCCCCACTCACCCCCAGCAACACCCTCGTGTAGAACCACCTCTCCACCAGGAAGTTCATGTAGAACTGGACGAACAGGTATGCATTGATGCCAAGCCACACCAGCTGCAACACGAGAAAACTGTTAAAAATCGTTTGATGACACAAAACTCACATTTATGTATAGATATATGTATATATATAAAACTACAGATATAATTTTTGTAAAAACATCATCTCAATTTTCATTTTTTGTGGCTGTTTTGAGGGAAAAAATGGTCTAAGATAAGGTAAAATGATTTTGAATAAAGTCAAATTATTTTATTTTTTTAGTAGTAAGCTGCATGGTTTCACTTCTGGTGAAAAAATTAGCCCTCCAAAAAGCTGCAGAAACAGGTCAATTTTGCATGCAAATCACCTTCCTCAAAAAACTAAAATCCCCAAATGCTTGATCACAAATTGAAATAATTTCTCAATTTAAAGCTTGAAAGACGATTTTTAGAAAAATAAGAGATAGAAAAGAACTTACAATGACGAAGATGGAGAGTCCCTCGTTGGCGACAAAGTTCCCCATGATGAAGAGCACTAGTCAAAGGGAAGCCTGGAAGTGATGAAGCAGAAAGAGGAGAGCAGAGGGCGCCTCTTATATACCTTTTTGTTTGCAGAGAGGAAGTGGTTGCTGGTGACTTTCCAGAGAGGACTAATGGCTTCACCAGTAGATTTTTTATTAGCACCACAGCGACAAAGCATTTCAGATTAACCTCATATGCTAAAAACGATCTCTGATGCTCATTTAGATCATCAAAAGGGAGATGTGGAGAGGCTTGAAGATGTGTAACAAATATTTTAAAGTGAAAGTCTTTTAAGGAACCACTCCAATGAAAGTATTTTTTATGTTTTAACAAGTTCTAGTGGGCTTTTTCTAATGATAGAGGACATATATGAAGAAAATTCATCTTAAAATTGCATTTCTGAGTATTTCTTTATTTAAAGTATGAATCAAGAGCAGATGAAAAAATGCTGTAAGAAATATAGAAAATACATGTAGACGACTAGATGCTTTCTTTTTTCGCATCTGAGCTGGTATCTCGATCAAAACTGTACGGCTGGAGGGCTCCAATATTGCTTGCCATATTTGTTGCACCGATAATGTTAAGTTGGAAGTATGAGGGACTTTAAGCTAGTGGGAGAGGAGGGGAACAGTCCTGCCCAAAAGTCAATTTCTAATGAATTACTGTCATTCTGCAAAAACAATCTTCTAGAAAACAACACAGGTTGTTTGATTTTGGGCTAAAAATGTCATATTCCTAATTAAAAGACCACTAAGGAATGCTTGGACAATAGATCAAACAATGATAAAAATGGGACTTTAACAACCAATGAGCAATCAATCACGGAGGATAAAAAAACTGTTTCCACATTTGTTCAACTTTTCAGGACCAAGACCCTCAATTAAGTAAAATTCAAAACTTTCTGCTACTTAAAAGTGGATTAAGAAACGTTTCTGCTTATTTACTGGCTAAAAAAAAGGGCCCATCAACAAAAATGGTAAATGTTTATCATCTCCTTTTTTACACTGCAAGAACAGGCCCTTTATAAAGTTACCCCATCATTTTGGTTAAATAGGCAGAACAAAAAATCTGCCAATTAGGTTAGAGAAATGGTCTTTTTGTTCTAAGAAGAAAAATTCTAGTCACGAAAATTTTTTTTCTCAAACTAAGATTATTTAGCAATTGGAAATCCTTTTTCAAAAGATTATTTTTCCTTGAAACAAGATTCTTTTTTTGTTTAAGATTCAGTTGTTGCAGTGTAAGCTTATACCGTTATTTAAGATGCTTTAAAAATTGAGCCTAAATGTGGATTTTCTTCAGTAATGACATTATAAATTGATTTCATGGCTACTTTGTTTGTTCTAGTGAAATATTTTCATGGGTGTGTGTATGTGTGTTTTTTTATCTTTGAATGGGGCACCTTGAATTAAGAACTCTGTAAAATCCTCTAAATGCTCTAGAACCAAACTTATGCTAAATAAAAGTAGAAAAAAATCATAGGGAATGGGGGCAAAGTATAGAATCATAATTAACCTGTGTGTTTTGAATCAAAACAAAATCCAGCGTTTGCCGTTGAATGCTCACAGACAGGAAACGAAAGGATGGAGTGTTTTGGAGGGGTCGAAGGTCAAGCCCTGCAGCTGCATGTTCCGGGTAGATAACAGGAACTGCATGGTTTAGGAGGAACTGCAGGCTGATGGTCATGAATTTAAGCGGGGGGTTGCATATTTCTTAATGTGAAGCAACGTATTAGCACTGCACATTTCCTGTTTCAGGCAGCGTGCACAAAAGAAAAAAAAACACCTGAAACTGAAATCACCTAAGTTCTAAAAACTGTTCTTTTGGACAGAAATGAAACAGAACTCTTAAAGTAATTTAAAAGATGGCCTTAAACATTACATTTCAGTGTTGATCTTTCATCTTCTTCATTTCCTGCCTCATTTGTCGATCTACGGAGGCTCACTAGTGATCTCCAAAGCTGCTTAGAAAAGTTCTTGAAAGCTCCAGGACTTAATCTCGTGGCCTGAAATGACTCAAACATTTTTTCCTTTTTTTTTTTTTTTGCTTGCTGCATATGTCGCATTCTGAGAACGCTCAGTGAGGCTTGAGGGGTTTATCATAAGATGTTGGTAAACTCCTTTAGCCCATTAGTGATCTGCGGTTGAGATTATTGGTTCTGGGAAACAAATTGTGGGCACCAGGGAGGGTCCAGAAGGATTCAGAAAAGGGGTTTCTGGGGGAGGTTTTTAAGATATTTTGAGGCTATTTGTGAGCAATTCAGGTCAGTTTTATTTTTTTTAAATATCAAAGGAATATAAGCATTTCTAAAGGTTCAAGGTTCAAAAAGTTGATTTCAAACTTCTTTCAGGCTTTAAGAAAAAGATAATGCAACCTTTTTGTCTTTTTCAAAGCTGCATTATTTTTTTAAGTTTTGACCTTTGCAAAAGGTAATTTAAAGTTTGTTTTTTTAAGGTAGCCTCTTATTTTTAAAGTAGGGTTGGTTTTTGCACAGCCTATAACCGACTAACTTCCTGTTTTCCAGATGTTGTCAAAGTGATTTCAAGGGCTCTTTTCCAGAATTCTTGTGCGATCCCTTAGTTGCTGTATGTTCTCACTAATGTCACAGACTTTAAAGAGACATTTACATAACTGACTTTTCCTTTTTCACATTTCCATGTGACCAGATTTTCTCCTCTGTTTGTTCGGAAGCGTTTTGAGAACAATAAAGCTTTTACAGCTTTAATCTCATGCCATAATTCATAGCGGGACTTAGAGAAAATGCAATGATTTTCTTTGTTTTGGGGGTGGGGTGAGTTTCTATCTGGGTTTAGTGCTTCTGCTTTCACTCAGCACAGAAATCCAACTTTCACTCCGGATTACAGACGATTGTCTCAGGGACATAATATCAGTGCTTACATCACATTGATTGGAGATAGATATTAAAAAGCTGTGTGTGACGTACAGTTGTTCTGAAATCTTTCCTCTTGCACAGGAAATGAGAAAGGCAGCTGTTCGGTCTCTCCGAAATTGTAATATTACTGCTCGCGTTCATGTCCTAAAGCTCCAAAAAGATCTCTTAATATTTAGACGAGCATCTTCATGAATAACGGCAGGATTTTTCTGCAACTTGGCAAGAAAAAATACAAAAAAATAAAGAGAAAACCACTTAATGAAGTGTTGAAGTGGCAGGATTTTAAAGTATCAGACATTTTTAGGGTTTAAACAACTACCAACTAATTAAGAATAAAAACATACGTTTTTTGGGGAGCATCTTTCTTTGAGAGAAATCTCTTAACAAATGTGAAATTAATGGAAAAATATTTGTTTTGCCAACTTGTGTCTTTTAGTTATAAAGTCTCAACTATTTTTGTTGTCTGCAGCAAATTTCTTAAGCCCAAAAGTTTGAGGAAATCTTTTAACTTGATGCATTTTTTCAATACCTTGTTAAAGTTTTTTTTGTTTTGTTTTTTAACTTGTCCTGTCCAACAGCTGCGCAGACAGATGAGAGCTGAGGGCCTCTTGTGTTGGACAGATTTTACTTTAACAAGAGGGGTTATTAATCTTCAGACAAACCAAAGGTATGTCTGGATAAACCCCTTTTGTAATTGAGGCCAAACTTTATTAATTTCAATCATGTCTGAAAATCTTTGGTGTTGGACCGGACGGAAAAGGAAAGAGGGGAAGAAGAGAGAGGGACGATAGAGAGAGGGGGGGTAGGGGGTGATAATAGGAGGGGAAGGGGGATAAGACCATGAAGCAGCATAAAGCAACAAGTTTACTGGTTGTTAATCATTATGGTAAGGTTCAAATGTAGTACAATAAGGGCGGAGCCTGTCCACACACACACTCAAATGTTATAAACACACCTGCTAGCTGCAAAAAATGTCCACCTGTCGACATATATACAAAACAGATAGTGTTCACACGCATACTTATGCCTTAAAACCAACTAGTGTGAAATATTTCAGTCATTCAGTCATGCAAACTGTTAGTGCACTTGTTAAAGTTTTTCAAATGTTCGTTAAGGTCAGGGCCAGACCCTGAGATGTTATGGAAATGACGGGTTTGAGAGTCTGTCTGGGTTTGTGATGACACCTACTGATAAAAAAACAAAAGTGCAGCTCAGAATTTACATAACCCTTGTGCTATCTTAGGCACTTTGACATTGGGAGTTGGGTCATCTAGACCCACTAGACAGTGCGCTGAACTTTTTTCTTCAATGATTTGTGATCTTCACTGGTGTCCATGGATTACATGAAATCTTTCCACCTTTATCCACCTTTGTCATGGTAGAGAGCACACGTCAATGGTCATCTTGACCACAAGGGTGAAATCCCTTTCAATGACCTTTGACCTTCATCTGGCTCATTTGTTGGAACCCACGTTTTTCCTTTTCAACTTCACATCAAAAACATAAATTGAATATAAGAACATTTTGAATTATGTCAGAGTAAATCTAAAATAGTAAAATAAAATAAAAATCATAACTAAAAAAGCTTTGGGCATGACATTCAAAACATAAAAGGCAGCAAAAAATTAATTTAAGGAATCAAATTTTTGTCCTCTGAATGTCATGTCCAGAACAAAAACAAAACAATAAAAGTTGAAAATTGATTTTTGCAAGACATGTTGTCTTCTGATGTGTCATTGTGTTATCACACTAGAGGATTGCCACTGAAAAGTTGGGAGAAGAAAGAAAAAAGGCAAAACGGTAATATGAAATCAAGTAGAGGGCTTCATGCAAAGCTGCATATGAAGGTTTGAAGAGATGATAGAGAGAACAAGAACATCTTTTAATGAACAATATTTAGAAACAAGACCCTCCAATGATTAAATTAAAAGAAAAATTAATTTCAAAGATAGTTTTGTTTTTCCACCAAATGTTCCGTTTGTTTTTAACAATAGATTGTTGGTAAGCACACATTTTTGGAAAAGCTGCGTATCAGTGAGGCATTTTGGTGACTAATCAGTTTTATATCAATGAGTCGTTTGAGAGAGGGTCATTCTAACCCTAAAATTTCTTAACCAACAATTTTCAGTTTTATTTAGTCATTCATGACTGAAAAAGATAGAACTCTTAGATTGGATTTTCAGAGTAAAAGCCCGAGTGAGAAATTCAACAAAAGAGATGCTATCATACAGAGCAAAGGCATGTTTTTATTTGAGTCATTTGTGAGTTTTTTTTTGTTGTTGTTTATTTCTTTTTTTAGGAAGAAAATGGGGTGCAGTCACCTTTATATATAGCCTTTTTCCTAAAAATGAATAAAAGAATGGTTGCATTAATCTCCTCAACGACTGTTTTCCTTCTTTTTCACACCTTAACCAGTGACAACTTAAAGAGACAACCAGCTAAAATAATCTGTAAATGAAGCGCTTGCTGTGACCACGACATGCATGGGTGGAGCTTTGTGCAGTGGTTCATCGCCGTTTACAGCATTTCACCAGCAGGCATGCAGCTGGGGTTGTGGGAAGAGAATATGTTTTATTCAAACAGAACAAGATTGAAGTTTAATAGCAGAATGACACACAAGAAGTGACAGAATGAGTACAAGTAGTTGCAGCCTGTAATAGACCAGATCTGTCACTTTTTATGAGACTGAGTGGAAAAAAATAAACCAATGTGGCCCATTTTTATTCCAAAGCACTGATGCCTATTACTTACATTTGACTTTTTTCCTGCTTCAAATAAACCTTAAAATAGGACTCTCTGATTAAACAAGATATAATGATACTGATGATACACAAGGATTGTTTCTTAGTTTGTTGTTATTTATGGTTTTGTCATGTTTTGTGTCATTCACAGTCACACGTTCATTTTTCTCATGTTTCTTCATTTATGTTACTTATCTTTAGGGTTTTTAAATGTCTGGTTTTCCGTTTATCCTGGTCAGACCATCTATTTCTTTTCCTCTTTGTTTCATGGTTGTGTGAAGCTTTGATTTATTTCATTCTTATGGTTTCCACTGTCAAGCCTGGATCCCAAAACAAACAATTCCTGAGATACACAGTATACTGAGCCCTGACTTTGATTTTTGTTTTTTTTCACACTAGATAAAATCAGTGTATTTTTTTGCATTTAGCTGAAGTAACTGAAAGTATCCTAAAATAATAGTAAATCAGGCAAGTAAAAAACCAAATACCCCCAATATGTCCTCTTTAACCCTTGTACTATCCTAGGCACTTTAACATTGGGAGTCGGGTCATCTAGACCCACTAGACTGAACGCTGAACCTTTTTTCTTCAATGATTTGTGATCTTCACTGGTGTCCATGGATTACATGAAATCTTTCCACCTTTATCCACCTTTTTCATGGTAAGGAGAACACGTCAATGTAAGGGTGGGGACATCTAAGATAGCACAATTAAAGGACATTTCTAAACTTCAATACCTCTTGATGACTGAATACTACTGAATGAACTCCTATTGGTACATACGGAAGACATTTGAGGCTTTTCATTGATACCAACTGTAAAGGGGTGGGGCTCTTGAAGTTGTAGTTTTTGATTATCATGATCATGATTTCTGTATTCAGAGATGAACAGAGCTATGACTCAGTTCAGAAGATGTTCTTTTTTATTCTAAATTTAATTTAATGTTTTTGTAAATTTGCAAAAAAACACCAAACATTTTGGGTTTTTTGAGTTTTGGGGCCAAGAACAGACCCTTGTGGAGCTAAAATATCCAATTTTATTCAGGGTTTATGAACGACCCAACTAAATGTCATTGTCTATCTTAAGTAAGTGACATTTAAAATAAGAATAAATGCTAAGGGAGTCACTGTTCAGGGTGTCCCCTGCATTCATCCAAAAATAGCTGGCATAGGCTCCAGTAACCCCCTGACACCAATCAAGTAGGTCTAAAAGAAGCATGTATGGAGGAATCATATCTAACAGAGTTCTTCTTTTTCTTACAAAATGTATAAAAATAACAAATCTAATCAACTTTAAGAAAAAAAAGTAATACTTTGTTTAATATAAAAAAAATACCTTGCTAGAACTGTAAACTATTTTAGAATTTGTCAATAGCTAACCTGGTCCTCGACCATTCTGGTATGGATATTATACGTCTGATTTGCATATTTGGTTTGACAAAGGTTTTATGTTGGATGCCCTTCCTGACCCAACCTTCTGCATTTATCCGGGCTTGGGATGGGCACAATGAAACCCTGGCTTGGGCCCCCTTGTGGCTATGTTTATATTTGTTAGTAGTTATTCTGGATTCATATAAGATATACTATATGGGCTTTTGATGGATTATCCGTTTACAGGTAAATTATTGTTGGATGTGTTCAACCAGCCGGATGAAGTCACTCATTTATTCTTTCATTCCAATTATGGAAAAAAACAATCTTTTTTTTACTTCTCCCAATATCAAAGAATCAGATACAAAAACCTGGGAAGGAGCCCTGAAGTGTGACATGCCTGCTTTAAAGTGTCTGATACCTTTCGGAGTGGCCAAACCAGCTGCGGCTGCACACATGAAAAGCCCAGACATCCTGACAAATCAGCTCAAATCTGCATAAGAGGTGATAAAGTAAAGTAGCTGAGCTGATTTCAGCATAAACGTTTCTCACTAAAAGCATTGTATCACAAAAATATGTGGCCAAGAGCAACTAGTTTCAAATATTTCTATATTTTATCAAACTCCTCTCCTTTGCTCCACCATACCCTCTGCTTCTCTTTTTCAGGCATTAGCTGCATTTCACTTTCAACAGTTTTCCTCTGGGACCTTTGGATGTTTTTTTCATCCCTGACTGACTGCATTTTCTGGTCAAGAAACAGACACTGAACTAAATAGCAAGAAGGTATTTCTCCATGAATGTTTTTAAGGTGAAAGTGCTTTGGAGAAAACTCTGTGCTGCTAGCTGGAGCTTGTTTTGTTGGCCTTCTGACTTTGATTTTTTTAATGGTTGAGGACTACTGGTGTTTTCTGTTGGCATAATTTCGCTTTTGATTTCCAGGGCTGCACACATAATTCATTATTATACATTTATATTACATACATTTACAAGCTTTCCTGATTTGATTAAGATTTGAAAACTGTGGATATTTGAAATCAAACATTTTATCTTTTGATCGAAGAATTATCACAAAATATAATAATTATAACAAAAATACAATACAATACCATAACTATATTAATGTAAACTCCCAGATTAAAGTGAAACCCCCACAGGGGAGTGTCAGCGATTCCAATGAAGAAGAGACAAATTAGAAGAGTAGAATGAGAGAATTGAAGATCATTAGTAATTTTATAAATTGCTGTTTCAGTACTCTGGTGGAAAATTGTTGACAGTTTGCTTGGAGGAAAGTCGAGAGGTAACTGTGTTTTTTAGAGAAAGTGAATGTTAGACGGTTATCGTTATTTAAGTCACAGGGATCCAGGGAGAATGTGACCGGTTGAAAGAGAGACACCGATAACAGCCATTTAGGGTGGGAAGAAGGAGAGGCAAAGGCTATTTATGAATTATTTCACTACTGAAGTTCAGGAAGACAACAATCAGCTTCTCACCCGTGTTAGTTTTGGACAATCCCGCAACTCATGAACAAGTTAACCAACAGAATCCTTCAGTTTCAATTACCACTGCAGTCAGCGCAGCAAAACCCCCTCGCTTCAGTTCAGTGGCAGGCACTATCTCCATCTTCAAGACTAGACATAACATTTTACCCTTTTGAAAACGCCCATGCTATCCTTAATTCCTTCCTTCAGCTCTGCTGTTATGCATCCAGGCTGCTGGGAGTCATTCTTCACTTTCAGTTTTTGCTCTCTTTCTCCCCAGTGGATATAACTTTCCTCTCTTTTTATCGTCTCACAGCAGAGGTTTTGACGTTTTGTTTCGTTGTCTGACTGTCCTTTTTCTTTCCTCTAGACTTCTACCAGCAATGGACCATGGTCGTTCTTATTCCACCTGGTACTGATGGACGTTTCTAGGAGGGGTAATACTCCACACTCACCTACCTGTGTGCCCAAAATGGGTCATTGCAGTGAAAAATCTTTGATGCAATTGGTAATTGAACCACTGAGCCACTGGAAAACGGTTGCAGTTAATTTAATTTTGAAAGAAGAAGTACATTTGAACTTTTTCTTTGTTCGAGGGCCAGTTAGTTTAACTGCTTGTCATTTCAAGACGACCTAAGAATCATGGGTATAACAGGTGTGGTTGTTTCAAATGACGCTGCAGTAAATGGGTCACTTTCCTCAGGCCAAAGGCTGCTGTCTCCTTGGCTGCAGCAGGCAGAGCTGTCACTCACACACAAGGTCAGATGTGATTTAGAGCTGGGGCATGGCAGCATATGGTAAAAGATGAAATCTGCTGAAGTGGTTGAATGTTACAAATATGATTGCGCAGAGGGTGGGATTTAGACAAAAGGCCCTCCATCGATTCCAACCTCCTAATCTGAAAGGAATGGGATTAGATTAAATCTGTTGCAAAGCGACTGTGACATCCAGCTGACCCATTTTACAACGCATAATCGAAGAGTGCAGAGCGTTGCTGCTGCTCATAAATATAGATCCCACACAGGTGAAGTTTGTGGACCCACAACTTCCCATTAAGGCTGTCCTCCTGAGAGCCACTTCACTATGCTGTCACCCCTCTCACTGACAGATGCACAGGAATTACTGGCGGCATCGACAGGAAGAGGCTGAACAAGTGAAAATGTCCTCACACAACACTGAAGTCACTTTATCCACTGGTATTTTAATCAGAAAAAGAATTTGGACTAAGCATTGTACCTGCAGCTTCTGCTGTTTTCAGAGATTGTCATGTACAATTCTGAAAAGTCTATCCTGAAGGGTTGGGTTTGTCCTGACTTTTTGGGAAAAGTATATTTCATTAACCTTATACAACTATTCATGTTATACATGCATTTCTGAGACCCCGATATCATTGGCATTATCCCAATTGTCCCTAAAAACCCTTTGCAAATGACTTGGTCCATGGTTTCTGTCCTGTAGTTTATCGTCATTCCACTAGAGGCAGAAGAGGGGTTTTTACTTGTAATTTCAAAATGACTGCTTCCATGAACTCTTAAAAACACTTGTGGTGGTAAAAAGTTTGGCTAATTTTCAAAACTTTACAATAAAAATTATTAATCGGTTAACGTTCATTTTGGTAAATGACTTGTTGTATTGAAAGAATAAAAAATGCGTTGATAATGAATTCTTAATATTACACTTACATCGTGTTAAAAAGGCACTCTATATCTCATAAAAAATGATAATGCTAAATTTGTTGATTTAATCAAAGCATTAAAAAAACCTCTCTATTTAAAAAAAATGAATTTTCTGTCAATTATTTGATGTAGTGGGCTTTACAGGGCTTTTAACAGAATCCCACATTGTTTTTTCTTGTTATCATCACTTCTGTGGCCAACAGTCAAGTTTAGGAGAGATCCCTCATTGCATCACATGAAGAGGTCTTCTACATCAGAGCAGAATCTCTGCTTCCTGCCAGAACCAGTTGTTTGTCTATGGAACTCTCTGCCTTGGCATGCTTCAGACATTTTCTGTCTGGAGTGCTTTAAGACACTGTAATTTCCACACTGTAGGGCGCACCTGGATATTAACAGCCCTGCACTTTTGAGAACCATTTTTTTATTTATATTCATGGAAGTTTGAAGTGTGATGACAAATATTTGACCTAATCTCAATGTCAACCTTCATTCACCAGTTGATGTGTACGAACCGTTGTCATACAGAATAGTGAGTAAAAAAAAGTTCCCATCATGCACTTAGAAAAATGTCACAATATCTGAAAAAGTGAGCAAAGATGTCAGCAGAATGTGTTTCCCTTTGAGAACAATTGTAAAACTAAACCAGATATGTGGCTGGCTGTGGTGCAGAGGTAGAGTAGCTGACATCTGATTGAAAGATTGCAGGTTTGAATCCTGCCCACTTGTAAAAATGTCCCTGCATTTCTTATAGTAGCTGCAGGCTGGCGGCAGCATTGGGTAGAGCAGCAATGTGTGAATGTCTGGCCCCGCCCCTCCTAGATTTGTATTACATCTGAACCTGACCGTATTGATAAACATCCAGAAACGTGTTGCTTTATGCTGCTTCATGGTTTACTCCCCCCCTTTCTATAATCACCCTCCTACCCCCCCCCCCTGTTGTTAAAGTAAAATATGTCCAACACAAGAGGCCTTCAGCTTTCATCTGTCTGCCCAGCTGTTGGACAGGACAAGTTTGAAAAAAGATAAAAATAAAATAAAGAACAATGTAGCAGCAGCTACCCAAGTTAGAGCGGGTGAGGAAGGGGACGCAAGGGCGGGTAGTGTTTGTGAGTTTAATTTGTATTTTTTTGTGCTAGATTTTTTAAAATGATTATTTTCTTTATTTTTTTATATTGCACTTAATCTATACTACTTTTGTTTATTTTATTTTTGTTTTTCTAAATGTATTTAATTTCATACATTCATTTTTTTCATATCCTTTCTAGTCCTAGCGCTTTGTCCTTGCTGGTTTTCAGCTGGTTTCCAGCTTCGTTATTAAGATCATTTTTCATGGCAATTCTCCCACAAAGAAGATTTAAGCAGAATGATTAAAAATAATAATTTGGAGATTGTTCTTGCAGTGTTCTCTGTCCACTCTGAAAGTAAGTGGCTCATCTTTTTAGTTTCTGGCTCCTCTCTCTACTACCCCTCTCAGCCTTTGTGTTCTCCTTTTACTCTGTTCGCTCCTCCTCCTCCTCTTGTGGAGATGAAAACCTGCTTGGCAGCCTCAGTCTCACTGCCTTGAGGAGCAGCCATCCCTCGCCATGGCTGCCAGTCCAACCCCCAAACATCAGCTCTCATTTAAACACCTGGCTGCCTTCGTCTCTCTGGACTGCTTGATGAATCATTCAGTGCAGGATGCTCTTTGGCTAATTTGAGTCATGCCTCTCAGCTTCAGGGAGCAGTCATGCTGTCCTCATTGGTTAAACATCAGCGGGGAGTTTTGTAATGAACTCAGAGCAGTCTGATTGTTTTGTGTGTTGTCTTTTTCAGGTCTCAGCTGAGCAGAGCGGATCTGAAAGTGAGTTCTTCTCACAGTTCGTGAGGCTGGAAGCTGTGCTGCAGGGTAAAGGTGTTCCAGGCATCATTACAGTCAGATGGATGTGAGTCACACTGCAGATCAGCTCCAAAATGCAAAAAGCTCAAGATTAAGTCTGTTCTTAGACGGTGATCATGATGTTATTGTAAATATATAATATAGCATAAAATTAAAAGTGTAGATTTGACAGCATTTGACCCATCCCCTGGGGGAACAGTGAACAGCAGACGAGAACAGTTTAATGGTTAAAAGGTGAGAGCTTCTTGAGCTTCACCTATTGCGCGCTATACTGACTAGAGAGCGGCATTTGGCCACCATGCGACAATATCACTTGTACATCATAAGTTGGTGTAACTTACATTATCCTTACAAACACTTTACGGTACACTAACCACATGCTACCCCGCACTCCTTTTAAGATGCAGCCGTTCCTCTCTATGACCCTGGACGACTCAAAAACTTGTAGCACCCATAAGGTCAACCACCCCAGAACGGGTACATGTGACTAAGGTCTAAGTTGCAAAAACAGAACATGGGATTTTGTCACATGAGCAGAATTTTCTTTTTTTGCACACACACATTCACACACTGACGGCGGGCTCTGCTGACAACCACTGGCACCAACATATAACTACCAGGAGCAATGTGGGATTCGGAAGTCTACTCCTTGTGCCATCCTATGACCCCACCCTTACATTGACGTGTTCTCCCCACCATGACAAAGGTGGATAAAGGTGGAGAGGATTTCATGTAATCCATGGACAACAGTGAAGATCACAAATCATTCTAGAAAAAAGGTTCAGCGCACTGTCTAGTGGGTCTAGATGACCCTACTCCCAATGTTAAATTAGCTGTTGTTTGTTTAGTGCAGCTCCATACCACTTGGAGGTACAAGCGTGTTTGTTTCATTTGCATAACTATTTCTGGCTTTGTTGTAATTGAATTGATTTAAGAAAATAGGGTATTTATTTATGTGATTAAAAAAAAAACTTGTTTATTAATCAACCTGGAGTTTTCAGCATCATTTTTAGCTTTTTAATTTTGTATTATACCATTTATGGAAACAATTGCTTTCTTCTGCAATATTTATTTTTTTCCTATGCTTATAGTTTTTCTAAAACATGTGTTT
Organism: Oryzias sinensis; assembly: GCA_037389245.1. Classification (NCBI taxonomy): domain Eukaryota; kingdom Metazoa; phylum Chordata; class Actinopteri; order Beloniformes; family Adrianichthyidae; genus Oryzias; species Oryzias sinensis. Next base: position 15,940,226 of record CM074510.1, read on the forward strand.
TTTTGAACTAGTCTTTTTTACACATAGTATTCTTGCACTTTTTAAAAATTTGCAGCCATAAGATAAGAAGGCTCTTGATTATCAATAACCCTGGGGTTTCAGTATCTTTTTATCCTTTTGTCTTTTTTGCAATTCATGGATATTTATTGCTCTCTTCTGTAATTTTTTTCTACAACTTATAGATTTTGTTCTGTAACTTGTACTTTTCCTGCAACTTAGTTTTTCAACAACATGTTTTTTTTTTAAACTCGCGGATTTTCCACAATTTTTTCTGCCACTTATGGTTTTTCTGCAATGGAACAAGCTTGCGGCTTTACAACGGTAAGGCTCTTCTGCAGCGTTACACTGATCGCTACAAAAACCTCTGCAAATTAAGCAACAAACAGCTTGAGCATTTTTCCCTCTTTTTCTTTTAAATAAACCTCAGCTTCTTCAAATGGCATGTGACTAAGCAATTAGCCCTTGTGCTATCCTAGGGACTTTAACCTAGGGACTTTAACTTTGGGAGTTGGGTCATGTAGACCCACATGACAGTGCTCTGAACCTTTTTTCTTCAATGATTTGTGATCTTCACTGGCGTCCATGGATTACATGAAATCCTCTCCACCTTTATCCACCTTTGTCATGGTAGGGAGAACACGTCAATGTAAGGGTGGGGTCATCTAAGATAGCACAAGGGTTAAAACAACCACCTTCTTCAGCAATTACGCCATCACCATTTCAGCAGGAAATGCTATTTTTCTAGTTCCTAATCTAATTTTCCACTGAATATTTGTAATCTGTAAACTTTAACTTCTGAGAAAAATAACGATATGCAGATGGGCTGTCTACGTGCAAAAAATTGGTAAACCCGTACCACGCAGATATGCAACCCAAAAACCCATGTGACTAAAGCCGTAGGTTGTTCACCATACTGGCACACAGTTGACCATCGTTTAGCCGTGTTTAGTCTTCACGAGACAAGATCTCCGTCCTATGTCATGACCTGCAAAGAAACCGGAAAATAAAAAAGAGAAAAGGAGAGAGGTTTCTACAGTTCAGATTGAATTCCTGCTGGGGGTTCTCCAATAGATGCTTTTCCTTTCACGTAGGGAAGAAATAGCTTGACGTACATCAAGTGTAAAAGACATATAAGAAATCTTAAAAAGCTTTTGTGCAACAACCTTGACCGCTTTTGTGAGACAAAGGAAACTTTTTTAGTCAGAAACTTGAAAGGTTCAGCATTCACTAGGAAGGTTTAGGCGCTGATGAGACAGGAAATTTCTTTAGCCGTTTGGACTAACTTCCTCTTTGCAATCACACTATTGCTTCCTATGTACTTCATATGCCAACATCATTCTTCTGCTTTTCAACCACACACTCAAGAAACTCATTCATTTAGATCCACCGATTTAGCCCTAGCCTTTTATTAATGCCAACTGCTTAGCCGTTGATAAAAGGGCTAAGGGTTGGGGGTAGTACACCTGTAAGAATTGAGAGAGTCCTTCAGAAATTATTCTTCAAATTCATTCAGTGGTGCAGAACAGAAAAGTGGGTTTGTTCAGTTCTTGCAATGACATTAAAATTCTGCACTGTTGTCTTTCTACTAATGCATATGAACTTGTCCTTCTTTCATGGCGCAAATGCTGATTACACAAAGAATACATTTTTACCTACAGGTTTTTCTTTAACAAAAGCCCTGTGCTGGTCATGCCCTGCAAAGGGAACAAGGCACGATGGATGCAGTCAGTCTGGATGGACCATTTTTTTCTGAATTGATTTATCTGTAGAGCAGCTTTGTACGTCCCCACATCCATGCACATCAGTGAAAAAAAAACAAAAAAATCAAAATACAGTTTTATTTAATCTGTGTGATCAGTGCTGGAAGATGGGTTAGGACAGGCTATAAACACAGACTAACAACATTAGCCTGATGGACACAAAATCCCGGGCCATGAAACCCTGCAATCTGCATCTTGGCTGCACGTAAATGTCCGGGAATAACGTCAGTCTCTACAACACAACTGGAAACACAAGTCCACGTGATTGAACAGTTTCTAAGGACTGAGCGACATTTATTTCTGCTTCCCCAAACTCGCTGCGGGAGCTGGCGGCTCTCCTGAGTCCTGCAGCCGCTAAGCCAGAGTGGCGGAACGGTCCGCAGTCTGAATTCTCCCACACATAACAAAACAAAAAAACGCATACGTAACAAAGCATCCTCCTCCCATCAGACATGAAGTTATTAATCCAGCTGTTTTGCTCACTCGGGTGCCAGTGGACCAAATGAGCGTCAGGGGCAAGCGCTCCTTCCACGCATCTCCCAGGGCGTCCGCAGAGCAGCTGGTCGGTCCCTTATGAGCTCCAAGGCTTTCTCTCAGAAAAAAACGTCTATGCATGACGTAAACCAGAGCAGTAGTGACACACGATCGGAATGACCGTTTACATGAACAACAATCGTATAAACGATCGGTATAACCCACCTATCTCGATCGGAAATAAATTTTGATCGAAACGAGTCTGACCGGGGCAGAGTATTCCGAACGGCGCGTTTACATGACGTATTTTCTTTACGATCAGGCGTTCTATCCGATTACTTTTGCCCATATAAACACGGCTAATGACAGTGCGAACCCCCAACCTTGTAAAGTAACACGTTAAAAAAAACAGTCTGACACCACTACATGTTAGCCGTGTTAGCGTGTTTACAATAACACCCAACCTTTTATGCAATCGGGAAAAAAACAGGCTGCAAGTGCTACAAATAGCGTTACTGTAACGACGCACACTCCCAACCTTGTAAGTAACGTTTAAAAAAAAACAGTCAGACACTCCTACATGTTACTAAATTCAGAATAATATAAAGTGTATGTATACCTGTTTAAGTTAATTTTTTCAACATTTTTTCTCTATTTCACAATAAAACACAAATAATTTCTTCATCTTTTTTCCTACCTATCTCTCTCTCTATAGATTCTTTCTTGATCTTCAAAGGGGAGACCAAAATTGTTTCAGTATGATGTCATCATATATGTTTACTGGAAGTTCTTTGCTCCTGGCCTAATACTTCCAGCAGCTGATTTGTTTATCCTGGACATGGGTTCTTCATCCCCTAGTTCACCTCCTGCATCCTCCTCTTAGGTTCCTGCGCCGGTTCAGGGCAGGTGTGCCACAGGGTAGGAAACAGCGCCCCCTCTGGTCACTCTGATCAACGACCTGAATCTGTTAATGTCGATTTGAGGCAATAGTTTTCTTATTTGAAGTAAATTTAAACATGAAAATATTTATTTATGGAAGTTATTTTGATTGAAGAAGTATGTTTTCCTGTTTTATCATCACGTGATCACTGTGTTAGTCTATGGTGTTTTGTTGTTAAATGTGACGTTTTTTATGTGGTGTTTTAGCACTCCTCGGCGGAGCGGAGGTGGTCCGGCCCTGGGGTTGGCGGTGCGGGGAGGGTCAGAAGCTCCAGCTGGTGTTTGGCGGATGACGCGGGATCAGGTGGAAGGAAAAGCTCCTTACTAAGGGAGGAGGGGAGGCAGGGCGGCGGGCAGAGATCGTCAGCTGACGGCGGGGAACGGCGCGCTTGTCCTCCGGCTGGAGACAGCTGATCGCGCGGCTCCAGGCGGACCTCATCCCCTGCAGACCGCGTCAACTGAGCTTTCTGCTTCCGAGGAAGCGCGCGCGCGCGGCGGAGAAGCTCCGCAGGAGGAAAAGGAGGAGGAAGATCAACAAGCGGTTTACCTGCGCTGGAGGTCAGACCAGAAGGATTCCTCTAATCTAAGCCTGCGTTTAGAAGATGAAGAAGTTCAGGTATATTTGAAAATCAAAGCTACACATTTGCAAACTTTATTTCCCATTGCAGCTGAAAACACACTGTTTTCATTTGTCTTTTTATACTATAAATTCAAGATCTGTAAGAATAGGTGGAAAGTTGTTTGAAAATCAAAGTCATGCTTACTTTCTGTCATACATTTCATATATGTCAAATATTTCTTCGTACTTTTTTTAGTTACTATTACATTTCCACGCTCTCATCACTAGTTTTAGCTGCAATAATAACTTTGCTTTTGATTTCTGCTGCAAAACACCAAAACAGTTTGATCATGCTGTCAGCGGGGCTGATGTTTCATTAAAGAAGTCTGTATGTCTGAACATTATCTTGAAAAGCATCAGTTTCAGACTTTTGGCTGGGATTTTGTGTTTGTGTAGTATTTCCTGTCAGATGTAAAAATATGATAGTCCCAGCTCCTCAGATGAGCCATTTTCTGGGAAATCAGAACTTTTTTTACTTTTTGTGAGACCAAACAAGTCAGTGATGCTTTCTGTCTTTTAATTTGTTTCAGTGGGAATAAGTACAAGCTGGGACTTCTTAAAGAGATCCACTTCAAAGAAAATGGTGTTTGTCGCATTTCTCTTATGATAAAGGACATATAGTTGCATTGTTTTGCATTGTTTTGCTGGGGGTGAGACTAATATGTGATTTTTAAAGATTTTAAATATTTTTTAACGATTTTGAAATGAGATAAAAGTCACATATAATACCAGGGGTGAGACTTATACGTTATTTTTAAACGATAAATATTCTGATGTTTTTGTTTAATTTACCATCAAAAACCGCTAGAGGGCACTGTAGATGTGTGTATCAGGTTTACTACTGACAGTAACACAGAAGAAGCACTGCTCAGTCTTAAGCTAGGACACACGACATGCAATCAAGAAGGCAGATTTTTCAACGCATGTTTAGCCCATGGTGTTCACACTGGATAATCAGGGAGGAGCTTCTTCTTCTTGTTTTAAGAGGCTTGGTGCCAAATGTTGAACGGTGAAAATCGCACAAATCCTGCTATTTCTTTCGTAGCTCTATTATACTTTATGAACGACTGATTGGTCCAAGTTAGACTTGGTTTAACTTGCAATGAATGTTCGATGGCCGCACGTTTTGTCTATAAAGCCTGATATCGGTGGTAGAAACTTGCATAGCTATGCTTGAACGCAGAAGCTCTAAACAAATGTTTACTTAGACTTTTCATCGGAAGTGGACGTTTAATTGTGTGTTGCCAAGGCAGGTGTAGACGTCGCTTGGCGAAGATGTTCAGAAACTTGGCACTTTTCTCCCAAAAATGCAACTTATAGTGCAGAAAATACAGTATTTGCCTTATTCAAATTGTTGTTAACCAGGAGCAGGCAAAAAAAATCTGTTTAAAAATGATTGTATTTGTAAAGATACAATGGGCGGAGCTAAAGCTCCCTGCTCTGCTCCATTCTGATGTATTCCTGTACGTCTTTGTTTTCCTCATCTGAGCTGGCATCTGGATCAAAACTGAACGGATTGTTTGCCTTTTTTTCACTGCTAATGTCAGGTTGGATGTTTGAGAGGCTGTGCGCTAGCAGGAGAGAGTGTGAACAGAGAGCTCTCAGTTATTGGTGATGCAGAAGGGGGCGGGGTTGCTCCACACTAACTTTACCGCCTACAACACAGAGGTGAATAATTTAGCTAACAACTGCATAATCATAAGTAAAAGACCACTGGGAACGCTTTGATAATAGAACAAAAGGTGATCGGAGTGGGTCTTTAAAAGAACTTTGTTGGTTTTTCTTGAAGGATTTTTAATCTTTTTTCCCTATTTTGTGTTTTTTACTTGAAATTGATGCCTCTTAAGACTCAACCTGCCTCTACACACCCTCTCACACACCTCCCACCATGTGTTGCTGCAGATAAGAAACTGTAAAAACTCCTTAGTCTGCTGTGAGACGCTTAGATAAATACCACGTCTTCAGGAAATACTTTGAGCTCTGTTTTGTAAAGAGCTGCTAACTGCTGTTTATCCGAGAGCAGGTTTGTTCAGAGCAGATCTTTAATTTATTTGCCTCATGCAGACTTTAATCCTGTCCTCACCTTCCTCAACCCTCTCAGCCTTTGAAGATGTTCTTGCTGCGGTGCAGACGGGTCAGATGATGTTTTTTTTTTTCTGTCTCCAGAACAGATTGATCATCCACATGCAAAACAGACAGAACTGCAGCTCACATTAAAAATTTAAAGTCAGTTCTCTGATCGTTTTTCTCCATGAGACTGTGGATTTCTCTGACCTGTTGATGCTCAGGTTGAGGATTTATTTATGATTGGAGGATAGGAAAGACTTGCGTTTTGGTTTTGCACATTATTTTGAAGACAATTTTCACCAGCTTATAATGGTTAGGGCTGGCAATCCTTCCCTTTTCAGTATGTCTTTTACCCTGATTTGTTGACCTTTGACCTTAACTCAATTGCAAAACTTTAAAAATTTATTTTTATTTCTGCTTTTATACTTGTTTTTGTATTTTTACTTATATAATTTTTTTCCTTATTTATTCACCCACATTAAAAAAAAGTATGTTTACTTTTAGACATTTTTGTATTTGTTTATTCCCATGTAATTTAGGAGGGCGAGACTATATTATTATTATTATTATATAATATATTATATAACTTTATCCACAATATCCACAACTTAGCTCTAAAACTTGTCCAGAGCTGCACAGTCGACTTTCCGAGAGTCAGACTTTCAGGATCATTAACTTGTCAACTAAACACTTGGAACAAGAGGAAATGAGTTCTCTGCTTCGTGGTGATGCAAAGAACATGCTACAAGCTAAGTTTTGTGAAAATAATCCTTTCTTTTTTGAGTTTGTTCTAAAGCACTGGCTTCTTCCCACAACCACGAGTGGACAGAGACTGTTAGTGCAAAAAGCAATAAGAAAAAAACGATAACCTCTCCCAAATTCAAAGTAAAGTCCTGATTATTGTTGTTCTGGCAAAAACCTAATGTAAGCAAACCTAAATGAGGTGTAGTGGTAGTGCATATGCACCAGTTTATAAAGTTGGACAGTATTTTTAAGGAGACTTTTATGGACTTTAAGACGTGGCGGACAAATAAAACAAAATTATTTACTGGGACATTAATAAAAACGGTATTTCATAAATATAATAACATGATTGAAATCCACTGTGTTTTAGCAGCGTCCTTGTAACATTACAGAGCCAGTGTTACGGCAAAATCTGTGACCCGTCAGATGTTGTGCTGAATCCCCCCATCACCCTCATGAGAGCGCTGCATCTTTTATGTTGATGATGTATAATAACAATAATCCAAAACATTATACTGTTTTTTTATGATTTAATGTAAAATGTGATTATCTGGAGGAGGAATTAAATCTGTTCTTTTTTTCTCAGCATGTTTGAATTTGAGCTTATAGTTAGATGACAATAAAGGCATGTTCATACCATTTATATATTACTTTTATGCAATATCTATTTTCTTAAAAAAAATTCAAAAGGTAGAAGGTATTTCTGTGTAAAGCCCTGTTAAAACTTGGCCAATAAACAATATGTTTGGCTGGTCTGTGTGGCCGATATATTAACAAACTAAAAGTTTCAGCCCCTGCATGTGTGGAAGTATTACAGTAATTTAAAATCTGACAAGAAAAACAATTTTTGTGCACTGCAAATTGTGCAGAAGGCATGCTCAATCTAAGACTAAAATAAACGATAATTCTTGAGAAAAAAAATCAACCAAGGTCAGACCTGCACAGCAGTAGGTCTAAAGTACCAAAAGAAATTCTGAGAATTTGCTTTTAGTTTCTAGTTTATTCACAGGATGTTGACAAAAATATTTGGAAATTTTGTTTGTTCTGTAAAACTTGAAAACATTAGAATTTATTTGAAGAATTAATCCTTTGTTTTTAAATGGAACCGATCAAGCAATGTAGTATTTGTTTAATTATGTTCTCTTTTAAAACTTGAAAGCCTTTGCTTTAATTTTCAGTTTAGTTTGTAATATATATGCCTTTTTTTAGTTATCTAAAAAAAACAGTTGTGTTATGTTCCTTCAGAGCATCTGTTATGTTTAAAGTATGATAGGAAAAAATATTTATATTTAGACAAACTGTTGATGACTACACATTTCTCCTATGAGCAGTGTTCAAATCTGAAAAATATAGTTATTTGGTTTATATCGTGATAATTATCATTATCGCCTGATGTGAAAAAAACTATATCGTGACATAGAAAATTCTATATCACCTAGCCCTCTTTAGCGTATAATGCCTAAAGAGGTGTTTGTTTATACTTCATAGAGATTACATGATGACAGAGGCCCGATTGCGTCAGACGATTTCTTCCGCTAAGTCCAGTAATTTCTGATAATGGGTGTGCCATGGTCACTTATGGAAGAAAAAGATTTTTGGTCATTATTATTATTTCAATCTTGTTATATTGTTAAGTTGTTAAATCATTTTTCACAAGAAGTGGTCTATTTGAGACAAGGTGCAACGCGTTGTCATGGTAACGCCTACAGAACCTGCACCGACCTTGCTCTGCTGCTTGTTTTTGTCCAAGCGGCCATTACCTTTCAGACAAAAAAAAGTTAATCCAGATCATTTTATCCTCTTCAAATATTTGCTATACAGGTGCAGTGTGGAAGCAATCTGAACCCAGCGGCTGAGTCAAATAATTCAAAATCTCAACAATCCCATGCTCCCAAGTCGATTAGGAACATCGCCTCATGATTCCCGTCTCTAGTTCTGTGATTTACTTTGCCTTTTTAGTACTAGGCTACCTGGTTCTATGAATGATTTAAGAGTGAAAAGGAAACAAATCGTAACTGACTGTGAGTTTAATTTAACAAAAAGGAATTCTGACATTCACTAATGATGATCACGAAAGGCCTGAACTGAGAAAAAGTAGAAAAAGTGGCCAAAGTTTCAGAGTCACTCAAATAGTTTGCAGAACTTCCAGATCATTAGAAGGTAAAAAAAAAAATCTGCAGAAGTTCACAAGTTGCATTTTCAGTTTTGTTTCCCAAAAAATGTCTACATCTGTGTTTTACCTTAAGGGCTCTTCGTCTAAACCAGAATGCTGCATATTTTAAGACCCGTCTGGAACCAGATAATATATTTATTGTGCTCTGATGCATCAGGCTGCAGAGCTCACAGAGAGAGTCTTTTTCTCCCCTCACATGACTGCGTATGTTGGGCTTGGTCGTGAAGTCCAGAAAAAGATCTAAGCAGCGCACATGTTTCGCAATCATGTGTACGGAAGAATGAAGTCATTATCTGATGGGTTGCAGGGGCTGCTGGGAGTTTCCATGATATCCCGGTTGCTCCGTTTTGTGCGGAGCTTCATGTCTCCCGCGCTGCGGAGTAGAAAATTCATTTAACCACAGACATTTAAGTCTATAGGGCTAACCGCGTCATATGACATTTAACATCATGTATTCATTAAAAAGCGTCTCAGAGAAAGCTGCAGGCAGCTTGTTTGTTTCTATTCTTTTCTTTGGCGAGCAGAGATGATCTAATTAAGTGCACACTCAAAAGGAAAAACAGGTCAGAAGCTCGTCTGTTTCAGGACTTAATACTGGCATCGGCGCTGTTGACTGTATTCCTTTCAAATGAAAGTGACACCTTTCTGCCACCAGGGGCTGCAGTTTAGATTTTCATGGATGAGTTCCATCATGCCAAAAAAATCTTCAAGCTCATATAATATTTAAAGGTTCCATCAAATTATCTACATATGACAGATTATTGTTCTTTTAAACCAGCTTCTTCTTCATTTATCCTAACAAATAAGATGATGCCTAACAAAAAAATCACTAAGCCGTGTAATTAAAAGCGTTAAAATTCACCTAAAACCCTCTGGAAATTTGTAGGACGCTTGCACTTCACCGCATGCACAATGTTGCCATGGCAATCACTCAAAGTTATGATTAGGGCCCTACATTTCCCTGCAATCTTGACAAGTGGCACCAACAATCTAGTTTAAACATGTCACTGCACACAGTGTTTTTTTTCTTATTACATTGCAATCATTTCCAGTCTTGTCCAAGACTCAGTCTAAAAGCTCCAGTCACAAATGCCAAAAAACCACGTGTGGCCACCTAAATGCCAGTTTTTCAGCAAATTTGGCAGGTGGCCGGTAGCACCTGTAATCAGGCGGCGACAGTCGCATCTTTAGTGCGGTGGTAATGTTCACTCCAATTTTAATGTGTCTGTGCATACACAACTGTGACCCCCCCCCACAAACACACACACACACGCGCTAGACCTCGAAAGCTGTTCTTTTCTCCTTTTTTTGCGAGGTACTCATGTAGATTAGGTGTTCACAACTCATGTGATATTTGCACGTAAAATGAGAAGGATGAGCTTGTTTGAGTGTTTATGTAAACGTGTAAAACTCAGGGGAGGGAGGAAAAAAAAGGAATTGAAGAACGGTTCCCAGCCGACCGGGAGTCCATTCCTATTGTTCAGGTTAATGAGGCCTTCAGGTCGTTCATGAACGCCACATGTCTTATGAATTTGATACTGTGACTTTGTTTTGATGTCGCTAGTAAAATCATGTATGGAAGTAGCATGTCATTTTATTTTCTAGTGCACTGAGAATGTGCGGGCAGTGCACGACTGTGCAAGCATGCAGGAAACATTGCCCCACGCTACTGGGCGGCTGGCGGTGGAATCTCTGAATTATGTCATGAACTCAGACATAAAGACGTGTTTACCAACACCTTTTGTAGAGCTCTTCAAAATAAATCAACCGGATTACTCAACATAATTCAAGTCTTCCATGTAGGGATCAGGCTAAAAATGTTTGACAGTAGCTCCTCCTACATGCGACATCAGACTTACTGACAGACTTTTGGACAAGTATCGAGCAGCAAATTTGACGCACATCAAAACAGAAGCAGTGGACAAGAATTTGATGTGTGAATCATGTTTAGTGTGAACTAGAGGTAAGATCTTAAGCCCAAGCCCGAGCCGACCATTACGTTCGGGTCGGTTCGGGCCGGGCTTCTCTCTCTGTCTTTTTTAATAAATATATTGTAATGGCTGCAAAGAAGCTCCTTAGGCTGGCGGTTTTCAAACAGTTCTTTATTAATCCTGTACGTCAGAACGGTTACGGCACGAACCGAAAGGCACAGCAAGCTTCTTACTCAGAGGGAGAACGTTCACCAAACGCACACACACACACACACACACAGGTAGACCCCGCCCCCTCTATCCCACCAGTCACCAGCCCACCGTTGATTGACATACACTGTGGTCCAGCAACTGGCAGAAAGAGGGGGGCGCCGGACACCCGCAGCTCTGCGCATGTGTCGTGAATGTAATATTCCCTCTGCAAGCCCGCATCTATTTTGTTTATTTCTCCGCATAATGAAGCGAGTGCGCATCAAGATCTCTCTTTCTCTCTCTTTGTTTGGCCTCTTATTCTGTGTTCCAGCATTATTTCGTTGTGCAAATGCATTTATTCTATGCCACAACAGCGAGCTTGACTATGCGCGCGGCTGCAGCGACCACTCTGTTCAAAAGAAAATAACTTTCATGATCATAAAAATATGTAGATTATTTTACCTTTAAGACATCTGGCGTTTTTTTTCTGCCAAAAATACTATGGGATGAATTGAAATTTCGGGTTTTCTTCGGGCTTGGGCCTGCAAATCAAGTTAATTGGTCGGGTTCGGACAGGGTTCGGCTTTAATGCCCGCGGGCCTGTGTCGGGTCGGGCTGGATTTTTTGGGCCCGATCTTACCTATAGTGTGAACGTAGCATTCACACCAAACTATCCCAGCCACTTGTGGGTGAAAGCAGAGAGAATTGTAAGAATTGGACATTGGTTTGTTTTCATAGTTTTCTAAAGGCTTGCAGTTAGCCCTGCAGCTCCTTTTCATCTCAATTTTTCCACCTAAACATCCTGAAAATAAAAAAGTAAATGCTCAACCTCGCTACACTGATCTGTGAAGTGGAGATGATCACATCAATTGGCTAAAACCTGGAGTTGAATTCTTGCCACATTACCCTCAATTTACCCATATGAATAATTTGAAGGCTTTTAATCCCTTACTGTTAGCAGTCCTCAGCATTTAGCTCTTTGTGAATTGTTGGTTTAAATAAACTTGTATATTAAATGCAGTAGTACAGTGTTTGAGGTCAAATACTAGCCAAAACTTGCTGCCTTTTAGACCCAACAACAAGTTTTGTTCAAAACAGCAGCTGTTCTGCTGGCGGTAACCCCAAACCAAGTGAGATGGAAGAGATGTGGAGCCTATACCAGCTTCTTGTGGGTGAAGGCAGGGGACAACCTGGCCAGGTCACCAGTCTGTCGCAGGGTAGAATGTCCACAAACACACAGCCATTTGCTCTTACATTCTCACCCAGGGACAATTTAGAGTTGCCAATTAACCTACGAAGCATGTTTTTGGACGGTGGGAGGAAGCCGGAGACCCCGGAGAGAACCCACGCATGTACGGGGAGAACATGCAAACTCCACACAGAAAGGTCCCCTGTTGATGTAGTTTTTCACGTCCCCCAGCTGGGACTTGAACCGGAGGCCTTCTTGCTGTGAGGCAAGAGCGCTAAAAACTGTGCCACCGTGCAGCCAAATTAAAACATGAAAAACAAAATAAAATTCAATGAATCTCAATCTAAAAGACTGATTGATAACTAGTTTTCTCCCACAAGAATTCAATTTTAACGCCATTTCTGTGGAAAAAATTTAATATTGGGTGATCTTTTGTCTGTTGATCTTCCATAGGTCTCAGTAAAATATTAAATTCATCAAAAGTGGCCTTTGCAGGTTAACTTTTTATTAAGTCGGTAATCAGCCAAGAAAATTAAAATCAATGAAGGTTCTAGCACCAAAAGGTTAAATCTGTTTGAGCAATGGAGTCATTCTCATATAAAACTCCACAAAGCTGCAGCTTTAGATAATCTGAATAAGGTCTGAATAAGGTCCCAACTGCCCTTACGGGTGGAGATGGGTCGTCTGCAAGCAAAAAATGGGCACACCTGTGGGTGGTCAACACAAAAGATCAAGGTCATAGACTGTTTGGTGAACCTACAGAGCGAAAATGTTCATGCACGCTTTTTTCTATGGGCATTCTGCGAGCGACAGGTTATAGCAAACACTTATACAAATGCAGTTTGTGTGGGCGTCCTACAGGCACTTTTGTATCACCTGGAGCATTTGCGTGTGGTCAATAAGAGGCAAGTCGCACACCTTACTAACAACTAGAGTGTACCGTTTGGCCATCGTATGACAGCATCACCCGTAAGTCATAAATGCGTGCAACATACATAAGCCTTACAAACACTTCATGATACATTTACCACACACACAAAACATTGGTATGTTTCATTATATGACATCCCTAAGGATGCCACACGAGCCTTAAGGGAACTGCAAGACACACCTGGATCCCCCTTCACAATGCAGCTCTACAACCCTGGACAAACCAAAAACCTGCGACACGGGTCAACACTCATGCCACGTGACGGAGGCTTTTTCAAGTTTTTTAATTTTCAAACTCTTCTTTAATCACTGAAAAAGTATTTGGATTCTTAGAAGTTAAATATAAGAAATCTCTTAAAGTTCTTAAAATTCTTACAAATTTTTCTTGACCTGACCAAGGCCAAGCTCCTCCTACAAAAAAATATTTTCTCTTTGGGCAGAAATACTCAAGTTAAAGTGTTCAGTTATCAAAAATGACCGGGGGAATCCTGGCTGCCGCTGTTGCCGTGGTGGGGGGTCTTGGTGTGGGGATGGCTTGGTACTTTCCCTCTTTCTTTTTACATTCAATCATCCACTTTAGAAGAACATAAATATCCACTCGACCACAGGTCCTATCTCAGAGGACAGAGGACTTTCTTGGACAGTCTTGATTTGGGACACATGAAATGATGGGTGTACCTTAAGGGCGGCCAGAAGTCGGAAGCGGACACAGGAGGGGTTGATGATCTTCTCAATGATGAAACAGGGAGCCAGCTTATGGGAGGTAGCCTGGGTGGGGATGTTCCGAGATGAGAGCCAAACCCTCTGACCAGGCTGGTACGTGGACCCCACCACCCTGTGGCAAATGGCAATTAGACAGTTGCTCTCCCTGGTGCGCAGGAGAGCTGCCCTGGTCTGGTGCCAAATACGCTGGCACCATTTGAGATGGTGCCATATCGAGTTCCTGCGACGGAAACAGAGGTGGTGAGTACCCGAGGGAGACCTCAAACGGAGACACCCCTGTGGCTGAGTACTGGTGATTATTATGGGTGTATTCGATCCAAACCAGAAACTTGGACCAATCCGCGGTGATTTGAGCCGCCAGGCACCGAAGAGCGGCCTCTAACACTTGGTTAGCTCTCTCCGCCTGACCGTTGGACTGAGGGTGGTATCCGGAGGTCAAGCTAAACGTGGCGCCTAAAGCAGAACAAAAAGCCTTCCATACCTGAGATATGAAACAATGTCCTCAGGTATTCCATGACGGCAGAAGACATTCTGGATGAGGATCTCGGTCATTTCCGTGGCTGTGGGCAACTGGGGAAGTTGAATGAAATGAGCGGCCTTAGAGAAACGGTTAATGACAGTGAGGATGATGGTGTTGCCTTGAGAAGTTGGAAGTCCCGTGACGAAGCAAGTCTATAGCAATGTGCAACCAAGGACGACTCAGTACGGGCCACGGTTGCAATAACCCAGAATTAGAGGACTTAGAAAGTGTGCAGGTTTTTGAGGCAGCGACGTTCTCTCTAATGTCCTTCTCCATGGACATTTCACGGCATTTCAGGTTGGAGCCGGAAGTTCTCTTGAGCCAATGAGGAAGCAGAAGTGGTCACGTTACTGGGAGCGGTAGCTGCGGGATTAGCGGAGTATTGTCCCGTTAATTCCATCAGGGTTTGAGATATTCCGTCTAGACGTCGAAAAAGACCCTGTTGAGCCGAGGCCGTCTGGATTAAAGCATTGGCCTGGCGACCCAGAATGATTCTCTGCTGGGAGACAGTAAGGCGGAGTCCTTCCGGGTCAGCTGGGTCTGGAGTTAGGCCAGTTCGTTCTGTCATGATATGTATGACGTAGCAGACCCAGATGCTGGAACCCGGAAGAAAACTCGGGATGATGTTAGAACATAAGGATTTATTTTTCCCAAACGGGTAGGTACAGGAGTCTTTTCGAGTTCGTAGCCAGAAGAAGGATGGTCAGTGGCTGCAGTCTTGCTGCAGCGGGAGTTTCAACGTGGCTGGAGAGGAATTAAAGCGGGAGTCGTGGCATGGCTGGAGTGTAGCGTGGCAGAAGCCGTGGCGTGGAGTGAATCGGATGAGGTAGCTCTGGACAGGATTGTTCCAGGTGGACACTCGTGGAAATGGACCTGAGGGCAAGGCGAGGAATGAGGTAAGTACAAAAGTTAACTTGAAGACAAGACAAAACTTGACGACCAGACTAGGCACCATTAAGAGCAATGAACTGGCGATGAATGCTAGAGCTGGATCTCCTTAAGTAGGCTGGAGGTAGATGAGGCGAGTGTCCACAGCTGGTTCTAATCAGGAGAGCAGAGCGGGGGGGGGGCGCCAGAGGCACCATGACATTTTTCTCACTTTTATCCTCTTCGAGGACTTCTCTCCATCTTATCTAATGGTCTGGATCTCTAAAATTCAACTTTATTGGACAAAAAACCCACCTTCATCAGGAAAAAGTTAACACTTTTCTTGTAACCCTTGTGCTATCCTAGGCATCCTGAGAGTTGGGTCATCTAAACCCACTAGACAGTGCGCTGAACCTTTTTTCTTCAATGGTTTTTGATTTTCACTGGTGTCCATAGATTACATGAAATATTTCCACCTTTATCCACCTTTTTTATGGTAGGAATAACATGTCAATGTAAAGGTGGGGTCATCTAAGATAGCACAAAGGTTAAATTCTGTTTCGGCATCTCATTACTTTCCCTGCTGACCATCAGGATGCACAACCATCTTATTAGTATAAAAGGTGTTTGTCTTTAACCTTTTTATTTGTTAAAAGCAGTTTAATTGCCCTGTGGTTGCGATAGAAACAGCTTATTTCTGTAAGTGAATGTCAGCAGCTCAAGTCACTTGGGGCGCAGAGACTTTGTGTTTTCCTTTATTGGGGTGATGTTTTTGCGTCAACACGCCGGTCGTATTCAAGCAGCAAACACAGAAAAAATTGTGACGAGAGAAGTAGTTAAAAACACATAACTTTATTGTTTACTCCGGTTCCTGCACTACAAAATAACCTGAGCTACTGGGATGTTCTCAAGAAATGGGCTAATCTGTGCAGCTCTGTTGACATGCGACCCCCGCCAGTTGCTGCATTAACACCCGTGTCTAATCTGCTGCTGGTGAACTTCTGCCTCGTGGACGCTCATTGTGTGCTCACGAGCACCAAGTTGTTGTTGATATGATGGCCCGTTATCTGTTGGTTAATTTGCAACGGGATATGTTGGTGGGAGATTATATAACGGTGTTGGGTGTTTACGGCAAACATTACATGTGACTCCTAGTGGATCGAATGCCTCTGTCTGCTCAGATCTGCATTTCCTCTGTGTGTGCGGATGTTTGTGTGATGCCCGGGGCAATGCGGTGGGTGGAGGCTCAGCACTGCCCAGCACATCCTCCAGATAAGACCTATCTGCACATGGCGGTTGATGTCAAGGCCAGAAAGTGCAGCGGCATCTTACTTCGCCATCTCATTGTGGCCTGGCCTTTTCTTCTCCATGACTACCAGAAAAAGCCATAACATTTGCAGATTGGGGCTAAAGGCTAAAAGCTTGCTTCAAACATCCAGCATACTTTCAGGTAAACTGACAGATTGCAGCAAATAGTGTTTGTAGATGAGTTAATAGCACTATGTGATTTGGAAGCTCAAAGTCCCCAGGAAGATCCTGAATGTTTAAGGAATTCTTTTCTCAAACATTTCTATTCTGAGTTTTTTAATCCTTGGACACAAAAGACCCTAAAGAGGTGAGTCTGTTGCTTTCTGGGAATAGGTATAGAAGCTTTTTTGTTTCCCTTGATCCGAACACATGATGATGTCTAACTACAGTAAATGGTTTTGTGACTTGTGGTATTTTAAATTTTTTTTCCTTACTTGAAGTGATTTGATCAACGTGTCAAGGAGAGTTTCCACTGTCTAGTGGGGGCTTCAAAACCCCCCTGAAATTAGATTTAGGAGGACAGTCTGTGTTTGTTTTGCGTCACTGTTCGGGTTGTACTAAACAAATGTAGCTTACTGCTATGGTGGCAAGGTGGGGTGGTCATGTAGATTTCATCCAACCTTTATCTTTAAGAAATATTTGACAAATAGGAGAGACAAACCAGTAACTGTCTAATGGTTACCTGTTGTTTGCGGCGCCACCTAGAGGAGGCAGGAATTAATGCTGGTAATGCTGTATAGGTCAGGGGGTGCAACTTATACCCAGGTGCGACTTATAATTTACAGTTTCTGACACTAGATGTCACTTTTTTCTTCACAGTGAACCTTCAAGTCATTTCAACTAATTCCAACAAAATGTCAGAATTCTCATTCGTTAGCAGTTTAGAAAAGTATTCGAAACTGTTTTTTTAAAGTGTTTTTTGTCCAAAAAGGAAAAAAAAGGAAAAATTCCATAACATGCTCTTTCACGTAAAGTTTTCAAGGCACATTTGTTTATATCAGATAATTTAGTAAAAATTATTTTTTGTAAATCACTAAAAACATGTTAAAAACACACGTCATCTTTAAATGAAAAGCATTCTTGTGTCGCAATGTCTGTGTAAAAATGGAGTAAAATTGTTTTTTTTTTTGTTTTTTAAACTGTAATGTGCTCTTTAACGAATTGTTGTTTCAAGGTACATTTGTTCTCTGACAATTTATTTACATCTCCAGTTTCTAAATCCTGAAAAACAAGCATGCCAGCAGGCCCAAAGGAACACATTGCTTCTTGTACAGACTGACAGTCAAATACAATCATGGTCTCTTTTTTGCGCGTTTGCACTTCGATTAACCCTTGTGCTATCTTAGATGACCCCACCCTTTCATTGACGTGTTCTCCCTACCATGACAAAGGTTGATACAGGTGGAAAGATTTCATCTAATCCATGGACACCAGTGAAGATCACAAATCATTGAGGAAAAAAGGTTCAGCTCACTGTCTAGTGGGTCTAGATGACCCAACTCCCAATGTTAAAGTGCCTAGGATAGCACAGGGGTTACGGTCACTTTTTAAAATTTGTGTGTTGAGGTGTAGTTAAAAGGAATTGTTGCTAAAGGTCAGCCTGCAGCAACACGAGCGGCAGTTCTGCTCTTTCAACAGGCCTTATCTTGCGCTGTTAATTGCTCTTTGGATGTTTCACTTTCACACTGACTCCAAATCATGCATTTGCAGACTTGCTTCCAGGTAGAAAAAATAATAATTTTCATTAACCAAGTGGTTCTATTTAATTAAAATAATTTTGCTTGCTATGAACTTTGACTCTAAGATTCCAAACGGTAATGAAGTTGAGTTATTGCTTATGTCAGTACTTGTGAGCTCCAGACTTATATTTCAAAAACCTGCTCACATAAATAAAAGCCTTATGGTGTCATCAAAATAAATTTGTAAAACATCACATGGCTGTTTGTAAAGCCTTTGAAAAAGAATATACAATAACAAAGTTTTTGATTCTTATATTTTGTAAAAGTATAAAAAAACTTTCTTGTCTAATTCTTTTTATGATTTTGTAATTTTTGTAATTTTCAGTTTTACAGTTTTTTTTTTAAAGTCCTGCTTATAATACGGCTTTAGTCGGAGCAAACAGTACAGGACAGCATAGCTGGTCTGGTTTAGAATACACAAATGTCAAACTTTTTTAAATAAACATCTTGCACATTTATATATAGATTCAGTCCTATGGCTCACCTCATCTGTAAGGCAACGTTGCTGAGAATCAAAGAGCATGTTTGCAGTAATCACCTCTTTATGACTTAGAAATCTGGATTTGCATTTGTCGATCAGATAAAACTGTGTTTGTTAGTTGGAGATTACATTGCCCTGGTTGCAGAAATCCAAGAGATATAATTACAAGAACAAAACAGCAGCAGCAATCAGATCACACATGTATCTTAAACTTTTACAACTAAAGCTGATAAATGTCTTGAAATTATCATGCAGAGTTCATGGTTCAGTTTTTGTTTGTGGACTTGTTGGTAGTAACAGATGATGCTGATGATAGTTGAAGGGGCAGGTGAAATATGGAGCTTTTCAATGAGGCTCCTTTTAACTGTCGCATGCACTTGTACAGGGTTGACCCACATGGGTGCTGCAGGTTTTTGGGTGGTCTGGGCCCGTGGAGGGTCGTAGACAGGAGTGGCTGGATCTTAAGGCCATGTCACACAGTCACTACATAGATTTTGGACATATAGCAGGGATGACAATTAGTGATACGTGAATGATTGTAAAAGTAGGAGAAAAGGAGAAAAGTGGTGGTCTAAACGTGAAATCTTCACAGATGTATCACAAATGAACCACGGTAAATCCCTTGAAGAAATACGAATAAACCACGTAGACATAGAATATGAACTGTGTGATTATTGTGCTATTTATATGCAATTTGTTAGTGATTTGTGCATCGTTTATGTCATTTTAGACACATGTGGAACAGTTGTGGAAAGCCACAAGTTTGCATCTTCAGCTTAGACAACTCATGCACAACTGCACAAGATTTACATAATAATTGCATATAAATACGCATAAACTGCGTAATTTTTAACTTCACAAAAACTTTGAACAATTCAAAACCGGATTCCATCAGCAGACATCTGTGCACATCGACGAATGATGGACCCAAGAAACACTTATGAATTACATACAGTATATCACGCATGTATCACAACAAACTGAAATTCCATATGTGGAACATGCGTAACATGTATGTAGTGGCTGTGTGACATGGCTTTTAAGGGGAGCACAGGTGTGTCTTGAGGGGACAGGCTATTGTTGTATATGCTTATGATGTATGGGTGATGCTGTCATACAGTGTCCTTATGTCGCACTCTAGTTGTTAGTTAGGTGCAAGTACTGGCCCCTTGGCTGCTTGCCCTGTGGGTAGGATTGGAGGAGGGGAGTAATAAAAAAAAAGACTTGCCTGTGTCTCATTAAAAAAATGTATATGAACATTTTATCTTCACTGACTCACTGAGTATTGTGCCCTGTACACGTTTTGCCATTTTTTTCCCCAAATCTAGAGAAGTTTTGACTAAGACTTAAGCCAGGAAGTGTATTTGTTTTGATATTTTGGATAAAATAAAAAGAAAAAAAATTAACAAATGGGTGGAGTAGAATTTCTGATTGTAAATGCATCACTTCAATGCACAGAATTGAACAAATTGGGGAACGCCTCCAGGTCAAATGCAACAAATCTTTCTCTTGGTGCTCATTCGAGACCAGGGGCTCTCTGCACGTCCTTGCAACTTCTTCAGGTTTTAGCAGCTGAGGCTCAAGGGAACTTCTGGTCCTTCCGCTCCAGCATTTGCCACCTGATTTGTGTCAGCACGGACAAGCGAAGCTACTTCACAAGACCGGCTTGTGGCTCCTCTGTAAGCTGGTTTCCTGTTTGCTCTTGAGTGTCCATGCTGTGGTCACTGAGGGATATATTTGCTTTAAATGAGAAAAAAGTGAAAAGAAAGTCACAGAAAAGAAGCCCTTCCATCCTCAAGCTGTTAGGAAGGCTTAAGAGATTCAATTCATTTTGGAAGGAGTCAATATTTTCTGCATCCTGCATCTTATCTTGAGTTAAAGTCACTGATGTTTAAAAATATAAAGATAATTACACCTCAGCAGCACTTCAGAAACATTTTTTTGAAGTAATCCTTGACGTATTAAAAAGCCTTCATTTTGTATTTCAGCAGAGCAAACAACAAAACTGTCTGAATGTGTTAAAATGCGCCAAGCAGGGCTAGATATTAAAAAGCAGGAGGTACAACCCCCTCACCCCCAGGGATCAATATTGTGGTCATATGATCGTAAAATATTATATTAGGAGGAGATCATGAGTTTAGCCTTAATGAGAGATGCACAGAACCTGTTTGTTTGCATTTACAGATGAAATGTGTGATGGGGGTTGGTCGTCAAGGCAACAGGCAAAGCATCCCTGCAGGGCTGCTGATCAGTCGGCGTTGGCATCTCTGCTTTGCATCAGCTCATCTTCCTGTGGGGTTGAGAATGTTTTTGCTTCAAACTTCAGAGGAAAGCGAGCTTATTAATGGCTTGCTATCGGTTTTTAAAAACTAGTTTTTGTTTTGTTTTTCTACCATTGAGAACGAAGCAGAACCTGCATAGAACAAGAGCAGCCAAAAGTTCTATTCAACAGAAAGTGCCAAGGGAAATGTTTCTTAATGCTTCTAAAATGTACAAGAAGCCTCAGAAGTTGGATTTTGTTTGAAGTTAGATTTAATGAAGACAGGGTTTGTATTTGAATAATGCCGATCAAGGCATAATGTATTTTGTTGTTGTTGTTAGTCATGTTTGCATTTTTACAAAACACATAGACTTTTTATTGGAAGTGTAAGTGTAAGTTGCTGTGTAAACATAGCACGACACCTCTAAATGTTAGTTGCAAAAACACTCAAACTTGTTTGTATCTCATACAAAAAACAGACGAACATTTTGACAGAGAGCTGTGTACCTCTCAAAACTGATTTAACATCAGTAAGCAAACCAGTCATTTTTGGGGAAAAAAGGCTTTAAGTGTGTCTTATGTTGTAGAAAATATGGTAATATGCTTTCATCTTGATATTAATGTGTTTCAGATTTTGTGACTGTAGCTGAGAATGAAATTTAGAAACTTTTTTTTGTTGAAAACACTGGTTCCCATGGAAACAACTTCTGTGCATGTTAGCCAATGATTGCTTATATTATCTTTGATTGAATCATTTCATAATGATATTTAAAGTCATTGCAAAATGTTTTGGTCTTATTCTGAAAGTTTGAGCTGTGATAACTTCCCGGACTCCTTGAAGTTTTGGAACCCCTCTGGTCATTCAGACATTTGAGGTCTCAGGCCCAAGTAAAATCTGCGATTAAGACCTTGTTTTAGACAAGTTAAAAGCTACAGTTCTGAAATTGATTAATGCCGTTTTAGGACAGGACAGTTAATGCAGTCAGGAGGAAAACTGCTCAGACAACGCCGCCTCTCACAACACGGTTTCACATGTCCAACTGGATCATGACATGACTCATCGCTTGTAATGCAATCAAAAGTTGTTTAGAGAAACAACATATCTTTTGGCTCAAAGCCTCAGGAGATTCTGAAGTAGAATCTCTCAACTTCATTAAGCACTTTGAGGTTTCTTTTATAGATTTCCTCCCCAAAGTTTTTTTTGCTTCCAAATGGTTCTCTACGATGATAATTTTGTATTTATTATCGTCACAGAGACTGTTTGCTGGGCTGATTTCAAAGACGTCTCAGTTTAGGGGCACATTATTTATGGGAAATTGTCAAAAAAGGTCCAATACAGCAAGAAATACCAATTACATGAACAGGGGTTACTCTCCAAGGTTATCCAACCTCACAGTGATGTGTTCCACGCTAGGCGGTTCGTGCATGCAGTTGCTTGTTCTCTCCAGGTGCAGGTAAACAACCTGCAATAAACCCAGAGATGTCCGTGACCCCGTTCCGTCTCAAGCCTCAACCATAAACTGCCACAATTCTTCAAAAGCATGCTAGTTTATGAGGACCACGCCGCCTTATCTTGTGGTGTTTTGGCATTTGCACAGCTAGGAATGAACACATTCCTATACTCTTGCAGCTCCCTCTAGCAGAATCACACCACACCCAAGACAAGAAGTACAGCCCTGTGGACATACAAGATCACATGTGTCTGGCTCGTTGGGGGCTTCTCAACTCCGTTTAGGCTCCTGCGCTGTCCCAAAGTGACAAAACGTCTGTGAAGGAGGTAGCTCCATTCATAAACAGGGTCATAAATTCTACATGTGACTTTTCACTGATATTGTTTACAGAATTTCCTCTGTCGTCACAATTTCTCAGGAAAAGCCTGAACATAGAATTTTTTTCTTATTTAATATGTCCCAGAGAAATACAGAATAACAAACAGAACAAAAAACAAGAGTCTTAAAATTCTAGCTGCAAGGGCAAGAAGACAAAACGGGTGGCCCTGAATGTTACGGGAGAAATTCCGAAAATGACAAAGGAATCAATCATCCGCAGAATCATTTAGACAAACGGTCCAGCTAAAATGACGCAAAAGAGCTGAAAAAATATCCAGAAAAGAGCTGAATTTGGTACAAACAGCAGGGAGGTGAAGGACACACAAGAACGTCCATATCTCTTGGGAACAAGGAGCAACCATGAAGTAAGAAGAAACACCAAATAGTTCATACACCTCCAGGAAAAAGTGATCTGCTGCTGTTGTTTTGTGTCTCTTAGAGCTAACAATGGATCAAACTCTGACTTATTTGGCTTTTTTTTAGCTTCTAAAGGACTTGCAGCGACACCCCTTGCTGTTCGAATGGCCTCTGCAGACACGTTACCACGGCGATCATCTTGTGTCCTTTGCTGGGTTCTGGTGGTTGATGATGCCCGCGTGTAATCCTCTCTTCAGCCGGATCAAAGCAGGGATTATTCGCTCTGATTGTTGGGCTCGCATTGTTTCTTTTGTGTTCCTCCGTGAAGCAAGCCTGCGAAAGACTCCCTAGGGACCCTATTACAACCCTGTGTTTTACATAAAACATATATTGGCCTCGTTTCCTTGCGGCTGCTTGACGCACGTCGGTGCTGACCCAGTCTGACACTCGCTCAGCTGTCAGCTGCTGGGGGAGCCTGCTGTCCGCAGAGTCTTCCTCGTCTCCAGTAAACGCAACAAGCTGAGGAAAACACGTAAAGGTCAAGTGTGAGCGATGAAAGAGGGAGGAGGAGGAGGCCAAGAGAAAACCGTAGAGGTATGAGGGGAGGAAGGAGTTAAGGAGAAAATTGAAGCTGCAGGCAATGGAGTACATGACTGCGATCGGTCAAGCTTTCATCAACAAGCCTTGGAGGTCCAAGACACCAGAAACCACTGCTTATATAACATGTTGCTTTTCCAGAAAGCCACATTTTTTTATTGTTTACAATAAAAGAACTCTAGTCTTTGCAAGGTTTTAATTATCAACCAGCATTTGTTTCTCAGATAGTTAAGGAACACAAGCACAGGTAAATATAGAGACCCACTCCAATGAAAATTGTGTTTTGGGCATTTTTATCACGTTCTTGTGGCATTTTTCTTATGATTGAGAAGAAAAATTAAGATTAAAATTGTATTTCTGAGTTTTTTTCAAATTCAAATCACTGTGAATCAGGAGCAGACGAAAAAAATGCAGCTTGAAAAAGATCTTGGTGACGTTGAAAATACAATCAGCAAGTTGATTGGCCACTCATAGATGACTATGTCTTCGTTTTCCTTGTCTGGGCTGGCATCTTAACTGTACGGCTGGATAGCTTCAATATTTTTCATTATTGATTTTGGCTAAAATTGCATAATCATAACTAAAAGACCATGAGCGCTTTGAAAGTAGATCCAAATACTTTAAGACAGAGGTAACACACCAAAAGAATCAGCTAAACTTGTTCTGATGGGTCTTAAGATACACGCTTGGATTACAAATCCAAGGTCTGCCTCTTTTGGCGGCCGGGTGATTCTGTAAAGTTGATTGGAGTTTACTTGAGAGACATGCCTCCAGGCGAGCAAACATATAAGAAAGCAGCTCTCCGATTCGAGAAGGACTCAAACTTAGGAGAACTTGAATCTTTTTTGTGCAACTTTTCACATTAAAGCATCGGTATAGAAGTAAAAATATGCCTGCAGGACTTCAGAGGAGAACTGACATAAAATCTGAATTTATTGTAGCTCATTGTTGACCAGAGCATTCATCTCAAATGCTTTCTTAAACTGTTTGCTGGCAGATTAGACCCAATGAAACCTCTGTTGTTTTGTTGAGCTGGATCCAGCTGGGGGGATTATTGACCATCATGCTGAGCTGCTGACACAGAGTTACTGTTGTTTCAACCGCTTCCCTGCCCTCTTACCCTTGGCCTCATGGGAGAAGAAGGCAAAGCCCCTAAGCCTGTCGTGTCTCTCAAAGTTAAGAGGATACAATGGTTCAGGAGGGAGAAACGATAGAGCGTGAGCCTTTTTAGCACCTTACCGCTTTGCGTTAACTGGAGCTCAAAGATAAATAGATTTTACACCCTTCTTGTAGAGGTTCTTATCTTCTTAAAAGCTTCTTTGAAAGTTAGTTGTTTATTATTTCTTTTATTACCACGGGTCAAAACCGACCCGTCATTCTGGCTCATAAATAAAGTCGGGAACATTTAGAAGCTCTTCCTTCAATATGAGCCATATTGATTTGGGTTCAGACAGATTTGTGTTGACCATAACAATCTGTAAAAAACACAAAATCTCCAGCTCCAGAGCTTAGTTTTTTCCCCAAATCAACCTGATCACGCTTGTCCTCTGTGGCAAGCACTGAGTGTTCTATAAAAAAACATGTAATACACCTAAATGAACAAGTACGGTTGGCCAGGCCATAACCTCTCCAAGGTGATGTGTGGTCCTTTTTTGATTGGACATGGCTGAAACACCAAACAGGGCATCTGGAAGTTATGCTAACCAAACCACCTCAGCCAACTTTCTATAGATGTGAGGAAGTAGCTGGTCTCCTGTGAGCTTCTCAGAGATTACTGAGCTCTGTCCCTTGCACAACCTTCCTGTGAAAAAGCTCTTTTTTAGCAGTTAATGTTAAATATTTTAAAGGTTCGCTCCAATCATCTTTTGGTCAAAGTGTTCCCAGTGGTCTCGTAATTATGATCATGCTGTGTTGTCAAAAACCTTTGTTGTTCCCTAGGACATTGTGCAGGGCAGCAGAAGTTCATCTGGAATTTGACATGAGTTTTGCGCGGGACCCTTGGTGTGGAGCAAGCCCGCCCGCTTTCCCATCTATCACTAGCTTACAGCCCTCACGCCTGAAAAATAGCGAGCAATATTGTAGCTGTCCAACCGTAGAGTTTTTAGTTAGATGCCAGCTCATATGGGAAAAATGAAGACGTACACAGATTTATTTGTCTGCATACAATCTTTTTCCCAAGACACTTTTTGTCTGCTCCTGATTCACAACAATTTGAATAAAAAAATACTGCAAAATGCATTTTTTAGCTTTATGTTCTTTATACTGTATATGTCCTGTATCATCAGTAAAATGCAATAAGAACATGTAAAAAAAAATTAATAGCTCCTCAGATAATTTTCTCACTTCTGAACCAAAAACCAATATTTTTTTTTCTTTTTCGTTGTGGTCTTTGGCCCTGTTGCACACCATGTTATTCTGCATCACACATGGGCCGTGTTTCACATTTGTCTAATTCTGCAAAGTTTCTGCCTATACTGCCGGCTCCTGTTAGGCTACATACAAACCGCAGGCATTTGACATGCGTTCAAAAATACATGTTTAGCCTTTGGTGTTCACACTGCACAAGCAGGGAGGGGCTATTGCTTCTTCTACTGTTTACTTGTGCATGTCCGCAGTCATGCAAAAAGTGGGTATGCAGCATATGCATCGCATAGGGGCGCGCGCCAAAGGGGGCGCCAAACCGAAGTTGGGAAAATTCTTCACAGTCCGTATTTTTTAATTTCACTGCAGTTTGTGCACATAAATTTACATGATATGATCAATAACCAAAGCACATCGTAACTGATTTGGCACCCCCCGCCGCAGCCACTCCTCCCCTCCCTCAGGTCTTGTACAGAGACAGCAGGTACGTCATAGCAGTATTAAAACAGGCTTGTAAACATTCAGGTTAAAGCTACCAGTAAAATGGTCACAAGTGTTCTGCAGCTGTACTGAGCAAGATTTACAGCACATGGGTCAAACTCAAGGTCCGCGGCTCAAATGTGGCCCGTCATGTCATTTTATGTGGCCCGTAAGAGCATAAAAGTTTTTATTTCTTAAAATATTTTTTTTTAGTGATAACATATTATTTATGTGTAGCTGCTGTTGTAATTATTCAATGTTTGCAGGTCTTATTTGTGTTTGCTGACAAATTGTTGTCATCAAACCATCAGTTGGATGCAAGGCTGTGTGCAGCCTTTTTTTATAAACTGTTACACGTGTAATACATGTTCTTTTATAGCTCAGTTTTATGTTATTTTTCTTTATTCACTTGGACAGTCTGATCCTTCATTAATGGAGTTATGTGGGTTTTAATAAGCGGACAAAATGTAAAAGGATTTATGCTAAAGTAACATGCAAACATGTTTTCTATGCAGCTGTAATTGTCACTTGTAAAAGTCATAATAAATAAATAATTAGTTTTTTTAACATTAAGGAGTAGTTACATTTATCTTTCATTACATTTAGTTACATGTATAAGTTATATCTGGCCTTTGAGGACAGCCACTATCCTGATGTGGCCCTCGGTGAAAATGAGTTTGACACCCCTGATTTACAGTATCACCGATCATGAAGAAAATAAAGGAGCTTGTTTGTACTGATTTTGTTTAACTAGATGTACCAAAACACAAAAAAGTTTTTATCATTTGACTGAAACAGCACTAAATGATGATAAAAGCTGCTCCTATGGACAGAAGGGAGAAGTATGTGTAATGGTGGGTTAGATGGTGTTTTTGTTTTTTTTGATATTGTTAAAAGTTTGGATAATTTGTTTTTCTGAGTGACAATTTATTTTAAAGCCTTTTGCTTTTAAAATCACATTGGCTGAATGACACTTTGGATTTTAGTTGTACATTTGGAGATGTTTGACTACAATAAAGATATCTATTCTATTCTATCACACCACTAACTGATATCCAACACAAATATACTTTAAAATTAAAAATGTTTCTATTTTTACATATAGTTAAGTCACTTTATTCTTTCAAAATCTCCCAACACAAAATTTACAGCTATGAGGATGGAGAGAAAGACGAGAAGAGAGAAAAAGAATCAGGATAGATGGAGGAAGGAAACAGGCTGGTCTTATGGTGGACGTTCAGGGCAAAAGCCAGTTAATACCAATTCAGTCATTTTTAAATAGTATACTTAATTAAAAACAACAGGCATTAGCAAGATGTTTAATTTATTTAAAACATGAAATAAGTGTTGCTTGGCCATTTGATTTAGTAAAGAAGAACACAGGCAAGAGGTGAAGGAGACAGACATGAGTTTGGCGATCTGATATAAAAGAGAGCAGAGATGACTTCAGGTAAGAATAATTAAACTATTAAAGTCACAAAAACCTAGATGCTTGTTCTGGTTTAAACTTCTGCTGACCACTTTTTTTGGGAAAACAAGTGCAGCTATACATGACAAGTCAGTCCCAACAGAGAAGAATGAGGAGAGAGGTTCAGATGATGATGATGATAGAGAGTAAGAGAGACGATCAGCTGATGATGAAGAGGGAGAAGAACAGAGAGGTGCAGGGGAGAGGGCTGGGGCAAGTCAGTACTCAGAAGATCCTTCTGAATGGCCTTCACCACACAAATGTGAGGAATCATTGAGGCAATACAGGGTTGAAAATGGCTCACGAAAATGTTCTGCTGGGCCATATCCAATTAGATAATAACTAATGAGATTTATACATTTAAACAATAAAAGTGTTGTGTGGATGTTTAGATAGATATGTTTAGATTTTACTATGTGCATTCATGTCTGTGTGTTTGTGTGTGTGTGTTCGGGGGGGGGGGTTAATGTGGCTAGGTAGGGAGTTTTAGGTAGTTGCGCCCCTGCATGTCCGCCAACTACAGTTGGAAGGGGCTTGGCGCGAAATGTCGTGGAGGTGCAAATCTTGCTCTAGGCTTTTTCTTTCACAGCTCTATTCCGATATATGAAAGACTTGGTGTCATAGAATTCCAGATGGGCACAAAGCGCAATTATTAATTTCTCCTTCATGATCGGTTGGCACTTTGGTGAAGGCAAAATACGCCATCCATACATCATTATCAAAACAGACAACGTGGTTGTTCAAAGTTTGACTTGGTTTAACTTTTAACGTGCGTTCAATGGCTGGGCGTTTTGTACCTGAATGACCAAAAACTTGTGTTTTAAACACAAAAGCCCAAAACGCAACAGTGGTCCTTTGCCGAGAGCAGTGTGAACTGTAGCTAGAAACCGTATGTTATTTAGGCGTTGCCTGTAAACGGTTGTGTAAACTTGCATTGCATTGAAGCCCAAAAACCACGTTTACACTTTCTTACATCCACTTTTCGCTGGAATTGGTTGCTTGAATGGGCGTTGAGAACGTAGCACACTCACATCCACATTTGGCCTTAAAAAAATGCAATACATGACAAATCCCTTCACTGTATCCTCCAGCTGTGAACTTTAATTTGCATTCACACACATTCCCCACTTCCATATGCTCAGTAGTGGGTGTGATGGAACAGTTCAGTGAACTAAGCAGATTAGACACATAAGCTTTCAGTCAGACCTCTACTGCTAGATCACTTTGATCTAACCAGGCATGAAAAACTGGGAATTTTGTGCTGTTGTCTTTTAAAAAAATTTAAAAAAATCTGGTGTCTTTAAACCTTTTTGAAGCTTTTTTACTGAACATCTTAACAGATGAGTAAATGTTTTCATTCTATTGTCTTTCGGGTCTAATTGCTGCACTCCTGTGGTATCAGCTTCTTGAGGATTAGCAAACATCGAGGTCACACAGCAGCTACCTAAGTTCAATAAGCAGCGCTGCTTGAAAAAGCCTGGAAAGTATATAAAAAACACAATTGTTGGAGGGTTATTAGCAGATTCCGCAAGATTTCTGGTTACAAAGGTGTCTTCATCAGCAAATTTGAGATTTATGTGGCTTTTAAGTCAGAAAATAATAATATTTGTTTTTGTTTTTTCTTTTTAGCTTTTTGGTAGATAGGTGGAAATACAATACATTGGGGTTGAAATGTTTTGAGCTAGGTTTTCCTGTCTGAAACTAACTTTAGTTGTCATCACGGAAAAAAGATTTTCAAGAAAAAAAGTTAGCATTTTTTGGTTTGTGTGTTTTATAACTTGATTTATATTTGATCATAACTCAAACATGCTCAAAAGACACGGAATGAGGGCACAAGTTGCTTCATAGATAGACTTGTCTTAGTTCTGGAGTCTTTTAGAAATCATAAACTCCTGAGGGGAATTATTTAATGCATTAGATCACGGCTGATTGAGTAAAAAAAATGAAAAAGTGGGAGGAGTTTCATCCCTCGTGATGGATTTCTTGACGGGAGATGAGGCGTTGCTACCTCCTTCTTGCGCAACTCGAAAGACCTCAACAGCTTAAGGCTGATGGGGCCTGAGCTTTTAAAACATCCAGCGTCTCTGGGGTTTCTATTTTTGGATGTAATCGGATCAAACCCGGACTTTCCCACAACGAGAAAATCTCAGTGGGGACATCAAAAGGATGTGGAGAACTTTTCTCAGCTCAAACTTGTTTTTTTTGTGTTGACAGGTTGACAAACAGTGGCGGGATGATGTGGTTTCTAATTTTTCTACTTCCACTGGGGGGCAGCAGCAGGATCAAGACACAGGAAACCCCCCACTGGGGAAAACACAAGCATGGTAAGGTTTAAATATTTAGGTATTCCAAAAAGCCGGTTATGTGAGTTACCACGGTAAGTTTGAGGCTAAGGAAGTTGATAACCTCAGCTTTCGGTTCCAAAAAAGGAGGTATGTTTCTGGGTATGTCAAGTTGCCATAGCAACTCATGCTTTGAACATTATCTGGTCTGGAGCAGGTTTAGTTGAAGGTTAGTTGGTTTCAGAGAGGTGAAGGAGCATGGCGTGTCCATTTGAAGATGGTTTAGTGGATTAAGAAGCTCAGCTAATTATTTTACTGTGATAAGACCAGGTATGGATGTTGGAAAGATAAACTTTTAAACATTGAAATAACTTAATTATTTGCTTCAGTTAAGATAAATATTTTATATATATAATATATATATATAATATTTTTTTATAAATATTTTAAATATTGAGATCTAAAAATAGCACATAGTTATCGGACATAGTTAATTTACTTTCATTCAACTTAATTCAATTAAGTAGATGTAACTTTGGTGCTGCTGCGCAAGGAATTGTGGGATACCATTCCCTTTGCCTGTCTGGGCAGATTTTTTTCTATTCTTTCTGCACCATGAGTGAGAGGAAAGGAGAGTGTGATAAGTTAATTTAGCACCCCTAGTGCAATAATACATTGTATGAACTGAAGTTAGACCCAGAGTCATGATAACTGAATGTATGTTATATGTTGCAAGTCAACATTGTGTCATTCATTTTAATGATATAAAAATGAAAATACCTGCGGCCTCATACTTAGACATATGAGAGTTCAAGAAGTACAATAAATGAGAAGAGAAAAAATTTTCTCCACGCACTTCCATGGTGATGGTGGTGAATTCGCCGATCCATTGAGAATGCCTTTATGTACTTGCCGTGGACGCGCATTAACCCAGGGATACCAAGTCCAGCGTAATTACGCTAACTCATATCCGGTATTTTGGAACCGACATACCCAGAGTAAACAAGTTCAGGTGAATTTCAGTTCTATGGAAGCATTTGTGTAACATAATTAAAAATAAAGTCAAAAACAGAAATGCTTTTTAATTTTAAAGTGTTAAAGTGAGACCAAAAATGTAACAATCTTTTAATTTAAATATAAATAAAGGAAACATACAACAAACATACAAACAAAAACATAATCATCATCTGATCATAATCTGAAACTGTCCTTCACGTATTTTGTTTGAATTACCAATTATATCATCGATATATTAAATTTATATAATTATATAGTAAATAATTATAATGTTTTAAATTATATACTTGTCTGTTGTAAAAAAATAAATAAAAACAATTTGTAATATTACAACAAATATATACAAAGCCATTTAAAACAGCAACATAGCTTTTCAAAGCAAACAGAACGTTACTGTCTCTGATTGATTTGGAAAGTTTTATTGAAAAAATTAAATAAAACTCAAAACCATAATTAATTTGCTGTACAGTTTTTGTTGATTGTGTGAGGAAAGGAACGCATTTCTTGGGAAAATGTAAAAAAAAAAATGCTGAAAAAGGAATGCAGGCTGACTGAAAAAAGACGAATCAATAAATACCTTCAGCCCAAATTCTGAAGGGCCGATAATATTTAAAAAACAGACATGAATGAGGATCGTGGTAGAAGAAGATCAATGAAGAGTATTCTGGTGGCAACTATTTACTTCACCTCAAATCAGATTTTCCTTTACATCTTTCATATTGTATTTTTTGTAAAATGCGACACATTAACAAAGAAAAACTGTTTTTGAGTAATTCAAAAACAATAACCTTTGTGCTCCAAGGTAACAGTTTGAATGCTTTTCTCCAACAACAAAAGGTTTGATTTTTATTTCTGTCAATTGCTGTTTTTGCTGTTCATTCAAACAACCAAAACGCATAAAAGCATGTGTTAAAAGCTTTCTTTTAAATTAACATTGACTACAAGCAGATTACAAGTGCACAAAAATGTACTGTGTGGCCAGTTTTTTTTCATTAACTCTTACACTGGATTGAAATTAATTTTTACTTATCAACCCTTTTGCTATCCTATGGGGTCAAGATGACCATTGACGTGTTCTTCCTACCCGGACAAAGGTGGATTAAGGTGGAAAGATTTAATGTAATCCATGGACCCCAGTGAAGATCACAAATCATTGAAGAAAAAGGTTCAGCGCACTGTCTTGTGGGGACTAGATGACCCAACTCCCAATGTTAAAGTGCCTAGGATAGCACAAGGGTTAGCTGGAAGTGGCATCACCATCAATACGCTCCAGCTCTGTTTGCTGACCTGCAAGAAGCAGACCTCTGTGTGCTTCATTGCACACAAATGCATGTGCAACAAACAAAAAATATTACATTTAAGGCAGGTTTTGTATTTGTTGACAGTATTCTTAACAGTTTTAGCTGATAAGTGTTTTATCGATCTATCTTTAATGCAGCTGCTGGAATTCTTGTCTTTGATTATTGTGCGTTGCAGCTCAAGTCTCAGAAAAGACTTTGGCTCTTGACGTGAAAATGTCAATACTGTTTTGAGTATTTGCATTAATGATAATGAGAATCGTCATCGACGTAATCATGATCATTTTATTTAATACAATTCTTATGACGTGGATTTCATTGCACATTTCAAACGTTGGTGGAGCATTGTTATAATTTAAAAAAGTCACAAATTCACACATTGATGGCAGCTCAGCAGCAAAACACTGGGGCTAAAATATAACAAATATCACTGAAAATATCACTTTGACACATAGCTATCAAGGCAGGAATAGAACCTTCGATATTCCCATCAGAGGCCAACCACTCTTCATTTTGACCCAAACACAATATAAGCGTATTATATAAGCATCCGCGCGGCATGAAATGCAGCACTTTTGCATTTTGTACCCTCATATTTTGGGTTTTAATGTGTGAAAACGGGTCAATTTTGACCCATTTACAATATAAGGGTTCAATACATGTATCACATCAAAAGTTCTATTTTTTCAAATACAAATAAAAAAAAAGTCAGTATGAAGACACCTTTTTGTGCAAAAAGAGAAAAGTTTACTTTCTGAAGAGAAATCCAATTTACTTTTGCAGCCTGCAGGCTTACTTTTTGAACCGAATCTTTCCCCTGCAGACAAAAAAATTGAAGAGGGTTCACAAAGTTTCAGAAAAGCAGGAGTCTAATGACAGATCAGTCAGAGCTGCCAATAATTTCTCTACTAACAGAAAATCAGGCATTATAAAAGCACTCAACGGTTGTTCTCAAGGCAAATCCCTGCCAGAGCACAGAAATCCATCATATCTTATTAGCTTCATTCTTTATTTCATGATTTATTCATTTAATATCCACAGAAAAGGGCCCCGTCTGTGAGCGATTTCATTGCCAGGTGGTTGAGAGGAAATCCGACTCTGCAGGATTTCTGTCGATGCCCGAGCCTCAGAGAGAACGCCTCAAAATGCAAAGCACACATCTGCTGTCGACTCGCACAGCCATGACAGTTTGATCAGCCTGTTGCTTTTGATGCTTCATCAGATTTGTCTGCAGCTGAAAGGTTAGAGATGTTTTGACACATGCCACAACAAACTGCTTGATATCCTCAGGCTGCGCACTGGAATTATGCCTTTTATCGGTAATTGCAGTATTTGATGTCTATCAGTGGAGGGAAAGAAATTGGTGCGATTTGATTTTTGAGCCCTTTAAATGAAGCGCATGTCAGGAGGTTTACTAAAAAAACATGCACGTTAAAAAATAACATTTTCTTTTAATTTTTTTTTACATTTTATTTAGATTTGTTTATAATGGCTGGAAGTATTTACCAGAAAATGTCAAGCCAGGTCGATAAAGATGCAGGACGGAATATCATGTGCTCCTGATGAAAAGATCATGTGTGCATTAATTATGGCAGCAAGTGCAGAAATATGAGCAACACACATAAATGTTGAATCAAGACAGTACGCTCCAAAAAAGGCTCCTGGATGATTTACTGATGTGAAAACGACACATTTTTTTGGACTCCGACACATTTTTTTGGACTCTTCCCTGCAACTGCCATGAGCTGAATATCCTGAGAACCATCTTTATTTGCTGTTATTTGTAATTTTGTAAAAGTCCAAGTCTAGATCGAGTGAACAGATTGGGTGATGGGAAGTGGGAGTGGAGTTGGTCAGCTCCAATAGGCGAAGATCTCATGAACTCCTGCCACTCTACAGAAGCTGTGTCCTAAAAAACAATAGATTTTTTAATTGATTGAAAAGTAAAAACTCTGACCTTTCTCAAACATTTTGGAGTCAAAAGTGAGACAATTCTCCAGTCTACTTCAGGATTGGTTAGAGACAAACTCCAGACCAGTTTAAGACACATTTGGGATGAAACAGACATTACTTAAGAAAAGGTGAGTGCTTTGCTTCGAGACTAAAAAAAAAAGTTTCCAGTAACACCTGGTAAAATAAAAGCCCATGAGGTGATTTGTTTGAGTTTCCTGCATCCACATAGTTTTTTTTTAACCTTTGATCAAACTCCCTTGTAAATGTTCTTTACATCTTGTACGCTATTACTCTGTGAATTGATTGTACCTGTAGGTTTTTTTTTCTGCCTTGACCACAACAGCATTCGGCTCAGTGGAGGAAAAAAGAATTGCGAAAACAGAAAAATGTTTTCTTTTTTTTTTAAACTCCCAAAATTCCAGTACAGTGACACTGAATGATGAATACAAAAACTTTAAAAAAGATTTTTTAAAAAAAGGGTTAAAAAAGACTTCCTTTCTAAATGTGTTTGTGTCAAGCTGTCAGAGCCTGGTGATAAGATAAACCCACATAGCTTGGCTAAAACCATGTCTTAGGGAAGTTTCTAAAGATTTGTTCAAGGTTTAAAAAATAACCTAAACCAGTAAATGTTTTGGCAACAGTAAAGGAAAACCAACTGATAGGCTGTAGAAAACTAGGCATGTAGGAAACTGCTTGATCGGATTTAGAAATTAAAGACCGTGACCAAGTGTGGGTATGTTTAATTACAAAAGCCGCTTGATTAGGTTTAGGAATTAAAGAGAGATTAGTTTGAAACCAAGCGACTATCCCCTTTTCTTTATTATCCTTTATGGCAGGGGTTCTCAATGTTTTTGTAGCAGAGGGCCAAATTAGGAACTCGACATTAGACTGGGGGCAAATTTTGGTGAAAAAAATGGATAAAAAGAAAAAGTTGGTTTTAATAACTTTAATGACCAAGTGTCATTTGTACAGTTAACTAGGCCCTCCAGATGTTTTCCTAGTTGAAGTCGGAGGTTACTGCCCAGATCTTTTACTCGTCTAGTGATTGTGAAAGCGCCTTTTCTCCTTGCCAACAGAACGTTCTCTCCTCAAAGGAATATGCTCTAGCTGTCTCTCCAAATCCCGCTCTGATTCCTTTTCAACTGCCGTTGTCACAGTCCTTCCTTTCGCAGAGGGAGTGACAGAAAATGTTGTCTGCCCTCTCGTGGTGAAATTAACACACTGTACCATTGACACCTGAGTATAATTACCGTTTTTTCTGCAGATGTCGCCAAAAACCATGAAACAATATTCTTCCAAGCAATTCACGGTTTAATAACCATCAATTAGGATTTATTGAGGAACACAAAAAAATCTTCCCGCGGGCCGCCATTGGCCCCCAGGCCGCACTCTAAGAACCCCTGCTTTATGGTATTTGGTTATGATGTCTCTAGTAGTGTTGACAATTTAATTCAATTCAATTCAATTCAATTTTTATTTGTATAGCCCAATATCACAACAACAGTCATCTCGATGGGCTTCGAAGTAAACATGAACTCAAAAGGATCATGAATACAAAGAGTTCAATAGAAAAATACTAAAATGAACTAACAAACTGACTAAGCTATACTGGCATCCCTGCCCTTAGACCCCCTTTCGCGGTAAGGAAAAACTCCTAAAAAACCGGATTCCGGAAAAAACAAAGAAACCTCAGGGGGTGCCCACATGAAGGAGGGATCCTCCCCCAGGACGGACAGGCGATTTACCAGAACTCTTAGAGAAGAATTAACTTATCTAACCCTTCAACTACATATATAAAGTCCAGCAGACGAGCTTCATCCAGCCGTGGTTGGAGGGACAGTCAGGAACTCGAGTCGAGCCTGAGACAGGAACCATAGCCAGGTGTAGGAGCAGGAGCAGAGACGAGGTACGCGGTCAGGTATAGAGCAGCGACGAGCCAGAGACGAGCCAGAGACAGGATCCACAGCCAGGTGTAGGAGCAGGAGCAAAGGCGAGGTAAACGGTCAGGAACAGGAGCACGGATGAGCCCACTGGAGTCTGGAAGCACTCCCACTTGCCAGGAAGGGAGAGGGAAAGAGTGACAATACATGAATCGCACTGCACCAAACAGAGGCATGGAGAACTCCGATCAAAAATAGAGGAGAGGAAGGGTAGAATTGAAGAGAAAAGAGGACAGAACCCCAGAGCACCATAGTTACCCCAGCTTCAACTTCTAGCACCCTTTTAAAACAAAAAGTTATTGTTATTAAGTTTAATTTAAACACATTAACATTAAGTTAAATAATCTCTGAATACTAACTAGTCTGACAATAAGCCTGTCCAAAGAGGAATGTTTTCAGTCTAACTTTGAATGTAGAAACTGAGTCGGCCTCTCTTACATAAGCTGGGAGTTTATTCCATAAAACATTTAGAGATTATGTGAAGCATGTTTTTCTTTATTCATTCACAAAGAAGCCACTAAAAGTACATTTAGGTACATTGTCTGGTGTTCATGAAAGCTTTGAAGAAAGTAAAACAGATTATATTTTTTCTTCGTCAACAAGCTACAGGTGTTGCTGTTGGCCCCTCCCACATCTGTATATTTTCAGTCTTAACCTCTGACTCGTAGGTGGATCACGCTGACCCAAGCAGCTTCTCCTAGTTCCTTTCACAACCAAAACCCCACTGACACTGAAATCACAAATTTGCAGTTCCTCCCAAGGACCACCAGAGACAATAACACAAAGTTGCAGCCATTGACTGTATATACTTTAAGAACTGGACTGAGTGAGTTTGATGTCACCCATTGAAAATGGCTTACTTCTAGCTCCAACCGGATGAAGTCAATTCAGTCGCCATTTTTTTATAGCACGGACACCGCTATGTTGTAGCCAGATTACGTCAATGAGCAGTGATTGGTCCGAGTCGGTTTGACTCGATGTTTCTATGGGAACCACTTTCTCCAATCAGGGTTGTCAACATGTGAACGTAATAGTTCTGAATGCAGAAGCCTGTAATGCGCTTCTGTAGGCCAGTTTATAGACTTTTCATTAAAAGGATGGTGGAGGATGGTGTGAGTGTAGCTATAGAGTATCTGGTGTTTCAGTGTTGCCGGTGACAACTCCGGTGTAAAAGTGTTAAAAAAAAGGCTTTGTTTACTCTTTTTCTTCTATTTTCACTTGTTGATTCTTTTTTTTTCAGCAAACAAGCAGATTTCCAAGAGTTAAATCGCATTCTTCCTGGGTCCATCTTATCTTTTATATAAGGAAGCAATCTACTTTCTTTTTCCTTTTGGAGCAAATCCAATGATACCCTCCCCTCCTTTCCCATCTGATGACATTTTGGATAGGCTTTGACCTGGAAAACCACAAACAGGAACGAGGAAGTGAAAGAAATTACTTGATAAAAGGCTGTCCTCGTATCATTGTGTCAGCCTGGAATCTATTATTTCACCACAAACAACAAGGGCATATTCCTCAAGTACACTTGTTTAGCTCATGTCAATCTGGTTGGAAGCATTTCAAGAACATCTGTTAATTTATTCCTAGTACACGTTTCTCCCCTTCTTCTTTTCCAGGAAGTGCTTGTATCCCTGAAGCATGGCTCACTGAGCTACTTACGGCAAACACAGGATCTTTGTTCGCTCACTGCTTGCCGAGCGCGGCACCGCGCATTTTCAGATGGATTACCAGTTGCCTCCTGTAGTGAGTGAGATGAAGCAGGCATGATTCTCCCTGCTCGAGCAGAAGTAGAAGTATCGGCTCTTTGTGGCGCACAAAGGACTGACTGCAAAGTCAAAGAGCACTAATGAGGAGGAGGGAAAACTGAGTTTTGTGGACAACTTTTCATAGTTTGAAGAGATACTTTTTTCATGTTTCTAATTAGTTTGACTCATTTGATAATGTATATGGTTAATATAGTGTTACCCTGCAGGGAAACAAAATAAACAAAGAAACAACACAAATTATTTGTAATTAATTTCCTTATTTTCTTGTTTTTACACCAGGAGCTTTAGATTAAGCTTTACTTTGACAGTTTGCAACCATTTTACAGTTCATTTTCTGATTCTGCACGGATCAGAAAATGATCCGTGCAGAATCATTCCCCCGTTTTTGCGCCTTCATGGTAATAAAAATAACTCTAATTGAATTAGCCCTCGCCTCCAGTTATGATAACTGCGACATCGACGGTCTTGTTCTGCTGCCGCGCCATTTCCAGCACTGATCCAAACCATGCGGCTAGCAGTCCATCACACTCAAATGGATTGAATAATTATAAAATGGATTGAGTTGAAGTGAGGCAGAGAGATGATGATGGTGCTGTTATTGATTGGTGTGTCTGTGTTGTAAGCAGTAGAGGGGGGAGGAGGAGGGTTTGCTCTGTTTGGAGTCATTTCATTCCCTAAATCCCGTCGCTTTTGAGGAGATGACGCACAATCGTCCATCTCAGATGCATGAACGACTTATGAAGAGTGAAAACTCTATACGCTTGCACACATCTGTTTTGGATCAATAGGTTCTTCTTTTAGGGCGAAATGATATTTAGAAATGTCACTGTATTTTTTTTTAAATTAAAAACTGTTAAGAGGACGTACAAACCCTCCTCAATAACAGCATCAGGCTGCACTGAATGCTGTGACATTAAACAAAACAAAAAAGAACAGAACACATCAGAGATCAAACAAGAAAAAACAAAAGTTTCATGACGACTGTGAAGGTGGAATAAAGAGCAGAGCCTGACCGCAGATTTACACTGGTCCGTCTGCGGTGCATGTCTGATGCTTTGGGTGGGGAGTTCGTCTTGTGACCGCCAGTTAGTTTACCTTGTCCCCATTGCATCCCCAGGTTGTCCCCCCTCCCCCCTGGATCCCAGAGGAGTGGTTTGTCCTGCCAGCCTTGTGTTGAGTAGTTCATCCTGCTTTCTTCGCTCATCTAAAACCCAAGCAATCAGACTCCATTCCCTTTTATTCCTCACTGAGTCAAAAATTAGTTTATTTAAGTTTAGTTTATTAATTTATCAGGACAACGTAGAAACACATTACGTGTAAAAAGCTAAGATGCTTGCACCAGATTGTAGCTTAGTAGCTAATTTCCATCTGTAGTTCCTTTACAAAACAATACACTATAAACATATTTACCAAATTAAAGTAATTTTTTTTAAAGCATTATAAAACACATTTACCAATTTACAAAAGAAACAAATAACACAAAACAACACAATATTGAACATGTTTTCTATTAAAAATAAAACAATTACACCAATGGACTGGTTCTCTGATAGCCATCAAATAATACCTACAAGCGTAACATCTGATGGCGAAATGCCTGCCTGTTAATGTCAATGTGAGCAAGATTGATGCTCCAGACGACATTTTTTGGCAGCTCGCGAAAACTGCAGAAGTCAATGCATGGCTGCATAAAGTTCTTAGGGGGGAGTGGGGCGGGTCATGCAGAATTTTATGCACTAGGCGGATATCGGAGTACCTGATCAAGTTGTCAAAATTTTGTATTTTCTTTTTTTCAGGAATAGAACTATATGTGCGGCATTCGCGCAGTTACTAAGGGGGCCTGTGCACATTCCTTACTAATGACTAGAGTGTACAAACACTTCAGGATATACTTACCACTCACACGACAATGGTACGTTGCATTTTCATGACATATATTTTAAGGTGGCCGTAAGAGCCTCAAGGGAACTGCAAGCAACACCTGTGCCCCCCTTAAGATTCAGTTGCTCCTATCTATGACCCCAGGGTTGTCAGACAACGACAGGCCCAGACAACCCGAAAACTTGTATCACCCGTACCGGTCAACCCTCCCATATGGGTGCATGTGACTAAGGCTTTAGGCATTTAAAGTATTACAAAATTTCTGTTTAGGATTCAAACTTTAAAATGAAATATAGCTAATAAGTGTCACAGCATTTTACACTTATTGCAAATTTCA
This sequence comes from Oryzias sinensis, assembly GCA_037389245.1. Taxonomy (NCBI): domain Eukaryota; kingdom Metazoa; phylum Chordata; class Actinopteri; order Beloniformes; family Adrianichthyidae; genus Oryzias; species Oryzias sinensis. Next base: position 15,980,708 of record CM074510.1, read on the forward strand.
TTTGTTTGAACATAGTTAACTTGATAAGTTTATATAAAGGGTTTCTGTAGGCCTAAAAAGGCTTTGGGCATTTTAATTTCAAGTTTTTCTTTTTCTTTTTACCAATTCATTCATCATTCAATGAACAATTAACTAACTAATTGTAAAACTTAATGAATATTTGCTTAGGTCAACTTCACATATACAAAATTATGACCTCTACTTTTATGTGAAATAGAAATTACATGAATATGTTTATTTTTAAAAAAGACGTTTGCTCTATGGTTGCCGTATGGCGTGCCCCCCCCCTTTTTCGGTTTTATTTGCACCTTAGACATGTAGGGCCCTTGGTAGGGGGCGTGCTTGGACATCACTGCCAGCAAGCAGCAGATGTCCTCCTAACACCCTACCTGCCAATTTTAACCACATCTTAGACATTTAGGGCCACTTGGTGGGGAGGGTGCGGGACATCACTGTGAGTAATCAGGAGATGTCCCATTAGTGCCGTACCCGCCAATTTTAACTGCACCCCCCTTAGTACACACACCCCTCCCCCCTCAATATATACATTCCAACATAAACACACACACATGCACACACACACCCTCTCAAACACACATACACGCACACACATATTGCAAGGAAGGTGGGACCTAGGACCATCTGTCCCCTACCCCTTCCCTGGTGGGGGGTATGGGCCCCTTGGCAACAGTGGCTGTGTCCCCTGCGGGCCAGCTTCCTGGGCCCGGCGGTGCTCTCTCCGCGCGGGGAGGGGGTTCATATTACACTGAGCCAGGGGTGTTCGTGTCCCTGTGGGGTGGGTTCTGGTCCTTGTCCCTGAGTGCTGGGCGCCGCCAAATTTCCAACTGTGACCGAGCCTGGTCGGACCATATTTACAACACCCCTTGTGGGCCCCCTTTTTTCCCCGGGGTTCCCACCTCCTGGGCGGGGGCGGTGGGCCCCTGCCTCACTCCTCCCTGGACCAACTGTGGGCCGGGTGGGTGGCTGCCTGGAGTGCGGAGCGGGTCTCCCTTGGGGGATCCTGGCTCGTACCTGGGGTTGGGCCGGGAGGATGCCCGGAACTCCTGGGTGGTAATGGGGTGCTCGTCTGGGGCTGTGGGCGTCCTTCTCCAGTGAGGCCCTGCGTTGGGCTCTCCCGGCGCGGCGGTGGGGCTGCTCTCCTGGTTGGGCTGGGGCGGCGCTCTCTTTCCCTCCGTGCCTCCCTGCTCTCTGGCTCTGGGGGCCTCGCGGCGGTCCTGCTGGCCCTGGCCTGGGTGGCGGGCTTGGTCGCCCGGGGGGCGGTTGTTCCCTGCCTGCTCCCGTGTGGCGTTGGGGGGATTCCAGCTGCCGCTGCTGCTGCGGCGGGGGTCTTGGGGTGGGGATGGCTGGGCACTCTCCCTCCTTCTTTTCACATTCCACCACCCATTTTAGAAGAACATAAACACTCACCTGAGCACAGGTGTTAGCTCACCTTTGCACTAACAGTTTGCATGATTGAATAACTGAAATATTTCCCACTAGTTGGTTTTAAGGCATAAGTATGTGTGTGAACACTATCTGTTTTGTGTACATGTTGACATGTGGACATTTTTGCAGCTAGCAGGTGTGTTGATAACATTTGAGTAAGTGTGTGGACAGGCCCCGCCCTTTTTGTACTACATTTGAACCTTACCGTAATGATAAACAACCAGTAAACTTGTTGCTTTATGCTGCTTCATGGTCTTATCCCCCCTCCCCTCCTATTATCACCCTCCTACCCCCCCTCTCTCTAACGTCCCTCTCTCTTCTTCCCTTTTTCCCTTTTCCGTCCGGTCCAACACCCAAGATTTTCAAACATGGTTGAAATTAATAAAGTTTGGCCTCAATTACAAAAGGGGTTTATTCAGACATACCTCTGGTTTGTATGAAGATTCATAACCCCTATTGTTAAAGTAAAATATGTCCAACACAAGAGGCCCTCAGCTCTCATCTGCCTGCCCAGCTGTTGGACAGGACAAGTAAAAAAATAAAATAAAAATAAAAAGATGATGCTCTTTCAGATTAATAATTAATATTTATTCCAAAATGTGGTGATGTTTCAAAAAAGATTTGCGAAACATACAGCATGATGAATGGATTTCCGTGTATTTGCTGTCGCAAATACAGAATGCGAGTTTCCATGACGATGCACCTCTGTAAGGACTTTTGTGCTTAGACGCTGATTCCGCTCTGTGTAGCAGGCTTGCGCTGTAGGTTTTGTCTCCAAAAATAATAATAATAATCCACTATTTTCCAGATTGGTTGAAGATTAAAGGATCCTTGAGTTTGGGAAGTAAAACAGGTTAGCAGTAGCTAATTGATTCAAACCCTGCAGAGCTGGTTCAAAGCTGCAGAACAGAGACAATGAGGTAGATGAGCGATGACAGCTGGCAACTCCACCGAAGGATAAGGAGATAAGTGGGATCAGGTGAAGGGAGAGGATGGGTGTGTGTGTGTCACGGGGGTAACCTGAGCTACAGGTCTCTCATGTATATGAAATGAATGACGTTTTCAGATCTCTGTCTAAAAAGAGCAACTTTCAACATGAGTCAAAGTTCAGACTCAAAGCTTCGGGATTTCGTGTTTGTTCTTTCTTTTACCAGAGGAGGCAGTTGCCGTGACAACAAGACCTTACATCTACCGCTGCCGCTCGCCCAACATGGAGGATTTCACATGCTGGTGGCACCCTCTGGACAACCTGACAGGCGGCGAGGAAGTCACCTACCTGCTCACATACTCCAAAGAGTAGGTGAAACACTTCCCACAGACAATTATTTCTAACATGATGAGATTATTTATACACAAAATTTCAGCTTTACAAACAATTTCCAGTCCAACTTCCTGGAAAGCAAAATAAAATTAAAAAAAAAAATAAACCCCTGCTGCACCCCAAACTTTCTGGATCATGTGATCTCTCCCATCACATTCTGCTTTGATGGTGGCGTGCTCGACCGTAAAGCTTTTAAGGTGTCGATATGTGCAAGCAGCTGTGAAATCCCGGGTGCCAATTCACGTGGCTCCCGCTCAAACAGACTTGGGCCGGTCCACGTGCCCCACCCGCCCGCCTGCCCCACCGAAAAAGGCTGGCAGCTATCGGGACAAATTGGATTGTACCTTTGCCCCCATATGGCAGAAAGGCTTAACGGCCCCATTGATTCTTGTGGCTGTGCTGCTGCAGTGCATTTATGAAAACAAAACGTAAATCTGGGATTATCCGCTCAGAAATGGCCAAAGCAGCTGGGAATAAAGAGCTCACTGTGAAAAGAATGGTGGGTGTTCATTTCTGACCACTAAGCAGAGGAGACGTCTTTATTAGTGACTAAATTGCTCAAAATAAAGCTAGTTTGTGCTCAATTATTAAAGGCTTCTTGGCTCAAATGTGACAATTCACTTAAAATAATCAACTTTTAACAAAAAATCTGTACCGACTTCTCTCTGTTATACTCTCATGAGGTGAAACTTGTTATTTAATTTGATATTTTTAGGTGTCTAAGCCAGATACGGTTAATGTTTGAAGCCTCTAGAGTCTGTAAATATTTCAGCTGGTGATTGATTGAGACTTTTTGGTTTGTGTTACATGATTGATCCACATTAGAGTAGAATTATCTGGCTTTCCTATCTTGATCTCAGGAAATAACTATTAAACCATTTGTACTTTTAACAGCTCAATTTACATACCGTATTTTCCGTTCCGGATTATAAAGCGCACCGTCAATAACTGTTTTTTTTTTCTCGAGCTAATGGCATATATGAGAAGCATTGAACTATAAGGCGCATTAAGCGAGTAAAAAAAAAACCTTTGGCCAATCAGACTTTATCAACTGTGGTCACAGTAATTCTTCAACTTGTTTGTGACGAGCTAAATGTTTGCCACATTTATTAATCTATTAACAATAGCTGTTACTCCTATCCTTGTTGGCAAAGCGTAAAAAAACAGACTAATACGACTAAAACAAATGTGACTGTTACTACGCTATCTCCCAACCTTGTTAGGAACCAGTGGCGGACCGTGCATTACACACCTGGGCCTTCAGTAGTGATACGTCTGAATCACTCAACCCCTCATTAACAATTGTATGTCTCTAAATAAACTAAATAAACAAAACAGTAAACAAATCTCATTATATGCAACTACAGCCAGCACCAAACATTGAAAACAATCATGCACATTTGAAATATATTAATATATATTAATATTAATAATTAATATATTATTTATCATTTCACTCATCAAAAAAATCGGATTATTTGAAGACAAAATCCATCCTCTTCTCTTTCCTCAAAAACAGTTTGATCACCCTGTCATATAGATTATCACACTTCAGTTTCTTCAAGAAGTCCTTTTCTATTTCCATCAAGGCCAGTGCTGAGAGCCAAGCCTGTCCAGTTGTGTTTCTGTTGCGTAGGGTTTAATTCGCTTTAGAGCCGAAAATATCCGCTCCAAAGACTCAGTGGACACAGGGATGGTCAGCACCAAAAACACAAATCTGTACAGCTGTTCATGCTCTCACTCAGATTTTTCTGATGAAGGAAGTCTAGAAGATCAGTGGGAGAATTCTATGGCGTTTCATCGCTGCTATATAGTGAACGAGCGCAAAGACAACTGAGCGGGCGTATTCAGGAACTGAGTGAGCGAACCTTACAACCACGCAGGCGCAATTCTAACTGAGCAACCCCGCATTTTATAACTGCATGCCTGCAATCCTAACTGAGCGGTGATCCTGAACACTCACTTCACTCCTGCGCGCTCGCTGGGTTTGTGCGCAGTGTTAAGGAGCGTTTTTTGTCACTTCTGGGCCTTAACTTTTCTGGTTGATCAATAATCTGGCTGTTTCTTTTCTGTTAAAGCCTCTAAAAGAAGGTCAGGCCCCACTGCCGGATTTGACATGCAAATTTTGGCCAATCAGATCAACCAGAAAGTGACAAACACACCCCTGAACACTGCCCCCCAAATGACAAAACACCCCTTAACACTGCCCGCAAACCCAGCGACTGCGCAGGAGCGAAGTGAGCGCGCAGGATCACCGCTCAGTTAGAATTGCAGGCGTGCAGTTGTAAAATGCAGGGGAGCTCAGTTAGAATTGCGCCTGCGTAGTTGTAAGTTTCGCTTACTCAGTTCCTAAATACACCCGCTCAGTTGTCTTTGCACTCCTTCAATATATGGCAGCGATGAAACGCAATAGAATTCCTGCAAAATCCTCCATGGCGGACATTACAGTCAGCTCTGTTTTTATCTGAGACAGATCAAAAAGGTCTTTGTGTCAAACTGGGCAATGAGACTTCCTGAAACTTCTGTCCAATCAGAATGTCTGAATACTGTGACGTTGCCAAAGCCTGCTAGAAGACCCTGCTGACCCCAACTCAAAATCTGATTGGTTGAAAGAAATGAATGACTGACATTGATTTCACATCACAGGACCTTCAGATCCTGCCTGGCAACAAAGGATAGCTGAAATGCGATTGGTTAAATAGTCCAATGTTAAAATATGTCTGTCTGGAAACAGCATAACCATCATAAACACAATAAAAGAGATTGGACAGACCATTTGGAATGATTTATTAAGTATGCATGGACAAAATATATTAAACACATGATTCAGATATTTTTTAGGCCTTCAGAGAAGGCCTGGAAAGTCCTGACAGCCCATCACTGTTTGGAACACATAAAAAAAGCACATGCTGACAACTCTACTCTTTAGCCGCATTAGCGTATTTACAATAACACCTTCCCAAAAATGTTGAAAGAGCGCCATGTACCTGTAAAAATTGGGGGAAAAATAAACAAGATCATTGGAATGTGGAAACATGGGGAAACCATGAAAATAAAAGCTTTGTATCTTTGTTTTGTTGCAGCAAAGGGCCCAGATACGAGTGTCCCGATTACACAACTGGCGGGCCCAACAGCTGCCACTTTGACAGGAGTCACACATCCGTATGGACGTCCTACTGCATGAATGTGACCGCCATCACGCCCCAGTGGAACTACACGTCCAAGGGGCTCTGCCTGGACGTGGCAGACATCGGTAATGTCCACTTTTCCTTTCAGATTCTCACGTCTGTTCAAAGTTGTGTCCAACTCAACCGCCTAGGCATCTGCAGTAGGAGCGGCTGGTGTTTCTGGTGCAGCCGAGCAGAAAATGGGTGACGTGTAACAAACCTCGCCGGGTTTGACTCACTTTGCTCCAGGAGAGGAGGCAGGGAGCTAATTCACCTCTTCCATATTTGCTGACTGCAGACCATAAATACCAAGATGTTCTGCTCACTGCACCAATTTTATGAATATTTATGGTAACCTGTTTCTTACCAGCAGCTCAAAGTGATGTAAATTCCATTAGAAAACGCTTATCTCAAAAGTGCAGATGAGATTCTCTCAGACCAGAAGCCACATGGTTCAGGTTCAGTTTTTTTTATGTTGTGAGATATATTCTGAAGATGTGCAGAACCTAAGGCTTTGAAGGAGGTCAAACGGGGGCGGAAGTGTTTGATCATCGTTGCTTTGTGCTTTTACCTTGACCTTAAAAAAGGTGTTATTAAGCTCAGACAGTCATCACTCTGATGGATGGGTGTTAGATGAAGGCCACGCTTTTCACCTTCTACTAAAAGAATTTCTATCAGATATTATTATTAGTTTTTGCATTCTTTTTTTAAGTGAAAATCCTCCAGAGACTGCCACTATTTCCCTTAGGTTCACTCAACTATGAAAAAAAGAGAAAAGTTAATCCACAAAATCCCATTGTCTGATTTTTAAGGATTTATTTGCAATTTATGGTGGAAGAAAGGTTTATTGTCAATAAAAGAATTATTTGAATACTTTGTTATATATCCTATATTGGTAATGACAATGGTGAAATGTTTCCTGTAGGTCTTCACCAAGTTTGCAAACACTGTAGCTGCTATTTCGGTCTACTTCATGCAGATCTTCTCTAGAGCTGTGATGTTTTGGGGCTGTTGCTGGGCAGCACAGACTTTCAACGCCCTAGAAAGATTTTCTATGTATTTTAGATCTGGGAACTCCAGAACCTTGAAATGCTTCTTTTAAAGCCACTCCTTCATTCCGAGGGCAATGTGTTTGAGATAATTGTTGTGCTGTTTGATCCAGCCACATTTTATCTTCAATGTCCTTTTGAATGTTGCCATACATGGTCCCACTCATTCTTACCTTTATATAGATCAGTCATACTGATCCTTTTGCAGAAAAGCACACCCAAAGCATGACGTTTCCATCCCCAGCAGATGATGGTTTTTAGTTGCAACTCAGCATTCTTTCTTCTCCAAACACAGAAAGTTTAGATTTTATCAAAAAGCGCCATCTTGGTTTCCTCTGACCATATGACATTCTCCCAGTCCTTTCCTGGATCACCAGATGATTCCTGCAATTTTTTGATATCGTATTATTTAAATGTTTTACCTCAGACTGCAAGTTAATGCAGTGGGATGTTTCCATTTGTGTTATTAGAAAACACTCAATACACTTGTGCAGTGTTTTCTTTCCAAAGCTTTGTGACTTTATGCATAAAGGAAAATTGTTTCAATCACCTGCGCATTGATTTGATTTGAAATGGTTTATTTCAAGCAATGAAATAAAAAATAATGGACAAAACAATATAATCAGCACTTATACATTCATACAAAGACGTATCAAACTTCGGATAATGTTTGGATAAACATTTGTACAGGATCTGGTCAGATTTAGGTGTTACATGTTCGCAGGATACAATTACATGTAACAACATCACTATTGCCTGGAATGTAATCCTGGAAATGGAAGCTGCAAGCATGCAGGTGAATTATTTCCCCTTAGATTGTAAAATCTGACAAAATTCTGACATACTACCAAAAAAAAGAAAAAAAGTTCAGGCAAAGACGATCATATCCATCTGTGCTTTGTTTAAAGGAGTTAAGAGTTTACTCAGTTTGAATGTAATGCTTTGACTGTTATTATCTAGGGGGATTTGGGATTGGAATTTTGATGACACTGTTTTCATTCCCTGGAAACGCATGTCTTAGGGGTGTCTGTATCCGGTCTTGATGTAAACAGCTGAAATCCTCGTGTTTCTGCTACTTTTTTTAATTTTGTCATTCTTATCAAGAAAAACAAATCTGGTCTCCAAGTTCAATCAGTTTTATTATGTTTGGATCCCCAATGAAAACCAGCTTGTTTATCCCCAGCTCAGATCAGAAACCACTTGTTTAGTGGTTGAGTGGAAATAAGGTCTGAATGGTACTTGATTCAATCAGCAGCTTGTTTGGATTCTCTGTGGCTCCATTCGCAGCAGCTTCAGCACAGCGTTCACAAGACCCTTTATTTACTAAGTTATTTCAATCTGAGCCTGATCTAATTTTTGGGAGTAATTTCTTTTTTGTATCAATAAGCCAAATTGTTTGGCAGGGTATCTCATTTAGTAAAAATTAAAATCATTCCTGAACCGCAGGTCTGGTCTGAATCAGACTATTTCCTGTGTGGTGTGAGCACACACGTGAGTGATTGTTAATACCCCCATCAGACTAAAACACCTGAGGGCATTCATATGTGACCGAATGGTTGTCTTTTGCCCTCATATGTCAGAGTAGATCACGGACACATTCCATCAGTCGCAGTGTCACTGTGGGGAAGGAAAATACACTTTAATGCACATAATGTATGTTTTCCTGTTTTAAATTAGAAATTTATTTAAAGCACGGTAAATACTCATTTTTAAAATTGAGAGATTTGCCCCCCTAATGTGAAAATTGACTGATTGACTTTAAGAAAAAACCTAAAATAAAAGCTATTTGGATGAAAAATTACATTTTCACTTTTCTTTATTGTTATTTTTTAATAATAACAAATGCTTTTCAACTAACTGTTAAATGTTACAAATATTTGTTTTGACAACAAAATATTTGGCATCTAGGGTGTTACAAATGTGTTGTGTAATATATTAAGACATGTTAAGGTCACATTTTTTAATTTGTTTACTTTTTTTGCATTTTATCATCATCATCATCAGCCTATCACGCCACTGCTGGCGGATGGCCTCCACATTTTTCTCCACTCATCACGGTTTTGGGCACTCTGGGTCCACGTGCTGCCTGCCTTCTGCACGGTGTCATCTCTCCATCTTTTCTTCGGTCTTCCCCTTCCTCTCTTCCTGTCCCACGGAGTCCATTCTGTTGTTTTCTTAGCCCATTCGTGGTTCTTCATTCGGGCTACATGTCCTGCCCACTTGCCTTTGGCTTCAATCACTTTGTCGATGAAATCCTTCACCCCTGTTCTTGATCTTAAGTCTTCGTTCCTGACCTTATCTCTCCTCGTAACACCCAGCATTGATCGTTCCATGCTCCTCTGGGTGATTGCCAGTTTCTCTCTTTGGCGGTTGGTAAGTGACCATGTCTCAGCTCCATACGTCATTGATGGCAGTATGACAGTGTTCATGATCTTCCTCTTGAGACACATGGGCATTTTTTGATCTCTCAGAAACGTGCTGTACTGTCCGAATCTCTTCCAAGCAGATGTTACTCTCTCGTCTATTTCTTTCGCCATCTCATTTCCTAGTGTTAGCAGTCTTCCCACATACTTGTACTCATCTACCTCCTCCAGTTGTTCTCCATCCACAATTATTCCTTTCCTTCTGCTTTTCCTTGCTATTTCATTGCACATGATTTTGGTTTTCTTTTTGTTCATTTTCATGCCATCTTTTCTCCCTTCCTTGTTCAGATCGTTGAGCAGCTTGCTGAGATCCTCTTCCTTTTCTGCAAATAAGATGATATCATCTGCAAATCTCAGGTTATTCATCCTCTCTCCATTGATGTTTATTCCCACTTCAGCTTCCATTCTCCTGAATATTTCTTCCAACGCTGCTGTGAACATCACTGGTGACAAGGTGTCTCCTTGCCGCACTCCCTTCATGATCTTTCGGCTAAGTGATTCGTTCCGAACCTTAGCAGTGCCTCCATCATAAGCCTCTTTCAGAATGTTGATGTACTTCTCCTCTACGCTGTGTTGTTTTAGCGCCTCAAAAACAGCCTTGTGCAGGAAAGAATCAAAGGTTTTTTCATAGTCTACAAACGCCATATAAATGGGTATTTTATACTCATTGGTTGCACTGCAGACTGCAGATGGTCGATAGTTGAATGACCTCTTCTGTAGGCAGCTTGTTCTGGCGGCTGGTGGTCACTCCGATTGTTATTCATCCTATTCTTCAAGATCTTCATGAAGAGTTTGTAGACTTGGGAGAGTAAGCTGATTGGTCTATAATTAGCAAGGTCTTTCTTGTCTCCCTTCTTAAATATGAGTGTTATAATAGCATTTTTCCACTCGTTGGGTACCTTTTCTTCAGTAATCACTTTATTGAAGAGTGTTCTCAGTTTCGATCTCACAACTTCACCTCTGGCTTTGAGCATTTCAATCACAATCTGATCTTCTCCAGGTGCTTTGTTATTCTTCATACCTTTTATGGCATGCTCAATTTCATTATCAAGGATGGATGGTACATCCTGTGCTTCTTCTTTTCTGATGTTCTGGGCTGCATCTTTGTATAGCGTTTCATAGAATTCTGTGCACCTCTCAAGAATTCTCTCTATGTTGGTGATGACGGTTCCATCTTGCTCTTTCAAAGCTGATATAAGAACCTTGTAGCCTTCTTTTTCTTTTACTCTCTTCAATCCTTTCCCACTTTCAATTGCCTCTTTCACTCGGCTGGTGTTGTGCTCTCTAAGATCTTCTCTCAGTCGTTTCCTGATGGTTTGACACAATTTGTTGTACTCTCTTCTCTCTTGGTCGTTCAGATCTTTCGTTGCAATTGCTCTCCTTTCTTTCAGCAGTTTTTTAGTTTCCTGCTTGAGCTTCTCTCTTGTGATGTTAAGTGCCATTTCCTCCACACTGTCCTCTTCTTGCAAGGCTTCAAAGCGATTTTGCAACTTCAGTTGAAATTCATTTTCTTTTTGTTTCAGGGTGTTGATGTTTACTTTCCCACCTTTTGGTCTCATCATTTTTATTCTTTCCAGTCTTGTATTCATTTTGATCTTACTTCTGACCATTCTGTGATCACTACCGATGTTTACACTTTTGATGACATTGATATTCTGAATCATGTTTTTGTTTGCCAAAATATAATCGATCTCGTTCCTGGTTTCGCCATCTGGACTTATCCAGGTCCATTTTCTGATTTTCCTCTTCCTATAGAAAGTATTTCCGATCTTCAGACTTTTTGATTTTGCAAATTGCACCAGTCTGGTTCCCCTTTTGTTCCTTTCTCCAAGACCAAACGTTCCAACTGTCGCTCCGTCGCTTTGATGATGTTGTCCAACCTTTGCATTAAAGTCCCCCATTACAATCGTGTATTGGCTTTTATTCCAATCTCCTCATAAAGCTCTTCAACTTCTTCATCACCGTGACTCGATGTTGGCGCATATACTTGTATCACTTATAGTTGGTATTTGCTGTTTACTTTCATTGTAAGCGACGTCACTCTGCTGCCCTCACCTTCATACTCTATAACTTGGTCCTTGATGTTTTTGTTGACCTAAAAACCAACTCCTCCAACAGATTCTATCTCTCCTATTGTGTACAGCACATGCCCACTTTGCAACTGTTTCAGATGCTCTCCTTTCTTCCGTGTTTCTGACAGTCCAATGATGTCCCACTTGAAACCTGTCAGCTCTTGGTCTAGCTCAGTGGTTCCCAAACTTTTTCTGCAGGGCCCCCCTTTCTGAAAATTAGAATATTTTCGAGCCCCCCCCCACACTGACACAAACATACAAATCATTTGTTTCTAAACTCCACCGCGCCTTATAACATGTGGTTAATGAGAAATCTTTCTCTGAAAGGTAGAATTCTGTTATCTAAAGCTGAAGGAATCTCTAGATCTGTCTATGTGTCTCTGTCTTTAGAAATGCCAAACACATCTGTAACCTAGTAAACAAAACATTATTTGATTTTATTTGGAGGAAAACATGTCATTTCTTAAGGAAAAATGTTTTGTGTAACACCAGAAAACATGGGGGCTTGGAAGTATTAACCTTTGAAAATTTAAACAACTCTTTTATTAAAATAAAGTGGTTAAGTAATTTATTGAAAGAGGAAGACAATATCTGGAATGCATTTCCCAAATATATATTTGACACAATGGGAGGCATTAAATTCTTGCTAAAATGTAATTGTAAAATTGAAAAATTACCCACAAAACTCTCAAACTTTTACAAAGAAGCCCTGCTGGCCTGAAAACTCCTTTATAAACATAAGTTTTCTCCAACAACTTGTTGTATTTGGAATAACAGTAATGTACAATAAAAGAATAAATCACTTTTTTCCTAGATGGTATGATAATGATATTGTTTTAATCAGACAACTTTTTAATTCTCATGGATACCTTTTGACGTATGAAGAATTTCTTTTAAAATTCGGTATTCCTGTTCCACGCAGAGAATATGCAATAGTGTTAGATGCCGTTCATACCAGTCTACTTCAACTGTTTAAAGGGATTTATAACACAAGTCAATTAAGAACCCAGACAATTTTTTTGGACAATGTGGATATTTGTGTTAATTCAGTTTCCAATAAACAAATAAGAAATCTTTTACATACCACAACCTTGTTGTGGTTTTATTGGGAATCCAAATTTGTGGACATAAAATGGACTTATGCTTGGACTATTAGCAATAAATACTGTCTAAATAAAAAAATAAAAGAGGTATCATTCAAAATATTGCATTGTATATATCCTACCAAAACTTTGAGTAGATTTGTTGTGGACATGGACCTGTTTTGTTCATTCTGTGGAACTCAGGAGGAAACTATTTATCATCTGTTTGTGGACTGCAGACATACAAATAAGGTTTGGTTTGAAGTGGGAAACTATATTGGAAATATAACTAAACAAACTGTTACATTTTTAGATAAAGACATTATTCTGGGTTACCTTAATGTCAAAGTAGACAAAGATTGTATCTTCATTACACAATTGTTTTTATTATTGGAAAAATTCATATCCATAAAGCCAAATGGTCGAACTCCAGACCTAAATTCAAGCAGTTTTTGAGTGAAAGCAATCAGTAATGTACCATTATCAAACATCTGCAAAACCAAAAAGCAATTCCAAATAATTTAATTTTTGAAAGATTTAAAATTTATTAAACCCCAAAGATTTTTGAAGTAATAATTATTTTGTCTTATGTAGTATATGTATGTGTATATATTTATATACTTTTTTGCAATATGTACACATTTCAACAGTGGCGGTTCTACACTAATTTACTCTGTTGTGTTCCCAATCTTCTATTTAGCCATTTTACTCAAAAAATGCAAGAATTTTCTAGACTCGTATTACAAGGGGGTCAAACTTAGTCACACAGTGGGCCTAAGTTAAAAACACACTTAAGGTTTTGGGCCGAAGAAGAAGAACACACTAAAGCTAAACTTTTAAACCTTTTAAACTGAACTTTTTTAACATAATAATGATATAAAATGATATATAAAAACAGGAACATTAATCCAGAATAACTCAAGTTAAACCTTAAATAACTTGTAATATTTTGTTCTCCATAGAAATATCTTCTGTCAAAATTATACAAATATGAACATGCTGCAGGACAAAACAAAGAAAGCCTGGAAATATTAATAAGAAATTACAAATCAAATAATTCCATTTTTTTTGCTCTTTCATCATTTTTTAGAGCAGTTTTTTTAGAGCTGGACTCCTGCTTCATTTTTAGCAATAATTTCTTAATGTGTGACGTCCTGTGTGTGTCTTTGTGAAACATATCAGAGGGATTAGATCTAAAAAATAAAACTTATTGTGATTAATATGTTTAGGTCTTATAAAACATTAAAGACTAAATCTTAGAACTCATCAGTGGGATTACTCGAAAAATATTTGGCATTTCCCTAAATTTGTGCAACACCAACAGTAGAAATCCTCCAAAAAAACTCAATCCATAAAAAATAGTCTGCGCTCATCCCCCCTCGCCCCCCCCTTCCCCTCGACACATGCGGCTCCGTCTCTATGACGGGAGGCACAGCTGCGGCCCAGAGTTGATTGTCAGATAGAAAAAGACTCCCAATCACCTGTTAGTGTGATTCAGCCAGCCACCGGCGAGTTGCGCTCCCCTCTCGAGTTTTTTTACTTATGTTCCAAAGACTACCGCAAAGAGGTGTGGCCGCAAGCGTCTTGCAGCAGAGGGCGGTGGTCACGTGCGCATCGGGTCTGCTGTGTCGGAGCAAAGAATTGTGGGAAATAATTCCCATTGCCTGCTTTTGTCGAAATTGGGTTGAGCACGGATGTTTGTTCTGCCTAAAACCTTTTCATGTGCCTATTTTACGTTGTTTCACTCTGAATTATTCTTTTTTTTTTTTTTTTTTTTTTTGCACCATAAGTGTGAAGAGGAAATAGGAGGAAGACATTATTAAGAGTCTGATGTATCAAGATAAAAGCAGTAATTGTTGGCTGCTGAAGCAATTTCAAATTAAAAGCTTCAAGTTACATCTTTGAATATAGTATGTAGCACATTACGCATATGAAGTGCCGCCCTGGGCGACCGCCCACATCGCCCATATTAAAAACCGCCACTGCATTTCAATTCCCCCTGAGACAGTCACATTGTTATTGTATTATGTTGTTTGTCAATAAAGTATGAAAAAGAAAAAAACATCCACTGCGCCCCCCCTGCAATACCTCTGCGCCCCCTGGGGGGGCGCGCCCCCCAGTTTGGGATCCACTGCTCTAGCTCCTCCTCCTTCTCTGGATCTTTCAATGTCCTTACGTTGTAGGTGCAAACATTTAATTGCACTCTGGAAATCCGGGGATTCTTAGCACCCTCTGCCTTTCGGCTGCCGGGGACTGAGGGCCGTTGTGTGTTGAGTGTATTCATGTTGTGGGTGTGAACCATGACTCACCACGCTGGTTCAGTGCGGATTTGTGAGTTGCCTGCACCCTTGATTTCTCAGGGGTGCAGAACTATGAGGCAGGTAGTACGAGGTTACATTTTACTCGTAGCAGACTTAGAGCCTGACCTGACATGCATTTATGAAACACATTTTCATTAAAAGTAACAAAAATAGCAGAGATAAAAGTGCACCTCATTTGCAAATTAACTTAATTGCATGATTAAATTAAGCAGCAAATTAATAAATAATCATAAAAACTGCAAAAAAATGTATCATTGTTTCTGCAACTTTTCTCTTCACTTCCTGTTTAATCTTAAAAAAAAAAGACTTTTTAAGCAAAAAAAAAATTAAAGCCCTCTTATTTTTTTCCCTTGAGAAGCCACGCCCACTCACATGATCACATGACAAGAAAGTGCTTTTATCTGAACTGCCTTTGTAGAAAAAAAACACAATAATTGACGCACTCAATTAATTGATGAAGCTGTTTTCCCTGGATTCAATTTGATTTGTTTAGCCCAAATTCACAACAATAGTCGTCTCGATGGGCTTTGCAATGGTAATTGAAAAAGTAAAACATAAAATGAAAAGGATCATGAGTACATGGAATTCTACAAGAAAATACTTATTTAAACTATCGAAACAGATTAAACTAAACTGGACATCCCTGCCCTTAGACCCTCCTTTGCGGTATAGACCAGCAGTTACAGAAAAGAGAATTATTCAAAAGCTTGGAGACGCTTACAACTTTTACAAAATCTTTGTAGTTTATTTTATGTTTTTTTATATATATAGTTTACAGCAAGGAGACCTAAAGAACGTTTTTGGTTGTTTTGTTTGAGTGTGTGCTTGAATCGACTTTATTGTGAAATCGAATTTTCTTGCTTGGTCCCAACACCACCTTTTTATGCCACATTCACATTGGGCTTGTGACACATGCTCTCTCGTGGTAATTGACCGTGCTTTTAGCATGGGATGTTCATGCTGGAAAAGCAAAGAGAAGCTTCTTGTATTTTTTTTTCTTTTTGTACTGTTTACTAGCCCAAGTCGCCATTTTGGAATGTTGAAGCGTGATCCTGTGAATCTTTCTCCAGGCTTTTTCTTTCACAGCTCTATTCAGATATATGAAAGGCTTTGTGTCATAGAATTTTGTTCGGGCACAAACATCAATTATCAAATTCTCCTTCATAATCAATGTTTAAACAGTAGGCACTTCTGTGAATGAATGAATGAATTCATCACTACCAAATCAATGTCCCTGATTGGTCAAATCTTGACCTGGTTTAACCTTCAATGTGCTTTCAGTGGCTGCCCGTTTAGTACATAGAATCCAAAAAACAATTATAAAAAGGTGTGTAGCGACACGTGGACACAATAGTCTTGAAAGCGTAAGCCGGAAACAAGCATGTTGCCGAGGGTGATGTCAACGTAGCTTTAAGGCCCGTACACACCGGGACGAATATTCGCCAGGTGTTATTCGCCAGCGTTTTTCGCCACGTTTTTTGTGTTCACACCCAGGCGATTTTCACTGACGATGAGCCGAGTGAACATGCAATTTCATTCCCTGACATTAGATGGAGCTTAATGTAAAACAGACATACCCTTGTACACAAGCTGGCGCTGCGCAACTTTACGCTTCTTAAAGTCGCTTTTCACTCGGAAGAAGAGAGCAAGTATTTAAGTGCTTGTCAGAATCATACAAAGAAAACATGAATATTTCAAGCACCAGTTGCTCCAACTGGTGCTTGAAATATTCATGTTTCGGTTCGGGGATATTTTAGAATGTCCGTCATTATTTCTTTGCGGCAGTGTAGACGCTACTTGGCGTCTATCTTCTTCGCTGGTATGTGTGCTCAGCAAGGCAGTTTTGTGTGTTTTACTGTAACTTCAGAAGCTCCAGACACGTGTGCAAAAGCGCCATTCTCATTGGTCGAATAGATTTCGATGCGGCGCGTCAGAAAAAAAAACAAACCCGAGGCGTTTTTTAAAAAGTTACGCTTTGACGCGTGGCGTTTTTTCACGTCAGTGTGCACACTCACATTGGTGCCCTTTGTTTAGTCACAAGGCGTTAAACGTCGGCGAAAATCGCGGGCGAAATTTGTCCCGGTGTGTACGGGCCTTTAGCCCTAAAAAAGAAGGGCTAGGAGACAGTGGTGTAAATTATGTGAATACGAAGAATTCAGACAGGATTCTAGGAGCTAGAACTTTTTATATAAAGTTTTTTCTAATATTTTACCTTTATATTTTATGAAGAAGATTAATATAAAGGTACACAACACTCTTTCTCTTTTTCACCAGTTGAAACAGAGGCTCCGATCAATCTGACCTTTGTCCTGACTGACGCTGGCAAAGATGAGACAGGCCACAATGTCCGGCTGTCCTGGGTGTACCCAAAGCCCGAGGACCTGCAGTACGGCTGGATCACGTTGGAGTATGAGATGCAGTACCGACAAGTTACTGAGCCAGACCGCTGGAAGGTTCGGAATGAAGTCCACACCTGAATCCTGAGACTTGCCACCGTATTTGCCCCTTATCAATGAAAGAAACCAACTATTTCTGTGTGCAGGTAAAGCATCCTTTAAGGGAGCCCCATGTTGAGCTGCTAGGCCTCCGTGTCGGTGATTACGTGGTACGGGTTCGCTCCCGGTCACACAATAACGGACTGTGGAGCAAATGGAGCTCCCCGCTGTTGATGAGCATCCCTGACCGCCTGTCCTCAGGCACACCCACAGGTAGGGTTCACATGACGACTGGCCCGGTCATTTTGTGATAATTACATTCGGCACTGGAATCATTATTTCTGTTAAAAATGATGTTTAACCCCAGTGTACATTTGTAATTTTATAGTAAACAATGTATTTTAAACTTAATTGATTAAATTTTCAAGATAAAAAAATAGCTCAAGAATTGCTCAAAGCTGCACAAATTACCACCTAATTTATGGCCACATAAAAATGAACGTTATATCACGTTTTTGGAGCTAATAGGTATGTTGGTGGCATTTGGGTGTGTGTGTGGACAGGCCCCGCCTTTTTAGACTTGTAGTACATCTTAACCTCACTGTAATGAGTACCATCCGGAAACTTGTTGCTTTATGCGGCTTCATGATTTTACCCCCTCCTCCTCTCTACAATCACCCTCTTTTCCCCCCCTCCCTAACATCCCTCTCTCTTCTTCCCTCCTTTCCTTTTCCGTCCGGTCCAATACAAAAGATTTTCGAATGTGTTTAAAATTAATAAAGTTTGGCCTTGGTTACAAAAGGGGTCTATTCAGACATACCTTTGGTTTGTCAGAAGATTCATAACCCCTGTTGTGAAAAAAATATGTCCAACACAAGAGGCCTTCAGCTCTCATCTGTTTGCCCAGCTGTTGGACAGGACAAGTTAAAAGAAAATAAATAACAAAAATAAAAATGAGGCTATATCAATTTATAAAAACAAGTTCAATTATATTTAAAAATAGACTAAGTAGGAAGTTTTTCTTTTTGAGAAAGTTGAATAAAGATTGACTTACATGTTGTGTTGCTCTTTTTCCATAGGTAATGTTTTGCAAATAACAGGTTCACATAGATAGCAGCACAGGTTGCTTAAAAAATTTCACATCAACCCACCTGACCAATCTCTTACCTCTTGGCTCCTCTAGCAATTCTGGGTAATAAAACCCCATTATGTGACCTTTTGTGTAGCTTTATGTGCCTCTATTTATTGATATATTTGCCATATAATTCAGTGTGCCTTATGGTAATTTAACCCTTTAATGCCTCAATTTATTTTCAAATTATAAGAAAAATATTCTTTTGTATTTTTTCCTTTCAAAGTGGTGCTAAATTAGGTGGAGTCTTTGATTTAAAGTCATTATTTACACATAATTGGGGAAACAAAAAATGAACTTTTTATTTAATGAGGTTAATTTAGACTTGTTTTAAAGAGTATCCAAAATACATTTTTTAAGAGTCTAAAGTTCTAAAGAAAATTAAAACATTGTTATTTAAATTTAAAAAAATCATGTGACTGTTAATGACGAGAAAAATGGTAATATCTGTGCAGGTAAAGTCCTAGTGCTGGTTCTGGTCGTGGGGGTCGGTGTTGTGGCTTTCCTTGTCTTCACCTTTGGGATCATGCCACACAGCAAAAGGTGAGAGAGCACATGTGGTGTCTAAAACAAATGAGTATTTTCCATGCATAGGGTATTTTTTTTGCTGTAATAAATTTGCCCTTTAAGCCTTAAGGCCCGTACACACCGGGATGAATATTCGCCAGGCGTTTTTCGCCAGCGTTTTTCAACACGTTTTTTGTGTTCACACCCAGGCGATTTTTGCTGACGATGAGCCAAGCGAACATGCAATTTCATTCCCCGACGTTAGATGGCGCTTAATGTAAAACAGAAATACCCCTGTACACAAGGTGGCGCTGCGCAACTTTACGCTTCTTAAAGTCGTTTTTCACTCAGAAGAAGAGAGCAAGTATTTACGCGCTTGTCAGAATCAAACAAAGAAAACATGAATATTTCCAGCACCAGTAGCTCTAGATCCAGTTCCAGCGATGAAGAAATTATTGTTCTGTTGAATGATGAAGAGATGTCGATTTTGAGTACATCCCATAGTTACGAGAAGAGAAGAACATGGGGAGTTTTATCGACTGGTACAAGAGCTGAAAATGTATCATAAGCATTTTCGGGGATATTTTAGAATATCCGTCAGTGAGTGCATCTTCGTCTTATTTCTTCGCGGCAGTGTAGACGCTACTTGGCGTATATCTTCTTTGTCGTGACGTATGTGTGCTCAGCAAGACAGTTTTGTGTTTGAGCGCCCCCAAGTTGTGTTTCACTGTAACTTCAGAAAGTCCAGACACGTGTGCAAAAGCGCCATTCTCATTGACACGGCGCGTCAAACCAAAAAAAACGAACCCGAGGCGTTTTTAAAAAAAATGACGCTTTTACGCGTGGCGTTTTTTGCGTCGATGTGCACACTCACATTGGTGCCCTTTGTTTAGTCGTTAAACGTCGGGGAAAATCACGCACGAAATTCGTCCCGGTGTGTACGGGCCTTAAGTCCTAAACGGGTGGATAAGGGACGTCTATCGGCAAAAAAGATAGGCAAACCTGTATGGAGCACACGAAATATCAAGGTCGTAGACCACTCAGTGAATCCGTGGGGCCAAAATTTTTGTTGCACGTTATTTTCTACAAGCATGGTGCGGACGTAGATGAGACGTAGTCGTATTGTACAGATTTGCCTTTTTAATTTTAACCCACTTAAAATTTAAGTAGGCTGCGGAAGGGTTCCAATGAGGGCTCTTCACAAGATAATTGTGTGAGCACCTAGGGATCAGCTTGACTGTTCGAAACGAGGAAATTAGTTGATCAAATTAGTAATTTGTGTGGACATCTTACGGGCACTTATGCATCACATGAAAACCTCGTTTTTGTGGCATTCATGCATAAGGGGCCAGTACTTGCACCATACTAAAGACTACAGTGAGGCATAAGGGCGCCGACCGACACCATCGCCCATAAATCATAGGTGTACGGAACTCACATTAGTCTGAAAATACATAATACACTCATCACATGAACAACAACTGTCCATTTCATTTTCAAGAGGTGGTCTTACAAGCCTCAAGCAAACTTCAAGATACATCTGCGCTCTGCTTTAATTACATCTACACCTCTCTATGACCATCCATGGCCCCCGTATGAAGGCTTTAATATGGTATGTTCTGAGTATTGGCCCAGTCTTCCGAAAAAAGGTTTTGCAGCTGTTGTAATGTATATTTTTTGTACCAAACAAACCTTTGAGGTTGATTCATTTGGTTGTGGTCTTCAGAGAGGAGCATCCCAAGAGTTTGCCTCCTCACTTTAGCTTGTGCTGTCTTCCACATTTTTTTAAGTATTCTCTATGACTTCCTTGATGAACTTTTTTGTTTCTGGTTGTGGTGGTTTGAGCTTTTATTGTTCTGCTTTTTCTTTTTTTTTCGGGGGGGGGGGGGTCTCATGGGTCTTCCTTCTCCCATTTTTTTTGCTACCTTTTACTTCAATTAAATGTGCATTCTTTTTCTAAGACATAGACTTTTTTACATAACTTGTAAGATTAATTACCATGGGCTGCGGCTGTGGCACGTGGATAGAGGGGTTGACATCTGACCAGAAGGTCAGAGTGCTGAAATGATCATCGAGTTCTTGTGTGTGAATGCCCTTATATCAATTTCACAGTGTGAGTCTGCATTGAGTTGGTTGCTGTTTGTTTCAAGTCTGCCATTATATCTTATTCTATATGATTGAGGATTTTCCAGTGCAAAGCATCCTTTCTGTCTGTATGTGTTTTCTTTTAGCAGAAATAAGTACAATTTGCAGCAAACCATAAAAGAAAGATATTGTGAGGTTTGTGTGTGTGTTTTGTCCTAAACAATTTTCAGTGTTTCATTTGCTGCGGTCTCTAGTATTGGGTTATTACAGTCCTTGGTCCATTAAAATGCTTGGTTACACCTGGTTGATCATTGCCATTGTCATGCAACTCCTAAATAAAGTAGCCATTGGTGTGTTCTATGGTAAACAAAATGACTTTAGATAAATTGGATTCAGTGTATGATTACTATAATAAGAGGCGGCAGACACATTGGGGGCCAGTCTGGGCCATGCTATTTTTGACTCAGACATGGTGAGACGTGTAATTAGGTTAAGCTCACGGGTACTTACCTGTTGTGAGGACCACGTGTGTACCGGTGACTAGAGAACATTTGAATAACAAATTTTAATTCAGGGCAAGTTGAATTCCAGTCACATACATAAAGCCTGTTTAATGAGATCAATTTCACAACAGACAGTGTTTGAGAGTGTTTGTGTGTGTGTGGGGGGTGTACTTGTCCATGTTACATTAATAGGACTTGTTAATCTTTCAACCTTATTGGGGACATCTTGGTTTATGGGGGCGCTTGAGCAGTTTAACTCCCGAATGACTCAGGTTTAGGCTTTAGAATTAGAGATTCAAGGGGTATAAACAAATGTGATGATAGGCCAAGTTCAGGGTCAGCAATTAAAAATTAATGACAGTTCATGTAAATGTCTGAACACTACACGTACAAGTCTGCGTGTGCTACTTTAAGATGATAGCATATAGTTTGCCAAATTATTAAGATGAGGGTAACAAATACAACCCAACAATTTAATTTTTGATTTAATTGCTAAATATATTAAGGCTTTTTTGTTGGATTAACTGGATTATGTAGCTGAATGCATCAATGAAGAATGTGTGAGAAAAAGAAACTAAAGAGGCCCACTTGTGGGAATGGTTGATCCTCCAAATTCATTGCATTTTCAGCCAGGATTAAACACTTCCAATCTTCTTAACGAACACTGCTGAAAACAGAAAAAAGTAATTTCGAAACATGCAATTCCTCTCTCTCCTGTACTCAGATGCCACAGTATCACCGGGCACCACCTAACCTATTCTCATGTTGTGAAGGACAGCATATACTTTGATATAATTGAGGTTGCTGTAGTGTGGAGGCAGAGCAGCTGACCTCAAATCAGAAGATTAAAGGTTCAGTTCCCGACTTGTCCACCAGTGTTGAAGTGTCCTTGGGCAAGACACTGGACCCCACAATGGACCTGGTTGTTATGGGGTAGTGTCATTGTGAGGCGGCGTTGGGCCTTCGAGGAAGGCAGAAAAGCATTATAAAAGGCTTTACAAAGTATAAGAGCAACATTAACCGTTCATAACGTTAGAATATATTTTTAGAAGAACAGAAAATATTTTGTCATGCTTACTTTAGACTTAATTTACTTAAACTGGGCTAGGTACAGTTCACTAAGTGAATGTGTGTGTGAATGGGTGAATGGAACTATGACTGTAAATCGCTTTAAACCTTCGAGGAAGGTAGAAAAATGCTTTACAAGTATGAGCCATTTACCATTGACCAACAGTGGAAATCATTTTCAGTTTTTTACCCCCAGGCCAGACATCGTTTCATCAGCCCAATAAAATGACCTGTAGAATTATGTAATAAAGATCCAGTAACACGTTGGCCCTTTCCATTTCAGTGATGCCAAAGACAGCAAGATTATGATCCCTTCGGAGCCGAAAAATAAAATGGTCTCTCATTTTGTTGGTGCATGTGGTGACACAGTTTTAAAGAAAGGGTAGAGCATTTGAACCTTGCCTGTGGGTGCTACTCATTTGCTCCTAGATTTTAGGGTCAAAGTGGGATTTTACTTTGTGACCTATTTTCAGAATCCCTGATTCATAGAAAATAAATCTGAATGCCTAATGATGCCGGTACACTACAGAGGCAGCAGTGATGACATTGTGAGTGTTATATTAAAGCTTCCTGATCTCTTGCTGACATCTGTCTTTTCTGATCGCCCAGCTTGGGTCTCTGATCCAGCGTGGACTCATCACGGTCCTTTGAACAGCACTGTACACAGATCTGCAACAAACCAACTCACATGGAGCACAACAAAGGTTCACAGGAGTTGCCTTTCACTGACTCCACAGAAAGACTTGGAGAAATGTGAAAAGTATTGAGTTCCATGTCAATAGAGGCCAAAAGTGTGATTTGGTTCTTATCAGGGTCACACAGTGGAGCTCCGTTTTTTCTATCTTCTGTAATTAAATAGCATTCTCTGCAGCAAGGCTTTTAACAGGAACCAGTAAACATACACACATCACTCCTCTGTTGTCTGCTCTACATTGGTTGCCAGTTAAATTTCAAATGGATTTTAAAATTCTACTTTTAGTTTTTAGAGCTTTGCTTGGTCAAGCATTGACGTACATATCTGACCTTTTAACCACATACTTTTTGGCCCAATACTTGAGGTATTCCAACCAAAATCTTTTAAGCGTTCCAAAAACCCGCTTTAAGACAAGAGGAGATCTTTTATTTCAAGCTGTGGCTCCTTGTCTATGGAACTCCGTCCCATTGTCGTTGCGTCAAATTGGCTCCGTTGGGTGTTTTGAATCTCAGCTCAAAACATTTTTATTCAGGAAAGCTTTTAGTTGATTTTATTCCTTGTACTACTACATTTTACTTTGTTTTGTTTTATTATTATTATTTTATTTTATTTCTTCTTTGTGTTTTGATATTATTTATACTTCTATTGTAATAAACTGGGAAAAGTGCTATATAAAGAAAAATATTCTATTCTATTCTATTCTATTCTATTCTATTCTTTGTGTGCAACCACTTCAAGCCCTACTTTTTTTCCCCTTTTAGAATAAAAGAGTATTTCTTGCCGGCCATCCCGAAGCCACGGATCATGGGCATTGACCCACTGCTGCTGAAGGTAATGACCAAACTGCTTCCAGGATTGTATTTTGATTTGTCCTTCTTTCTTCACCTTTACTCATTTTTACACATCTTTTTACTGTTCTACCGAGGTTCTGACTCTTCCCTCTGTTCTTTTATCCCTTATTATCTTCAGAAGGGTCACTTGGAAGAAATCAACCGGCACTTTAGTAACTTTCATGGCTACAGACCTCCCAGTTACTCTGAAGAAGCGTGGGATCATGTGAGCGCCGACGACCTCTATGTGACTGCACCAAAGGACTTGAGCACCTTGAAGGGGGCCTTGAAGTTTCCTAGCCACCTGACACCTGTCTCTGCCACGCATTCTATACCTATCCAAAACCCAGTGTCCTACGTCCAGAACGTTTCGCCCTATTGCACTTCCCCGCCTGAAGCTTTTGCCCCATTGCTGGACGCGCCTCCCCTCTGGCAGGCGCCAGAGATCGTTTCTGTGCCAGGAACAGACTACAGCATGATGGAGCATCCCGCCCTGGCTAACACCATTCCAGCTTCCGGTCCAACTGCGTGCATTGCCAGCCACTCACCGCCACAGGATTTCTACACCTGCGTGGAGCTCCTAAAGGATAGTGGGGAGGTGCATCTGGTGCCATGTTTGCCACCAGCATACTGCAGGGAGTTTTTGCCCTTCCCGAGCATTGAGTTAGCGGCCAAAGATGAGAAAAAGAAGCTTGTAGAGTTTCAGGTTCAAAGGAGCACGATAAAAGAACCTCAGGCAGAGAGGAGCGAAGCAACCGTGCCTCTGCTGCCTGTTTCTGTCGCAGACACTGGCTACGTTTCCGCTTGCTAAAGGTCCGACCTGGCTTCGGAAAAGTGTCTGAAGACAAGCTGTGTGTGGATATATTAACACTTTTGATGCTGTCTTTGTGTTTGAACGTGTTGATATTTTCAAAAGAAAACCCTCCTCAGGACCTAAATGTCTTTCTGTGTTTAGTAACTTTGGTCACATAGACTCTTTTTCACCGTGAGGGACCAAAGCAGTGAATGCTAACGTTTTTGATGTCAACATCATGTGTACAAACTAATTTTGGAGGAAAAGCCAAAAAAAAAGCACTGGTAACATGAACTGCTGGATCTCTTGAGTGCGTCTTTGTTGCCTGCATTGGTTGATAAACGTGTTCTTCGTATGACCAGGACAAAACAGTATTACTTTTTAGGCATTTTTACTATCAAATGCAAACGCTAAAAGAAAGGGTTTCAACAATCGACAGTATAAGAGACCTTGACGGAGCAAGTGTGACATAATTCATAGAAAATGTCTTGCTTCTGACTTACCTCAGTACCGATTTCTGCGTGATATGGATGCCGCCATGTTGGAGCCAGACTTTGTCAGTAATTAGTGATTGGTCTAAGTCGGTATGAGTCAATGTTTCTTTGGGAACCCCTCTTACCAACCAGGACTGAGCTTGTTGGAAGTCCACACCCCTACCACTTCAGAGCAGGCTACACAAAATCTGTAAATCAAATGTTTTATTTTGAATGTTTGACATGATACTACCTACTTTTATGGAGGCATCTGATTGGTCAGTTTAAAACTTGAATAAAAATCAATAAATATTGGATTAGCAAGTTCATGTAAAAAAAAAAGCAGGTATCGCACCAAGAATGGTTATTATGACCGATAGAATGACTGAGTAATATCTGTTTATCTCTCAGTAGAAATCTATGGGATTTGGGGTTCTTGGAACCAGGAGGTACTTCCTGTTTGGAACACAAGGGGGAAGGGTTACTCAGTCCAGTTCTCATATACAGTCAATGGCTTCTATAAGTACCAAAGCAGGAGTAATTCTTTAAAAAAAACTATAAACTGCTGGATGCTCTTTGTTCACGCTTTCCATCCACAATTGGACTAATAAACAGAAGCTAAAACTGTTTCTGCATTGCCTGAGCCCTACCAAACTGCAGTCTAAGCTGTTATAAGGTGAACCATCCTTCAACTGCCCCGATGATTAGAATATAACCCCTTTAAAGAGGTTGTTTTGAATTTAAAAGGCGTAAAACTGTCAACATATGTGCAATGAAATTTATGGATTCAGTTTAATCTTTCAAGATTAAAGTGTTCTAAAGAGACAAACTTTTGTATGAAATACAGAATGGCATTTCTGAAAGGAGGTCATTTAAACTTTTTGGTTTTTTTTTTTGCAAGTCAAAGATTAGATTTTGGTTAAAACCAGACCAAATTGTTGCAACTATTATTTATAATATTTTTAGGTCAACTTTACCGGATTTAAGGACTTCAAAGTTTTATAAAAATGGTGTTTGGCTTGATTTATTTTCGGCATAAAATGGAAGGGGATGGGGAGGTTTAAAACATAAATTATTTTTCTAAAACACAGGGACTGCCCTTTAATCTTTTTTTGGCTGTTTTTTTATAAGTATAATTTTGTCTAATTACAAACATTTTATTTTGAAATTTGCCCACCTGGAATTGTTAAACACCTACAATTCCCTCAGGATTAATTATACCATATTTGTAATCCCTCTTTCCCTCCGATTATCTTAATCTTGCTTTCTATCAAAGGTGTTTAATAAAAGAAAAAAAACTTCCAACACAAGTGGATAAAGCTAATTTTCATGGCCCCACATGCGCATAGATATGCATATTCAGGACCAGTCTTCATGCCTTGATGATTTTTCTGCTGGCACTTACACGTAAATCTGTGATTATCGTGAACACGATTGTAATATAATCCTTGTGTTAGTGTCTCTTGTTCGCTGCGTCTGGTTGATTGTCAGCGGTGATTTGTGTGTGCAGAGATTCACAGACCAGCATTTAGTCCAGCAATCAATCTAACTTGAAGCAGCGAGCTTCAGCTCCTCCTGCAGCTATTTGTTGTTGTCTTTCCAGCTTGTTGCAGACAGAAAGAATAAATAAAAAGTTCCAGTGTGAATTAAACTAACCACCTCTTGACATTTACGCAAGTACAGTATATATTTTTATTACCAAGCTATTGTGCTTTTGTGTCAAACTGTGACAAAAAAAATCGATATGTATTTTAGAAATGCTGAATTGTACATCTCAGGTATTACTTTGTCTCTCAATTTAAACAGATTTTTGAATTTAAATTTGCCATAAGGACGACAATGCAGTTGCAGATCACGTTTTTAAGTAGCTATTGTGTTGAAGATTGGTTAAAGACAGACTGATGACAGATGACAAAGATACAGTGAGCTGCTTTCCACCATGCACCAAAGAGCCATCCATTTCTCATTTAATGGCTATTTCCTTGCTGAAAAACTGTGTTGATGCATCAACGGTATTGAGCCGTAAAATCCAGTTAAGGTGGTTAAGGTGAAATCCGACCTTCCCTGCGATCATCGTAACTCATCCAGCAGCGATGTTGTGCTGTCGCTTGTGTCGCATTCAAACGTGGTCTCGCTATCTTTCTTAGTGCCTTTACGTGCCTTTTTTTCTGTGTTTGTTTGCTTTTTTCCCCTCCATCGTTGGTCCGTCGCTATCAAACACCTTTGAATGTTTCTCCGCTAGGTGAGCCGACGAACGCGGCTCGCTCAGTGCTTCGTAAAAACCCTCACTTGTGACTGAATCTATGCGAGTTCCAAACATGGAATGGATTTAATGCAATAAAGAGCAAGAAGGCTCCTGAGTGTGTAAATGAATCCAAACCACTTGATAGGATTAAAAAAATGCTAAAAAAAAGACAACGGAATGGTTAAAACTAACCAACTGCTGTTGGTTCTGTGATGTTTGTGCCAATAGATGCAAAAGTAGTGACTTTAACAGCAAGGACATGTTTGGAAGTAACAATTCCTCACCTGAAAAAAAAATCATTACTAAAGAAACTGTATTGACATGTGAGTTTAACAAAAATAACACTGGATGGGTGTTGAATGCAAAGGCTGGCAAAGATTTATAAACAATTATGCAAAGTTGATTTTGTATTATAGGAATTTTATGACAAAAAACTAGAACCTTGAAAATCTGTTAAACGTATGTCTTTTAGTTTTCTTTTAGGTTTCTCTTGATGTTTACCTCTGCTTCATTATTAACTAAAGAATCGTGTTAAATGTTCAGCTCAAGGCACTTTCCTATTGTAGTGAATAAATTTCTCTATTTGAGCTCAACTCCTGCATTTCCTTTCAGTTTTATTTGGGTGAAATAAAAACTGAAAACGGTTTTGGTGCTGTACAGCTCTTCAAATCTCCTGTAAATTGTGGCTTTAAAAATATACCTGTGTGTGTTTGTGTGTAAGTGTGTGTGACAATGGGACTCAAATTAGCTACTTTCCCCGGCTAAAAATAACGCCATGATTGTCAGCAGACTGTTGATAAACATGCAGGCAGCCTTCGAGCTGTTGTTCCCGGCAGGGTGAGAAAATTTGATCTTGAGACAATTCAAGCTCTGTTGGTGTTGATTCAGCCTCTGAAAACATTTTGTTGGCGGGCTTAATTATGGAAGATGTTGACCTTCAGAGATATCCGCTTTGGAAATTTTATCACATTTCTTTCTTTTCCCGTCAGGTTTAGCAAATAAGTTGAAAGAAAATTGAAACGTGAATGTCTGAAATGAAATGCATAGAACGTAACAGCATAAGTGGAAAATAGAGACAAACTATAGTCAAAATTGCTTAATAGATTAAGGACATGTTGGGCTGTCTGAAAGAAGCTAAGAAGCTGTTTGATGCATAATAAATATCATTAAAAGCCCAGACTGGCTTAAAAATAGTTGAAGGCCTAAAAGAAAAAGCAGATGCTATGCTAAGTGCAACATTCTTAATTACCTGAAATGTGAGTCATCTTCAAAAGGCAGCTAAATCAAATATTAAAATGTAAATTAATTGCAAATGCCAATGTGACTTTTGAATTCCGACAGTGTTGTGACTCCAGCAGTACCATGAGATGACGTCTACAACCCACACAAGTAGCCCAGGTAGTGCAAACACATCCAGGACGGCACATCATTGCGAGCCGTGGCAAGAAGGTTTGCTGTGTATGTCAGCGTAGTGTCCAGAGCATGGAGGTGCTACTAGGAGACAGGCCAGTGCATCAGGAGATGTGTAGGAGGTGGTAGGAGGTCAACAACTACTCTGCATCAGCACCGCTATCTCCTCCTTTGTGTAAGGAGAAACAGGAGGAGCACTGCTGGAGCCCTGAAAAATGATCTCCAGTAGGCCACAAATGTGAGCGTGTCTGCCCTAACTATTAGAAACAGACTCCATGAGGCCGGGATGAGTCGCCGACATCTGCAGGTGGGAGTTCTGCTTATAGCCTAACACCGTGCAAGACGTTTGAGATTGGTTAGAGAACAACAACTGGTAAATTCACCGCTGGCGCCCTGTGCTCTTCACCGATGAAAGCAGGTTCACACTGGGCACACGGCAGGTGTGACAGAGTCTGGAGACGCAATGGAGAATGTTGAGTGGGTCAGTAATGGTTTGGGATGTCATTTCTTTAGAGGGTCGCACGGCTCTCCATGTGCTCACCAGAGGTAGCTTGACTGGGATAAGCTACCAGTCAAACTACCTCTGGTGAGCCATGTGCTAGTGTGATTGGCCCTGGGTTCCTCCCGATGCAAGACAATGTGGCTAGAGTGTTTCAGCAGTTACAGCTAGACGAAGTTATTGATGTAACAGACTGGCTGGGCAATTGCCCAGACCTGAAACCGCTTGAGCACATCTGGACATCATGTCTCGGTCCTTCAATGACATTGCCATTATATATTAATGGTGTAGCAAATAATCCATGAATCCAATTGTATTCCTACAATCCAACCACGATCAATCTGTAACACGCAAGTTGTTAATCAAATCATCCTATACCATCATAAAATAATTTCATAATGAACGAAAGGATTATTTGGATCTTGGAAAATACCATTTGGACTGAGGTACAGTGGGTCTATTTTACTATAACGTAAAAACGATCAAGTGATAGCACAGCAGAGAACACACACGTGATGTCAGCAAAAACTGATCAGTCCATCATTCCAGTCAAAAGTGTGGACTGAAGAGGAGAGACAGAAGGCTGAAGGCTAAAATATCTTAAGGTTCAGGAGGCACCAAAAGACTGGCTCCCCATCCTGCAGCATGTCCCTGTCTGGCCGCCAGCTCGCCACTGAGAAGCCATGTTGATCGAAAATGTTCCTGCTCCATGAGGTCGGAGAAAGACTATCTAGGGCATTGGCTCTAAATTTGGATAGAAGGGCCAGACCAGGAGCAGATGCGTTGAGTGAGAAAGAAATAACATGGAATCTGGATGAAAACATTTGGATTGAAAATGATATTTTAAAACAGAGCATTTTAGAGTTTTAGGGTAAAACCTTTTTTCTCATTTTAGAGCCAGTTGCATCAATGGCTTGATGTACCTCATGTAAAACTTAGAGAAATGCTGCATTCATGTGGTGTTTGAATGATCATAAGAATTAAAAACAACAAATATTCCAACACTACTTGATGCTAGAGCAGGTCCCCAAACTTTTTTTGTGAGGGCCACAATAACTCTTTTTCTTTGAAACTTTACATTTCTTTTATATTTATTTTATTAAAATATAATAACGTTTTATTAGTTTATGAACCTTTTATTAATTTTATTTTGATTTATTCATTTTTTTAACTTGTCCTGTCCAACAGCTGGGCAAACAGATGAGAGCTGAAGGCCTCTTGTGTTGGATACATTTTACTTTAACAACAGGGGTTATTAATCTTCAAACAAACCAGAGGTATGTCTGAATAAACCCCTTTTGTAATTGAGGCCAAACTTTATTTATTTTAATCATATTTGAAAATCTTTGTGTTGGACCGGACGGAAAAGGAAAGGAGGGAAGAAGAGAGAGGAATGTTAGAGAGGGGGGGGTAGGAGGGTTGATCATAGAAGGGGGGGAGGGGGGATAAAACCATGAAGCAGCATAAAGCAACAAGTTGTTGGATGTCTATCATTACGGTAAGGTTCAGATGTAATCCAAATCTCAAAGGGCGGGGCCTGTCCACTCAAATGTTATAAACACACCTGCTAGCTGCAAAAATGTCCACATGTCAACATGTACACAAAACAGATAGTGTTCACAAATGCATACTTATGCCTTCAAACCAACTAGTGTGAAATATTTCATTCATTCAATTATGCAAACTATTAGTGCAAAAGTGAGCTAACACCTGTGCTCAAGTGAGTGTTTATGTCCTTTTAAAATGGATGTGGAATGTGAAAAGAAGGAGGGAGAGTGCCCAGCCATCCCCACACCAAGACCCCCGCCGCAGCACCTGCAGCAGCCAGAACCCCCCAACGCCACATGGCAGCAGGCAGAGAACAACCGCCCCCGGGCGATCACATCTGCCACCCAAGCCAGGGCCAGCAGGACCGCAGCGAGGCCCCCAGAGAGCAGGGAGGCATGGGGGGAAAGAGAGTGCCCCAGCCCAACCAGGAGAGCAGCCCCCCGCCGTGCCGGGAGGGCCCAACGCAGGGACCCACCCGAGAAGGACCCACCCGAGAAGGATTCCCTCAGCCCCAGAAAAGCATCCCCCCACCCCAACCCCAGGTACGAGCCAGGACCCCCCCAAGGGTGACCCGCTCCGCTCTCCAGGCAACCACCCACCCGGCCCACGGTTGGTCCAGAAAGGAGCAAGGCAGGGGCCAGCCGTCCCCGCCCAGGAGGGGGGGACCCCGGGGAAAAGGGGGGCCCACGTGGGGTGTTGTAAACATGGCCCGACCAGGCTCGGCCACAGTTGGAAATTTGGCAACGCCCAGCACTCAGGGACAAGGGCCATAACCCACCCCACAGGGACACGGACACCCCCAGCTCAGATGTGAAGTGATCCCCGACTTCTGGCCTTGCCAGAAGGCTCAGGGATCCCTCTCCCTGCGTGGTGAGAGAGGGCCGCCGGGCCCAGGAAACCAGCACCCAGGGGACACAGCTGCCGTTGCCAAGGGTCCAGTAC
The DNA here is from genome assembly GCA_037389245.1 of Oryzias sinensis. NCBI lineage: Eukaryota > Metazoa > Chordata > Actinopteri > Beloniformes > Adrianichthyidae > Oryzias > Oryzias sinensis. The sequence goes on from CM074510.1 coordinate 16,012,753, forward strand.
CCCCTACCAGGGATGGGGTAGGGGACAGATGGTCCAAGGTCCCACCTTCCTTGCGAAATGCGTGTGCATGTGTTTGTGAAGGTGTGCAGGTGTGTGTGTGTGTTTATGTTTGAATGTATATTTTGAGGAGTTAAAGGTGTGTGTACTAAGGGGGTGCAGTTAAAATTGGCGGGTAGGGCACTGAGGGGACAAATCCTGATTACTCATAGTGATGTCCCATCACCCTCCCCACCAAGGGGCCCTAAATGTCTAAGGTGCGGTTAAAATTGGTGAGTAGGGCGTTAAGATGACATCTGCTGCTTGCTGGCAGTGATGTCCAAGCACCCCCCCTACCAAGGGCCCTATATGTCTAAGGTGCAAATACAACCAAGAGAGGGGGGGCCCATTCCATGTGGCAACCATGGAAGGGGGACCACTGCCAAGTAGCTCCTCCCCCCAAGGTGCATCACAGGCTAAACCCTCCACCTTAATATGAGATTATATGAGGAAGGGGGTAAGTTGGGGACAGCTGGTAGACTGTCCCCCAGTGGTCAAACAGCCCCCCCCCCCAGTGTAGGGGCCAGGTCCCCTCAGCCCAGGGGTCCCACCCCCCAAGGCGCCGACACCCCAGGCCCAGCACCACCCACCCCACACAGAGAGAGAGGAGCCAGAAAGCACCACCCCCAGCCAGAGCAAGTCCAGGCCCCCACCCCCAGGCCCCGGCCCTGGGAGGGCTTATAAACATTTTATTAAAATGAATAACACTAGTTATGAAATAAAAAAATGACCAAATAAATCTCTCTGTGATTTTCATAGACAAAAAGTCTTTGAAATATACTGATTCATTAAATAGAAAAAACAATAAATAGTGGATCCTCTCCCGTCTTTGTCCCGCTGAGACTTTGAGGGCTGCAGCTCCTTACATGTCTCACAGTTTGCGCTAAAACTAAGCAGCTGTGTCCTGCACATCTGTGTCCTGCACATCTGTTTCTCATCCAGTAATAATTTAAAAAAAATCAAATTTCTACGACGTCTGCTGCAGCTAAGCACATATCTGCGTTATCTTTTCACCAGTACAATGTTCCCTTGTTTATTGGATTAGTTCCGTTCTAAAAAAAAAACATGATTGGTGAAATCCACTGAGTATGATTACAGACATTTGTGGCAGGAAAACTCCTCACTGCCTAAATACACTTTTCTCAGAGAGACATGAACATTTTCACCCTTTTCTCTTTCATTCATAGAAATTAGGTCCAGGATCTTAGAATTAAAACAAAGATCTGATCGGTCACAGATTTCTGTAGATCTGAAGAGCTCTGTGTTTCTGTGCAGGAGACACGTCACAGAGAAGATTGATTGACAAGGTCTCCAGCCAATCCCGATACAGAACTTGGTGCGCTGTTTAAAAAAACCAGCATTATCGCTCTAAAATAATAAGCTAAACCAGGAAAGATGAACTGCGACTTAGAAAGGAAAGACTGTCTTCTGTTCTATTTGACAAGGATTTTAAAGGGTTTCAGGTTGGAGCACAGACTGCAAAAGAGTGGAATAAAATTTTACATTCTATGCGGGTCTTGATCGTGTGGCCAGATAAAAAAAAAAGAAAGCATGGGTCTCTGATATTGTTCAGTGGGCCTGACCAATCATGGAGGCGGGCCGTAGTTTGCCTACCCCTGATCAAGCATGTACCCAACTTTGGCCAACAGTAAACCCTGCTCCAGAAACCCTGAAAGGGATACAATGGGTTGAGGACATGAATGGAAGTTCAGGAGCAGAACTGTTGCATCGCTCAATCATGTTGTATATTGTACCGGCTGTCACTGTCATTAAAAATGTCATGTACGGCATGTGATGTGCCCAAAATTGAGCAATCGAGCAATGTGTACTCATTTTATTGTGAGTCTGATCTATTTTTTATTTTAAAAATATTTTATTCTGAAAAATGGCTGGATTCGGGTGCTAAATTAGTCCAGTGGGGGGGGGTGTATTGTTGAGTCTCTTGATATCGTTATTTTCCATACTTCCCAACCCTAATGGTCTGCGGTCATAGAAGGGTTGGGCGGTTTTTTGCTAGGTCTGACAGTTTTTCAGACGGCTTTTGGGCTGGAAAAGTGTGACACTATATATCAAATTAACATTATCATTGTTTGAAAAACACGAACGTCAATTTTCAGAGTTCGCCACAAAATGGACGCCAAGCGGTCTTTTGGCTATCCCATAATGATTCTGGTGACTTTGTGGTGGGGGTAAAATTTTCGCCGCAAGGAAGGAGAAACACAAAAAACCTTCAGCCACACTCGCATAAAAATGAAATAATAAAAATAAACTAATGCAGAAACAATATAGAAGATTTTGCCGTTAGGATAGCCTATGTCTTTTAATACTGCTTTTCTTTTACCATATATTGGTCATGTCTTTTTGGGCTTATACCTTTCCTTTGAGGGCTTTTTGGCTTTTGGGCAATTTGAACAATTTAGACGTTTTTGTACATTTTTTTTTGTTACACAGTCGTCATGTCATTTTGGGCTTTCAACGACTTTTGACGTGTTTTTTTCCGATTTGATGCTTTTTTTTTACGTTTTGAACCTTTTTGAGTGTTTGACCCTCATGAAGAAAATATGGTCCTTGCAGTCAGTGACTGCTGCTGTGGGTCATAATAACAAACAGCAAAAGAAACAGTAAAAGGTAGTACTTGAGTAAAAATACTGTGATACCCCCTCCTCTGGTGTCAGATGTCGGATCGTCCTCAGCCATCAGTGGGGGGAGGTGAAGGGGGCGGTCTGGCTCTAACTTTGGGAGATTGTGTCAGTGTGGCTGCTGTTGCCTTCGGAGGAGCACTCACAGCCTCAGGTAAGAACACAAACAACAGCTCACAAACAAACAGAACAACACACACAGACACACACATACAGGTTATGGACCGTTTCAGAGTTTTCACATGTCTGATCTGAGAGCTGCCACTCTGAACTGAAGCTCAGGGCTGTGAGATCTGTGCCGCTCTGAGGCCTGCGGGCTGAAGCAGCTGTCGTCACCTTAAAAATAGATCCCACTCTCACAACACGTCACATTGAATCCTGCTTTTTTTTTTATAAATCCTGTCTGTGTGTTGTTGACCTGCACTGTTTCCCCTTGACTCATCATTATAAAACCACCAACAAGTGCTGGAAGTCTGAAAAATTTTCATATTTTTTTTTCTTTTTTCCATCAGAAAGAGATCCTGGTTGCTATGGCGTCAACCGATGAAGACACAGAGAACAGAGATCAGGCGGTACCTGACAGAGATGAGGAGGGCGGAAACGTCCGGGGAGTCCAGTCTCAATACCTGCGCTGCGCTTCCCCCAGGTATAAACAATAAGAAATGTTTTTTTATTCATGTGACTTTGTCTGAGTGACCACGTGTGCACACCCACACATGTACCCACAAGTACATTTAATATCCACAAAATATATTTTTTGTCATTTTCACTTCCAAAATATTAGCAATAAAAAAGATGTGAGAGAGCTGCATGACCCAGAAAACCCACTTTCAGCTGCTTAAAGCATGTGCTATAAATTCTTTCAGGCAGTATTTAGATGCTGACTCAGTCTCTAAAAGAAAAAGAAAAGCAGTCACTTGTGTGTTTGGCTTTTGACGGCTGTCGGGACAAGTTTAAAACTCTGGATTTCAGTAAACAGATCACTGCATCTGAATATATTCATATGAAGAGAAAAATATAGTTTAAGTTTAGTGTTATAATCTTTAACACTGAAGGAAGTAGGCTAAGATCTGCAACTAGATGCCCTCAGACCTCCTAAAAAAATACAAAAAATCAAGCAATCAGTTTACATATAAAGTCGCGGGTTTTCTTGTTGTTCCACACGGCTGACTAACATGCATGTTGTAGTGATGGTATCTGTCTTTGTCTTAATTTCCCTTGTAGTTTCTCCATGGCGTCTGAGTCCAGGTTCTCTGCAATCTCTGGATCTGACGCTGCAAGCATTTTCATGGAGCCCATCCACCTCTCTTCAGCCATTGCTGCCAAGAAGATCATCCATGAGGGTGAGGCAACAGGGAAAGCAGCTGGAGTAACACTTTACGTCTCGTATTACCTACAAAGAATTAAATTTGTACATCTAGCTAGATTCACACCGACCCGTTTAAACATCTACTTTCAAATGAATGTCTCTGTAACTGCAAAAAATGCAGGTTTTGGGCTTCTGCATCTAAAACTGTCAGATTCACGTGTAAGTACAGACTCTATGTACTAAATGCGCAGCCATTGAACTTGGGTTGTAAGTTAAAGCAAGTCAAACCCCGACCAATCAGGTACTTGGATTTGGTAGCAACATATGGATGGCATCCCTTTTGATTGACAGAAGTACCTACCGTTAGAAAATGTATCATGGAGAAGAAATTAATAATTGCAATTCGTGCCCAGCTGGAATTTTATAACACCAAGTCTTTCAAATACTGGAATAAAGCTGTGAAAGAAAAAGCCTGGAGCAAGTATCACGAGAATTGCACCACTGTGACATTTTGGACCTAGCGTCCTCCAATTGTAGGTGGTGGACATGTGGACATGTAACACCCCATGCGTGCAGTATTTGTCCGCGGTCTATAAGGACCTCACTAATGACTAGAGTTTGGCGTAAGGGCACTGTATGACAGCATCCCCGTACGTCATAAGTGCCTTACCTATTACACATTACCATTGTCCACTTAAGATGTGGCTACTCTCTACAACCTTTCATAACCTAAAGATGTGATGCAGGTGCATGTGTCTAAGTCATAAACTCCTCCTAACACATTTTAGGATAATTTGAACATGGTCAAAATGTCAAACAATTGCCAATTTCTATATAGTTTACTAGAAAACAATCAATACGGCTGAATTAGAAAAAGCCAAGAGTCTTCATTCGAATGGAAGTAAAGTTGCCCCCTGGTCTGTTGTTCTTCTTGCTACTGCTCCACATTTCCAGATGCAACGCAAACACTCGGTAGGGTGTAAATGAGCCAACTCCAGATCAGGCCATGCAGTTTTCAACAGACTTCTGCATAACTCCTTGCTTCTGATTCAAAGTCAGCATGCAGGAGAAGAACCAAGTCGCATTTAGTAGAAACGCTCTGAAGTCAGAGGCGGTCCATTCCTTCACATGGTTAGTGCGGAGACACGCTCTCGCTGGAGGAGCCGAGTGACGCTGATTGAGCAAATTAGGCTCCATGACACATCTCGAATCAACTCCTGTAACAGACATTAGTGACATCTTAATGGATGCTGCATGTTTCATCTGCTGACGGCCACTGATGCGCACAGCTAGCTTCTGCATGAGTGCTATGATTTACTTGAGGCTGGAAAGCTAAGAGACAACAGCAGCACATGTGGCTGCATGCGTGCATTCCCTGGGATGACAGACAAAGTGCTTTTATCCCCGCAGGGAGCTGGAAATGCATCATGAGAGGTTTGTCGGGCTGCATGTGTTTTACCCGTGATGCTGGGGGAACATTGTTTCCCTCATAATGGGAACGTTAGCCTGTTCATATTTAATCAAATCAAATCAAATCAAACTTTATTTATAAAATAGCGCTTCTCATGCACTTTGTGCAGCTCGAAGCGCTTTAACACTAAAAACAGTAAACACACAACATTACAATAAAAACCCCAACCCACCCTTCACCCTTCCCACTCCCCTCCATTAAACCACATGACCCATGGCTCCCACGTACAATGAAATATGACTATGTAACTGTAAAAGAATAAATAAATAAATAAATAAATAAACAAACAAGTATGGCTTGGCTCTGCTGCGAGGAAACAGTATCTGGGAATCCTTTCATACCAGGAGCCAGCCTGGCCACCGGAACATCGCCACAGTGCCCACCCAGACCGGGACAACACCGGGGTCCCCCTCACAGCCAAAAGCTGTAAAATTAGACCCCAGCCGCCCCAGCAAGGGCAAAAACTGCAGCAACAACCGCTGACCAAGCCGGCAATCCCTGGAGGAAAAGATCCCCTCAAGAAACACTGGGGCTAAAATCATAAGATGCTAAAATTAAAAACATAAAAAAGAAAAAAAAATAAACAAACAAACAAACATAAAATTGAAAATAAGATGCGTAAAATTAAAATAAATACATAAAATAGCCTATACTAAAACTAATAGAATAAATTAGCAGTTAAAATCAATTAAAAGCTAAATTAAAAAGGTGGGTCTTGAGCCTCTTCTTAAAAACCTCTACTGTCTCTGCGGCCCTGAGGCTCTCCGGCAAGCCGTTCCACAGGCGAGGACCATAATGGCAGAACGAAGCCTCACCATAAGTTTTGGTCCTCACATTGGGAACAACTAAGAGGCCAGCACCGGAGGACCTCAAGGTCCGCGAGGGCTCATATTTTAAAAGAATATCATTTAAATAAGAAGGCCCAAGACCATAAAAACATTTATAAACCATTAAAAGAATTTTAAAATCAATCCTGAAACGCACAGGGAGCCAATGCAGCGATTTTAAAACCGGTGTAATGTGTTCCCTCCCTCTGGTCCTCGTCAGAACTCGTGCCGCTGAGTTCTGTAGAAGTTGTAAGTTTGAAAGGGACTTTTTGGGTAAACCAGAGAGCAGGGCATTACAATAATCTAAACGACTGAAAATAAAAGCATGCATTAGTACCTCTGTGCTGGCAAGAGAGAGGAACGGGCGGACTCTGGCAATGTTTTTGAGATGATAAAATCCTGTCTTAACGACATTTTTAATGTGTGGGATAAAATTTAGCTCAGAGTCAAAAAGTACGCCCAGGTTTCTCACACATTGAGAAGGTTTAAAATTATGAAGATGTGGTAAAATCATCTCTCTCTTGTCTTCAGAACCGATGATTAAAACTTCAGTTTTCTCCTGGTTGAGCTGTAAGAAGTTTTCTGCCATCCATGACTTAATATCTAAAATACAATTTAAAAGAGTGTTAATAGGTTCAAGGTCATCAGGAGACACGGCGATGTAAAGCTGTGTATCATCAGCATAGCTGTGAAAGTCAACGCCGTGTCTCCTGATGACCTCCCCAAGAGGCAACATATACAAATTAAAAAGTATTGGCCCTAAAATCGACCCTTGGGGAACCCCACAACTTATTTCATGGATTCCTGAAGAGCACGTATCCATACTTACATAAAAGTGTCGATCTGTAAGGTAAGAGTAAAACCACTTAAGAACATTTTCAGAGAGGCCCACTAGACTCCTAAGTCTGTCTAATAAAATCTGGTGATCTACTGTATCAAAAGCGGCACTAAGATCCAGTAGCACCAGAACAGAAAGTTTCTGTGAGTCATAGTTTAATCTAAGATCATTAACGATCTTTAAAAGAGCCGTCTCTGTACTGTGGTTTTTCCTAAAACCAGACTGATATTTTTCTAAAATTTTTTGGGCATTTAAAAACTCATGCAGTTGAGTAGCGACACTTTTTTCTATTATTTTACTTAAAAATGGTAAGTTGGATACGGGTCTATAGTTATCCAGATTTTTTGGATCTAATTGACTCTTCTTCAGAAGGGGCCTCACCACCGCCGTCTTACAGGCAGAGGGGAAGACCCCCGTCTGAAGAGAGCAATTAACTATGTTTAAAAGCTCTGACTCAAAGAATCCATAAAATGTTTTAAAAAGTGAAGTGGGAATGGGATCTAAAAGGCAGGTTGTAGTGTTTACTTGGGATACAACTCGACCAAGCATCTCTGCATCAACCAGGACAAAACTCCCCAGTGTTTCTTCTGGTAAAAACAATGCTGGTGGTCTGTTAAGATCCGTGTTTTGCATAGATGACATGTTTGATCTTATAGCATTGATTTTACCCATGAAGTGGTCTGCGAAGTCCTCACATGCAGCATTAGATGATGGCATGGAGGACTTGTTGAAGTCTTTGTTTATTAAAATATCAATTGTTTTAAAAAGAAATTTGGGGTTGTTTTTATTTTCTGAAATGATTTTTGAAAAATAGGAGGTTCTGGCCCGTTTAACTGAGTTATTGTAGATTTTGAGTTGTTCTTTAAAAATGTCTTTGTGAATTATTAAATTCGTCTTCCGGTATTTCCTCTCTGCTCTCCTGCATTTCTGCTTCAGACCCTTAATGTCGTCAGTCTTCCATGGCATTTTAGGAGTGGCTTTTAATGTTTTTGTTTTGAGTGGAGCCACTGCATCTATGGAAGACTGAAGTCTGTTATTAAAATGATCAACAATAAAATCACAGGGTGCAGGTAAAATCTGAGCAGGAGTTTGCTTAAAAACATCAATAAAACTTGCAGCCACTTCAGGAGTTAAATACCGTTTCCTCACAGTTCTCACTGAGGCTTCCTGCTGGATTTCACTGGTGACAGTAAAAAACACACAATAATGGTCTGATATGGCCATGTCAACAACAGAGGACACCCCAGTGGACAGACCATAGGTAATGACAAGGTCCAGGGTGTGTCCTCTGTTGTGAGTCGGCTGTGTGACATGCTGCTGAAAATCCATGCTGTTTAGAATGTTTAAAAACTCACAGGCATAGATATCATCATAATTGTCAACATGCAAATTAAAATCACCAGTAATTAAAATCCTATTGTACCTAATATGAAGAGATGATAAAAGTTCCGAAAATTCCTCGATAAAACAGGAAGGAGGGGTTGGTGGTCTGTATACTGTGACAGTTAAAACAGGAGGGTCTCCGAAGACAAAAGCATGATGCTCAAATGAACAATATTTACCAAGTAAAATATTTTCAGATAAAATTCTTTTGTGAGCAATCGATGCTGTACCTCCACCTTTCTTTCCTTCCCTGATTGAAAATAAAAAGTTAAAATTAGGTGGAGAAGCCTCAGTGAGAATAGCTGGTGCATCAGAGCCAAGCCAGGTTTCAGTTAAAAACAAACAGGTTAAATCATGGTCTAAAATCAGATCATTAATGATAAAAGACTTATTTAAAATTGATCTGACATTTAAAAGAGCCATCTTCATGGTTGTGGGTACAATCTGATGTGTGCTTGTTGTAGGTTTTGTGACTGATGTGTGAATTGGTCGGAGACAACAAACACGCGAGGCACATGGATATGAATGGAAATGATTTGAATGTCTATTGGTGATGCGGACTGGTATGTGATGCTGTATGGCAGAGAATGATGAGTCAGGGGTGTGGGTGTCCTGGTTCAACCGTCAGCTGGGAATGGTTTTGAAAGAACGGAGGGTGAAATCAATGTTCATGCTGAGAAGACGGGAACCACTATTGTTAGGGTGTAAACCATCTGATTTAAAGAGGTATGGTCTATTGTAAAAGGTTGTGAAATTATCAACGTATGGAATGCTTATGGAATGACAGTATGTTTTTAACCAGATGTGAAGCTGACGGACGCGTGAGAACATGATGTCTCCATATCGGGGTGCAGGCAGTGGTCCAGATATGATGCAGTTTATGTTTAACTGTTGGATGGTGTGAATCAGATGGATGAAGTCCATTTTCAGAGTCTCTGATTGCTGCAGTTTCAGGTTGTTGGTGCCTGCATGTATGATGAAAGTCTCCGCAGAGAGGTGTTTGACAGAGAGTTGGTGGGCAGAGTTTTTAATGTCATTGACGACAGCTCCTGAGAGTGAGTGTGTGTGGCACCTTCTGACCCTGACATGCCGGACAACGGAGTCTCCCACGATGAGCACGGGCTGCTGCACAGGTCCGGGTCTTCCAGCGGGTCTCCCCGCGACAGCAGCGGGGTGATGAGCAGCGGCCTCCGCTCCAGCGGGCTCAGGTGGAGAAATGGGAGCTCCATAGTGATGTTTCCGGGCAGACAGTACTCCAGCGTGAAGACCTGGTTTTTCTGTGGAGAGTGGATCCCCTGAAGCTGGTGAGATGCAGGCTGCGACGCGCGAGCCCCGGGGAAGCTCGCCTGAGCGTCGGGCCACCGCCTCTTTCAGCAGACGGCGGCGTTTCCTTCTCGTGGCGGGGGCCAGCGGAACTGCAGAGGATCCGGGCGGCTGGGCCAGTGCCGCGGCTCCGGGAAGAAGGGCGAGCCGGCCAGGCTCCAGCAAAGCGGGCACCGAAGTAGCAGACGCCGTTGGACCCGTAGAGGTGGTAGCGGGAGTCGTCGCCTGGCTGGGACCAGCAGCAGAGCCGGATGCCACGGTAGGCGTTCTGCCCGATCGGCCCGATGTCGGTCCCAGTGAGCCCGCTCGGGTCGCTGACGCCGCGGTGAGGTCTTCAGCCAGCGGGGCAAAGCGGTTGGTCAGCGCTAGGTTCCCCGAACTGGCTGTGTCAGGTTCGGGTCCACAGATCCTCCGGCCGCGACGTGTCACCTCAGCCCACGACTGTTTGGGCGTAGAGCAGAGGGCTGGAGCCCTGGGCCCGGCATCAGCCTGGTCCTCATGGAGGTCCTGTCGACTCCTGGCCTCCAGCAGTGCAGAGCTGGTGTTGGTGGTGCTCGGTGCCCCGTCCATCCGTTCCCACCCGTTGTTTTTACGGCCACATATTTGAATTATGTTGCTGTCCGTAGTGGTGGAATGGGCTTCAGCGGGGGTTTCTCCAAACCACGGAAGGGTTTGAGAAAGGGAGCGGTTGGTGTTAATGGAATGCTGTAGCTGCTGGATGTACCTAGACTGGGATGTCGATACTGAGAGAATTTTCTCTATCAGAATTGATTTCTCTCTGAGTTCCAGTCTAAGCTTTTGAACGGTTTCCCTAAGTTGGCAATGTCCTTGGTTACAATTGTCTGGAGTGCGTGAAACTCCGTCTGGACGAGCGGCAGCCATCTTGTGAGGAAGAGGAAGGTGAACAGAGCAGATCAAAGTAATGAGTTTGTTTAATGTGTTGGAACAGGCAGAATAACAAAGTTACAGCTTCCTCTTGTCTTCAAGCTCATTTTAACTAAACCCGAACTCTTCAAAAATGGCAAAAATGTGATGTTTCATAGATTTAAAACACACATTTGTAACTAAACGTTTGTAACAACACGAGGAGCGTTTTGAATATTTGAAATTGTTGCAGTCAGATTAACACTTTAAAAAATTCCACTTTATATTACCTTATTCTTGTTTTTATCTTTACATTTTTTTTATAATAAGTCAATCATTTATTTCTTGGAGGTTGTTTATATTGTAATATTTAATAATTCGGTTTTCTGTTAGACATCTGCCTGAATGGACTTCAGTTTTTTCGTCAGTATGTGTCTCTCCCTTAACATCACATTTTTTCACAATTTTTTTCCCTGTCGCATGTCATGCAGCTGACTGCTTTTCTATTAAACACTGTGTTTTTACTCTTTCTTGCCTTCAGCCTCAAACTGCAACACAATCGACCTTTTTTTGTTCCAGAATTGCAAAACGTTTCTAATTAACAACAAGGTATTCTTTAGAGTTTCTACATTTTTGGTGACTTTTTCTGTGTCTCTATTGATCAATTTCTACAGTATTGGTACCCAGACTCTTTCAGGTTCTGTGATTTAGCCTTGACTCTCTTTCTGTATTTTATGGCAGCTTACCGTAATTTCCCTCGCTGTTTAAAGCTGAAAGGTCACCAGATTCCTTTAAATTCCTTGCCATCCTTGCCCTTTTTCACCTCCTGATGGAATTGTTCAAGCCTTTGTGGACATTCTACCGCCCTTTTAAAACAGCTTCATTAAGTGCTGATGAAATTTCTGAGAAAGTCTTTGCAGGTTTAAAGAGTCATCAAATATAACTTTATTTTTTAACTTTTGACCCTGATGAACTCTAAGGAGAGGAGAAGGGAAGAGTCTAAATATGAATTGACAATCGAACCAAATACAACAGAGTCCACCTCCCATTGTTATTTTATCTACATGTTGTAACATCATTGCTAGTGGTTTTTTAATTATGATGAAGCTGGAGCAGCAGCAGGAGTTCATCAGAAATACAGGTCTGGGATGTGGGCGGGACTGTTGACACGGAGCAAGCCCGTCCCCGCTTCCTGTCATCCATCTGTTTATTGCTCTCAAAACAGCATACAGCCCCTTATATCCCAAAGCTAACATTACCGGCGCAACAAAAATGGCAAACAATATTGGAGCCATCCAGCCATGCAGTTTTGAGCCAGATGTCAGGTTGGATGAGGAAAATAAAGATGTACATCAGAATGGAGCAGAGCAGGGAACTTGTGGCCTGCCCAGTATATTTTCCACGTCACAAATCCAATCTTTTCCTAATGGCATCTTTTGTCTGCTTCTGATTCACAACGATTTGAATAAAGAAAGACACAGACATTTATCTTTGAGCTTTATTTTCTTAATAAAGGTCCTCCAATGCCACAGGAATGTGTTAAAAACCCTAAAAAAACACAACTTGAAGATTATTTTAAGACACTGTGTGTCTTAAAATAAACTAAACAAAATTTTAAAATTACAAGTTCCAGAGCCCAAAGTTTGCTGAGTTGTAAAGCCTGCTTATTATCTTTGCAACTTTCAATTACTTGTAGACAGTTAATAACCACTGCTTCCATGACTGGCTTGGTTCCTCTTCTTCAGAGCTGCCACCTCGTGGCATACGAACAGAGTCTATCCCGGAATCCATGCTGGAATCAGCCGAGCAGTTGATGGTGGAGGACCTCTACAACCGGGTCCGGGACATGATTGACGACCGAAGCCCCTACAACACCCCCTGTGTGCTGGACATCCAGAGGGCGATGGTGCAGGAGCGCCTGGAGGCTCCTAGCAACCCTGTGGACGAGGTGTGGCCCAACATCTTTATCGCTGAGAAGTGAGTTTTCAGAAAAATATGTTTAGTATAGCTTTAACAAGTCATTTAATCATCTTTAGGGGTGTATTGAACTGTAATTTGACCAGTGTGGTGGATATTTGTGAAATACAGTAGTCATGATGTGATTGAAGGGTTTGCCAAGTTTGAAAAGCCACAGAAAAAAGTCCTTTTGGGAACATTTTCGATTTTTAATCATTTCAATAAGAATCTCCAAAATGTAGTGAAAACCATTTCCAATGAGATTTGTATTCTTGGAGTTTTTAACAGGTTTTTGTGGTGTTTTATGTAGCGTAAGGGGTAGAGGGCAAATTTCTGAGGATTTACTGCCACTCTGCAGAAACTATATCCTAAAAAACAACACAATTTTTTTATTTGGGTTAAAACAGCATAATTATAATTAAAAGACCACTGGGAACGCTTTGAAAATCAAAATCAAATCAGAAGATCAAAAGATGACCAGGGTGGGATTAAACATGGAAATGTTCTCTTGAAGGATATTGTTAGAGGACTCAAGGTACAACTCCTAAAATTGTAGGAGACCTTGTTCATTTTTAATAGTTTCATTCAAACAAAATCACTTGTTTTTTTGGCACCAGGTCTGTCGCTGTCAATAAAGCTCGATTAAAGCGAATGGGGATCACACACATCCTTAACACAGCCCATGGAACTGGAGTCTACACCAACGAGTCTTTCTACGCTGGCATGAACATCCAGTACATGGGCATCGAGGTGGACGATTTTACTGAAGCCGACATCTCAACACACTTTCGGCCAACTGCCGAATTCCTGGACGAGGCACTGCTCACACATAAAGGTAAGTTGTTTTTTGTTTCTCATAACAGGTAGAACCACAAAGAAAGAAGAAAAAAGCTTTGTTGTTAGCAACAATTTAGCCTTATCTCTTTCAGATTTGACAAAACCCTTATTTCAAATTTACAACAGTCTTTGTGGGTCCCTTTTATCCAGCATCTCTCATGAGTTGAGAGGAACTTGGTGCCCAGGATGTGTGGGGTACTTGGTCACACAACTGGATTTTCTTTGAATTTTTCCACCAGAAACATTTACAAATGCCTTCAGCCATGTTCTGTGGTTTCATTTGGCTAATTATGCACCTTTGATCTTAATGCTTAGAGTTGGCCACACAGATTATTAGTTCCTGAAAAAGGAAGTCAGGTTAACACAAATTTAGCTAAAGGTCCTGATCCTGGACAAACCCCCAATAATTTCACTTCTTAGGAATCCCAGTATAAGAACAGCTTCCAAAAACTGGAGTAAAGTTTGTGAAGCCCAGATAAAAAAATTAACACCAATAAATTTTTTGTTATTTAGCCTGTTTTGGGCGAAAAACAAACATGTTACATTTTAAATGCTTTTTTTCACCTTTTAATTCGCGTATTTCTAAATTTTACATTTACTAACTAAATATTTAGTTAACAAGGTAACATAAATAAATTCAAAGTTAAATAACACAAATAGCTAGATGTTTCACACATTTTTAAGTCAATTTTGTCTATGAACAAAGCAATTGAACACATGTTGAAAGTGAATCCAGTTTAACTTTTAATTCACAATATGCCAACCGCTTGTAATTATCTGATCATGGAGGACAAAGACACCTGCTTTGAGCCTGCCAAAATTCTATGACACCAAGTTTTTTCTTTATATATATATATATTTATTTATAGTTGATAGATAGATAGATAGATAGATAGATAGATAGATAGATAGATAGATAGATAGATAGATAGATAGACAGATAGATAGATAGATAGATAGATAGATAGATAGATAGATAGATAGATAGATAGATAGATAGATAGATATGATAGATAGATAGATAGATAGATAGGATAGATAGATAGATAGATAGATAGATAAGATAGATAGATAGATAGATAGATAGATAGATAGATAGATAGATAGATAGATAGATAGATAGATAGATAGATAGATAGATAGATAGATAGATAGATAGATAGATAGATAGATAGATAGATAGATAGATAGATAGATAGATAGAAATTGGCATTAAAATCCCGTTTTCTGATGGTGCTAATTAGTGTTTCCTTTTGTTGCAGGGAAGGCCCTTGTTGTTTCCATGATGGGCGTTAGTCGCTCTGCTGTCCTGGTGGCATCTTACCTGATGATCTTCCAGAATATGACCATCATGGAAGCCCTCACAACCATGCGGAAAAAACGAGCAATAAACCCCAACGAGGGTTTCCTGAAGCAGTTGCGAGAGCTCAATGAAAACCTCCTGGAGGAGCGAGACGACGACGATGAAACACTTAGCCAGTGTTCAGTGATTGACGCCCATGCTAGAGCCCAGATCTTTGGTGAAACCTCAGTTGACGATGAAGATGATACAGATAAAGAGGAAGATCAGAGTATGTTGGAAGTGAAAGCCCACTCGATAATGATGGAAGAGGAGGAGGATGGAGGTAGTGTGATGAGCAGCGTGGCCTCATCTGCGGCTGCCGCAGCGCTCAAAAGTGGGCTGGTCGGGCCGCAAAACGGGCTGGATAGCCACGACTCCTCCGCGGTTGAAGAGAAACTAGTTCTGCTTGGGAATCCCAAGCCAAATGGAGAGGAGAATGATGACAATCTTGACTCCATGATCCGTGAGTGGCAGCGGCGAAATGAGAAATACCAGAATGAAGATTGGTGGGAAGCGCAGCTCAACAGTGAGGATGAGGATGTGGAATCTCTCCTCGGGGTCCATCCAAAGCGAGCAAAAGACCTTGCACACACTGAAGTGGAAAGTGTAACCAGTGAGCAAGTAAAAGCAGTGAAGGAGAAGATCAAGTGTCGCAGCAGGCGCCTGCCTTCTGACGCAGCGTCAACCTCCAGCTGCACCAGCTATTCTGATCTTTGGAAGCAAAGACTCAAGGAGATAGAGGAAGAAGCTGCTGCCCGTTACAGGAGGAAAGAGGACGACGAGGGCAGCGACAGCACAGCTACAGAAGCTGGAGAAGGAAATACAAGGATTGATGACGAAGTGGAGAGCATCCTCTCTGACACCAGCTCCATGTACAACTTTTGTCAGAAAAACAAGGAGAAGATGACGCCTTTAGAGCGTTGGCGTGTCAAAAGAATCCAGTTTGGTTGGAATAAAAAAGAACGTGAGGATGGAGAGAAAAGTTCCATCGCTGACGGAGAAAAAGGCGTGAGTGAGGATGACGCTAAGACAGTTCCCTTCAAAGACGTCAATCTGACTGCATACCAGGCCTGGAAGCGGAGGCAGCAAAAGCGTCTTGGCGAGGAAAACACTGATGAGATCCTGGAACTCAGTCGAGGCGAGGATTCTGCCACAATCAAAAGGAGACAAAGACGGGAGGAGATTCTAGAGCGTTCCAAGAAAACTTTAGAGGAAAGTCAGTCCATGTGTGGCTGGGAGACAGAAAGCTGCATTAGCGGAGGGACGATACCTCTGTCTGCCTTCTGGGCTGATGCTGGTGTCACAGGCCCTCCCAGTGTCAACAACGATGATAACATGTCCATGCTCAGTGGCAGGTCATCAATCATAACTTCAGTTTCACAAGCTCGCAGTACACGATCTTCATCATCTGTAGTCCCTCCAGTACCACCAATTCTCCCAGTTCCTACTGTGCAAGGCCCCACAGGAGAACCAATGGTCAACCTGGCCAGTATCCAGAACTGGATCGCCAACGTAGTCTCTGAGACGATCAAACAGAAGCAGAGTGAAATGAGCCTGCCCCCTCCCTCACAAGCTGGCTCTGAACTCAGCTTCACTGGTGGATCAAGCCTTCTTGCAGGCCGAGTCGTAGACGATGACAGAGCGTCTTTGGTAAGTGGTGCTTCCTATTCCAGCGCTCTCTCCAAAGGTCGGGGCCGGGCATCCTCTGTCCTGTCAGACGGCAGGTTGAGCAGCACCTCAAGCCTTAGTGGGCGAGGGTCCGCCCTCAGGTCTGAGTTTGACTCCACTCTGGGTTCCAAGAAAAAGAAGATCACCACCACCAGCGTCCCGTTGTTCAGTCTCTTCCAGGACCAGGTCAACCTGGACAAGCTGGACTCTATGGACAAGGAGATCAAGTCAGAGATGAGGGAGAAGATGGCCACCTATGAAAAGAAGAAGATCCTAGAAGACAACAAACGCAGCACTCTGTACAAAAAAAAGAAACCAAAGGAGGAGGATGAGGAAGAGGAGGACAAGAAAAAAAGAGAAGAGGAATTTCTTGAGGAAACAAAAAAGAAGGAGAAACCAAAGAGGACATACGGCTTATCGGGATGCCTCAATCTTAACCCCGCACTGGAGAAAGACAAGGACACCAGCGTTGACGACTGGCTAAAAAGTGTCCGACCTCCCCAAAGGAAACCATTTTCAGTGGAAGATCCATCAGAAGATCCGTATGATGATCTTGATGCCTCGGCCTCTGAGTTTGACTTCTCAAGCCGCAGGGCGTCCTATTCCGTAGAAGACAATGACGAGGAAGCATATGGCATCACCTCCAGGCTACAGTCCAGAATCTGTGAGGATCTGTCAGGTCAAAACAGGGAGCTTTTGTGCGAAGGGTTCACACAATCGCAAAGCAGCAGGTTGTGCAGGACTCGGGCAGAAGACGAGGAAACGGAGAGCAACAGCGACTTCTCCTCCAGGAGAAAGTTCACTCATCACTCACGGTATGAAGGCAAGGAAACGGGTGCAACGGGAAGCAGGAAGGAGGACAACAGTAGCGATGAGGAAGAAGATGTAGCTGCCTTCATCGCCCAAACCAGACAGAGAATCAGAGCTCGAGCTCTCGCCGAGGCCGAAGATGACGAGGTGCTCGCTGCGTGGAGAGCACAGCAGGAAGCAAAATGTCAGAGCAGGAGTGAATCTTAGGAAAATAGTTCAACATCTTTTTGGCTTTTTTAAAAAGTTGGCATTAGAAATTAAAAAAAAAATTGTGTTGTATAGATGTAGCATCGTAAGTAACACTCGTTATTTGAATCAAAATGATGTACAAAATCCGCCAAACACACACATCCAAAATTAAGCTAAATTTAGTTTTGTCGTTTCTCGTCAGTAAGTCAAACCGCTTTGGAAGCATACTTGAAGAAAATAAGCAATCTAATTTGTAAGATTTTAAAATAAATAAATAAATAAATAAATGTTTGCATAAGCAGTGGTCTGTGGATTCATTTCATTCAGTTGTCTTCTGATCTGCCCCACAAAGTGGAGACCACAATAAATTACCCAAAATAAAACACAGAATTAAAAAAGTTTCAAATACTTGTGACAAGTAAATTCCTGAAAAGATTCATTTCTTAAACAAACCTCTGGTCCTTCAAATACAATCACAATTAAAGCTGCAAGCAGCTACCCGCCTTCGCCAACCACCATTACCCCCTTTTTACCAGCCCTTGCTTCTTCCCTTGCTTCCCCAGGCCTTTACCACCTCCTTATGTCTCTGCCAGCCTGGTCAGAGCTGCACGTGACAAATTCATGAAAGCAAAACAAAAAACACATTTTTCAAAGTGGCAGATTTTCTGTTGGTTTTATCTTCATCACAACCATTTTTAGAAGAACATTCAGAAGTTCATTGTTGGATTTTCTTGGCAACCAATGTTTTTTTCAAATAGCTTCCCATTGATGCTTGAGGAGTTAAGAATCTCAAGGAGTTCAAATTTGTAGCTGGTACTAAAGGTGTTTTTTTTTTTTGAAAACTCCAAAGGGTCTTCCCTAGGTCAAAGGTCAACAAAACTTGTGCACTTAATCTGGAGGTGTGTGTGTGAAATTTAATTCAGATTACTGAAATAAAAGTTTTATTTTTCCATATTGTGGGTATGGGTAAAAAACTCCTAATTTCCAACTTTGTTACAAAATGGAAAATATATTTCCCTTGGGTGCATACCCAACACGCGTGTTTTGAATTTGTAAGTGGATTTTAAAATATTATTTTGAGTCCCATATGAGATTTTGGTCCCATTCATTTTTTGACACTTCCTTGGATGTCACCATTTTTTTTCGGAGGGGGGACCATATACTATGCCCAAAAATTCCTTTTCACCGGGTCCTAGACGCGTGCAAATTTTGGTACGTTTTTTAACATGGGGCGGGGGCAAAATTGTGGTAGCGTGATGCGGCGGTAGTGTGATGGTATGGGGCTGCTTCCTGCTTTGGGCAACTTGAGAAGGCATACATTGTCCTCATCCCTAATGCATCTAAAAAAGAATACAAAGGGTTAAATCATAACTCTTTGCATTTTCTGTCAATTTGAGAGTTTTTATTTAATATTTGAATTTGTTTTATCTTCCTTTTGGAGAGTATGGGATGTCAAGGAACATGAAGGAAGCCCTTGTAGAAGAAGAGAAGGGAGAAAACTTGTGGGCTCTATGAAACTGTAAACATCACTCTTGTTCTAACAAATGTAAAACTTCCACCTTAACGACGTTTAAAATTTGCTGTAAAGAGCAACTGCAGATCCTCTCCAAGGCAGCGTGAAAGCAGAACAGGAGCTCAATCCTCCCGGAGACATGAATAGTGATGTGAAGGCTCCCCCTAGTGTCAATAAAAGGACTTTGTCTGTTGCTTTCCATCTGGAAGGAGATCTGTGTAAGTCCCTTAGGCAGTAACCGTATAATAATCTCAGCAAAGGATTTGTTCCCAGGACCCTCACAAAGACAGGCGAGCTTAAACTCTCCAACCCCGCTGGCCCAGCCAGGGGCATTTAACCCACATCACAAAGCAGAGACAAAGACGCTGAGGCTGCTTCCACTCTCCAGGACAAATGTTCTTGTTCCAGACAAGAACAAGTGCAGATCTTTCTTTTGATCATCCAGGTGAAAGAGCAGAACCCTGCAGAGAAGCTGCACCTGAGCCACTCAGGTAAAACCTGCTCTTTTTGTCCTGCTCAGTTAAACAGTGGAAGTTTTTAGTTCTGGTGATTTGACAACTGAACAAAGTTATTAAAGCGTTCAGAATTTACAGATAAATGTGTGCGTTTATTCTAGTTTTTTTTTTTATCGGTTTATTCAGAGGGGATTTAATGTATCCTGCCTGTTAACATGTAAGAAGGTCAAGTCTGCCTTTAGTAAATCTAAAGGGGTTTATAAGCGTTGTAGGTGGTCTGTATTATCTTATTTCTGAAAAGTGTTTGACTTCTATTATTTTTCTTGCGAGGCACTTTATCAATCTGTATTTTATAGGGGTGAAAAAGGAATTTGGAACAACATTTTATAAGAAAATTCACAAAGATATCCATTTGAATTTATACTGACTAAAAGTCTATTGTAAAAACCTTTTTCAAGATTAATTTTTGAGTATTTTTTTAAATATTTTTGGGGTTTTTACAAGATAATATTTCCAAGTATTTTCCGAGATAATTCAGTCATGAATAACAAACGCAAAAAAACTACAAGATTCTTTTACTTTGTTGACCAAAGGGATGGACTAAAATGTACATTAAAAATTGCCAGACAATACATTTTATTTTGTATACAACTCACAACAAATAATCAAATCTACATCTTAGACACTCTTTGTTATTAATTCAGATTCCTGATATATTCCCCATTATTAAAGTAAAGTCAATCTTTCTATTACAGCAAACACATTTGTTACAGTAATGCACTTTTGAAAAATTTTGAGTCTGTGTGAATTCTTTAAAAATACATTTTTTACTTTTTTTTACTGTAGTTTTAAAGATATTGTTCTTTTTTATATATCTTTTCCTTATATGTTCTTTTTCATGATAAGGTTTTTTCGAAATACAAACTTAAAAACTACAACAACCAAAAATATTTCAAAAATCAAACTTTAGAGCATAAGGACAAGGAAACATCTACCAAGTGAGTTACTTCTGACGTTTATAGTTTATTAACAAAAATAGTGATGGCTTTTTGATTAATAGTAGTACATGTGGAATCTGTATTAACATAAATGAGTGTCTGTAATGTACTTTTGATTATTTGTCATGAGTTGTAAACAAAATGGATTTTTGGGATGTTTTGGTGCACTTTGTTGACGGTCCCTGCCTGTTCTGCAGCTTCACAAGCAGCAGGCAGATCCTATTTAACTAATGACTCCAGTTGTCATTCATTTTCTGCATCACTACAAACAAAATGAACTGTTCATCCTAGACGCTGTGACTTTGGTTTGTTTCTAATTTTAACAACCAGCCAGTAGTTTTAATGCAGTTGAAGTTCATAAATAAATTATCTTGGAAAAAATTAACAGATTTTGAAGAAATTGAATCCAAGACAGTTTCCATATTGAAGAATAACGTGGTAAGTTGAACTCAATTGGATGACATCCTGAATATAAAGTTTTTTAAATGCTTGACATGTTGTGTGTAGTTGCCTGTGCTGCTCCTTAGTTCTTTTTATTTAAAGAAGAAAAACAGAAACCAGACATGCCTGTACTTGTCAATCTTAAGATACATTACAACCTTTATTTGTGTCTTAAAAGTGTAAATACTTTCATTTCAAAGTGACAGCAGTCATCAAAACCTTAAATGTGGTTGTTAATTACAAGAAAAAATGATTAATAATATTAATATTGTTTTTTAATAAACAAAATGTAGATGTCTATCATAAAAAAATTACTTAATAGAAGTCTGCAGAATACAGTGATATAAAGAAAATCATTTCTGGTGCTTTTCCTATTGTTTCTTTTTTTCTTTCTTTTTTTTAAGCTTTTTTTTTTATTCAAAATGTTTGTGTGCTGAGGAGGTGTTGCATAAGAGCAGTCACTCTGGCCTGAGTTCATTCATTCATTAAGCCCCAATTAAAATTCCACCCAGATGACTTGTTTGTTTGTGAAGGATGAGATCTCATCATGATCGTCTTCCTTGGGGACAAGCATAAAACAACAGTTATTTTTTTTTCACCCCCGTAGCAACGAGATGCAGGAGAGTTCACTCATGGATGCTGACGTCAAGGGGTTAGTGGAACTCAAACAAGAGAGCCCGGCCCATATGCCATCCGCCAAACAAAACCCAGAGAAGGAAATGAAAAGCAACAAAGAAGATTCTTCTGAGAAAAACAGCAAGGGTGGTCTAGAGAATGATGGGAAGAACACTTCGAAGTACAAAACTGTATCCTATAGAAAGATCCGCAGAGGAAACACCAGACAGAGGGTTGATGAGTTTGAGGCTATGGTGAACTCATAGCTCTGTGCTCCAAGCATGATGACGCATACTGATTATGCATAAATGAAAAATTGTATAGGGATGCTCCATCAAAAATTGTATTTTGTTGTTTTTTCTACATAATTTTGGGGCTTAAAACCACTTTTCTTTTGTTAGAAAACAAGAAAACTGGCTCCCTTTTTTTAATGTGCAACAAGCTTCTTCATGTATGTTTTGCCTAAATCTTTTTATCAAATGTCATGCTTCTGGATTAAAGAAAACAGATTTTAGCCATTGCAAATTTGCAAAACAATCCCTACTTCTATGGAAAGATGTTTTCTTGTTTAAACAGAATAATAAAGATAGAAGGAAATTTTGTGTTTTTTTATTCTGTATGTTTATCTTGCACTATTTGCAAAACTTTTGAAGTTGCTTTGCAGTAATACTTTTTATGTAACATTTTCAAGCCATTTAAATTGAGGAAAAACATGAGAGCTGTAACACATCTTTTTGCAACACCTCCACCCCCACTTGCAAGTGCTCACTGTTACACTGCTCCCTGTCCGCTTTATCCCTCACTCCTAACACACAGTGTATTGATGGACGCAACAGATATCTTCCACTAATGTTAGTGTCAGGATTTAACTCTTGAATGTAACATTTGTTGTTCCAGCAGATCTAGCATAAACATTGTGAAGCTGACAATCGTAACCTACTCAAATTAGCAGCTTGGCACCTGTTTCCCCTTTTCACACTTTATGAAATGCGTTGTCACTCATTTTTCACAAAAAAAGTCACAATACATGGGGTCTATGCCACTGCTCAAAGTGAGGTGTGGGGGAAAAAAAAAAAACGGTCACACCTATGAAGTTGTATTCATATCTATCAAATCTAAAACCAAGCCAGTCTTTTGAAAACACAAACTATGAAATGCCTCCAGCAGTTTGCTCTTCTCAAATGGAAGACAGTCATTCTGAATGACTGGACAGGGCATTGGGCTAAATTCAGATAAAATGTAAAAAGTAAATGCTCAAATATAAAAAAAACGGCTATTTAAAATTCCAAAAAAATATTACACGTTTCACTGTGTAAATGTTTACATTTTTCCTTATAAATAAAGTTAAAGTGAAACAACATAACCACAACACCATATATAAATATATATAAATTAAAATATACAAAAGAGAAAACATGAACAAAAAGGTTTAAATTAAAGGTTTAGTAAAGGTTTAAAAGGTTTAAAAACACTAAGAGTGTATTCAGAATCAGAATTACTTTATTGATCCCACACGTGGGAAATTTGTTTGTCACCATAGCAACTGAAAGCAGAGGGAAAAAGAAAATATAAAAAAATAAAAAAACAAAAACAAAGACAATGTAGCATAAATGCAAACAACAAGGTGGTATAATTTAAATTCAGACTGGAAAAATCCTTTGTTCTGGATTCAGTCCACTTAATTTGTTCCAGATCGAGTCCCAAACTTTGTGTTTGGTCTGTATTCAGACCAGCATCAAGCGGACCATTCTGTTATGGACCAAAGCTTGTAAAAAAAACCACGAGAAAGACGGATGTGCTGCGCTTTACAATTCCGTAAACTTAGTTAAACAGTTAACTTGTTAAAACTTTATATTTCGATTACCAGTCTTGAACGTCGGGAACAACACTTTTTACTTGTTACTTTGGTACAGTAGAGGCATGCTGCGAGGTGGTTCCTGGCAAGGAGACGTGCGGTGTGGGCTTTAACTTAGAGGATGCTATCAACTGTAGTGATGAGGAGACTCATTCTGTCTTTTCAGTGCAGCATTATGGCAGATCTGAACACTAAAGAAACGACAAACGCAAAGTAAAAGGTAAATATATATACAATGCTTTACTATCCTATTAGAAGGCCCAAAGCGCTTTACAGTCCCAGTCCCATTCATCCATGAACACACACATTCACACACTGATGGCAGAGCCTAACACTGGCGCCAACCTGTAGCCACCATGAGCAATGTGGGGTTCGGTGTGTTGCCCAAAGACACTTGGCCACATGGAGAGGGAAAACTGAACCTGCGATCTGACCACTCTACCACTGCGCCAAGGCCACCCCACATTTCCTGTCGAATGGAAAGTGAGGACATGTAATACAAATGTCAAGAATGTATAAAAAAAAAAGTGACAACCATCACACTTCAAATGAAATTGCACAATCGGAGTCGGAGGCAGACCTTTCATTCATTCATTCATTTTTTCGTTCATTCGTTTTCAAAACAGGAAAAGATTAATAACAGTTTAGCATGACTCCGTTTAAAAACTGGTTTTCAGCAGCTTCCTGCTCTGCAGAACAATTAACTCAAGGCATCCATTATACAATCCAAGACAAAACAGAAAAATCCTACAATCATAAACAGTTCAAAAAGAGACAGCATGAGGGGCGGTTAGAAGCAATGTCAGTGTTGCAGCTGTATCTGTCTTTTCAATAAAGTATAGATGCTCTTTCAAACAGTCTTAGTGATGTTAGAGTCCTGATGGCTTGCAAGAGTTCACTCCAAGTTTTAGTAAACACAAAAAAGAAGGATTTCTGTTTGTAGGAGTTCCTAAATGATGGTAAAGGCAAGAGTGCATTTGTGGTAGATCTGGTGGAGCATTGAGATCTTTTTAAGACCTATTAAAGACAGCCAAACCACTTTCTGATTACTGAAATACAGAGATTAGAAATGTTGACAGAAAAAATAAATAAGTATTAGGGCTATTGAATAGTGGAGGAAACACTGAACTAATGCTTTTCTTTACAAGGAAAAGTAAATAAACCAAAAAAGTTAAGAGCTTATTCCACTGTATGTGATTTATTTTTCACAGGTAACAGGACCAAAATTGGCCCCAAAGGCTTGTCCCCATTGCTAAGCTCGTGCTGGTGTTGCTGCACTCAAATATAAAGTTGGCCTAAACAAGAACATGAACATTTTGGCCTTGGATTGAAATTTATCATCAATAAAGACAATTAAAACAGCAGGCCTTGAGCCAAGTTTGAAGTGTTAGCCATCCACGGAAATTCTCACATCATAAAAGGACATAGGCCATTACTACAAGTGACAGAGTTTTACATTTTTTCTAAACGCCTTGTGTTAGTATGTAGTTTAATTTGTTTATCATGTTATTAACGTGAATAATTTACTTGTGTTGATCTTTAAAATGTCATTGTTTTTCTCCTAACTTTTCAATTCAATTCTTTTTTTTCTTTCTTTTACCTCCTTGTGCATTATTTCAAAATTACACCTTCACAAAACTAGTGTTAAGTGTTTAAAAATTGAAAGGTAATGGACAAAAGCGTAGTTGTGTTAAACTACGTAACCCATAATCCCTTTTTCCTGGGCGTGACGTCATGCGGAACCCGGACCCGGCGCAGCTCTGTCAGTGGAGTGTTTGTGCCAAAAACAAAAGGCTGCTGTATGAGAACTGAACATTGGTTCTCGTGAACATTTTTTGTCTTTTTTGAGGGACTACCCGTTGATATGTAGCGCTAACAGCGAGGTGAAGACTTATACTTCAACATTAATACTATTACTTTAACATTATTTTGGCGAAAGCTTCATTTTAATATTAATTAAAGTTAGCTGGTAGGCTAGCTGGAGGGCTGCGACTATTTACTGCTAAACAAAAAGAGAGGAGACATACATGGTGGTAGCATTTAAGTCGAATTTGTTTGGCTATTTTTTAAAATATTGTGTTGCATATTAACTTATGTTAGTTGGTTTTAGCCCTCAAAATAATTAAGTTAAGCGTTCCGTTTGGGCTTCTGTCTCAGCCAGGTAGCCGCCCGGTCGTGATGACACCGCCGCTGCTGTCTTTTGGAGGAAGAGGAAGAGGAAGGAGGCGATGGTGTTAATGATGATGACATGCAGTTAGCTGGCCGCCCGCCCGCCTGGCTGGCTGACGGACGGTCGCACGTTCGGGATCGGAGCCCAGTCGGTCGGTGTGACACCGGCAGACACCAGCGCGGGATCCGGGACGGAGAGAGACGAAGATGCCGCGGAGGAAGCAATCCAACCCTCAGCCGGTCAAATGTGAGTTTGTGTCCACTCTTCTCCTTATTCAGATTCAATCAGTGTCACAGAATAATGAAGTGACTTTTTATGTCCACTTTACTACTATTCCATTGTTATTTTTAAACAAAAACAGAAGATCTCTTTTTTTTTTCCAAGAATTAAGTCACAACCCAGTTTAGCTAGAGGTTGCTTAACCGGTTTGAGGTATTTAGCTTCATATTTAGCTTCATCTTCTTCCTCATTATCTCCAAGAGAGGAAGACTGCTGTCCCTGTGTTTGCTGCTGCTCTTCCTCCTCACGGCTTCCTGCCTCCACTTCCTCTTCACCTGACCTCCCTGAGCTCCTTCTTCCCCTCTTCCTTCCTGTCTTTCTTTCCATGGTTCCTGTTTGATTCCATCTCATTCCCTTTTTTGTGTTTTTTCCACCGATCACTCTCACTGTCATCCCTTCTTTAAAGACTCACTCTGATTTTCTTTTTAAAAGTGTTTTTACTATGGTCTTTTGGCATTTTTCTCCTGATGGAGGATATATATACAAAGAAAATTAGGCTTAAACTGCATTTCTGAGTATGTCTTTATTGTGAATTAGGAGCAGACAGAAAAATATGCAGTTTGAAAAAAAACTTTAACAGCAAACAGCTCAGCTTCATTCTGATGTACATGACTAGATTATGTATGTTTTTGGTTTTATTTCCATCTAAGTTAGCATAAGTGCACATAGACAGTTGGATGACGGGAAATGGGAGCGGGCTTACTCCGTGCCAACAGTCGTGCCCACATCTCAGAGGTGAAGTTCTAAGGAACCCCTGCTGCTCTGCAGAGAACTATTGTCTGATTTTGTCTAAAAATGGAACAAACATAATTAAAAGAGCACTGGAAAAGCGTTTAATATAGATCAAAAGATGATTGGAGTGGGTTATTAGGTTTTCAGAAATGCAGGTAAAGGTAGCGCCTCTCCGTCTGCATTCACTATCACCTGCAAATGAGGAGAGTCTAAGGGGAGTGGCATCCTCTCATTTTAACAAACTCGTCCTGTAAACAGTGACGTTTATGTGAGGGGAAAAGAGATTGCAAGAAGTAGCTTGTGCAACCCAGAAATGGTTGCAGACATGGCAATTAAACCAAAGACTTGTTCCTGTTTTGCATCAGGTTTTGTTAGTTTCCAGCCTGTTTGTTTTCTTTTGACACGAATGGTTGTATAACAAAGCAAAAGCTGAGTTTCCGGCTTTCCTGTATATCCACTCCCCTGGACTGGAGCAATGGTTTCACACACATGTAAAGATATGGAAACTCAATGGTACGAAGCCCAGAGAGACGACTGTTGTTGTGATTTCAGGCTATACAAATAAAATTGAATTGAATTGAAACTATTTTGAGATTTAGGCCTACTTTAACTTATTAGCGTCATTACAGATGATCGATCATCTTTTGCTTTATAAAAGTTTCCCAGAGATCTTTTAATTATGATAAAGTTGTTTATAGGCAAAAAAAAACAAAAACCTTTGTTGTTGTCTTGGTCACAGTTTCTGCAGGAACTGTGGCAAACTGCAGTCAAATGCAAACTATCTTTCTTTGAAGGACAAATGCAGAAGGTGTCAGGCTTGTTGGCGTGTCTGGGTTCAGTAGATTACTGTAACCAAATCCAAGTTCTCCATTGGTAAAAATTTGACCTAGTTTAACTGGTTACGCTTGTTCAGTGGCCACTTGTGTTGTGCGTACAGCCTGGAAATGGTCATAGAAACTAGCGTAGCGATGCATGAATGTTGGAGTTTTCAACGCAAAAGCCCCAAAATGTGTTTACGTGTGAAGTAAGGCGCTGGAACGTGAGTTGCTGAGGTAAATTATAGACATTCACCTCGGAGTTGTGGGTGGGACCGTTACAGGAGAACCCCACCTCCCCTTCCCCTCCGTCTTACTGAGAGTTCTCTGTTTACACTCTCCCCCTAGCTTACAGCCTAACCTAACATTAGCGGTGCAACAAAAATGGCGAGCAATATTGGAGCTATCCAACCGTACCGTTTTGATCCAGATGTCGGCTCAGACGAGGAAAACAAAGACGTACACGGATCAGAATTGAGCGGAGCGAGCAGCTTGTGACCTGCGGATTGTAGATTTGACGTAACAACTACAAGCTTTTTCATTGTTTTTCATCTGCTTCTCATTCGCAACATGTTGAGTACAGAAATACTCAGAAATGGATCTTAATTTTCTTTTATATATCATCCTCCATCATCATAATCAGAAAAATGGCACAAGAACATGTTAGAAATACCAAAAACCTGATTTTCATCTGAGCAGGTTTTAAAGGAGGTGCAGCAGCAGCAGCTTCAAAAAGCTACATATTTGCTTCCCTAGCAAGATTCTTATCGATTACGGGACAATAGCCGTCTGTTTGGAGGCGCCTACAAAGTCATTTAGCATGTGAGCACTTCGAGTTGGGAGGGTTGCAACATTTTAGGTATGGAGCCTCCGCAGCACGCTTGATCTTTCACACAAAATCTCCACATAAAAGAAGTCAAAAAATGAGAATAAAAGTACCAAAAAAAACCTCTAGTTTGGTTTAAGTTTCATCTCATCAGCAGGGGACATCTGAGTGAATACAACGTTGTGTGTCCGTCATTTGTGTTTTTTTAATCCTCCTCCTTTTTCCGGACTCCCTCCTCATCCTCCAGCTCTTCCTCCTCCACCCTTATCTCATCCTCACTGGCTTCCTCTGCTTCTTCCTTGCCTCGTGTCGTCCCCTCATTCTTCCTGCCCTTCCTCTTCTCTTTTTGTCCCTTCTCCCTGTTTTGGTATTTCATTTTAGATCCCTGTTTCTGCAACAAAAAGTGTCTCGCACAACTTTTACTGATTACGTTTTACCGTCAGGACAGAATAAAGACCCAATCTGTTGATTTCAAAAAGTTCTCTATGAAAATCCCACTTTTAGATGAAATCAGGTCCTTTTCCTCAGAGGACTTTGAGAACTCCTCCTCACTCGATGCTTATGTGTGCGTTTTTGTTCAGTGGAGTCTGAAGATGGCGTGGTGGTGTGCGAGCCCAGCTGTCTGGTCCTGGACAGCGACATCCTGCTGAGCGGGGAGCTGGAGTTCACCGACACGGACCTCATCGGTCTGGACAGAGAGGCAGGTTGGTAACTCCATACATTTCAATCCAGCTGTTTCGGGGAAAGTTCACAACCAAATTTGTCTAATAAGTCCAGCTCTCAGCAGAAAAAGTGTCAAAACCACTGACTGTATAGGAGAACTGAACTGAGTGACACCCCCCCCTAACCCCCCAGTGCCCCAAATAGGAAGTACCTGCTGGCTCCAAAAAGCCAAGACTTCTATAGAGACATATTAAACAGCTATTACTGTCAGTCTGTTTGTTGGAATAACTATTCTTGCTTTGTTACCTTTATTTAACATGTTCTTGATAATCACATATTATTTCTGTAGTGCATATTATTAAAGTTTGAAACTGCAAAAATGGTTGTGTTGCTGCTGTTTTCAGAGACTTTAAAAGGGCATTTGATACAGTGAGCCATCATGAACTCATGTCCAGACTAATTTTACAGATCAAACAATGATATGGATTCTGTCATCAGGTTAACCCTTGTGCTGTCTTAGATGACCCCACCCGTACATTGACGTGTTCTCCCTACCATGACAAAGGTGGATAAAGGTGGAAAGATTTCATGTAATCCATGGACACCAGTGAAGATCACAAATCACTGAAGAAAAAAGGTTCAGAGATCTGTCTAGTGGTCTAGATGACCCCACTCCTAATGTTAAAGTGTCTAGGATAGCACAAGGGTTACAGGCAGCGTGAGCAGGTATGTGACATTAAGTCGCCTTACCTTCATTCTCCAGTAGAGGTCCCTAAAGGATCAATCTTAGGGGCATTACTATTTTCACTTTGTCTCTGTTGCTTACTGACAGTCACTGTGTCATCTGCATACATGAAAACAGTGATTTTACACGTGCCTTAAGTCCCCTCAGAAAGCAGCTCAACTGCTTTCAATGGCCTTCAGAGGTGGTTGTTTCATACCTATCCTTGCTTGAATATATATATTTTTTAAAAAGGTGCACGTGTTCTTCTCCAAACCAACATCAAACCCATGCCAGGTTATTTGAGCACCAGACCTAACATTTAAACTTGTGCTTTTGGAGTTTTTACAATAAATATGGACACAGTTTTATGGGAGTGGTTATGGAATGTTGGTATGTCTCCCCCTCCTGACCATCTTTACATTGCTTTTGGTTTCTGCTCTTCTTCAGGTGTGACCGTCTTCTCTCTGAGTGTGGAGGACGACCCCACAGCACCCACAGATTCCACCTTCCCAGCCATCCTGTCCTGTAAAGGCTGCGGTCAGTTGTTGGAGGACACGCCTCTGGCTGCTGGCTTGGAGCTCGGTTAGTTCTGTTGCAACAGCACGTTTCCATATTTTTGACTTTAAATATGCTTGGTTTAAAAACAAAAATGGGATTGCTTGGTTTCAGGTGTGGGTCTGGCCCTGGGGGCTGAGCTTTACTGTCTAACCTGCGAGGCGGCGGTGCAGCATTCCGCCTCCATTGACTCGTTCAAGGTCAACAGCCCCGACCAGCTCAACCGACCCCCCAATTCAACACCAGACAAAAAAAAGAGGGGCGTCGCCAAGTCGGAAGGCGACACTCCTCAAAAGCTGTTCTCCTGCTCGCTGTGCACCTTCACCTCCCGCTACTCCAACCACCTCAAACGCCACATGAGAATCCACGACGGCCAGAAGCCTTACCGCTGCCCCGCCTGCCCGTACGCCTCCGCCCAGCTCGTCAACCTGCAGCGTCACACCCGCACGCACACCGGCGAGAAACCATACCGCTGTGTGCAGTGCAGCTACGCCTGCAGCTCCCTCGGCAACCTGCGGAGGCACCAGCGGATGCACCTGCAGGAGCGGCCGAAGAAGAAGGAGAAGCGGCAAGGGAAGAGGAGGAAGAGCAAAGGTGGAGCTGAGGAAGGTGACGTTTTCCTTTGATTTTACATTTTATTATAGAGGAAAAACACCTTTTGACTTCTATTGTATCTGAAATTTGTTTCTAATTTTAGAAACATTGGCTCACATTTATTCAGCTGCATCAAAACTATGCTGTGAAGTACTCCAAGGATCTATTTAAGGACCCTTTTTTTTCATCTTTTTGGACGTGTTACTATGTGGCAATTTAAAAAAAATAAAACATAAAGGTGAAAAAAATGAACAAACTCTTAAACTTCATTTTTAAATAAAGTTTTGTAAGCAATAAACAAAACCAGGTGATGACCTCATCATCTGCGGAACTTTCTGTTTTCTGTCTAATTTTCTTTATCATTGATGCAGAAAATACAAAGAAAAAAAAGAGGAAGAGAAAGTTTCTGGTGGGTTTTTGAGTTAAGTTAACCTCAGCTGAGGTTAGAGGCCCAAAGGTCAACATTCAGGAGGTCATTGTTGGTTTAGGCTCCAACTAGCTAGGTTTCTGAGTGAAACAGGAAGAGTTCGGTTCTGTCTGAACATTCAAAGAAAAGTTGGAGAAGCTTATTAAAAATAGGCATGAAAACCGGTAGAAGTGCACACATGATCAAAGAAACATTTCTAGTTTTTTTTTTTTTAACATTTAACCCTTTAACACCAGAGCTTTAGCTCCAGTGTTTACTTTTTTTTAACTCCATTTTTGTCTAAAAAATTAATGCTATTCCAGCGAATTCTAAAGCGGAGAAAAGCAGCCTTATGCTGATATGCAAATCTGGCAAATATCACTCCAGGCTTTTTCTTTCACAGCTTTATTCTGATATACAAAAGACATGTTGTCATTCATATACAGTCAGGCACAAAGTGCAATTATTAATTTCTCCTTCATGATCAATTTTCGAGCAGTTGGCACTTCCGTGAATTGAAAGGGATACCATCCATACGTCACTACCAAATCCGAGTCCCTGATTGGTCTAAGTTTGACTTTGTTTGTCTTCAAAAGTGCGTTTAATGTCAGAGCGTTTTTTATGTGAAGCCTGAAAACCGTTATAGAAACTTGTGTAGCTATGTGAGAACATGAGACAACACCGAAGCCTGAAATGTGTTGCATAGACTTTTTATTAAAATGTTCCCGAGCGCGGGGCGAACAAGCCTTGACAGCCTCTTGTCTGTGTCTGCAGTGATGTCAGACCTGACCCTGCGGGTCTCCCAGGACTCAATGTATCTACAGACGCTGGGGAGCTTCAGCACCGCCTCCGGCCCCCTCCCCGTCCTCCTCTTCCCCCTCTGCTGCCGCGTTTGTGGCCTCACTTTGGAGGAGGCCGACTTAGAGGGGGACAAAGCTGAGGGGGAGGCGGAGTCTGATGGAGCGCAGGTGTGTTGATGTGAAACGTAGCTTTTATTTGGAAAAAATGAGTGAGTGCTGTTTCCATGGTAATGTTGGTCGCTCACTGCTGTTACTGTATCTTTCAGGTGTGCCGTCGCTGCTCTTTGGACCTGCTCCCCAAAGAGGTGTCCCAGTCCCGGCGTAGCGCTCGTCGGGCATCCAGGCGCAGCACCAAGCTGTACCGCTGCCCTAACTGCCCTTTCCTGTCGCATTACCCCAACCACCTGGCCCGTCACTCCCTCACGCACTCAGAGGAGAAACCCCACCACTGCCCCTGCTGCTCCTACAGCTCCTCGCACCTCGACAATCTAAAGCGCCACATGCGGGTCCACACTGGCGAGAAACCGTACCAGTGCCCATCGTGCAGCTACGCCTGCGGGAACCTTGCCAACTTGCGGCGCCACGAGCGCATCCACTCGGGCGCCAAGCCCTTCCACTGCAGCATCTGCGGCTACTCGTGCAACCAGAGCATGAACCTGAAACGCCACATGCTGAGGCACACAGGCGAGAAGCCGTACGCCTGCGGCGAGTGCGGCTACACGACGGGCCACTGGGACAACTACAAGCGGCACCAGAGGAAACACGGACACAACACGGACAGCTGGGACAAGCACGCCCCCATTAACGGGCTTAGCTGGGACAAGAGGGCACCGGACAGCCAGAGTCAGAGACTGGAACACACATAGATGCTCCGCAGGCGTGTGTGTTTTGAACAAAAACTCAGGTGCCTTTGATGGACTTTACTGCTGCACTGACTTTACAGAGGGGCCTTTGTTTTTGTCAAAGTTTACAAAGGTTCTCACCTCTCATCATTGATAATTTCAGCTAAAAAAAGTTTATTTTCTCAACAGATGATCAATATATTTTTGACTGGATTTAAGTTTTTTTTTCTTTCTAACTATTGGTTGAACAGAAGTGAGACCTCCCATTTTTAGTTTGAGGTTTCTGCAGCCTCCAGCTGACAAAGATGCTTAACTACTAAGAAATATAAGCATGCAGAAAACGTCGTAAAGAGTAATTTTTTAAAGATTTTTTGTATTCCCACTGCAAATTTTTGGCGTGAAAAAAATGGGATTGAAAAAGTAAAAAAATTGGTGACAGCCAATAAACAGCTTAATGTTTTTGAGCGGCTACCTCATGCTTCACCAGCCTTAATAAAGGTTAAAAAAAAATCAGACGTGTATGTGTGGTTCTCAATGTTCATCGGGTTAAAGGTTTGGACCGTAGCACCACCTGATCAGCTGACAGTTTAGCGTATTTCCCTAACCTAACTGTCCAGTGTCAGTGTTTCTACCAATGACTGTATTAACCATGGTGCTATCCTAGGCACTTTAACATTGGGAGTTGGGTCATTTAGACCCACTAGACAGTGCTTTGAACAATTTTTCTTCAATGATTTGTGATCTACACTGGTGTCCATGGATTAGATGAAATCTTTCCACCTTTATCCACCTTTGTCATGGTAGAAATAACACTTCAAAGTAAGGGTGGGGTCATCTTAGATAGCACAAGGGTTAAAAATGACTTGCTTCCGGATCTTATTGCCATACAGACGCCGCCATGTTGGAGCCAGACGACGTCAGTAAGCACGTGTTGATCTCAGTCGGTCTGAGTCAACGTTTCTGTGGCAACCACTCTCGCCAATCATGAGTGAGCTTGTTGGAAGGCGTAATACAGTACCACAAAATGGTCCCTTACCACTTAAACCCTTAATACTTGAAAATGATCTACACAAAATCTATCAAACGTCTGAAATATTTAACGTAAGACACCCTACTTTGATTGAGACATTTATTGATCAGTTTATAATTTAAATAACTGAAATAAAGAAATGGCTAAACTAGGCTAAAGTGCGCATCCCTGCCCTCAGATCCTCCTCCTTAGTAAGGAAAAACTCCACAAAAAAATAAAAGAAGAAACCTCAGGGATGTCTACATGAAGGAGGGATCCTCTCCCAGGACGGACAGGCGATGTACCAAAACAGAGGAATTAGCTTATCTAACTCTACAACATTATGTTTGAACAGTCCACCAGATGTCTTCATCCAGATGGAGTGGAGGATGGCTGGTGGTACGAGACAAGCCAGACGCAAGGTCCACGGCCAATCAACAAATAAATAAATAAATTAACAATTAAAAAAAAAATTAACAAGCAGGCCGACTAGATCTGCTTACTGGAGTAAACAGCCTGAGTAAGAAGATGGGTTTTTAACCCTTGTGCTATCCTATGAACCCACCCTTACACTGACGTGTTCCCCCTTACCATGACAAAGGTGGATAAAGGTGGAAAGATTTCATGTAATCCATGGACACCTGTGAAGATCACAAATCATTGAAGAATAAAGGTTCAGGGCACTGTCTAGTGGGTCTAGATTACCCAACTCCCAATGTTAAAGTGCCTAGGATAGCACAAGGGTTACAACTGGAGACCTCACTGAAAAGGTGAGTGTGCAACTGTTTGGGGTCTGCAACTGAAAAGGCTCTTTGATATTCAGATATCAGGACTCAATGTGGAAAATTCAAATGTAACAGATACTGAGGTGCCAGACCATTCAAACATTTAAAATCCAGAAGTAAAATCTGAAAGACACAGGCCAACTTTGACCAAGACACAGGCAGGGAGTGAAGCGAGCCTAATATAGGAGTGATGTGTTCACACTGTCTGGTACCCCTTAACAGGCAGACATCTGGTAATCCAATTCCTCTGGTTCTACAGTCCACGCTGGGAAT
Source organism: Oryzias sinensis (assembly GCA_037389245.1). NCBI lineage: Eukaryota > Metazoa > Chordata > Actinopteri > Beloniformes > Adrianichthyidae > Oryzias > Oryzias sinensis. The sequence goes on from CM074510.1 coordinate 16,047,595, forward strand.
TGAATTCCGCCAAACAACCTTTGCACTCGTCCAGGCACCTTCCCTATCATTCCATGTCCTAAGAGCCAGTTTGGGAAGCTGACGATTGCCATTTTTGTTGCACTGCTAATGATAGGGTGGGGGTGTGAGGGGCTGTAAGCTAGCGGGAGAGAGCATTAAAGGATGGGTAATGGGACATGGGGGTGGGCATGCAGCGCGTTAATAAGTCTGAGGTGAATTTCGAATGAACTCCTGCCGCTTCGCAGAAACAATGTCCTAGAAAACGTGCATTGGTTATAAATAAAAAACACACTGAAACGCTTTTAAAATAGATCAAAAGAGAATCGGAGTGGGACTTTTAATCTCTTCATCTCCATAGAGTTATAAAGCCGTGAGCCCAACCTGAAGATTTTCTGACGGGTTCATGACCCAACGTCTTCTAGATTATTTTTTTTATCGTCTTCTTCACACATCTCTGTCTCTGACTTAATCAAAGAAAACAGAAAAAGACGACTTCCTCTTTCAGGCCTCCTGTTGAGGAAACACCTGTTCTTACACCCATGGGTGGGGAGAAGAAAAAGGTATAGGGGGGGTCAAGTCCAATGTCCACCATAAAACAATGCAGACACATTGATGGGTTTTATAATGAAACATTTTATATGTATTTATATGTATCAATATATATTGTTCATTCATAACAAAGAGAAGAAGAAAACAGGAGACCGAAAGAGTTTCAGATGGAGGTGTGGTGTGGGCTGATGGGTAAGATTAGTCAACTGTGACTCTGATGAGCTTCATCACATTGGTACAGCGTTCATGTAAAGCAGGCAGGTTCTTGTCAGGGTGTTTATTCTCTAAAGAGAGAGGAGGCAGCCGCTGTGAACATCTTCATCCATGGGCCTGGTGAGTACGACGCAGGCACATTTTTCACTTTTGAATTCATTCATATATCTAGTTTTGTTTCGTTAATTTTACGTGTTCATCTGAAAAAAAAATTTTTTTTGAGAAAAAACAAACAATAATTTGACCATTGCGTCATTTTTTTAAAGAGGCAAAACCAACTATTTTGAACCAGAAAATAAATGTAAATACAAAAATATGAATTCAATTGCAACTGGTTTTTGAATGCAGGTTGCCTAAAATGTTTAAACAGTATTAAAATGTCCTCATCTACTTTGATAGATCATGCACAAAAACGTCCCTTTTATATGTGCAGAAGCAGAATTCAGCAGATTGTTTGTCTTTATTTAAGCTAAAAATGAAACTGGGTTCAGTATGGAGTCATCGCCCTTTCGAAAGTATTTGAGTGAAAGAGTTTTGCACCAGCGAACAAAATTTGTGCATTTGAAAAGAAAAAAACACGTCTTGTGCAGAATAAATCTGTAGTATTTCCTTTACAGCTGTTAATATATTTTGCAAAAATGTTAATGTTAAAACCCTTGTGCTATCTTAGATGACCCCACCCTTACATTGACGTGTTCTCCCTAAAATGACAAAGGTGGAAAAGGTGGAAAGATTTCATGTAATCCATGGACACCAGTGAAGATCATTAAAGAAGAATCGTTCAGAGCACTGTCTAGTGGGTCGAAATGACCCAACTCCCAATGTTAAAGTGCCTAAGATAGCACAAGGGTTTACATTCATATTTTTTCTGGTCCTCAGAACACCACATACAAACAAACAAATGCGAGCACACAGATCTACAGACACAAACCCAAGTTACAACATTGGTCTTCTGACGAAAAGTATCAGCCAATCAGCATCTGTCTCCTCTCACTAGCCAATCAAATTGCTAAATCATTGTGGGACTTGAGCTGTCATGACTTATTTGTGCTGTTTTGTGGATCTGTCAAATATAAGAAATGTTTTTTTCTAGTGTCCAAAAACTAAAAAACACCTGTCAACTTTTTGTTTTGTAATTTTGCTCAAATTAGTTTTACAAATATAAATCTGTTCTGACCATGCAAAAAGACAAAATAATTCTCTACTTGTAATTTATTTTACATATGCACACTTTTTTTTGCAAATAAAAAAATTTGTGCGGACATAAGTTTCTCAACATACTTTTGACAGATATTTAACCAAACAATTAACATAATTAAGTTTTGTTAGAAATATCTGGGCTGATTTGGAAAATAAATAATAATGTCGAATTTCTTTTAATGCTTTTTTGTAAACTATGGTTGTAATCTGCCTCTTTAGAATCATTTGAATAACTGTACCACAGGAGGTCGTACAGTGAAAAACTGTAAGGTTTGGAAAAATTTCACAACAACAATCCTTAGTCTTAAAATCTACCAAAAAAAAGGTGTTTGAAGGCCTTTTTTTTGGGTTGTTTTTCATTCCTTAACCCAGGAGTGTCAAACTCATGTTCACCGAGGGCCACATCAGCATAGTGGCTGTCCTCAAAGGCCCATATATAACTTATATATGTAACTAAATGTAATGAAAAATAAATGTAACTACTCCTTAATGTTAAATAACTGATTATTTATTTACTATAACTTTTTAACCCTTGTGCTATCTTAGATGACCCCACCCTTACATTGACGTGTTCTCCCTACCATGACAAAGGTGATAAAGGTGGAAAGATTTCATGTATTCCATGAGGACCAGTGAGGTTCACAAATCACAGAAGAAAAAAGGTTCAGAGCACTGTCTAGTGGGTCTAGATGACCCAAATCCCAATGTTAAAGTGCCTAGGATAGCACAAGGGTTAAAAAGAAGATATGCTGTACTGAGTATTTAGATCAAACAATAACGATTTTAATACTTTTGCCCTAAAGAGCAGAATTTAAAGAAATTACAACTCAAAGGGTATAAAATTGGCATTATAAAATCATAATTATTGATTAAAAAAGGCTTTTTCAGGATAAAAATGTAAAATCTATTAAAAAAACAACTAAAAACTAAAATTTCCAATATTTTTGGTGTATAAAAGAATTAAACAGTGGAATTTAAAGGATTTTGTCCTGAAAATTTCATGATTACGCTGAGGCTTCACTTTAGTTTTACAAATAGGCATTTTGTTTAAATAAAAACCAATGTAGCTGAATTTAAGAAGCGTTCTGCCCCGGAAAGGCCAACAGTCATGATGTTGAGTGAGTCATCTGTCCATTTCTTTGCCTTCAGAAGAATTCCCACCCCAAACTGTTCCCAGGGGACATCGTGGAGTATCCCAGGAACAAATACTTCTCTCATTTCGGCGTGTACTACGGTGAGAGGGATGGCGTTCCGTACGTCGCTCACCTGACGTGTCGAGGTCAGGATTTTATTGCAATATTCAAACATGTCAATTTTTTTTCAAGTCAAAAGATTTTATTTCAAATTATTTTAAACTGTAACATCTATGCTACCAGACTACTTTTTATTTTAAAAATGTAAATGACATTATTGTGTTGGCAGTAAAGATTGCTTTTTAATTCTTTAAAAATGATCTAATTAACTGAATTTTTCAAAATAAAATGCTCTTCATTCTAGTGCAGCTCTCCAGATGAGTAAAATATTAGTTATAGAAATCCTTGCAGCTTGCACATGTAGTTTTTCTTTTTGGTCCAGATGCAGACACCAAAATCCCTCTGTTTGGTCGGGCTTTGAGGTCAGAGGTCAGGCTGGATCCTCTGGAGCTGCTGGGAACTAAGTACAGGGTAACTCTTACAGAACGTGGTCACGGACCTTCTGCACATTTGCAGACCTTCATGTTCAAAACACAGTTTTGCTGCAGGTCAACAACATGATGGACGACACCCACTCTCCTAGGGACTTCCACACTGCCGTCAAGCAGTCCATCGACGAAATGATGGGCCAGGCGGTCACCTTCGACATCCTCTTCCACAACAGTGAGCACCAGGCGACGCTCTTCAGATACGGGGTCAAGAGGTCCGAGCAGGTGAGTTGAACTGTGGAGTGATGCTGCAGTTTTGCTGCATTGTGACTTTGCTTTCTAAGCCAAATATGCGAAAGACTGACAGAATGTGCTGTGTGTTACAGATAGAGAAGATCTATAAACACATAATGCCTGCCTGGAAGGAGCTGTTCAGCGAGAAGAAACTGTGAGAGCTGAATCTGCCCCTAGAGGGCGTCATCGCCATAACAAAAAACACAAGATACCTTCTTTATCCTCTTCTTTTAATACATTTCATTTCCAATTTCTTTTTGTAAGTCTTTTACTTCTTTATGTTTTTTTTTAGGATGCTTCAGATATTTTTGTGACTTTGTGTTATTGTAAAAATGTGGTTTTTCAGTTCTTTAAAACACGATGTACCAGTAATGATATAATAATGCAAATATTCAACAAAATAAAAGCAAACACATCTAAGTGGCTGCTGTTTTTTTTTACTTTTTTTTTTTTTACACAGACAATCAGCATCTATTTTTTTTCACCATTAAAAATTGTGTTCTCCACTAGGAGGCTGCTCAAAGTTGAAATTTTCAATGACAACGGCTTAGCAAAGTTTGGGCTTTTATTGTGAAATGTTAGCATCGGTTTTGGGAAATTAGACCAAAAAAAGAAAAACAGTTTAGATGCATTCAACTTAATTAACCACTCTTATTCTCTATAATTATTCCCCATCTATCCCTCTAGTCTCCTTTGATCCAACTATTAATTTAATTCTTTCCTGCATTCTAGGATCTATTTCTGTTATTTGGGCTTAATATCTTTTATGGCATTTTTCTTTCCATTCTTGTTTATCTTCATTGTCCCTGTTCTTACTTCTTTCCCAGCTTCCATCTCTTCATTTCCTCTATTTCTTAGAGTTTAGGAGCTACACCTGCAGCTTTCTGGTGAACCTCTTTGAGCCACCCTATCAGGATGTCGTTGGTCTCTGCCGGCTTGTCCATCTGCGTCCAGTGGCCGCATTCCTCGATGTGTCCTCGGGTCAAGTTGGGAATCTGATTAAAAAATGTGCGTCAGATTCATTTCAAGTCCCTCACATTTGTCCTGCTGCTTCTTTTGTCCTACCATGTCCTCCATGCCTTTAGAGAGCGCCGGGAGCAGGACAAAGTCTTTGCCTGCAGTCACCATCAGCGCCGGCATCAGCAGCTTTAAAACCAAAATACCATCAATCTTTCTAAGCACTTCACAACTATGGAAACAATAAGCATATGCTTTTGGCTCATTCGTTATGAGACACGGCCTGAGTAACCTAAAGTTACTTATTTCTGTGATGGTGCTTTTACTGCATATAAAATTAAATATTTTTACTTCTTTGTTAGTTTGCTAATTATAGTAATATGCATTTTCTGCAAATGGACAGCCTCAGTCTCTTAAAAATTGTAATTAAAATAGTTTCAATAAAGCCATAAAACTTTATTGAAAAGAAATGGCAGCATTTGTAATGACGCCACAGGGGGAAAAAAGTTCATTGTGAGAAGAGATCGTCACTGAAACCAAGGGGATCACAAAATCCACGGTTCGGATCGTGTCACGGTTTTAGAGTCACGGTTCGGATCATGTCACAGTTTTAGAGTCACGGTTCGGATCGTGTCACGGTTTTAGAGTCACGGTTCGGATCGAGTAACGGTTCGGATCGTGTCAAAGTTTTAGAGTCAGGGTTCAGATCGTGTCATGGTTTTAGAGTCACAGTTCGGATCGAGTCATGGTTTTAGAGTCACGGTTCGGATCGTGTCACGGTTTTAGAGTCACGGTTCGGATCGTGTCACGATTTTAGAGTCACGGTTCAGATCCTTCTTCAGATCAGTAAAAACAAAAAGAAAATGACAGGAAAACAAATAAAAGCCTACAATACATTTTTGGAAAACCTTTGAGGACTTTAAAAGTTCGTATACACAAATAAATAATTATCATATCAATAGGCTCACTAAGGCCTATTAACAAAAACAAGACATGAATGACATCTTTGAACTCAAGATATTCCTATTTATAAAAAATACTCCAGATGCCCATATAAACTAAGTGCATTATGACAAATCGCATCTATAAAAAAAACAAAAACACAAAATGCTTTTGTACAGTTCAATAAACAAAACCGATCTCTGATCTTCCGCGTTCTCTTTGATGAGGTTGAGAAAAACTTCTTGACAGAAGCTCCTCCCACATGCAGCGGGGCTTCAGGTTAACACACTTCTGGATAAACGCCGAGCAACAACTTTGATGGAGATCATGAATTTGATGCTTGAATTGCGTTCGGTGTGAGCGGACAATTGATTTAAATGTCTTTCTATCTGAAAAGCTTAGAATTAGTTTGTTTTCATGAGGGAAACGCAGATGCGCTGCCGAGGCCGACACAAGGATGACGTCATGAAATGGGCGGCACCCCCAAAGAGCGAAAGCCGGTGCCTCCGAGATCTTTATTATTCCAGGTAAGAAAATGAGCTACTGAAAATAACTCATATTTCATAAGAAAATTGTTCTTTAGTGTGCCAAGGCTAGTATATTATCATATATATGGATATAGTTTACTCTGAAAGGTTTAAGAAAAGCGTGATATTTAAAAAAGTGTTCCTAGAATGGTTTTTACCTGGTTTTAAAAAAGGTTAATTAAAATCTACTATATACTTTGAGATCCTATAACTTAGTAAAAACAAAGTAAAAATGTACTTTTTCTGATTTATGGACGCTTTACCAACCTTCCCGGTAGGCTGGGAGCATGACCATTTCCAGTTGGCATGGCCATTTCGATACCAGTTCAGAGGCCCCCTGTCAGACGAGAAATTAAGGAAAAAAATCTAGTTTAAAATGTTACGGGTCAGATGGTTCTCATGTTTCAAGCAGCAACAGGAAAGCGCTCCACCTGAAGCCCGTCTTCTCAAACTGGCTGACGTAATACTGCAGGTCGGCCTGCGTCAGCATGGAGCTCTGGGGAATCTCCTCCGGCAGGCCCACAAACAGGCCTCCTGTGATGAAACGCACCAACACCACGTATGAGTAAACATCCAACCCGTGGACATGCATTTCAGCTGCGACCCTCACCTCGAGCACGGACTCCGGCGGTGCTGAGAGCAGGACGGCTCGACTGAGGGAAACATCACATGATTCTTCCAGCGCTGAAAGTTTACGCCTGTGTGTTTTGCACTCACCTTTTCACTGCTGCGGGAGAAGAAAATCTTAAAGGTTCTCTCCAGGTTCTTCTCCAGTTCAGCCTCTGCTACACCCTGTAAGACCAGAGAAGTATTGCTTAATATTTCTCAGTTTATCATTCAGTTTTATATTTTGGTTAAATTTACTTATTTCAATCTTATATCACTTCAGCCAGTTTTGTCACATCATGTGATTCTTTATGGAAGGAGCTTTTTTGTTTGGCATTTTTTTCATTTGATAAGCTGGTCTTTGAGTTGGATGGAGATGTTGTTCCCTCGCTAACGAATGGTAAAGCAGACTCTTCCAGCCCGGGAAAAGCTTTTGCGGCTGGATACACAAACAATCCATGGGGCAAGTAAAGGTAGATGCGTCTATTCCAACTGTCTGTGGATGTATACTCATTCGGATGTCTGATAATCGGATTTTTGCCAAGTAGGATCTGAGGATTTTTGATTTATCTAGCTCTTTCAAAGCTCCTTACAGTGAGAGGCAAGCAGGTAGAAAAGCATGTCTCTCACTCTCGCTCGAGAAACATCGAGAGACACATCGAGACTCTTTAAGACTTAGACTGAGAGACAGTTGCAGCTTGACTTAAAGACTGATGCCTTACTTGCCCAATAGGGGAAGTGTGCTACTTGGAGAAAAATTTTATTTGGAACAGCGGAAAGTAGAGAACAAATTTCCAAGGATCCTTTGGATCATAAAAAAACCCACCTCAAATAGTCAGACCACTAGACGACATAGCTAGCAGAGGGGAAAACAATCTGCTAGCGCCAACAACGACCATCTAATCACTGTCCTTTGTAGAAGCACGTAATCCTAGGCGCTGTCGAACAACTCGTCTGCTCCAGGGGCAGATAATGCAGTCTGAAGTGCGCAGGCTGGGAAAGGATCCTCTGGTTGCTAGGCTATCTTGTCTCTGGTTCACCTAAAACTCCTGCTCTCCCCACGTACACTGCTGGAAGCTGCATCGAGGGGAGTAGCAGCTCAAAGTAGTAAACAGGCGTCCCCCGACACCCGCCCTCTCCCATTCCTCATCATGTACACATTATTCAGCATTGTGAGTGTTTTATCTATACTAATGGGGTTCTTGTTTCCTCAGCTCCTCTGTCCATCTCCATCTGGAGTTAAAACCAGTCTCCGTGATGATAATGGTCCATAGCAACCATTTCCCCTTTTCTATGTCTGTGGCTGCTAAAGACATTTGCAGAAACCTTTGTGTCTCTACTTCAAAGTAAATGTTTCAATTCTCCATAGCAACCATTTCCCCTGTTCTGTCTGTGTCTACGGCAGACAGACATGCCCTACCGTGGCATGCCGCTCAAATTGTCCGGCTGAAATCACCCTCCTGCCAGACCTTTGCTCCGCACCCACCGCAGGACCTCAGATCACGACTGTACCATTGATTTAACATTGCATTGGCACCTCTGCTTAGAGCTTAACCCTAACCGGTAATCCTAAACTTCACCCTTTTTGCGTCCGTCTAGCTAAGAAAAAAGATCAGCACTGGCCGCACATATTTGGAAAATTACATGTGAATAGTCACTTTCTTTGTTTCTTTGTTCTCTCAGTCTCTCTCTTTTTTTAGACATTTAGGTTGTGGTATTTTTGTTAAAAGCTTCATATATGTATTAACAACACCACTGGAAACATTTTAAATAATGATCATAGGGGAACTTTTCAGTGCTGAGGGTTGCAGACTAAAACTAATGAAAAACTGATTTTAATGTTTGTCTGAAATGGAGATGTTTGCAAATGTTCTGGGTCTCCATCATGTTAGGACAATTTGCATTGAGGTGGGGTCATGTGGTGTCCATGTTTCATGGGTATCCAATCTTGTGCCATCTAGCCACCTTTAAAGCAGGGGTCCCAAAATCCAGGTCAAGGTTATCAGCAGCAAATAAGGCAGGTTTTCTGGAAAACCAGCAGGACACCAGCCCTCGAGGTCTGTATCTGGGGACCCCTGATCTAAAGCATCACTCAGAAACCATATTTTGTCCGGCTTTTCCTTAGAAAACAAAAGCTTTCTGGAAATGATCTCATAGATCATCTTTTTATTTTCAAAATGTTGACTTACAGGTGTTTGAAAGTACAGCTGGTAGTCAAAAATGGGAATATCTTTCAGCTTCTCGGAAGAAGGAACAGAAGGATCCACTTTGAACAGAGGAGTGTTGAGAGACGCCACAGCCCTTCATACGGACAGAAAAAAACACTTTTGACTTTTGAATTGGAGAGTGGGTGCACTCTAATAATATATTGAGTAATCACCTGACTCTTTCTGGGTGAAACTGGGCCATGGACCACACCAACGCTCCACCCCAGTCGTGACCCACCAGAGTGACCTGTGGAATTGCCTGGGAGGGAATCAAGACTCAGCTCCTATTCAGATGTTTAGATGCTGTGTGTTCTGCTGCTGCTCACCATCTTGTCCAGAAATGTTATTAAATCCTGCCAAATGAGAAATATATTCAGTATTTTCATCTAAAAGTCTTTAAAAAAAGAAATCTTTTTTCAGTTTTACCTTGCAAAGCTGCTCCTGAGAAAACTCCTCTATGTCTGTCAAACAAAAATATATTGTTTACAACTGAGATTATTGCGTTGATCATGTTTATTGTTCACACACCAGGGGGCGCTGTTGACTCTCCATATCCCTTCATGTCCAAAGCCAACACCCTGAATCCCGCTGCTGCCAAAGCAGGGATCTACCAGAGAGAAAAAACAAAATGATCAGAACTCCACAGGTTTTTTTAAGGTCCCAAATTCTGTTTTTGCTGTTGTGATCATGCTATTACAGCATTTTTCTGATTATGAAGGACATAAATAAAGAAAATTAAGCATAAAGTTGCATTTTTTGAGTTTTTATTTATTCAAATTTTTGTGAATCAGGAGCAGACATAAAAAACACCTTTTGAAAAATATTGCATTTTATGACAAAGAAAATATTCAGGGCGGGCCTCAAATTCCCTCATCAACTCCATTCTGATGCACGCACTTGTGGACAAATAGATCCATGTACGTTTTCCTTGTCTGAGCTGGCAACTGCACGGTTGGATAGCTCTGATATTGCTTGTCATAGAAGAGTGTGTAAACAGAAATCTGTCAGCAAAGAGGGACCGGGAGCAGGGTTTCTGTGAACTAACTCAAAGGTGAAATTCTAATAAACTTCTGCCGCTCTGTAGAAACTAAGTCCCAGAAAACGAAGCATTTTTTTCTAATTTTTGCTAAATAAAATAAAACATAATGAAAAGACCACTGGGAAAGCTTTTACAATAGATCAAACAATGATCAGAGTGAGCAGCTCACCTGGAATCGCCATGAGTACCAGCTCTCAGGGAAGCCATGGCAGAGCAGAACAGGAGGACCGCAGCCCATCTCCACAAAGTGAGTCCTCACACCAGTCTGCCTCACAAAGACAGCACTCTCAGCTACTTTAATTCAATTTTAGGAGCTACTGACCATGATTCCAGACATTACTCTGATGGTGACGTATCCGTGACAAACTTCGTCTGGGCTGCAGAACGGGGGAGGATTCTCATCCTCCTCTGCCTGAAAAATTACTCAAATTGGTATTTGGAGCTTCAAAAACTCTGCAGCTGCAGTGGCATCTTCAGTTACCATCATTATACTTTGAAACTGGAGGCACCTTAACTCCTGTGAACTCAGAGAGTTTCACCAAGGCTGCATCTAAACTTTCCACCAGGATGGCCTTGGTCCCCACAGCTTCTGCAGCTTTCACGCCCGCCTTATCTGCATCGAGCCACAGAGCCTTTAGCAAAACAAAAATTAGTTCAATTTAAAGAATACAAAAATGTAAAAACCGAAACATTTTGTTGTGTTGTACATTTTTGGGCGTCACTCCTAGCTGGTGCAAACTGGTGCTGAACATGGTGGGCTCTGGGACCCTGTGACCCAAGTGGCAGGACTGAAGGACCAGGTCAAAATGGCCGCCGAGTAGACAGAGAAGGCGTGCGGAGCTGTCTTCATCGGCGCAATCATCGAGCCAGTGGTTGGCTAGCACAGCAGTTAGTACACCTGCAGACCAAAGTCTTATAAAAACAACTAACAACAGGCTTGTTGAATTATAAACAGCTGCATGCATTTTTCTTTTTCTACCACTGCGCCGCAGACTTGCGGAAGTCTTCAACACTGCATGTCTGACTTTCATCATCTCCTTCCTCAGCTCCTTCAGCAGACCGCTGATGGACCAATCAGATGGCAGCGCCGTACCTCTGGCCTGGCTTTCTTTTACACACTCAGCCTCTAAAACTGGCAGCATCTTAACAAAAAAACAACCGATTAAAGTAGGTGCTGAGGTGACCTGACGTGGCCGTCGTCTCCACCCACCTCAGAAAGAGGCATGTCTCCCCGCTCCGCCCGCCTCAGGGAACCATCGGTCTGGGAGTAAATGCTGGACAGAAAACCTCTGAGAAATCACAGCAGAGAAAGAACAATCCATTTATCCTGTTTTCATCCATAGACAAGTAAATACTTTTATTACTTTAACCCTTCAAACCCTGGAGATGTCACCGGTGACACCTAAATAACTTAAAGCTCCTAAAGTGTTAAAGAGGTAATTATTATGCTTAAAAAGGTGTCCCGCAAGGCTCTACATTGAGTCTTGTTTAGTTCGATACTTTTAGATGATTCAACTATTTATTTTGGCCAAAGACATAAAAAACAGTGGTATAAAGGTTTGCATAAAACTCTTTATAAAATAAATGTGGAACAGTTGTCTATCAGCCGAAGGGTTGGTGGTTCATTTGCCCCCAGTGGGTAAGGTTAACCTTTAACACTGGAGAAGTCCCCAGCCACAGCAAGATAACTCTTCGCCATTTACGCAAACGTGAGTCAGTTGATTCCAACACAAAGAAAAAAATTGCTTTTTGTATCAGCTTTGGTAAATGTTGGTAAAGTATTGCATGAAGGCGCAAGGCTGGGGCCACCTGCCTAAATATGCTAAGCCTCCACTTCCTTCTGAGGCTCTTGAAGACAAAGCGTGAATCCTAACAAAGGATGAAAGAACTTTCTTCCTCTCAGCTCCAAAATGTAACTGTTGACATAGGATCACATGACTTCCTTTCAAAACAAAAATACACCCCATACCTCTTTGGATCATCTCATTGCAGCATTTTGTAAAAGGTAACGTGACGTCAGCAGCAATTATAGGAAAAAAAATGTATGTTGTTGGGGCATCTCAGCCAGAAATGTCTAAATCACAGCTAATTTAGTGACCCGTACCACATTTTTTGCACCATAACGTACTTAAAATCTTTGAATTTTGTTTAATAATAGGCAGCACTGACCTCAAATTAATTTTCCTTGTTATGCAGTGGTCCAAAAAAGATAATCAGTGAAAATGTTCAAATTCGGTCAACTATGAAGCTGCATTGCTTGTTGGAGCATTATGGATTCTGCTACCAGGAGTTCACCTTTGTCGCGGTTTCTAAACCGTCAATGCACAAACTTGTGCCAACTTGCTTAGTCTAAAGTGTTCAGTTTCACGGAGGCACAGAGTAGACTTATAAGTCATGTCATGATCAGTTAAAAATGTTATTTTTGTTGTTAACCCTTGATTTATGTCATTGAAAATGTTTCTCTACTGATTACATACCATCTTTGTTTCGTGTGACTTTTATTTTGTTTCACAACACTTTTATTCATCTGTTAATGAATGACAAATAAAATCATTTAAGGTTTATTACTGGAGATACATCAAGCAGGTGTGAATTATTATACATAAACAATCCAACTTTAACCTCACCTTTACCCCATCTTTAGTTTAAAGATTACACAACCGCACAAACAGAAGAGGGCGGGCATTTCCAAAGTCCACAGGTTGCTGATAAAACGTAAACCTTTACCAACCGTTTTTACTTATTCTTAAGTGCAATTCAGCTCATGAAACGTCTAAAAGTTTGGATGAATTTTCCTGCGCGAGTGCACGGCTCACTCAGTCACTGTTGTCACGCGCTGTCATGGTGTCGCGTGAAATACGTCGCCTCTCACCCACCCCGGCAGGTTGTGCCGCTCCTCCAGGTTCTGGAAAATACCGTCGGGTTTTGAAGGCACGACGACCCCCCAGAAGTTGAATAGCACCGCTTTCCTCTCCGCCATGACTCTGGCTCCAGGCTTCAGCATGATATCAGCAGCGCCGGGCTGGAGGCGCCTCTGTCAGGGCACTCGCTCGACTGCTCCGCCCACCTATTATGCAGGGTCACCTCGCAATCACTAGGAGGTGCTGTAGCATCGTTTTTAAGACTCGCTTTTTAGTTATCTTATATAGAATATTTCAAATAAATAACGATGTTTTAGTAATAAAAAAAATTCTCGAAAAAATATATTGCAAACCAAAAAAATACTGTTAAAAATTTGCAATTTGAATAACTATTTGCTTCTCTTCCCTGGTGAGGTTGTACATTAACTGACTAAATTCAAATACATTTTAAAAGCAGTTTTGCCCCCTTTCTCAGACTACTTAAACAAGGCATGTCCACAACACTGCATGTTTTTGGGGTCATTACATAAAACAGAAATATATCTCTATATATTCTTGCAGAAATTAGTGATTTCCAGAAACAAAAGAAGAAAAGTTATCTGTGGAAAAAAAAAAACTTTTTTTCAACATTAAATTTTAGTTCGTATGAAATGTTTCATGTTATTCACAATTAAATGTTCACTGTAAACTTCAAAATTTAAGTCACGTGAACAGGTAAATATACAAATATTTATCTTATTCAGAAACCCAAACCATTGTGCTTTTGATCACATAAACAAATAAATGTGTTCTTCTCACTTGACCCTTAAAGATTAGAAAGGTTAAGTAGCCACAACAGGTTGTTGCCACAGGTTTGCTACGACTTAAAAAGTACTTTAGCCAATCACAATCAAGAAATCGTAGTTTTTAGAAAGTGCTTTATGACCTTTATGCTTTATGAAAGTGCCTGCGAGCCAGTAGAAATTTGAACATGGGGCAGACTTTGGACTTGCTTTTTAACATTTTCAGTTTACATTTTTCATTAATTCATCTTCTAATTCGTTTAATCCCTTTTGGGGTTTCGGGGCTGCTGGAGCATATCCCGGGCACCTGCAGATGAAGGCAGGGGACATCCTGGACACGTTGCCAGGTCACAATCACATACCCATGCACTCGCACATTCACACAAGTTAAAGTGACCAATTAACCTATGAAGCATGTTTTTCGATGGTGGGAGGAAGCTGGAGAAACCCTCCGCATGCAAGGGGAGAACATGCAAACTCCACACAGAAAGGTCCCTTGTTGATGTTCTGTTTCAGGTGCCCCAACCGAGACTTGAACCAGGGTCCTGTGAGGCAAGAGCACTAACAACTGCGTCACCATGCACCCAGTTTAAACTTGACTTACTTTATTAAACTTTATTAAATTTTACTTTATTAGATACTACTTTACTTTGTTTTCATTTCTACGGACAAATATATACTGGCACTTGTTTATCCTATATTTTCTGTAAGACTGTCAAACATTCATGAACAGTGTGCTGATTTTTATTGATGTGATTATTATTTGACATTTTGCACGACTGTTTAAAAAAATCTAATGGTTATGAGAAAATGTCATGAAAAACATGTATCTCTCACATCCTTTCTATCAAATCATACTTTATTTATAAATCTTATTTATACAATATAATTTTTTGTCATTATTTACAAGCATAGCAGCTTCCCTTAAAATGATTTCACAAGTTAAATAAAGACAAGTTAAAAGAGGCTTTCTAATAAAATGTATTTAACATTCTTTACCAATCCTGCACAGTTTTTGTATTTTTAAAATTGGTCAGCTAGTTAAATCACTATGGACCAAAATCTACCAAATTTATCAGACCTGGCATCACATTTTGCGTTATATAACCACAATAGTTAATTATGCTTAACTGGGGGCTGGTGACTATGTGTGCAGACAGACAAACAAAAGAGAGCTCTGGTCTTCAGAGGTTAAAAACATGGGTGGGTTTACTTTCACAAGGTGAAAATAGATAGCAGTATTTGTTTCCATTCAGGCACATTTACCCATAAAACCAGAAGACATCAAAGAAGTAAAATCCCACACTCTTTATTTCAGAGGGAAAGCAAGCAGTTATATTATTAATCAGAATGGACTGCAGTTGCTGGAGCACTTTGTACGACAGTTTATAAGAAAAAAAATGAAAGAATTAAATTAATTAAAGAATAAATAAAAAATTCAGATAACCAATGATCATGGGATTTACATGAAAACATCTAAGAATTCAATGTTTCAAAAAGATGAATGTTTTCATAGTTTTAATTTACAGCAATAAAAATATTTAAGAACTGATTTGGAGAAATAATCAGTACGATCTATTTTAGGGTTTAAACAGCATATTACAAAACATTTTAAAGGTTAAGTATTAGGCCAATTGTTACTTTAATTTAGTTTAAATTACTCCAACTGCCAAGTTTGGAACCTGCTGTTTCAGGGGAAAAACATGATTTTAAACTAAAGAAATTGACATTTTTCTACTCATTCAGGGTTGATAAAACTCCTTCATTGTGATTGAATTAATAGACTTGTTAGGCTGGGAAACCCCAGATAGATGATAGATCTAAAGAAAATAGATGATTACAAAAATACTAATTCTGTACTAAATCTGATATTTTAATGATTGTGTTGAAATACACTTATGGCTCACATAATGACGTCAACGGGGGAATTTTCTCATGAATAAAAATATTTTGACTATGACTTGATCCAACTGACAACCTCTGATATTTGAAAGACACTGACCAAGAATTTTAGGATTTAAAAAAACTAATTGGTTTGATTTCTATAGTACAAAGAATCACAAAGCAAAATATGAATGTTAACTATGTGAAGCTTGTGTCTTCAAACTTCATCTGCTTTGTACCAGAGTTCACAAGTCCTTCCAAATTATTTTAAAAAAAATCCAGATGAGAGTGTCTTGAAGGAAGCCCCCCCCTTAAGGTTGAAGCCAACTCTCTTTTATAAATGACCACTCGAGGCTTGTTTCAGAAGGGAGTTCCTTTTGACCAAAAGTTTGAAATGTCCATTATGTTCTTATTGCATACCTAAAAGTGAATCCTTGTAAAATAGCATAATGTACGATAAGGTTTATCAAAAGAATTTTTTTTTTGAAAAGTCAGAAAAAGACAAAAAATGTAATAGTGCGACTTAAAAATATATATACATGTAAAAAGATTCTCTTTAATTTCTTTTTAAGATAATTTTTGTATGATTAGATGCACAGTTTTGATAGGCATGTAAGGGGACCCAACAAGAAGAAGCAAATCAGATGGAGAGCGCTAAAGCAAATATTACTGTGACTACGCTTACTCCATGTTAGTTAGCAAAAAATGTTAGTTTACAAAAAACACAGTCCCACACTGCTTCATGTTAGCTATATTAGCATATTTTTAAAAACTCCAAACTTGTTTGCAAGTTGCAAAAAAACAGACTGCCATTTTGACAGAGCGCCGTGGGCCTCTCAAAATCATTTTCACATCAGTAAACACAACTAGAACTAATCCATATTTTAGGCAGTAGGCTTTATTCTGAAAAAAGTTAAGGCTTTTAGTACGGAAAATAAGGTACATCTTTTTGTTTTTCTTTTCAAGAAAACTTAACCTACAAATTAATTATCTGATGTCTGTAGTGTCTGAGATCAAGGTCTGAGCTATGCATTGTTACAAGAATACAGAAATTTATTTCAGCTCACACAAGGACACTGAAGAAGCTACATAACCAAACTGAAACCCGACCCTGAAAGCCGGATAGACCGGCTCTGTGAATTTGGTGCTGATGGTGTGGAGGTGAATCAGATCAGATGTGGAGGAGATTTTGTAGAAAGACACAGAGCCAGAGGGCCAGTCCAGATACACCCCCACTCTGTTAGAGTCAGACGGTGCAGTAATTTCTGTCTTTTGGCTGTTGTGGTAAAAAGAGTAGGTGCTTCCAGAACAAAACAAACTCCAGGACTGTTTGTTGCCTCCCAGAATACAGTCAGCATTCTCTCCTTTCCTTGTGATTCCTTTGTAAGTGATTCCAATGCTCACCATTCCCTTCCACTCTACTTCCCAGTAGGACCTCCCAGTCAACCCATGGCTGCAAAGCAGCTGCTGATAATGGTCAAACCTGTCGGGGATGTCAGGATATGGCTCTTCCTCTTCCACTGCATTCACCTCGCAGTTGTCATCAGACAGCCTGAGGTTTTTGTGAGCAGTCTTTAAATCCAAAGAGAGTCTTACTGCATCTGGAGCAACATGACAGCATTAGAGTAAGATAGAAAAGAGAAAAACTTTTTGTTTTCTTTTGTTTTTTTAAATCACTTACACTTCCTCAGGCCAACTGTCAGCATCCAGGGTCCAGCATGGTCCAATCTGAAGACAAAGTACATGCAGGTTAAAAAGTTTCGTCAAAAGAAAAATTCTGGAGGTAGCAGACAAATGCACCCAAAACAGAACTCCAACCCCCACACCAGTCGCAGGCTCCACCCACCTAGGATGAGGTAGGGGACAAAGGATAAACCCCAAGCGAGTGCATGCGTGTGTTTTGTGTGGCGGAATGGGTGTCACATATCCCAAAATGCCAACACGCGGCTACCTAACTACAAGTTTGGCAGTAAAATCGGCCTGTGGCTGCACTTTCAGGACATGACAAGGGATAAGGGGTAATTGGAGACAGCAATCACATTTTTACATGCCACATGGTTCAAAATTCTAAATGAAATTGGTCAAATTGGTCAGTGGCTGCCTGTGCACATTTTATTGTCGTGCAGTGGCAGTCCAGTGACAGGCGGGTGGCAGGAAGCCAGCAGCGTAATAATTGACTGAGTCTCCAAAATTGTCTGATGATCGTTTTGATTTCAGACTGCCACCCTCCAGCCACCCACTGGCATCCCTCTGCCACCTTCCCAGTGTTAGAAATTGTACGCTAGCAGAGCGGACAGCAGAGCGGACAATGACCAGACTTCAATCTGGCAATCCCGGCCACCGCCGGTCCAAATGGGGAAATGGGATTGATGCAGCACAAAACTCATAATGACGTTAGCACCCCAGCAACTCTGACACCTGGGCGAATTGTGGTTGATGCTGAGAAGAATACAAAGAAGACGCAACACTGTGCTCGCTGCACTACACAAAGAAGACGAGCAAGATGCACAAGAATGGTGGAGAAGAAGTTGTTAAATGAGGCCATGGTGTCAGCGCAGAGTGTTGCCCGAACAGCATATCAAGAGCAGTCCCCTTCCGGGGACATTTACACATCATCCAACCAGAGCTGCAACCAATCCGGCTGCAACTGCTCTGTGGCCGCCCAATTTTGAAATGATGTCATCCTGCCTTACTGCTGCTTTCTGATGACCATGTCAATGATTTTTTTTTTTAAATTTAATTGGGCATCAGCAGCTAATCTTGAAGATTCTGCCGATGCCTCCCCATTGAGCGGTGGTAGTTGTATTTGTGACAGTAGCATAATAAAATGTGTGAATTAAAATTTGGCGAGGGACGTTTTTTCGTAGATGCCCCCCGTTTGCAGACAATTAATGTCTTACAATGTGTCTCCAATGTGCAAAAAAAAAAAACGATAAAGGGTGCAAACACTAACCCACCAGCAACCTGCCCTTACACGACAAAGCAAACTGACCCAGGAGGGGACCAACAGACACAAATTACCATACTGGACCCAGCAGTACCCTTGGCCAGTGACACACTGGTCTGCTGCAGCAGACACTGGTCCCTCTTGGTCTGCTGGCCAAAGGGGGTAGGAGATATCCTATATATGCAGACAAGTACCCCACCAGAGGTTGGACAAAGGATGCCCCCAGCTACACCCAGAGATACCAACCCTCAATTAAGGTTAGGGTCACACCTCAAAACCTACCAACCTGCCCCCACACCTGACCACAAAAGTACACCCACCCCATCCAGGTAAAAGACCTCGCCCCCTGAGTGACAGACCAGGCACTCATCCAGGAGAGTGTCTGAAAGGCCATCAATTGAAATTTCAACCTATAAATAAAAGCTGTAACATTTTCAAGTCTTTAAGAGTCTGAACGCTCCTAAAGGAGCATTCAGGCAAACTTTCTGTCTCAAGATTTTACCAAACTGAGGCTAAAATTGTTGGAGTATAATCTTAGGGCAGACATGTACGAAACCTTACAGAAATTTCTCTACCTGAGTACAGTTTTCCGTCTCCTCAGAGGATTCTCCACAGCAGCTTTCAGTAGGTTCTCTCCTGCTACTCCTGGATGGTTGTAGCTTAAGTCCAACTCTTTCAAATGGGAGTTGGAGGCCAAAGCTGAGGCCAGAAATGCACAGCTCTCCTCTGTGACCAAACAACCTGATAGCCTGAGCGGACACAAGAAATGCATTAGATTACCTTCCTGTTTTAAAGTTCATTCATATCATCTAATCATGAGCTCAGTGGTGACTTGATACTGAATCACCAACCTTAGAACTTCCAGTCTACAGTGAGGACTCTGGAGTCCTTCTGACAGAAGCTTCACTCCTGAATCTGTCAGGTTGTTGTTACTCAGGTCCAACTCTTTCAGACTAGATGACTCAGTGCTGATAAGTGAGGAGAGCTTTTTACAGCTTTTCTTTGACAGATTACAGCCACTCAAACTGAAAGAAAACAGACAACAGCCACTTTAAAAACTGTGACATTCTAAGAATGAATCAAAACTGAGGTATTTCTTCTTTTAAGATACTTACAGAGCTTTGTTGGAGGCTTTGATCACTGGCAGAAGCCTCAGAAGAGCCTCCTCTGAAGCAGAGAATTTCTTCAGGTCAAAGACTTCCAGATCTTCCTCTGATGACAGTAAGATGAAGACCAGAGCTGACCACTGAGCAGGAGACATTTTGTCTGTAGAGATACTTCTTGAATTCAAGAAATGTTGGATCTCCTCCACTAAAAGATTGTCATTCAGTTCATTCAGACAGTGAAAGAGGTTAATGTACTTCTCTGTGGATTGTTTTCTTTCAATTTTCTCCTTGATGTATTGGATGGTTTCTTCAATGTATTTTGAGCTACTCTCTGTCTGTGGCAACAGACCTCGAAGCAGATTCTGATTGGTCTGGAGTGAGAGACCCAGGAGGAAACGGAGGACCAAGTCCAGGTGTCCATTGGGACTTTGCAGGGCTTTGTCCACAGCAATCTGGTAGAAAACTGTCTTTGTTATTTTAGTTGCTTCTGTCTGTTTTGATTCTGTCTTTTGTTCTTCCATGAGATTGACTCCAGTGGCAGTAAAAGTCATATGGACATGGAGAGCAGCAAGGAATTCTTGAATGCTCAGATGGATGAAGCAGAATACCTTGTCCTGGTACAGACCTTTCTCCTCAACAAAGATCTGAGTCATTACTCCTGAGTACACTGAGGCTTCTCTGATATCGATGCCACACTCTCTCAGGTCAGATTCATAGAAGATCAGGTTGCCTTTCTGCAGCTGCTCAAAAGCCAGTTTTGCCAAAGACTCCATCATCGTCCTGCTCTCTGGACTCCAGTGAGGATCTGACTCAGCTCCTCCATCATATTTGACCTTCTTCACTTTGGCCTGAATCACCAGGAAGTGGATGTACATCTCAGTCAGGCTCCTGGGAAGCTTTTCCACCTCTTTGGTCTTCAGTAGATCATCCAGAACTGTGGCAGTGATCCAGCAGAAAACTGGGATGTGGCACATGATGTGAAGGCTTTGTACTGTCTTGATGTGGGAGATTATTCTGCTGGAGTGTGACTTATTTCTGAATCTCTTCCTGAAGTACTCTTCCTTTTGTGGATCATTGAACCCTCTGACTTCTGTTACCATGCCAATAAGTTGAGGAGGGATCTGATTGGCTGCTGCAGGTCGTGTGGTTATCCAGATGTGAGCAGAAGGCAGCAGGTTCCCCCTGATGAGGTTTGTCAGCAGCTCACCCACTTTGGCAGGCTTTTTTGAGTCACTTAGAACCCGAGTCCTGTGGAAATCCAGGGGAATTCGGTATTCATCCAAGCCATCAAAGATGAAGACAACCTGGAAGTCTTCAAAGCTCCAGATACATGCTTCTTTGGTTTCAGGGAAAAAGTGATGAATGAGTTCTACCAAGCTAAACTTCTTTTTCAGCACATTCAGCTCTCGGAAAGTGAATGGAAATATGAAATGGATGTTCTGGTTTGCTTTGCCTTCAGCCCAGTCCAGAGTGAACTTTTGCGTTAAGACTGTTTTCCCAATGCCAGCCACTCCCTTTGTCATCACAGTTCTGATTGGTTCCTTTCTTTCAGGTGGAGGTTTAAAGATGTCCACATGTCTGATGCTTCTTTCTGCTTTACTCAATGCTGCCTCAATTAGTCTAACCTCATGTATTTCATTGAGCCCTCCAGCACCCCCCTCTGTGATGTAAAGCCCTGTGTAGATCTCATTCAGAAGGGTTCGGCTTCCTGTTTTAACGATTGCCTCAAACAAACACTGGAACCTCTCCTTCAGATTGGATTTCATTTTGGTTTGGCACTCCGGGTCAATGCTTTCTAAATAAAAAACAGAAAACATCAGGTTGGATTTTAAGCAAACTGTTGTTTCAAGGCGGTGTGAAGTTCTCTTACTGCCGTGTAGTAGGTCAGCCAATTTCTCTTGCTTCATTTCCCTCAGGAAGTACATAGCGATCTTCAGAAAGGATGCTCTACTTCTTTGTTTTTGTTCTGCATTATCGCAACAAACCATCTCTTCTTCTTTGTGGCTGGTTGAGGATTTTGCTAAATCTGGTTTCAGAGCCTCGCGAAACCTGTTCAGCTCATTCTTCATAAATGTAGTGATGTTCTCCTCAAGAAGCTAAAAAGCATAAAAGAAATCCAGAGAAATCTGAGTTCCATTGGGTGAACAATGTTCTTTAAATCTCCTTGGCTGGGTCATACAACTGAGAACTAGGGTCATAAAAGAAGAAGAATAAACAAACATTTGAAAATAAAGTCATGTGAATAAAGGTTTTTTCTCATAAACTTATGAGAAAAAAGTCAAACATTTATGGAGGTAAAGTTGTAAAATTACGACAAAAAAATGTCACCATTGATCGAAATTTAAGTTTTAAAATTATAAGAATAAGTAAAACATGTATGAAGATAAAGTTGTACGATTGCAAGAAAAATTATGTATAATTATAAAATTTAACAATTTACAATAATAAAGTAATAAGTACTTCATACTTCAAAAAGTCCTCATTTTACAAGCAAAACGTTTTTTTTAATACAATGATAAATATAGCTTTTAAAATATTTCAACAAAGACAATAGAACATTACCTGTTTATTTCTGTTGCATACAATTTAGAGAAATCAAAAGCGTATCACACTAAAGAATCTCGCTGAATCTGGTCTGGCTTACTTGTAAATGTATAACCTTATTTACATGAAATTACAACAAAAAAGTATATTTTTATCTTGTAAGATTATGACTTTTTAACTAACAAATATACGGTTGTACTCTTGTAAGATGTAAAGTTTTTTGTAATGACTTTATTATTGTAAAATCTTGACTTTTTCCACACATGTTGACACTATTTTTCTCATATATATACATTTATAAAAACATTTCTTTTCAGGTAGACCCTAATACTCCATCATAGTGTAAGATCACTAACAGTAAAAAAAATAAATTTATCAAAGATAATTCTTTTTTTTACGTGTTCACTTTTTAAATTAGATTTTTTTATTTAAGATTAAAATAGAAATTTAGATTTACAGATGCATAAATATTTTTACATAACCTAAAACTTTTTGACCCAACAGAATGTAAGCAAATCCTCACTGAGAGGTTTTGAATTTTTTTGTTCTGCTCCAACCTTAAAGATGGTGTCCAGCTCTGTTTGATTGTACTGCTCAGACTGTCCTCGTAGCATCTCTGGTCCCACCTGCTCCATCCTGACAACACAAAGGAGACATTTTTCCTTCCTGTGGTCGTAATCCATGTCAACATGTTGAATCTGACGAATGTGGACTGAAATGTTTCAGGTAACCATTGTCCATCTTTAAAGTTTAAAGGATAGCCTGCAGATTGATCACTTTTCATGGACACAGAACTTGGTGCTGGCAAGTGTTTCTCCTCATGAGACATCCTGAAAAGATAAAGAGCAAAGATGAAAAATTAATTATAAATATTCTAAAGAATGAATCTGGTCTGCAGTTCTTGTCCTCCCTAAGTTTGTAGGATACGCATTTAAGTGGACTGAAAGTTCACCTCGTTTCAGGTAACTGGTGTCCATCTTTAAAGTTTAAAAGGTAGTCTGCAGATCGATCACTCTTCATGGAAACAGTGCTCATTATGTCGGGGGCTTTCTTCTGTTGAACAACACTGCAAAAAACAGGAAAAGATGGTGGAAAGATTTGAGTACTTCAGTGATTGTAGAAGTTATTTTTCCCAGGGCCAACACCTCTGGTCCAATGGGTGACAAGTTCTATCATGAAGACAGGAATATAGAACAACAAGAGATGCCTAGATTGACAGCAATGGCGCAGGTAAGCACCTATTGGCCCAGTTTCCTTTCATGGAAATTGGGCAAATGACACTGAATTATCTTACTTTAAGCCAAAGGATGGATCCTAAATGGTCACATTTGTTGAATTTTATTAACAATGGTGATTGGTGCAACAACAGCCGAATTGGGGGACACAAAATATAAAGCCTTATTCACTTTCCTTGTGTGGGAGAGTATCTGATTCAAATAGTTGGACTAGGTGCATTACATTGTTTGAAGTTTTGAACCCAAAATTTTCCGAAGCTAGACACAGGAGTTGCTCATGATTAGAGGTTTTGCTTCGGGGTAGACTTGCTCATGGTACCCCTGCTCAGCTACCAGTGGACAGGCTCACTAGACAAACTGGTAAACTGTCTCCACCTGTTGGGGCTTACTTGAACAGTAGGTCAAGGTACCCAACCTTTTTGGAATCTCTGGGAAAGTGCCCTAAATGCAAATGGGATTCTACTGTTGGACTTTCCATTTTTCTTTTCATACTTTTGTACTTCATACATTTCAAACTTCACATTTTCACCACTAAAACATTAGGTACTAACAATAAGGGTGTATTTTAGTTAACTTCTGGGTAAGCTCATTGCCATGGAGTCTAAAACTTCTATATCCAGAACATCATCAACCAAGTGCCAAGAGTCTGGACACATTGAGTGTAAGTGGACCACGCCCTCCACTTTATTGCCAACTCAGCTGTTTGGAGCTGTAGCCATTGTCAGCAGAGCAACCCATGAATCCAGTGAAGAACTTAGATCTTTGTTCTGAAGGTGTCTTTGAAACCCTCCCTAGGGAGATGTTCCAAGTATGTCCTGTCCTGACACCTGGAGGGGCAATGTTTAGCTCTATCTGGTCTGCAACTCCTATTATCTTACAGTTTATGGGAAGCTGATGAAAAGAGTTTCAAAATCACCTTGTTTCAGGGGACTGGTGTCCATCTTTAAAGTTTAAAGGATAGTCTGCAGATTGATCACTCTTTACGGACACAGAGCTTGGCACTGGTAAGGGTTTCTTCTCACGAGAGTTTCTACAAAAGACAAATGGTAGTGAAAAATACAATAAATATTCTTTTTTTAACTTGTTCTGTCTAACATCTGAACAAACAGATGAAAGCTGAAGGTCTTTAGTGTTGGACAGATTTTGTTATTACAATAGCAAATATATATATATGTATATATATATATGTGTGTGTGTGTGTGTGTGTGTGTGTGTGTGTGTGTGTGTGTGTGTGTGTGTNCACAGTTTGATCTCCTTTACCTTCTTGAAATGCTCGAGTCTCCGCTTGGTCTTCAGTTCATGCTTGTTTTCATCCAGTCTGCTCTTGCTTATCTGAAAAAGGTTTTCAGTTCCTTCAGTTTAATTTGCTGATAGTCAGAATCTAAAGGGTAAAGGTTGTTGTGCTGTTTTTATTGCTCCCTAATAAAACAAAAGTCTGTTGTAAACCTTTTTTGCAATGAGTTCTGAACATTTATCATAAAACACAGGTCAGTGCTTGGTAAAATGATTTGCGGCATGACAAGAATGCCTCTTTTTAAAAATAATCTTTTCTACCCTTTTCTGCCTCGTTTAAGGCCCACGGTGTTTTACAGTCACAAGTCCCATTCCACCTGTCTATACAAAATCTTACACTAAAATCGCTGAAAGGGAGTGTCAACACTTTATGTTCACTTTATGTTCCACCACTAGGTGGCAGTGTTAACGTCACCCCTGGTTGTCCATTAAAAGCTACCTCAAAGAAGAAGTGAGGCTACGGCTAACAATGGCAGCTTCCTCGGAGTTTGAAATGGACCAGCTTCCTTCAGACCCACTTCTGCACATATTTACTTACCTGAGCTATAGAGACCTGGTCCAGTATGTATGCAACCAAATTCTCCGACACACAAAACAGAACGGCCGTAAACAACCGCTTTCTTCTAGCTGCAAAACAGAGACGTCAACAAAGTACCGCCGCCGTGAGGCAGCAGCAGCTCGATATTAGCATAGCTGTTATGTTGTTGGGTTTTCTATTTTCGAGGGTTAAAAACAACGCATTTGCACTTGTTTTCATAAATTACGAATGTGAACCAATAACAGGGTTGAATGTTCGGGCATTGTGGAACTAAAATAGCATATTTAAAAAGAAAAACTTTATAAATACGTTATCTCGATAAATATATTTCCTTAGCTAGTTACGTGCTAACAGCTGCTGGCAGGTTGTTTACTGTTTGTTAACAAGTACTGTTTTCAGTTCGTAAACATTTCTGTAAATTAGAGTAATAATAATAATAACCAGCAACATTTAAAGTGACAGTAAACAAAGTTTGTGTCACATGACTAAATGTAAAGTTTGAATAGTTTTCACAAATATACTGCATGATTAATAACTACACAAAATTATGCTTTTTACAGAGCAGTGCTTAAATGACTTGAATAATTATTTAAGCTGAATTTTATTGTATATTTTACTTAACTGTAATGAAGATTTTATGTTCTACTTAAAGACCCACTCCAATGAAAATTGTGTTTGGTGTTTTTAACATGTTTATGACGGACGACATGTATAAAGAAAATTGACATTACAATTACATTTCTGAGCATTACTTTATGCAAATCGTTGTGAATCTGAAGCAGACAAAAAAAAATGATGTGTGAAAAAGATCTTATTTGTATGCTGGGTGGGGCAAAATCTCCCCGCTCCTACGTCTTTTTTTTCCTCATCTGAGCTCATCTGGCTCAAAACTGCACGGATGGATTATTGCAGCATAATCATAGTTAAAAGACCTCTGGGAAGGCTTTTACAATAGATCAAAATATGATTGAAGTGGGTCTTTAAGGTATTTTTTGAAAGCTGTAGTTTACCTGTGTTTAAGGCGAGTCATGCACAGAGTAACCTAGTAAATTGTGTATGTGTGTTTTCTTGCTGGTGTGTTTACAGCTGCAGCTTTGTTAACCGGAGGCTGAACGAGCTCTCAAAGCACAACCTGCTGTGGAAGTCTCTGTGCTGCAAACACTGGCTGCTGACAGAGTGAGTTCCCACCCGGCAGCGCGCTAGCCCAAACCCGGCTCCGGCTCCGGCTCAACACCAGCGCTAAGCCGTCTTGTTTTACTTTCAGTGCTGACCGCCTCCAGAGTGGCCTCTCCTGGTACTGCCTGTTCAAGCGGTACTACTCTGACCTGGGCCGGTACATCCAGCACTACGCGGTGCTGAGGAAAGCCTGGGAGCAGCTCAAGAGCTTCCTGCAGCAGCGGTGCCCCCGCATGATCGCATCGCTCAAAGGTGGTACTGCAAGAACAAACGACCCAGGCTTTAATCGCACAAATACGAGTTACAAAACAGTGTTGACAAAATGCAATGCAGAGGTTGTAGAAGGAAGGGGAGAACTTTGACGCCTGAGGAACAATGGGGTGTGTCCGACTTAAGGCACTTTATTGGCCGTTTTTACGTGGTGTTCTAATCTACAATTCCAAAATCCAGTGCCCTGGAAATCCCCTAAAAGTCTCTGTAAAAAAACCAGTGTGCATCGATTCTGACTACATTGACAATTATTGACCATAATGCGTTACGTTTGGATGATTTGTCATTAAAATCTATTTAAACATCCAGGTTCTCATCATTGCAACACAGTGGATTCATAAATAGTCTTTGTAAAATGTAAAGATTTATCAGGTTTTTACTTTAGGGAAATGGGTGACAGCACTTTTGCCGTCTTTAATAAAAACACAGTAGTGAGCATGTGTCCAAATGACCTTAAAACCCAGAGGAAGTCCAGAACTATGTGGGCTTTGAGGGCTATGGAATGGTGAGGGCATTCTGACACAGTCCATAGGTGGTTGATTTCTCCAACTTAACCATTACATGTGAAGAAATCTTCTATAATGTGTGCTTTTAGGAAAAAAATCTTCTTGAATTTGCTTCATTTCTAATCTAATATTGCCCAAATAGCTCCAATCTTTGTAATGAAACAGCTGCCTTCAGAAATGCAATTTTAAGCTTCATTTTCTTTATAAATTTCCTCTGTCAATGAGAAAAATGCCACATGTTAAAAACCATTTTCATCAGAGTGGGTCTTTAAAGGTTTAATCACACTTTGGCTCATTTTGTAATCAATTTTAAACATGTTTACTCATTTTTGTTTTTTATTGATCTCAAATGAATTCCATCGTCGATTCTTTAGCCCTCTTTGAAACTGTTCTGTCTTTTTTTTTTTTTGGTAGAGGGCACCACAGAGGCGGAGCTGAACGACATTGAAACCCAGATCGGCTGCAAGCTTCCAGACGACTACCGCTGCTCGTACCGCATCCACAACGGCCAGAAGCTGGTGATTCCAGGGTCGGTATCTGGCTTTCTAAGCCGAGGTGGACTCCGCTCCATGTGACCTCCCTGCCTTTTGTCCCCAGGCTCATGGGGAGCATGTCGCTGTCCAACCATTACCGCTCGGAGGTCCTGTTGGACGTGGAGACGGCCGCTGGCGGCTTCCAGCAGAGGAAAGGCATGAGGCGCTGCCTGCCGCTCACCTTCTGCTTCCACACGGGCCTCAGCCAGTACATGACCCTGGACCCCATCGAGGGTCGCCGGATGGGCGAGAGCTTCTATCCCTGCCCCGTTGGTGCACTTCCTGTTCTCTCCGAATAAAGCAGTAAAAATGCCAACGCTTTTTTAATTTAGATTTCTATCTCCAGGATCAGACCGCTCAGGATCCAGCAGCCATTGACATGTTTATCACAGGTCTGAAACATCAGTTTTCAAAACATTCCCAGTTATACCTTGACTTGATTCTTTTGCTAATTCTAGTTTTTTTTTTTTTTTTAAAAACCAAAGGCTGTATTAACTCAGCATTTCATTTCAGGGTCTAGTTTCCTGGAGTGGTTCACCACATACGTGAACAACGTGGTCACAGGAGAATATCCGATTATCAAAGACCAGATCTTCAGGTAAAACAAGCGATTCGCCGCCCAACCTCACCTGAACGAGATCAGACTCTCACAGCTTCCATCCCCTCCTCCTCCAGGTACGTGCACGAGAAAGGATGCGTGGCAACCACAGGTGACATCACCGTCTCTGTCTCTACATCCTTCCTGCCGGAGCTGTCATCCGTCCATCCGCCGCACTTTTTCTTCACTTACCGCATCAGGTACCGCCATTCGCCTCCCAAATGCAGATGGCTTGTTGTGATCGTTCTGGTAGTGAGGAGCCTCCGCTTTTAGGATAGAAATGTCCAGCAGCGCCTCGCGTGAAGCTGCCTGCCAGCTGGACAGTCGGTACTGGAAAATCACAACCTCGGATGGAAACGTGGAGGAAGTTCAGGGCCCAGGCGTGGTCGGTAAGTCGCCGCGGCGCCGAAAATTGTCCTCCCAGCTGAAACCAGCTGCTGAGTAGCTGTGTTGTTTGCAGGCGAGTTCCCGGTCATGACGCCGGGGAAGGTGCACGAATACGCCAGCTGCACCACCTTCTCGACGCCATCGGAGTACATGGAGGGTCACTACACCTTTCACAGGCTGGGTGAGGCTCCGCCCACCTGCAGCTGACAACTCAGCAGTCGACGCCGCCTTCCTCAGCCGCTCCCGTTTTTTTCTCTTTCAGCCAATAAGGAGGAGGTTTTTCAGGTGGCCATCCCCCGCTTCCACATGGTCTGCCCCATGTACAGAGAGCCAGAGACCAGGACGGTAAAAGATGCATTTTTTTAAATCCTCAGTCAGATCTGTCACAGATGTTGAAAAAAGGAAATACTTCGTCGTATATTTTGTTTGTTTGTTTTTCTGCTGCAGAAGCAGTCAAACAACTTAATTTCTACCTTCAACCAGGACAACGACGGGGAGTTCTGCAACACCGATCACCGGGACAGAGGCAACGACGGGGACGATGACGACAGAGACGACAACGACGACGGAGGCGACTTCAGCAGGATGAGAGAAATGAACATGGCTGTCTTGGAGGGGGCGTGGTGCCCCCGACACATTTGAGCTCCACCTGGGTCATCGGTCTGTGGCTTGACGAATGAGCAGCAGAGCATTCTGGGTGGAGTCACTAACAGAAAATACCTTTCTGGGTTTTTTTTGAGTCAATCGGACAAGCGAGGAATTTAACCAGCAACGAAGAAAGAGGTTTGCTGAAGACAAGACCTGCTGTTTTCTATGGAAAAAAAACTATTCCTTTTCTGTTACAGAAGCAAAAAGTCTGCTTGCTCAGCAAATATTTCAAAGAGACAAGCAAGAACTTTTCCCAATAGAATTTCCTCGAA
Source organism: Oryzias sinensis (assembly GCA_037389245.1). Classification (NCBI taxonomy): domain Eukaryota; kingdom Metazoa; phylum Chordata; class Actinopteri; order Beloniformes; family Adrianichthyidae; genus Oryzias; species Oryzias sinensis. The sequence goes on from CM074510.1 coordinate 16,077,330, forward strand.
ACAAACAAAAGCCAAAGTATGGTTCCCCGTTTGACACAGCAAAAGAAGCTTTTGGACACACTTCAAAAGTAGTATTTTGGAGGCATTTCTTGATTAATTCACACAAACATTTTTTCGTTAAAAAAAAAATTTATTACAAAAATCGCTAAGATGAGCTTGCAGGAGTCTACAGATTCTAAAGGAAGTGTGCAATGTTCACCAAAAAGGAAGCTTAAATGGTGAAATGTTTTGTTTTTTTGCTTGAGATGAGTTGTATTTCGCCCCCTGCTGGACATGCCAAGGACTTGCCAGTACATTAACTTTTCTTTTTTTTAAGGAAAATTGTTTAAGGACTCATAATATATGCACAAAGGTCAGAGGAGTTGTGATCATATGGAGGAGTTTGCGGTGTTTCTGGTTATGTCTGTGATTTCTGGCTTTATTATTATTATTTTGTTAAAAACAGGCTCAGTGTGTCACTGAATAGGATTTTTTCAGGTTTCAGCAGCAGGATGACTCGCTGCGTTGACTTGATTAAAGAGTCAGAGAGTCGTGACTGGGTTTAACTCACCACTAAGCTGATATTTTTACACAAAAAAGTCTTTGATGCTACGTGGTTCCTCTAAAATGACTTCAATAAAAAAGTTAAGCTAAAAAGAAGTTCTGATTTCATATCTAGAGACATAATTGTGTTTTTCACTCTAAAAGCAGACTAAAAGTTAAAATTGATCAGAAATCTACAAGGCAGTTTAGTTAATCGTCATCATCTTCATCATCTGGCTCCTCCATCTCCTTCCTAGAGCTCCACTGCCTCCTGGCAGCTCGGGTCTCTTTCTTCTCCTCCTCTTCTTCGTCATTGTCCTCCTCCTCACCTCCCGCTCCCCTGACCTCCCCGCCCTCCTCTGAAATAAAAAAAATAATAATAATAGTAACTGTTTCAAAGCATGATTTTGATATGCTTTAGCTTTCATCTAATGCACCTGTAGGAAACGGCCATCTCAGCTCCCGGGCGTTACAGCGGCTGCAGTGCCTCTTGAATCCGCCCAGGAACTCCGAGCGAAACCAGCAAAAGGGGCAGGCGTAGCGGCCCGGCCGGTGCGCCTGCCCCACGTGCTTCTGCAGGCGGCTGGGCAGAAAGAAGCTCCGCCCACACTCCTTGCAGGAGTACGGACGCTCCACCTCGTGGCTACGCAGCACATGGCTGATGGCAAAGCCTTCAGTGGCAGACAGGGAAATGTTTAATTAAAAAAAATAATAGTTTTGGTAGTTTATAGTAATAGTTTTGATCAACTGTGTCACTCCTCGCTAGAGTACCTTTGAGTTTGGTCTTCCAGCCGCAGATGAGGCACACAAAGCGACTGGACGTGAAGCGGATCACCTTTGCCGTCGCCTTCATCTCCTCCTTCAGCATCTCCCCACTCAGCCCGGCTCCCTCGTCCTCCTCGGCCCCGCCTGCCTGCATGTGGCTGGTTGTGGCCGCGTCCCGCTTGATGCCCCGGTTGGCGTAGGCTTTGGGGATGTTGTGCTTGCGCACCATGTGACTGATGGCGACAGACTTCTGCCTGTGACTCCAATTGCAGATCAGGCAGCGGTATCCGCTGACCTCCATCAGCTCGCTTTTCTCCCCTTCGTCTTCTTGCTTAATGGTCACTGACTCTGGCGCTGCACCTTCCTCCCCCTCCCCTTCACTGCTTCTCTGTCTTTTAAGCGCATCTTTTTTGCCATCCTCTTCTCCTCCAACCATTTCACTCCCATCATTCCCACCTTCCTCCACCTCCCCTTCACCGCCTATCTTTTTTTTTAGAGCGTCTTTAGATCCCTCCTCTTCTTTAACTTTTTCATTCCCATCATCCTCACCTTCCTCTTCCCCCTCAGTGCTTCTCTTTCTTTTAAGTGTGTCTTTTTTGCCCTCCTCTTCTTCACCCTTTTCCCTCCTATCATCCTCCCCTTCCTCCTCCCCTTCACTGCTTCTCTTTATTTTAAGTGTGTCTTTTTTGCCCTCCTCTTCCTCCCCCTTTTCGCTCCCGTCGTCCCCACCTTTTCCTCCGCCTCCCTCCTCCCTCCTGTCCATGCAGTGTTTGGTGATGATGTGCTTGTACAATTTGGTGAAGTCGCGGCAATTGAAGAAGCAGATGGAGCAGTGGAAGAGCCGCACCCCGCTCTGGTACATGAGGATGTTGCCGAGGCGACCCACAGCTGTGTCATCCAGGTGGGTGGGGTGGGAGGCAGCCAGGTGCGATAGCAGGTGGGCGTGGCTTTTTGAAAAACTGCCACAGTGGGGGCACTGGAGGTGACCCACAACCCCGCCTCCCACCTCACCTTGTGTCTGCATGATGACAGGCATGTCTGAAAAGAAAAGAAAAAAACTAGTTTCTAACAGTTTATGGTCTACTTTCTGCTAGAATCTAACTTTTTAAATAAATAAACAAAAACAGCTGCTATTCATTTATGGAAAAAAAGCTTGGTGTTTGAAGCTTATGAAACATGGTATTTAATTTGTTTTCACGATTTCCATTACCAGAAATTCTAAATGCGTATTAATAAACTATTGTGGTGGGCAAATGTTCACTTTTTCATATTACTAAGATATTCACTCATATTAAACATTAGATCTGGAATATTTAAATCATAAAAGTTGAATTGGGGAAAACGGGCTTTGTGGCGCATCTTTAAACGCCTGAAAGCTTAAATCCGACCACAGTGGGTGAAAAACGATTTAACCGAAACCTAGTAGCCAACCCTGTTCCTCGTGGGCTACCGTCCTGATTTTTTTTTTAAGCTAACGCCTAACGCTGCTTCAACAATTTCTGCTCACCTGGATCAGGTGTGTTCAGTCAGTCAGAAACTGGGCTGCTTCAGTCCAGCTAATCAGCGTCTACTGAAGCTGGGTAGCTGCAAAACAAGCAGGGCGGTAACCAACTAGGAACTGGGTTGGTGAACCCTGATGGAGCCTTAAGCTAGCATAACAATAAAGAATACAATAGCCTTTTTCTTTTCTTTTTTTTAACACACACGCCTGAACCGTGACTTCCGGAAGTTTGTGTTAAAGCTCTTAAGCTGGGAAGGAATTAATATGTAGATATATATACATATACATGCAGTGCAATTTAAAGCTTTTAAAAATCAAAATACTTGAACCGCTCGACTCGTCCTGCCAGAGGCAATTGTACTCTTCCGTGTTTACCTTCCGTTTACCCAATCAGGTCTTTCGTATCAGAGGAGTGACCAATCAGAACATTCCTGAGGAATTCCTGTGCAAATAGTTATCGCGAGACGTAAACCGAGCTTTGTTTTGAATCCCTCATACTATGCTCGGGTACTAGAGAAAACGGAGAAAGATTTCATTAAAAATGTCCCTTTTTGTAGATTTTGTTATGGAAAGTTAATGCTATCATTATAACATTACTATTGTACTTTTAAATAAAAATAGAGCAGGCCCAGCAGCCATATTTGAAAGATAATTGAAAGTTTGTTTTTAAAAAGTATAAAATCAAAGCACAGCACCCATTATCGTTAAATATTTTGAATGGAATTTTATATTATCATCAAAATAATTTTGCCATTTAGATTAATTGATTTTGCAAACATAGAAGGAGACCAATTGGGATTTTATTCTATCAAATGTAATTTAAATTTAACTAAAATCTTTACATTTTTGTCATAAAATAAAAACTTAACGTGTTACATCCTGAAAACATTCAGCTCAACCTTTAATTAAATTTAATAAAGAGTTGAAAGTAGATGTATTTTGGTGTTATATATTTATAACGCTTTTTCTCTTTATACTCAAGTGTTTTGGCAATTATTATTCATTGCCATTCTGCTACTCCCTTTTAGAGATCATTAGTTTTTAATCATTTGGTCGAAACTCCAGCTCAGGTTTTTGTCTTTGTCTATCTAAAAAAAAAATAAAAGTGCCCAATCAGAGAGTTTATTATTTCAAAGGTGAGACTTTAAATTGGGATGGAGAAGTACTTTGTGTTCGGCAGAATGGCTTAGATGTGGCTCAGTTTAATCATCACTTACCTCCTGGGTGATCTGCTTCAGGACTGTTTCAACAGTCGAGATTAGAGCCTTTACTTTCCACAAGATAAATGTAGAAAATTATCTGTTAAGATTAAACCCAACCACTGAGTAAAATCCTCTCCACCACACCAAGAGAAATTTGCTCAGAAGATGAAGACTTATATTGAAGTGCCCCCACAGTAACGGTCACATTAAGCCAAAGCTACTGGAAGCCATTCCCAAAAATGATCATGATGCAGCAATCAGACTCAGTTATATGTTTAAACTGTTTTGAACGTGTCTGACAGCTTTGCAGAATCAGAATTGGAAAGTGGGAATGAAGGGCTGGGCTTTTATTGTGGAGGGATGAGGGAGGGGGAAACACACAGAGTGGGAGGACTCTGAGTCTGAACTTGCATTTTCCTCCAGTTATTGCTGAGATTTACGCTCACAAAGTCCACACAGACGCAGCAGACATAATTATCAAGAAAGGCTGGGCAAACAAGGCTAACATGCACTGCTTTAAAGGTGAGAGAGAATGCATGAAGTCTATAGGACGCTAATGCATGCGTGTGTGTTGGATTGAGTTTTATTCTGATCAAAGAGGGAGAAAAGTGCCAATGAGATGCTGTGTTGTCAGTGCTAATCTCCTGCAGCCCTTTGTGCAACTGTTGCCATGGTTACTGCGACTAACAGTATTGCAACTGCAACAAGAAGTGCTGTTGCAGTGGTGCTTATGAGAATATGTTAGCAGCGCTGCCTTGGCTCATGTCAAGCGTTGTTGGTCAGGAGACGTGTGCGTTCTTGACTTTGACATGTGTGCATCTGTGTTTGTGTTAATAGCTGCTGGCCTGTCGAGACAGGCTGAAACATCCCATTGAGCCCCTAAAACACAGCTGTTCAGCCTCTGGAACACACAAACACACAAACACACATAGTGAGGACGTGGTGGCTCACTCTTGATGGAGGCAGAAAAGCCTGCAAGACCCAAAGAAATAAGTTTGTTTACACTGAAACCTGTGTGTTTAGTTCAGCACAAGCGCTTCACTAATCATCTATTCATCTGAGTGCAACAGGCTGACGGGCTTTTGTGTTGTTTTGTGTCGGTTTTATCTGCAGCTGGTCTATTATTCCAATCAATATTTGATCATTTTTTGAACAGTTTTCAACATGTGGTCTTTTTGTGTTACTTTTGAGTTTTTGTGCATCTTCCTAATAGTTAAGTAAACATATTCTAGAGTCTTGGTGTTGGTTTAATTATTACTTTTAAAAACACTGCCATGTGAGTTAGCTTTTTTTACTCATTATAGTCTATTTTGGTTCATTAATTAACCTCTTGAGACCTGGCGTCCACATAGAGGACAGCACACTGTGGGTTTTATTACTAATGTAGTTAATTCTGATTACCAGCGGCCCTGTGACTACGAAATAAAACAAGGCATATAAAAAAAGCCCTGTTCTCAAGAGGATATGGTGCTTTAATTGTAGTTTTCGCTTCACAATTGTTCCTTTGTGTCTTTTTTGACTCTCTTTTTTCTTTTTAATTAGAACTGAATTTTTCCATTAAAGAAATATGTTATTGGATGTGGATTTTTCTTTTCTATTCTGTGTAATTTGTCATCTTTGTGTTTGTCTTGTTTGTTCAATTATTCTCATTAATATTTGGTCTTTTATGTGTGAAATTTTTAATTATTGTGCAACTTTATAATAGAGTTTTGTTCCTATTTCAAAAACTATTAAAAACATTGACACGTGAGTTACTTTTTGCTCTCATTTTAGTCTACTTTGGCCAAATAAAAGGTGCTCTTCTTTGTAGTTGTTTTTCCTCTATACCTGTTTGATTATTTTTTTTTATTTGAAGAAAAAAAATCATTTTTATTCTTTAAATTAGGGTATAAATTGTGGGTTTTATTATCTTTTATAAGCATTATAAATATGAATTATAAAGAATTATAAATATGAATTTTTAATTTTCTTGTCATTTATTTGTCATGTTTGTTTTTTTATTCTCATTAATATTTGGTCTTTTAAAAAAAAAGTTTTTTGTTAACTTTGGATCATTTTGTGTTCATTTTTAATTGCTGTGCAGCTTACTAATAGTTTTTCGTACATATTTTTGTCACTTGGTGTTGGTTTAATTTTTGCTTTAAAAAAATGCAAGTGGAATTGGTTTTTGTTCCTATTGTAGTCTAATTTGGTTGATTAAAAGGAACTTTTTTTTGTAGTATTTTAATCAATAACTGTTTTTTTTTAAGTAGAACTGAGTTTGAATTTTTTGAATTGGGTTATAACATGTGAATTTTTAATTCTTTCATAAGATATTCTATATATTTTATGAAGTATTCGTATTATTTGTGTTTGTCGTGTTTCCTGCTAATGTTATCTTTAGTATCTTCATGGCCATGTGCAGCCATTTGTCATCGGATTTCACGCTTTTGCAGTTGTTTAGCTTCCAATTGTGTATTTAAAAGTATTAATTGAAACCTATTTTAATATAGTAAGTATTAATTTATTTTATGTATTTTTTTTGCAAATCATTTAAATCCTTCACTATTATCATTTTACATGTGTATATTTTTATTTGATGTCCAAAATTAGTATTTTTTAAACCGGATTCTGTTTGTCTCTGATGTACATTTCAGTATTATTTCACTTATTTCTTTAAGCTCTAAACTTGTATGAGAAGATTTTTATCTGATGGACTTGCAATATAATTCTTTTATACTGTAAATCTTTATAATTTTTTCGTTATTATCCACTGCAGATTTCTACATTGCATCATTTTATCCTTTTTCTTACCATAGTGTGTGTGTGTGGGGGGGGGGGGCATTTTGTGGATTTTAAACAAAATAGTCTTTTAATGTCTTGTCCTTTTGTTTTTAAAATTTGATTATGTTTTTATGTAAGGCTCTTTGGGTAGCATGAGTTGGGGAAGTGCTATAGAAATAAAGTTTGATTTGATTTGATTACCGGTAGTCCTTTTGCAGGTTCTCCTGTGGTTCTGGGTGGTCATATTTAGTGCAACAACACAGGTTAAACTCAAAAGAAGCAGCATTTTTGGAGCTTTGATTCATTTTAAAGTGAGCCCCATAAGTTCGTAAATTCATCAAATTTCACTGAGGTAAGAATACTCATTTCATGAAAACATCTGAAGTTAATTCAGAAAAAAAGTGATTCTGATGCTCAGAATCGAATATACCTAAACTAAATGACTATATTCTCAGTCCATCTGTGATGAAAGTTTGCCTTCAGCATTCATTTTTATGACAGACTACAAGATTTTTAATCACTAAAACTCGTGAAAGTGTCAAAACAGAGGAGCCAAATGATGGAAGACACCCGGCAGCACCAGGAGAGTAAAGAAGCTTCCCTCCATTTAAAGTGTTTCTCTCTGTCAGTCACGAGGCGGGTGACCTGTGACTCCAGAAAGCCAGTCGGTTAATAATAAGAGGAATGTGACTGTGAGGCACCATGCTGATCTTCGTCTTTACTCAAAAAGCGGTTTTGGTTCCGAGGGGATCTGATTGCGGCACGTAAAACTGTGTTAGTCACCAGTGACCTGGAAAGACGTCAAGTTTACATTTTTCCTTCTCATGTAAAAAGTCCACTAAAACCACCATGAACTTCTCCAAGGATCAGAACTCATTCTAGGAATCGGAAAAATGTATGTCAACTTTTTAATTGTTTTTTTTCCCCAATTACTTGCCAAAAGCATAAAATAAGCCTTTTATATTCATGTTTTCTTTTCTTTTTTAACTTTAAAGTTGAATAATGTTTAAACTTGTCTATGTCTTGCCTATTTTTGGTCACTTTTTATTTTATTTTAGTTTTGGTTTTGGTTTGTTAAAAGTTAATTTTTATAAGGTTCTGTCTTTTTATTGTTTTTTTGTTTATGCTTTTGCTTGCTTTTCGTGCAATTTGTACATTTTTAAGGTCATTTTCCACTGGTTTGACATAGACAACTTTATTTGAATTTAGTTTTTCTATCTTTTTGGCTTTAAAGTCTCACTACGATCATCTCTTGATCTATTTTCTAAGTGTTACCAGTGATTTTTAAATTATGATATGCCATTTTAAACCTCAGTCCAAAAACAGAATAGTTTTCTTGGACCTCTATTGGAGGAATTGTTGGTGTGGAGTAAGTCTGCCCTCATTTCCTAACATACATCTGGCTATCTTACAGCCCCCTCACACCTCCAACCTGCAACAGAAATTGTGAGCAGGATTGGAGCTAAACAGCCATACAGTTTCGGGTCAAATGCCAGCTCCGATAAGGAAAACAAAGTTGTACAAGGATCTTGTCGTTTGCATCAGAATGTAGCAAAAAAAGTGCCTGCCAGGGTATTTTCTATGTCATAAATACAATTTCATTCTAACAATTTTTTTCATCTGCTCCCGATTCACAATGATTTGAATAAAAAATAGTCGAAATGCAATTTTAGGCTTTGTTTTCTTTATACTTACATGTCCTAAATCATGAGACAAATGCCACAGGAACATAATAAAACACCAAAAAACATCATTTTTGCATCACAGTGGGTCTTTAAAGATTCAGTCTTGTTTGGCTTTTTATCCAGAAATGTACTCTATGCACACATCCGCACACAAAATCAACGCCTTGAGCACGTTTTCTTTTTCGTAATATCTCAAATTTCTCCAAGAAGCTTTTAATAAGCTCTAATGCAATTACTCAGTCGCTGTCCTTTCACTCAGTGGTTCTTTTTAGCGGAGGATTAATTCATGTTTAAACATGTTCTGCAGAGCAAAGAGTGATGTGTTTTTACCCCCCCCCCCCTCAAAAATAAAAAAAACTGAAGCTTTGAAGCATGCAGCTACAGTAGTGCCTGCACAGCTCTGGGTCTTGAGATCCAGATGGGAAACAGTAACACAGCAACAAGTAACATGTGGTGTCAGTGCTGGGGAAAAACCTGCATCACACAGGCCATCTGCAGGCCTGGATAATCCTTGTTAGTAGATTAGAGTCAGAGGGAGGAGATAAAGCAGAGCAGTATACCGTCAACACATCTGAAGAAAACACATGCACTCTAAAAAAGAATTCACTGAGCCTTTTCCGCCTACTTACCTTAATATGTGATTCCAACATAAAAAAGCTAATCTATTGATTTGGATCCTTATTTTAAATTATAAACTTTGCTTTGATAGGGTGTGTTGACTCAAAAATTCGGTTATTTATATCAACATCATATTCTGTGTCATTCAAACTTAAATTTATGAATCAATTGACTTTAAAAGAAATTTGAGTTGTGGTAACTTAATTAACGTAGGATGACAACATAATTTTTGTTGATTTTGAGTTCAAGATTTCAAGTGCCCTACTTTTTTGAAATTCCCGGGTAAATTCAAACGGTCATCGGGACTGCATGTCAGAGGACCTCCATGCCGAACAGTTAAAATCCTACATATACAGACAACATTTACAGAAGCACTCCAAAGACAAGGCAAGTATTCTTTCATTTTTGAATCAGTTCTTTGCCAAGTCGTGAATCTGCATTTTTTTAAAGATGTGTATAAATTATTGACCTATGTTTAGTTCAGCGTACATTTTTCTACTGTCTTGCCTTTAATATTTAGCGTTATAAATAATTTAAGCCGTATTTTATGTCGGACACGTACAGAATATTTACACCTCGTGTTAAAACTTCTTTCTGTGAGAGAAAACGTGACTATTTTGCTTCTTGTGAAAACTAATTTCACTTGCAGACATTTTAAAAAATCATTTCATATTCACAATAATACTAATTTATTTCAAAGATAAGCATTAAATATGCATAAAATACTTTCAGGGCCATAGAATTATCGGCACCATTTTTTCCATGTTAGATCAATCCGCGCTTTCCACCGCTTTCAGCCAGCTACGTCGGACTTTTTTTCCCCGTCGAACTTATCAGTGCAGAGTTCAGAGTTAGAGAGTGGCTTTGTGTCGTCCCTGAATACGTTCTTGCTGAAATCCAGACCAAACTTAATGGGTTATCAGTCTGTGTGAGATTCGACGCGGAAGCGTTTTGTCCCGGTGGGGGTGAGCAGCACGTTGGCACCGGAGCTGCAGCAGCAGCAGCACATGCTAGCAGCTCTGAACTGGGGAGTTGTTTTATTGAGAACAGCTAACTTCGTCCATGTTTGCAGCTAATTACCAAGCTAGCTGGATGAACTGTTGCTGAAGGTAAACCGTTTTTGTTTTTTGTAGCGGTGGTGACGTTTAGGGAACATTTTCTTTTACTTTCGTTAGCCAAAACCAGACACATTGACGCTGCTAACGCAGTCTTGAGAGGGACAAAGTCGGCGTGCGTTTATTAGCTAACTTGTTACAGAAAACTATTGCTGCATATTGTAACCAAAACATTTTTGTGTTTATGAGGCAAAGTGTACTCAGCCATGGTGTACAGTTGCACTTCACTGTTACATTAAGAATGTTTTGAGGGTCATTTATATATTTTAAACTTTTGGTTGTCATTTAACACTCATTTTCCATTCTTTTTCCTTTTTTTGTGTGCATATATTTTGCAAAAAGGCACAATAGATGTTTAATCTATTTAGTTGGATATCTAAAAAAAAAAACTGATTTTATTTTGTTTTTTTATATTTGTGAATCTTTGTTAGCTTACTTTAGTAATCAAAGTCAAAGAAATATCTGTGATTTTTCAAAAGGTACCATGATGTGTAAAATGTGAATGATTGCATTGATGTAAGCCACACTTTTTTAAAGACACAATTTCATAGGCTGAGTGATATTTGTTTTTGGATTATTGATCCATCTAATGAAAATGGGCTGGGTGTGCAAAATGTGCAGATTTGGAACATCCACACAGACAAAGTTGTTAAAACATTACAGATTGCACCATGGTCATGGTGGGCATCCTCTACCATGTCTCTACCAAGATTGTTTTTGCTCCTTAAAAACATGGGGGAGCCTTAGATCACACCTTTCGAGGAATCATCCTCTGGAAACTGAGGAAAGTCTCAGACCTGCAGATAGTATATGTTTTACATGTCCGTGTTGCAGTGTCATCACAATTTCCACAGAAAAGGAATTTTTTGAACACCTTGGCCGACATTTGAAAAACCATGAGACAATAATGTGTGTTTTCAGGAACTGTGATTTTAGCACCAACATTTATGGAACTTTTGCCTCTCACAGAAGCCGCAAGCATACGCCACACTCACTGGAAGACTTTAAAGAAGAGCTGCTAAAAAGGTATCCAAGTTCTTCAAATACAGAAAAAAACTGTGATGTGGATGTTGAGGAGAGGGAACTGACTGTTTCTGATTCTGATAAAGATGACACTGATGTTGCAATCTTACCAAACCTCATTGAAAGAAACATGGCATTACTGTTTCTTAAACTGGAAAGCATATTTAATGTATCTAACAGGTGCATCAATGAGATGATTGAGGAATTACATTTCATCTCTCATTCAGCATCAGGCCTGTTGATCAAAGATATTTTACGGTCTTGTTTAAGGAAACACAGTTGTGAAGTTGAGGAGTCTGTTGTGTTAGACATGGTAAAAGAACTTTGTGAAGGTAACCCCTTTACCTCTGCCCTGAGTAGTGATGGTCCATTTTCTTCTGCTTACAAAAGAAGGGCATATTTTAAGGAACAGTTTGCTGTGATAGAACCAGTGGAATATGTACTCAGTAAGGAAGAACATATAGTATTCCAGTATGTCCCCATTCTGAAGTCCCTGCTTCAACTTTTAAAGCAGAAGGAGATCCAGGATTTAATCTTCCAAGACAGAAAACAAAGTAGTGGTGAGAATGAGTACAGGGCATTTTCTGATGGTTTTTATTATCAGACAAATGAGTTGTTTTCTGGAGGAGAACCTACTATTGCTATCATTCTCTATGTTGATGACTTTGAGATATGCAATCCTCTTGGCACATCAAGGAAAAAACACAAAGTCACAGCAGTGTACTGGGTGTTAGCTGATGTCCCTGCACTTCTCAGATCTTCACTGACCTCAATATACCTTGCCATTCTTTGTAAGGCTAATGATGTGAAACGCTTTGGTTATGGTACTGTACTGAAACCACTTCTCAAGGATCTTGTGATTTTGGAAGAGGAAGGTCTGTATGTCCCAGCATTAGGCACAAAAGTCAAAGGAACAGTGTTCAGTGTTGTGGCAGATAATCTTGGGGCCCATTCTATTGGAGGTTTTGTTGAAAACTTCTCTGGTTCCTATGTCTGTAGATATTGTCTTGGTCAACAGGCAGAGTTTCAGGTGGAAGAAGTAAGAACTGGGAGTTTTCGATTTCGAACTGTCGAACATCACAAAATGCATGTCCAGGCTGTACAGCAGAATCCTGCTTTAATTCATGTCTGTGGAGTCAAAAGGCAGTGTGCACTTACAGAGACTCTTGAACATTTCAATGTATTGTCAGGTTACCCACCTGATGTGCTGCATGATCTGTTTGAAGGTGTGGTCCCACGAGAAATGGCTCTGTGTCTTCAAGTGTTTATCAAGAACAAATACTTCACTCTAGATGAACTCAACAGATGCATCAAAATGTTCCCCTACAAATGGTCAGATAAGACTGATGCTCCCCAGCAAGTCCCTGTGACTTTCGCTGCCAAGAAAAGTATCGGAGGGAACGCTCATGAAAACTGGTCACTTTTGCGATTTTTGCCCCTCATTATTGGCTCAAAAATCCCTGAGGGTGAACCAGCTTGGGAAGTACTTCTAGTGCTGAAAGATATTGTTGAGCTTGTTCTAAGCCATGTTCATACAGAGGAAACCATCTGCTATTTAGACAGCAAGATCTCTGAACACAGACACAGATTTCAACAAGTTTTTCCACAGGAAAAACTTATTCCCAAACATCACTACCTGGAGCATTATCCACAGTTGATCAGAGCTTATGGCCCTTTGGTGTTCCTGTGGACTATGCGGTTTGAAGCAAAACACAGCTTTTTTAAGCGTGTTGTCAGGCACACTCAGAGTTTCCGGAACATTCTGCTCTCGCTCTCTGTAAAGCATCAGCTGATGATTGCCTATAACCAGCACGATCCTACTGTTGTAAAATCTGCTTTACAGGCCCCACATCTGTCTAGCGTAGATGTTGCTGTGCTCAGAGAAGAAATCCAGGAAGCACTGCAAGCTAAGTATCCTGGTGAAACCCATATCCAAATTGCCAACAATGTGTGTTATTGTGGCACAAAATACACAGTTGGAATGATTTTGGCTAATGGCTCAACAGGGGGTCTGACAGATTTTGGAGAGTTGATCCAAATAGTTGTTGTGAAGGGCACACTTGTGTTCATTGTGAAATGCTTGAGTGCTTGGTCAATTGAGCACCTTCGAAGTTTTGTTCTGGAGAAAACTGGTACTGTGGAAATGCTAGTGCCTGGAGAGCTGTCCGACATAGCACCATTAACACCTTACATGTTTGGTGAAAAAAACATCATAACCCTGAAACACTACATCTGTGTTACATAGACTGGAATATTCCTGGCTTGTCCAAAGTTGTTACTAAAAAAGACATTTAGCACAAAGTTTTTGTTGTTGTTTTGTTTTAGTTTTTTGTTTGTTTTTTGAAATAACATAAAATAGAGCCTTTTAAAAATGAAGTCTAGATCCACCAGCTTTGAAGCTGCAGTAAGTCACAAACTGCTCAGGAATACTGATTGTGTTGCTTGTTTTTTTAATTAAATCATGTGATCATATTTTAACAAAAGTAATGCATAAATAAACATTACAATTGTAAACCAATATGCAATTCAGGGGTAAGTGTACGGTTGTGCTTGTGACTGAAAAATGTAAAACATTTTGTCTGTTACAGATTAATAAATGTCACAACAAGCCCATCTCAGAGTGATACTGTCGGACCACGATGTCCAGAAACTGACACTGCCATCTGGAATCCCTGGAACAGTTGATGAACTTCATTCAGTTGTTAGGGATGCATTTGAGCTTCTAGGGAACTTTTGCTTGCATTATAAAGATGTAGACTTTGGTGATCAGTTTTTTTCCTTGGTTTCCACTTCAAACATCAAGGATAAGGACACAATCAAGGTCGTGCATCTACAAGAAACCCCTACAGTAACTTTAACATTAACAGAAGTAAACAGCTCCTTCTCAAGACAGAATGATGGTTCTCTTCAGCTTTCTGATGATGCCCACTCATCTGTGTCTTCTAACGACACATTGCCAGTTTCTCCAGATGAGACAAATGAATACCAAGGTCAGAGATCAAAGCGTTGGCCTGCAGAATTTGAAATCCCTCGATTTTCTTCCAGTACAGAGATTGTGCTTCAGTCTGGCAATGAACATTTCAGCAATTCTGGGACTCTTCTCAATCCCAAAGATCTCATTTCGCTACTTCCAAGCATTCTTGGAAGTTTAGCAGAGGCAGTCTTTGAGTACACAGCTTACCCATCAAACGATCAAATATGTCAAGTTGCAGAAGCTCTGGTCAAAAAACATCCTTGCCTTAAAGAACCAGGATCATTCAATGGATGTTATGGATGGATTCAGCGACTTAAATACAAAATGAACAACTTCAGGTCCAAACTTCGAGGTATTGGCTGCCCAGAAATTCAGGTGAACTCTCTCAAGAGAAAGCAAGCACATGAACAGACCCCAGCTAAAAATGTAAAAAAGCCTAAAAAGGCTGAAGTCAATTACTTACCTCTTCATCCTGAAGGTGAAACCAGTGCAAGTTTGGAGAAAGAGAGAGCGGACCTCTTGCATGAAGTAATGAAAAAGGATAATTGCCGGATGGTTGCTGAGAAAATGGCCAGGACCTTCTCTCTTCGCAGACAAGAAATAATATGTGAGGCCCCTGCAATCAAGGACTTCAAGGACCGCTGGCCTGCATTATTTGATGCAACACAGGTATGTTTATGTTGTGTAATTAATTTGCAAAACCATGTTGGTGTTTGTTTGGAAGCCAAGGTAATGGGTTAATTGATTTCTCCTATTTTCTTGTTGGTAAAATCCACAGATAAATGAAGAATTCAAGAGAATAACCACAGTAAACCTCGAGTCTACCTTTATGGCCAACCTTGACAAATGCATCCCAAAACTGATGGATGTGGTCTCATCAAGAGGAGGAGCTACAGGGATGAGAATCAGGCAAATCAAAGATATGCTTCTTGAGGTATGACAATTATTTTGAGTGTTCCTTTATAACTTGTATTAATTTAAGTCCTTCCTGTTGAACATTTCTTTCTTTTTAAACAGAACAACAGTGTGGAAATTCGCAGAGAAGTAGCCATCCGTTGTCTTATTGTGTACCTCGGAGAAAAGGAAGAGGACCTTTTTAAAGAGTTTGTAAGTAATTCATAATTTTGGAAAATAATAAATAATTTTACACTTGGTAATGCATAAACACATTGGACTGCTTTTGTACCTCTCCCTTTCAGTTCACTTTTTAATCACACATTTCTGACCAAAATTCAATCATTGCAATCACAGTTGTATAGATAAAGGCTGACATAATAGACATAGTAAAATACTTGTGGAATACGTATCCAAAGTTTATCTATTGTTTGAACCCTGGAAACATATTTAAGAAATCAAGGCATGTTTTCTTGTCAAAGGCAACTGCACTTCTTACTTTTCTTGAAAAGATTTCACTTCTCACACTTCTCAGTCCATAAAAGAAAGGTTCCTTGTCCTCTATGGGTAGGTGGAGTGCCCCTGCCCCAGGTGGAGTAGTTTAAATATATAGGGGTCTTGTTCATGAGTGAGAGAAGATTGGAGCATTAGATTGACAAGTGGATGGGAGCAGCTTCTATAGTTATGTGGTCGCTGTTACTGGTTGATCTTCGTTCCAATACTCACCTATGGTCATGAGCTCTGGGTCATGACCGAAAGAGAACAAGTTCCCGTATACAAGCAGCTGAAATAAGCTTCCTCTGTAGGAGGGCTAGGCATGCTCCCTTAGAGATAGGGTGAGGAGCTTGGTCACCTGGAGAGGGCTCGGAGTAGAACCGCTGCTCCTCCTCATCCAGAGGAGCCAGTTGAGGTGGCTCGGGAATCTAGTCCGGATGCCTCCTGGACGCCTCTCTGGGCATGTCCCACTGGGCGGAGAGCCTGAGAAGGCCCAGGGCACCCTGGGGAGACTGGATCTCTCGGCTGGCCTGGGAACGCCTTGGAGGTCCCCCCAGAGGAGCTGAAGGAAGTAGCTGGGGCGAGGGAAGTCTGGGCATCTTTGCTTAGACTGCTGCCGCCGCGACCCAGCCCTTGATAAGCGGAAGAAGATGGACGGAAATGGAATCCAAAAAGCTGCATGAAGAGAAGTGATGAAGCTTCTTGAATGAGAAGTGAGGTTTTCAAGAAAAGAAAAAAGTCCAGTTGTCTTTGAGAAGGAGACATGCATCAGTTTACTATGACCTGGAGAGTGATAATCTCCACAGGTATTGAAGAGCATGTACAGCTGTACTACTGCAACTAATACTACTAATGATGATAATGATAAAAATGATGACGATAATCAGGAACACCTGCTTTAAGCAGTCACTTGCTAACACTTCATGAGGTTGTTCTCCTTGTATCGGTTGGATTTTGGTTGAGACAAATTCACCCAGCACAGCATATACAGACTGTTGATCTAGCCACAGTCTTTATACCGTTCTTTTTTTTTAGTCTGTTTTAGCAATGCTGCATTTCATTTGTAATTTGTAAAAGTAAACGGTGTACACATACACAAAAGTTGAGTTGATACATTATTTCTAAAAATCTTTAATATCTTTCTATTTGTTTTACAAGGACAGAGAAGATTTTGAAGCTGGACTTCATGAAGAAATGATGACGATTGCCACTATTGCAAACCAGGCCACCCAGTCTAACAGAAAAGCAGCCATTGTAATTGAGGGAACAAAACTTCTGGAGGTAAACAACATCCCAAGGAGCTGCGCTTTATTGATGGGCTTAATTTATGCTCTTAATCTGAGCTATGCAAAGAAACTTAAAAGCACTTTTGAAGTATTTCAGAAGTTGTTCTTTGGCCTTGATGGACAGAGGCCCAGTGCAAAAGTGATGAGCCTCAAGAACAGTATATTCTGAAAACAAGACCCAGTGGTTTTGCATATTTTAGTTGTCACAGTTGTGTGAAACGTGTTGAAATATGTTAAGAATGTTTTATATGTTCTTTGGACCCTTTTATTTAATATTAAGAATGGTGTACTGTTGAATAACCACCCTTACTGTTAATCTTGTGCAACTCCAGATGTTCAGCAATTCTGGGACTCTTCTCAATCCCAAAGATCTCATTTCGCTACTTCCAAGCATTCTTGGAAGTTTAGCAGAGGCAGTCTTTGAGTACACAGCTTACCCATCAAACGATCAAATATGTCAAGTTGCAGAAGCTCTGGTCAAAAAACATCCAAAACGGTTAAGATGTCTTTAAATTCAGAAATGTGTGGAATGTTTAAAAAACTATATATGAAAGTTAGTGTCTGCAGTTATGCACAAAACAGAATTCTAAAAGAGTTTTAACTCATGTAACACATTTGGTGCTGTGATTTACAATTTATAAAAGGTATGGCTTTGTTTTAACTTGTGAAAACTGAACTGTTCAGCTGTATTTGAAAGTTGTGAACAAGTAAGAGCAACTCATTTATGTTTGTTGTTTATTTTTTTATTGTGCTCTGAAATAAACAGTTAAATTTCCCAGCACTCATGTTGTAAATTAATTTATCTACTCCTTGAACAAACGCTATTGCAAGAAATTAATTTGAAGAAACATAATTTTTTTAGGGGTGTCAACTTAAAAACCTGTTTTTATCATTAGGACAAATAATTTATTACAATGTAAAAAAAAATATTTCTAGTAAATTAAAAAAAGTAGTTAAAACAACATAACTCTGATCAGTGGTCAACTCAAAAAGGTGTGTCCATAAGGTAAAATTATGTGTTGATGGTAATAAAAGAAACTATAGACAGGAAAAGGAAATCTATTTCCCGCAACTCAACTTAGGTTGTTGGTTGAACTTAATTTCAATAGATGTTGGCCTAATGTAAAATGTCTATTGGAAAATGTTGCGTTAATTTTTTTTGTTGAGCTGATGCATTTTTTTTTAGAGTGTGATTAAAGTACGACAGTGGAGTTTGTCCAAGACGGAGAAGTGGGGGATCTTCCTGGTCTTGAAATAAAACAAAGCTTCAAAGACCTACCGGATTTTTCTGCCAGAAACGTCAAGCCCCTGATTTTATTCCGACAAGTGGATGTTTAAGGACGCTTTTTCGTGCTTTTAACTACGATGGATGGAAAATTTTGCTTTGAAATAACTTTTTTATGAAGATTTTCCAAGAATTAAAGCCTGCTTTAACTCTTCAAGACTGAAGAGAAAGCTTTTATACTTTACTTTTTTTGAACATGCTTTTTTTTTACTTTGAATGCAAAACTTTGAATGCAAAACAAATTATTTTACTTTAGCTAAATTTTCTTTGAAGAAACATTTTCCTCTGGACATTTATGGAGGTCACTTAATGTTTTATTGTTGTGGGTTTAAAATCAAACTGGCTTATATTTATTCTGAAAGTTCAAACTTCCTATTATGAAAAGGTAATGTTCTGGAAATTGATTTCTAGCTTTAAAAATGCACGGATATTCATCCTTTAGCTAGTAAGTCCCTAGACCAGGATGATTTCCTATGTAGAGTGTCTCAGTGGGGAGGGGGCGGGGCCTAGTGTGAAATCCCACTGTTGGAATGGGGGTCCCGATGAAGAAAGAGATGAGCTCCTTCCACGCAAGATGCCCGTTCTGCAGCCAAAAACAGAAGGAAGTCTAAGGCGGCGCCTGCTAAGCGCCAAAATCTACCAGCAACATGACGCCATCTTGGCGTTAAATGCAAAAGGTGGCTGCAGGCCGAGGTCCGCCTTGGGCGACAGAAAACTCCCTACAGCTAATCTTCAGTGTCTGGGCAACAACCCCTGGCACCTCCCACCACGCCCCCACATTCATCCTTCTGTCACCCCTGAAGTACAGGGGAAACTCTTTCATGCTCCGGAAGCTCACGAAAAACCCAACCAACCGTTCCCGCCGACTGTGGGGCAGCACCCATCCTACCCGATCCTCAACCATCGGCACCAAACTTGTTCATTTACCTCCCAACCTGTCACAACTCCTAGCTACCTCTTGCCCGTGCCCTCCTATCGTAACGGTGCAAACCCTCTGAAAGAGCCGCAGGTACCTCCGCAGTACCATTATCAGCCCACCAGGAATCGCAAGACAAAATTCTTCGCCTTCAAATCCCGTCGTGGGAGGGGCTCCAAACAGCAACCCTTGCAAACCACACCCCTTCTTCATAAAGGTATAGCTCAGTTTTGAGTGATATGTAGTTATTCTTGCAAGTATCTGTATCTTTGAGAACTGCCCTAATCGTCATGTTTGCTCTACAAGAATAGTATTTTTATCTCTTCATCTCAGCTTATTTAGACACGTCAAGATCTTTTGTCATTTTTTTTCTTTTGCTGGCAAAACAAGTCATAAAAATGTTGGAATTTGGATGTCTTGGTTTGGTGTTGCCGATATGGCTCCTTCATTGTCCGTATGGACAAATTTTAGGTCTTTGGTCCCGAATGCTTTTGACAATTTGACAAGTTTCATTCTGATTTGTTGAACCTGGATGCTGGATGTTCTAATCCTAATATTACAAATGTGTTTTGGGCTGTAAAAATGTCAAGTACAGTAGCTATAGTCCAGTAAATCAGAACATTAGGACAATTGCATTATCAGTGTCAATCCTTAACCCCTTTGACTTTGGAGCTTTGGTTCCAGTGTTTACATAGTAACCTAAATCAGCTGATTCTGTTGCAGTGAACAGCGGTTTCACAGTGATAGTCTTTCCGTTGCGTATAGTGTTGCATATCAGTCCAAAACTGCTTTTCTCTGCGCCAGAATCAGCTGATTCACGTTGATTGCGTAAATGATCAAAACATTACGGCTTGTCAAAGAGCATGAGTTATTCAGGTGTCACCGGGGACATCTTCCTTGTTAAATGGTTCTTAGTTCCTGCTGGTTTCTTTTGCCAGATTCATAACGCCATAAAAGCATAAACTAGACTGCATAGATTTATACAAAGGCGGTAGACTCGTGATTTGTTGACATCAAGGTTACCTTTTTTTCACTCACGAGGCTCCAAGCGTTGCTGGTTGCTGTGTTTTCAGATTCAAGTGAGTTGAAGAGTTATAGTTTCAATTTGAAGCCAACTTCAGTGGGACAATCAGGTTTGGGTTTTTAACTCTTTGTTTTGAAACAGCTTGACTTGTATCCTTGTCTCCTAACAGAAAGTATGTGGACATACTAAACAAGGGATAGCATTGAGATTTATACAGATTTTATTTTGTGCTCCTTCTATGTAGTTGTTCCAACAAACAAAATTATTATGTGTAATTGTGTGCTTGTAACAATAACTAAATATAAGTATTGAGCAGGTGTTTTTTTGTTTGTTATATGAAAAGGACTTGAGCGATCATGTGATGCACGTTTGAGAACATGCTTTTTACATTTAGTGTTCACACTGGACTGTCACTACCCGAGACTAGCGCATTTACCTACAGTTGGAAGAGGCTTAGTGATTTAAGTGATTCAAATTTGATTAAATTTGCTCCAGGCTTTTTCTTTCACAGCTCTATTTCGATTTTTGAAGGACTTAGTATCATAGAATTCCAACAGGACATAAACTGAAATGATTGATTTCTCCTTCAAGATCAAATTTCAAACAGTTGGTACTTCCGTGAATTGAAAGGGACGTCATCCATACGTCCCTACCAAATCCAAGTTCCTGATTGGTCAAAGTTTTTTATGTAGAGTCCACAAAATGGTCTTAACCCTTGTGCTATCTCAGATGACCCCACCCTTCCATTGACGTGTTCTCCCTACCATGACAAAGGTAGATACAGGTGGAAAGATTTCATGTAATCCATGGACACCAGTGAAGATCATAAATCATTGAAGAAGGGTTACAAATTGGCGTAGCAAGAGTTTGAACGTAGAGGCACATGTACAATCATTTATGTAGACTTTAAATTGAAAGATGTTGCTTGATCAGGTGTGAACAAAGGCAGTGTGAACAATCTGTCAACAATTAAAACATGTTTTTTTTTGTCCTTAATTCTCTTGATAATCAATATGATCACAATTGCTTCTATGGTATTTTGTATTTCCCATAAATAACCACTTTAAGTTCTAATCAAAGGTACCTGACTTTCCTCGATGATCCTAAATCATACCAGTCTGCCAAGTGTTTTTTTTTCTGCAAACATTTCGAATCCTGCCAACAATTGTATGGACATGAATCATTATGAACAACCGCATACATTATAAATTGTAAAGTTGTAAATTTACTTGTGTTTGGACCCTTGTGGTCCCCAATAAGGCACGTTGACAGCAGATATATTTAAAGTAGTATGGTCAGGATAGGTATTAAAATGGCCATGCAGATTGGGAATGATATCAATCTGTTTCCTATAGTCTGCCTATGTTTGTCACATGCAGCCTTTAAATTTTTAATTTAGCAGAAAGAGCGCTGATGTTATTGATCACATTAGGAATCTCCATGACGCAATCCTGGTACTTTGGGTTTCAGAAATCCATTTCTATGTCTGCAAAGTCACTGTAGACATGGATAAAAGATTCCAGCTCATTGTTTGCAGATGTGATCTGACACTGCTCACACCCCCTGATGCACACACGCTAATCAATAATGCATCACAGCTTTGCTCGGCTGTTACTTTCAAACAACTCTGCGCTCTTGTTTAATGACCTCCCCTGAGTGTATAATCTCCTTGGTGTGTGTGTGTAGAGATTAGTTGCTGCTCCACACGTTCGGCTAATTCTGGCAAGAACAGATGAATACTCCTTATGGCTGCGGCACCTGTTTGCTTCACTTCCACATAATCCAGGTAACCCACACCTGGATCTGGAGTTGAAACCGCTTAAATGTCACATTTCTGAAATATTTGTGCTGTTGTTGGCGCATGGGAGGCCCCGCCCCATCTATTCTTTGATTGGCCAGCAGCGACAGTCTAGATTTAAATCTATTGGGACTTTATATAACAATGTGACATAATGATAACGTGGCCCACTTAGAGTCTAATTAATGAAACTAATTAAAAACAGTGGGGAGATGAGGAACAGACAGCAGGGCTGTCAGCCTTAAAGACGGTAATTAGCTGCTCCTTCTGTCCCACATAATCGGCACACTTCCAGACTGGAACTGCCCCATTTTGTGACTGGAGATGAAGGTGATGAAGACGAACTCCATGCAGAGAGTTATAGGGCACATGGAGCTCAGTGGAGAAATAAATTATGTAGAGCTTGAAGAATGTGTTGATCAAAGATAGATTTACAGTGGAGTCTTTTGAGTTGAGGAGATCCTTCTGATAGCTCTGTCTGAAAGAACGGACAAGAAAAAAGCAATGTGGCAAAAAAATGTCAGAAGAAAAAAAACTAGAAAATGATGTGAAGAAGACACAAAGACTCAGGAAAAGTTGTTAAAGAGACAAAACAATAATAATTTATGAAAGTTAAAAGAAAATATAATTGAAAAATATAGCAATTGACAAAAAAGTAAATACATATTACCGAGGGTTTTTTTCTCTAGACCATTTTGTCATCATTTTCTTGTGATGAGGACATATACCTTTATTTTTTCCCCCTTATTTTCTCGTGATAACATCATTGTCTTTTTGTCATCATGACATCTACCTTTCTTCTTTTCCCCTGTTTTCCAGTGATAATGACATCTACCTTTCTTTTCCCCACCATTTTCTCGTGAAAACGACATCAACTATCTTGTTGTCACGAGAAAACAATTTTTTGTCTATAACAAGACCACGAGATGTTGTTTCTTGTTAGGATAAAAACACTCGATTTTTCATGGTGATCACCGTATATCTGATTGTAAACATGGAAAAATCTGTCATGCATCATTCTGTAACTGTATAGACGGCCTGACCCATTGATCTGGTCACTGATAAAAATGACAACAATTGCAGGATCGCTGAACTACAGCTGTCTGCGCAGTCGTCGCCCAGCCAACCTTCTCCTCAAGTAAGGATGACTGATTTGGACGTTGTTTATGACTCATAACATCAGCATAATCCTCACCTGAGTTAGACCACAATTAAAGTACTCAGTTATAAATTGATCAGTTCTTCTGGTGTTCAACATTTTTTCTGACAAAGTGCCTTATTTTGCTGCAGATTGTAGATAAATGAAAAAATTATAGCCTTCATTATCACAAAATGTGTTATCAGGAGAAAACAAGAAAAAGTGCTGGTAAACAATGTAGGCCGTTCTTGTCTTCCGTAATACAGAAATAAAATTAATTTTATTATCTCTGACAATAAAAAAAATGCAACTGACTTTGTTGCAAGAATGCAGCAAAAATACAAAAACTTAACTAAAATGATGCAAAAAACAGGCTAAAACTCAAACAACTGCTGCACCAACTAGGAAGACCCTGAAAAAGACCCTGTGCGGTTTTTGTTTCTTGACTCATCCGTTTCCAAATGCTCCCTGCAGGTGAATGCATTGTTGGCTTCAATCACTGCAGGCTGATCATCTCACAGACACACACCAAAACACAGAGAAGTGCCGTACAAACACACGCCCACTCTGCATCCTCAAAGCAAATGCGCTTGTGTGTCGGCGTATGCCGCACTTGCAGGTGACCTTCATCACCTGGTGACACTGATGAAAGGCACATACGTGTGCTGGCGTGCTGCCAACAGGACTTGTGTGAGACTGTGTGTGTGTGTTGGTGTATGGATGAGATAAAAAAAAAGAAAAAGAAAGAGAGTGGGGAAAGTGACGGGGGGGGGGGGTAAGTGTAGGAGGAGAGTGGGAGGAGAGCAGCGTCGCAGCGAGTCAAGCTGCATTGCTGCTGTTGCTCGGCTCTTTTCACTGCAGCCTCACCACTGTGTGTGAGTCTGTGCAGCTGTGTCGTCGTCATGGTTCTGATCGGAAACGCGATTAAATCTGTCCTCAGGTACCTCAGGAAGACCTCAGGTGAGTGCAGATTTATCAATTAATCAAACGATCACCAGCTGCCTGAACATGACCCATAAAAATCTGGCTTTCTGATTGGCCACACTTCAGGTCAGCAGTTTCTCTGCAAGTCATTGACTCAAGGATTCCAGTACCATCCTCTTATTAGAAGTCAAGTTCTCCTGGTCTCCTTTTTTTTTAAAGGGGTCTGATTTGTCATTGGAAACTCAGAGAAACTTCAATTATTTCATTGAATCCAGAATCACTGGAGCTTTTACCAAAACCTTGAAACAAGCGAACCACTAAAGACTGATTGAACATTCTTAATGGTTCTTCTTCCTACACTTCTGATCACCTAACCCTTCAAGAACTATTGAAATAACTCCTATAAGACCTCTTCAAAGGTTTTTTTGGCCATTGCTAATGACTTAAAATTACTGTGAAGCTACGTACACAGCAGGCCTTTGAGAGCGCATGTTTATGAAGGTGCGTTTAGCCCATGATGTTCACACTGGACAAGCAGGAAGGTGCTTCTTCTTCGTGTTCTTTTTTCTACTGTTTACTAGCGCATGACTGTCACCTACAGTTGGAAGAGGCTTGGTACAAAATGCCAAAGCGGTGCAAATCTCCTGATTTGGGCACAAAATGGAAACGGTTTGGTTCATTGTTAGCGACTTTGTGATGGCGACTATGGATTACCTACCATCATGTTTGGAGAGTGGCCTTGGTTTATCTTTATTTGAAAAACACATCCAGATGTCAACAGGCTTGCAAACATGTCTTGGTTCACAACATAAACCAAATCCATGCATCACTACCAAATATAAGTCCCTGATTGGTCAAAGTTTGACCTGGTTCAAATGTCAACCGCGTGTATTTTGCATATAGCCCAAAAATGTTGGTAAAAACTTGAGAAGCTACGCATGAACACAAACATTTTGAACGCGGGACCCAAATCAATGCGTTTACGAGCATTTATGCATATTTACATAGACTTTTCATTAAAAGTGGTCACTTGATTGGACATTGCCCAGGGAAATGTGAACGTAGCTTTAGGTTTCCAAATTTTGTGTTTGTTGACACAAGGTCAACCAAAATCTTAGCCCGAAGCATCAAAAAATAGTTAGGAGGAATCTGAAGAGGGTAAATGACAAGTTATCTTGATCTCCGGAACTCTTACAGCCATTTTGACCGGTTTTATTGTGCAGTTTTGCTGACTTCTACATAAATATTTAAAGTTGGATTGGTGTGCCCTGACTGAGAGTGTGTCTTTGGTACCAGTGAAGCTTTATGAAGTGTCTTGTGAAATAATTGGGTTCCTAGTTCTTCTTGTTTCCCTGAATCCTGATATTTTTTTGCAGAATTCTTCTAGTTGATTTTTTATAACATTCAAAGCCTCTTTGGAAACTGATGGTTTTTGTTTAAAGACCAATGATAAAAGATGTTGTTACAGCTGCAGTTATATTAAATATTCATTGTGTAAATGGGGGATATATATTTATTTAAAAAATGACCCTTTGTGTTTGAGGCTAAACACTATTTTATGAATTATTAATAATGAACGCTTTTTTGTTTTAATTTTGAGTTTAATTAAAAATAATTAGCACGTAGAACGCCCCAAAATGTTTGAGTTTCTATTTTATTGCTTGTTTATAGTCATTTTTGTGTTCATTTGAATATTTTTCTGCTCAAAAGAGCATAAAACTGAGACTTTACTGTCACCTTTAGATGCAGCACTCATGGTTAATCAGACAGCTGTTTGTTTGAGTTTGGAGCCGCGGTCACCTTCAGATGTGCTGAGTGCTGCAGCCCCCTCCTCATCACTGCTCCCCACTCTGTGAGTGAATTTGCTGAAACAAGAAAGAAGCCTCACACCAAGCTCTCTCTTTCTTTTTCTTTGTGCTGCAGGGGATGGAGATAGTAAGTGGGCCGTTCACTACACTACCCAAAAGCCCCAGCAGGGACTGCGGTTCATTCGTGGGAAGAGACAGTCTAACAGCGCAGATGATCTTAGAGGTGAGCGTGTTGCATTTACTGTTTTCTTACAAGAGTTTAGGACAGAGTGGACACAATTTATTAAAAGATTACAAACACTAATGAATGTTTAAAAAAATATGTTAAACTGTTGTTTAATGGTTGAATATCCTCAATCACACATCCATTCACTCTCACAGTCATACCTATGGTCAATTTAGAGTTGCCAATTAACCTATAAAGCATGTTTTTGGACAGTGGGAGGAAGCCGGAGATCCCGGAGAGAACCCACGCATACACGGGGAGAACATGCAAACTCCACACAGAAAGGTCCCCCATTGATATTGTGTTTTTCATGTCCACCAGCCGGGACTTGAACCGGGGGCCTTCTTGCTGTAAAGCAAGAACGCTAACCACTGCGCCACCGTGCAGCCCTGTAATAGATTTGTATCCATTCTAATTGTAATTTCCTGCAGAAAATATTCAGGTCGGGTTTATTCCATTCTATGGAAACAGAGAAGAACCCTGTTGAGGTTGAGGCAGTACAATCCTGCATGTGGGTAGTCCTGCCAATCATCAGATCAGTGCTCTGAGTAGATTCACACTCTGAGTCCTCAGTGTTGGATTAGATTGACTTTGACAGACGTTGTCTTCACCTAGTGACCCCTTGACTCCAGCCATTTACATCAAACAAAGTCAAGTATAAACGGGTGTTGTAGCTTCCCATTCTTGTACTGTGTTATTATTTCTTCCACGCCCTTTATTTGAGCCCAAATACAAAAATTTAAATATTTTGTATTACTCAAATTCTCTCCCAAATTTTAAGTCAACTCAAAGTGCCAAAAGTTGCAGTTCCTTAAATGACCACTGGAGGCTGAGGTTTGAGTTTAAATTTCCATTGACTGTATAAGTGTGGACATGCTGAGCGAGTGTGACGTCACCCATAGAAAATGACTTGCTTCTGGTTCCAACCATATAATTGTTCAGTCGCCATTTCTCCGCGATACAGCCGTCGCCGTTATGGAACCAGACGTGATTGGTCAGAGTCTGTCTGAGTCTTCGTTCTATAGCAACCCCTAGCTCCAATCAGGAGTAAGTATGGTAGAAAAGCACACCCCTTCCACTGAAAGAAAAGTTGAGAAAATCTGTCAAACACTTCAAATATTTGATGTGACATCACCTACTTTATCTGGTCAGTTTATAACTTGAATACCTTGCACTACAGCAAAAATATCATTCATTCCTCTTGTTCCGTTTTTCCCTTTCGGGGTCACGGGGCTGCCGGAGCCTATGGTGCCAGGATAAGCTCCGGCCACAAGTGGGAAAAATCTCAATCTCTAAATATCATGGGAAAAAAATGGGAATTATTGTGAACATGCAAGAAAAAAGGTTGCAGAGTAAGATTTGTTATTCTGTTAAACAGAATAAGTGAGTAATACAGTAGTCGTTTATTTCTCAATAGAAGTCTATGGGATTTTTGGGACCAGTGGATACTTCCTACTTAAAACACAAGAGAGAGGTGTACCTCGGTCTAGTTCTCTTATACAGTCAATGATCAAAGTTCACCGTTACACATATTTGATTGGAAACTTTTCCCACCAAAATTAAAGTTTCACTATGTTCTACCCAAATGCCCAATTAATGAATGTTGTTGAGTTGAAAGGAGCAAAGTGGCCCTTCTGCTTCATTTTGGCAGTGCAAAATTCTGTTGGTGACATTGTGGATCAATGATTACTGCGAAAAGAAGATTGTGTTTGTAATCTTTTCTCCATCTATCCATTCATCCATTTTCATCCTCTCATCTGGGAACGGGTCACAGGGCAGCAGTCTAAACAAAGATACCCAGACTTCCCTCCCCCTGGTCATTTATTATGTTCATAGGCCAGTTGAGAGATTTAGCTTCTCCAGCATGTCCTGGGTCTTCCCTGGGGTCTTCCCCCCAGTGATACATGCCCAGAACATCTCCCCAGGAAGGCGTCCATAATCGTAATCTTAATTTCTCTTGCATAATTCTGCCTTTCATTGATTGTCTCTATCTGTATGTCTCTATCATGTCTCTAAAGCCTTCCATTGGCCAGCTCAGCAGAGTCCTGGCTCCAAGCCCTGCCCACCAAGCCCCACTTTCTCTCCCCTCTCAGGTGTGGACCAATCAGATGGCAGCGCACATAGAAGGTGGAGGGACAGAAGCAGGAAGATGGTAGGTTGGGAAAAAAACACTCAAAAGAAAAGCAGAGTCATCAACATAAAATAAAAGTTGTATTTGTGAACTTTTTCCTTCTGTGATCTGAAACAATGGTTTCATTACGATGACTACAGTTTTTATTAACAGATAGCTGTTACTTTTTAGGGAAATATTTTTATTTAGTCATATAATTAAACTCTTTTTAAATTATGTTTTTGCATTTAAATTCCCTTGTTCAACAAAGTATGTAATTTTTCAATTTAAAAAGGTGTTTTTTTCATAAAAATACCATTCTTTAAAATACAATGTCCTTCAAATTGGTTCCACTATAAGCTGCAAACATATATTCTACTTATAGTCTCGTTTTTTTCTTCTCTTTCACCCTTGCTTCCATCCTTAATCCTCCTAGCACTCCAGAGCTTTGGACTTTTTGTCTCAGTCTTGCTTTTCAGTTTGTTTCAAGTTTTCATTCTGGAGGAGAAAGGTAAACGCAGACTAAACTCCTCTAAAACAAACTAGGAGAGAGGAAAACCCATTTGTAGAGTAATTTGCAGATTACTAGACTCCTTTACATTTAGTTTGTTTTGGTCCACATTGGAGTTTATAATTTCCATGCTTTGCTTTGGTTTTATTGTGCTTTATTTTTTCTGTTTTGTAGTCATCAGCATCTTCAGATGACGATGAAAGGTTTTTCCTGACTAAAGGTCGACCTATGACCCCACTGGTCTTGAACCCCATCAGTCTCACCTCCTGCACTGACGGGTTAACACCAACCTTTGAATCAAATTGGGACACGGAGACGGAGCCGATTCAACGCCTTCCAACACCGGAAGAGAAGATGAGGAGGCAGGCGGAGGCTGTCGCAGCTGATATAGTCCCTATCAATGTCACAGGTACAGGTGGACTCTCATCCACATTCAGTTTCAAGTCTCTCTGTAAATGTGGGCTTATGGACAATAAAACTGGGACTTTTTTTTTCTTTTAAATGCTTTTAAGTAAGATTCTTCTTTTGAGCCTCATTAGTCAAAAAGGCTTCTAAAGCAATGAGCCTTGGGTAGAACAATCACTGATATGACACTTTGACAAACTGGCCAAAAGAAGTAATAAAGTACCCGACTGGGACTGGAACTCATTTCAGATGCCAATAAATGGGTATATTTAAAAAGCCCTAATGTCCTGGTGTGCAACTTTTTGGACTGTATGTGGACATATTTGCAATATTTTTGTGTATTAATCAATTGATCAATCATAAGCTCAAGTCTATCCAAGCCATTTTTGAGCGAAGGCAGGGGACACCCTGGATGAGATGCCAGACCATCATATATGTTTAGCAAAAGTGAATCAAACTTTAATGAGTCCTTTACACCTTGTTTGAGCATATGAACATTTATTGTTTTTTTTTAACCAGATTTTATAAGGTACAGTAAAGTTTAAATCAGTTTGAATTTTATAAGGCCCTGCTGATAACCTATACCACCGACTTGGTCCCAAACTTGACACAAAACTAAAGCGATCCACAAAACCTGATAAATCTGGAACTTAAATCAAATCTGTGTCATAATGTGAATTACCTTTTCCTGGGTTTTTTGTTTTCATTTTAGGTGAGAGTTTTGATCGTCAAGCCAGTTTTCGGAGAACACTCTCAAACAGCGACTCATTGTCCCGGCGATCCCGAAAACTAACCCGCCGCAAAACCGAATCGAATTTACAAGATGATGCGACTTCCAAGGCTTCGGTCTCTGTTGACCTTCCCGGTCAGTTTTCAACAGTCGGTCGGCCTGCCTCTTCCTGCAGTTCCTCCAGGAGACAGAAGAACAAAGTGGAGGAAGTAGAAGAGGGAGGGGAAATGATTAGGACGGAACAGCTTTCATCAAGGAGGATTCGTGCCCCAAAAGGCGAGGGGATGTCTAGTCTCATGGCTACCCTCCTAACCTCCCCGCGCATCGAAAGACAACCCACCGCTGAGATCCAAACAGAGCTCTCCCCAACTTTCAACTTCAGTTCTGACAGTGATCCCTACCAGATGATCAGTGCCTCTTCCTCTTATTGCCAGGTATGTCTAGAAGGAATTATTGCACATAAAAAACGAAACTCAAAAATTAAGATTCTCAACCTTTATCTCTTGTTTTCATCTCCAGTCATGGGATCTACAAGGTTTCCCCAGTGACCTGCATCCCCAGCTCTTCTTTGACACAAATGCCAGAGTCGTACCAGAGTCTCTTTCCTCATCCTGCCTTTGTTTCCTTTCTACCACTGTAAACTCCACCCCCAATACTCCCTGTCATCTTCACCAATCAGAATGCAGTCATTTCAACAAAAAGGCCATAGCTGAGGATCCATCCTGCTCCCACTACTTGTCCACCTCCTCCATTTCTGACTCAGTCTCCCAATTTAGTTATCAGACTCTAAATGACAATGCTATCAATGCCCAGTACTTTCATGAAAGTGACTCTTGCGATGGCAAGAGATGGAACTATGAGCCCATCTCCCCCAGCTCCAGTGTGCACAGTGGCGGCATCCAAAAGACAACAGACATGTCTGAGGAAAACTGGAACTGTGACCCTCTGCTCTCCTCTGGCCGTTCAACCCCCTCCTGCGTGGACAGTAACTCTTGTTGTTCGGAGATCACCTCCTCTTCTTCATTGACCCGAAGGAAATCCAGCACTTCCTCCTTTTATTCCCCTACTGTCACTCGCAGTATCTCTCTGCGTAAGTCCAAACGACCACCTCCTCCACCAGTACGTTCAGACTCTTTGAGGCGTCGATCCGGTCGCAATAAGCCCTCCCACTCCTCTTCGAACTTGCGTCTAGAGCGCAGTCCTCGCATGGAGCGGTCTGCTATGCGTACACCCACCTTATCTCCGCAGGTCTTTTATGATCCTTGGGTTCCTCAAAGCAACGCCAAACAGCAGCATAGTGGGTCGAACTGCAGAACTGTCACAAGCTTTGAGCCTTTAAAGTCACACATGGCAACCTCTCCCGACTCACCCCCTTTTGACTCCACACAGACAAGCCATGACCAATCCCATGTCCTCAGTTCAAAGCCTTCAGGCTCAAAAAATGAACGGCTGAAATTTCCTCACAACCAGGATCCGCCTGACTTTTTGGTAGCAGGGATTCAGCGCGTTGCCTCTCCGTCCAGCGGCTACTCAAGCCAATCTAACACACCAACGCCTGGTACTCCAGTGTCCTCTCCCCTTAGCCCCTCCTCCCCTCTCACACCAGGCATAGGAGCTTTCCCCACATTACCACCATCCCCCTTCTCCTCCTCCTGCTCCACCTCCTTTCCTTTGCCTCCGGCTTCTTCCCTGCAAAGAAAAAAATCTAGAGCTGATGGGAAACCAAAGCCACCAGTGCCAGAGAGAAAGTCCTCGCTCCTCTCTTCTCCTTCTTCCTCATTCTCTTCCACCTCCTCCCTCTCCTCCTTCACGTCTTCCGACTCCTCAGCCAGGCATCCTCTTCTCCCTCCTCCCCCTCCACCTCCTCCCCTTCCAAAATTTTTTTGTTCTTCATCTGCTCCTACTACTCCTGTCTCCAAGTTGTGCGCTCGTGAGCCTCTCACATTTACCAAACACAGTGTCTCTTCCAACCCGTCTCCCATTTCTTACCCACCTCCTCCACCCTTCCCAGAATCCCTACCTTTTTTACCTCCTCCACCACCTCCTCCACCACCTCCTACGTGTCCTACCCCAAACATTTGCTTTCCTACCAATGTGTCTTCCATTGTTTCAAATCCTCCACCACTTCCTGCTCCACCTCCACCTCCACCTCTTCTTCAACCTTCACATTTTCCTTTCCCCTCTTCTGCTAGGCCTCCTCCACCTCCCTACTCCTATGCAGTGAAAAGGACTTCTGATCAAGCTGTGGGCTCCAAACTGCCACCTAATATCCCTCCTCCACCGCTTTCCCCACCACCCATTCAGTCTTTAGACCTCCCAGAACTGCCTGAGCTTCCTCCTCCACCACCTCCACCACAGATGTCTCCTCCTTCTTATTCGACATCCTTCTTCTCCTTCTACCCCCCAAATTCTGATACTTCCTCAGATCATGATGCTAAAGTGGCCTCACCTCCCGGCCCGCTGGTAACTACACAAGCTTTGCGGTGCGTCAAGCTCCGCTCTGTCAAGAACAAAGAGGAGCAGAGGGCCAACAACACAGATGATGGTGTGCTCCTCACCCAAGCTGGTTCACAGGCAGCTGACAAGAATGCTCAACATTACAGAGCTGAGTTAGATGTAGTGATTTCTGAAACTTTCAGCAACGCTGAAGTTGAGCTAGCTGAGTCAAGATTACAAGATGCTTTCAGTGACATTATTCAGGATGAGGTGAATGGGTTTGTGGGTAACTCTTACAGCCCAGGCAGTGATGAAGCCAAGCTACCTTCATTGACCAACAACATGCAAACTAAACCTGAAACCAGGATGACTGGTAATGAGTCTGCTGATTCTGACCAAAGAGATCCAGACACTCTAAAAAATGGTCAACCCATCCAAAGCTTCTCATCCACTCAACATCAGAGAAAAAATGCAGTCCGGGGTCCTTCTCTGGGAAACTCTGAAATCTGTGATCCAGAGAGTCCTTGGGTTAAAATGAGTCACATTACAGAGAAAACAAAGATCAATACAGTTGTAAACCAAGAACAATGGCTCTTAGAGACAGAGCTAACCAATACTGCAGAGAGAAAAAGAAGAGACATACCAGAGCCATCAGAAAATAAAAATTATGTGACAAAAAAGGGTGAATTGACATCAGAAGATGTGAAAAACACAGCTGCTAACTTTAGGTCAAACATGACAAGGAAGACCAATTCCCCAGAGAAACCTGTTCCCCCAAAGAAGCCCGATTTTTGCCTTCAGGATCCAGCAGCTTCCCCGAAAGTCAAACGAGAAACAGCAGGAGGCAAAAGCAGTGGACAGATTGCAGCACATGCTTCAGGACCGAACAGCCCATCCCGTGTTCCCGCCGAGTGCTTTTACAAACCACTGCCTCCACATATTTCCAAGAGCTCACAGTCACCAAAACTTGTGAGGTGCACTACCGACAATTTGGTGACTACAGGTCACTGTGAGACCCCTAAAGAATCACCCACAAGCTCTTCGTATAGCCAGAAGCCACCGGTTTTGGACAAGAAACCAGAGCTTTCCTTGGCATCACCCAAAAAAGAAAAAACACAGTTTGTACCTAAAAACGTGGGAGAATCTTTTGGTGCAACTGCTCCACCTGACAGCATTTCAAAAACTGGCAATGCTAAGGATGAGATGAGTGCATCTGGACCCACAGCCAAAACAACAGCCGCAAATGCGTCCATAAAGACCAGTTTCACCATAGACACTAAGGGCCATGATGGTCCCACGGGTATAAGTGACAATACCTCCCCCTGGAAACAAAATAGACAAACTGGAAAAGTAGATCCCTACTGTGCCGTCAAGACAACATCCTACCAGGATGAAGGGAGACCTTTTAATAGAAAAATAATGAGGTCATCCATGGCTGAAGATGAAGAGGAAGCTGAGGAGAAAAGGGTTGCTGTGAGAGGGAGGGACGATGTTGGGACGATGATGGTGACGTCAACCAACAAAAAGTACAAACCGAACAGGAGGAGAAAGAGAAGGCTCAGAAAGCAGCTTCTGATGTTGTCACCAAAAACGGAGCCTTCTCCCTCTGCGTCGTCATCATCCTCTTCGTCATCATCCTCATCATCGTTGTCATCTTCATCAGAGGACGAGCAGGATCTGATGAAAGGCAGACGAGAAAGAACCATCAACGTCCACAATCGCGACTTGATTGACTCTAAAAACTCGTGCGACATCATTGATGGGAGCCGGTTCTCCATCTGTAGCGTGCTTTCTGCTGACAGCCTGCAGGGGGAGCTGTCACTCCCAGACCTTCTGATACAGGAAGTGGGTGAGAAAGAGGCTGGTGAAATGGAACGATTCCAGAAAAGAGATGAGGAGTTAAATGTTGTCAACACATCTTCAGAAAGTGAGTAGAGTACATTGTAGCATATCATGCGAATCTTCTGGAAATTTTGCTGTTCGTATCTCCTATAGGGGTCGCCACAGTGAATTC
Organism: Oryzias sinensis; assembly: GCA_037389245.1. Lineage (NCBI taxonomy): Eukaryota > Metazoa > Chordata > Actinopteri > Beloniformes > Adrianichthyidae > Oryzias > Oryzias sinensis. Next base: position 16,111,498 of record CM074510.1, read on the forward strand.
GCTTTCACTAATTCAATTCACACAGGTTGTTTGGCAGAGATTTTTATGCTGGATGTGCTTCCTGACACAACCCTGTATTGGGGACCGGCACAGGGAATCCCAGACTTGGGCCCCCTTGTGCCTACATAGTTAGGCAGTAGCGCGAAGGGTCTTGCACCTAACCAACTGAGTGATCCAGCTGCTTACATGCTCATTTTTAAAAAAATCCTGTATGCTAATCATTTTTTTCATTAATAGAGAAAAGAGAAACTGTAATGATTTGAAGCAAAATATTACAGAATAATCTATTTTATATCGATGTTAGCAACAATGAAAAAAGCCCTTGAAAATACCAAATTGTTCTCAATTCGTGCTCATTTCACTCAGCCATTTTGGTTGAATTTAAGTAGATTGTAGCCATTGCCGCTGTCCCCACCTTAACCCCTTTCTTTGCCCTTTTACAAATAGCTTTGGTCTTTTCATTGACCCAAACAGTGCAAATAAAAAGATTTCTAAAAATGACTAAACTCATTTCCTTTTTCAGTGTGTTATCAACAAAATCTGATATTCTAATCAAACTAGACCTATTCAGAGACTGAGTTAGATTCAGGCCAGTGCTAAAATCTACATGAATTGTTTTCATTTTTCTATAAGTATAACACAATGTTTCATTACCTTCGGTTGCCCCTAAAAGCACTATCATGTATTGAGGTATTGTCAGATAAATGCAACTAACATTAAAGAAAAACACAATTATAAACAACAGACCATAGCAAGAATCAAGTTTCTCATGCACGAGGGAGAAAAGCAGGTGTGACAGAAAATGTACACCACGCTTCTCTTCTCAAAGGTTCTGCCTCTCCTCCTGCTGCTTTTATTAAGAATTCAATTGGGAGGTTACAATTTCAAGACAAAGAGAAAAGTTCATTAGGGGGTGTTGTTTAATGACCCATTTGGTGGATTCTAAGTTCAAATAGTATTCCTTATCAACTCAGGACAGTGTGTCGTAAAACCCCCTCTTCCTAGCTGGGGAAGAGAAGCAGATGAACAGACACTCATTGCTGTCTAAAAAGGTAAAAAGGTCAATCTGAGTTAAAATTTAAACATATATTTAAACCAATACATTTAAACAATGATAATAATAAAACAATTTCCTTCACAGGTATACATTCTTTAAACTGGAGCTGTAGGTCCTCTTATAATTAGGTCACATGTTTTACCCTGGAGAGTCCTGCCTATATAACGAAATGTAGGTTTTGTTTTGAACAAAGTAGGCCACATCTCCTGCTGATGGAGAAAACACTAGTTAAAGCGAGCAGGTGAAAGCTGAGACCAGACGACTAATGACTAAAAGATTTCAATCCATTATTGAACTTGGATGAACTCAGGGTGGTGATGGACAAATTTGAGTTGTTTCGAAACATAAATGATATCCCCCAAAATTGTCCATACAGTGGTCCGTCATTTCTCCCAGGAATTATGATCTACAAATAACCCACAATAGACTGTACAAGCCCTCACTACACACTTTACTTTTTTCTAACACAACCCTTAGCATTTTGACACTTTTCTCTCTTGTTTAAACTCTCAAAGTTCAAATCTTCGTAGAAAAATTAGCCCGGTTTCATAAAATGAAAACAAAGATCTGATCGCGATCAAAGATTTATATAGGTTTGGCAAACTGATCGCATTCTGTCCAGGAGACACATGGACGAAAAGGATTGAAATGGTTTACAGACAATCAGGACACAAAACACAATGTGCTGTAAAAAAAATAAAACGTGCAAAAAGTGCACTAAAAACCCACAAAACAGCGAGGTGAAAGGTTAATTGCAAAATAGCGAGGGACAACTGTATTTTACAACCCAGAGTAAAATGTTTCACCATTCAGATGTCAAGGTTGTTCTATGTTTAGTGACTGACTGAGAAAGAGAAGGGTTAAAAGTAACCACTGTAGGCTTTTTTATTTATTAATTTCTTAGGGAAAATCCTTAATCTGCTTATTAAATTTCTTCATTTTCTTAAGGTTTTACAAAAGTATTGGATCGGGACCAAGTATCGGCAGATGTTCAAAATCAAATGATTTGGAATCGGATAGTGATCACAGCTCTAATATTAGGTTCAGGTTCATACAGGTTCACATCTTTAATTTTTGAAATGATGGGTATGGTTTCTTAATAATGAAAACTCAAAATTCTGTTTGTTTGTTTTTTCAAAATTTAAATATTTTGAAAAAATGTAAATGTTGGAAAATGATTAGGGTTTGTCCCACCTAATTAGCAATTTAACTAAAAAAAGCCTGGAAAGGCTTCTTGAGCCTTTCATTGCTCTGTCAGTCTGAATCATCCAACAATCTGGGAAGTTGCTGACTTGACAGATGTCCACAAGAAAATCTGTGACAAGATGGGTAAGCCGCAAGAGTAACAGAGACTTTGGTACTCTGGGATTGCAGTGCATTCGGCCAGCTCTTACCAGCTCCATGCTTATACTGAAGGTCCTCAAGTACCTCCAGTTCTACTTTAGGCTTCTTGTCTGTGTGGCCTGATGTCAGTGTCTTAACTGTCAGCTCTTGACAGTAGGAATTGTTATGTGGAGCTTGAAAAAATTGTGTCTATGTTTTATTTTTAACTGATCTTTTCTTGTCTGACTGTTGGGCTAAAGGTTTTAGTAACTTTGAACTTTGGCAATAGATCCGCCGGAGTCAGATGCTCCATTTTTTAGCCTGCAGTCTTAGAGCTAGCTAAAACACTGTTTACCCAAAGATAGTCTAAACTTTATTATTTTTAGTCAGTGTGGCAGAATCTTTTCTTATCTTGGTTTAACCTGTTTTAGGTTTTAACAGACTCAACTGTTAAGTCATAGAAGAATAAATATAATTGAAGCAAGCACTATTGCTTTATCCATTTTCATTAGTAGGGGGTCAGTAAAACATCATGAGAAATAGGCCAGGTGCGCCTTAGAAAGGTTTACGGGCAAGGAAAAGAATAATAGAATGCAATGTTTTGTCATTTTCAGGTAACTTATTGGTGAACGTTTCAGCGGAACAGATGTTTGTCTCAAGGCGACCTCGAACCACAGAGGATCTCTTTGCAGTCATCCACAGGTAGCAACACTTTGATGAAAACGTAAAAACCTCATCAGTTTCCAACCATCACAAACGCATTCTGACATATTTGCTTGATTCCTACCTCTGCCTCTGGAGCAGTACAGTGTGGGAAGGCAATGCATAAATGACCATATGTGGTCTGCAGGTAAAAATGATGAAATGACTAATAAAGAAAGCCAGTTTTAGCTCCTGGTTCCTAATAGAAATGCAAATCATTCTGCTAGTTTCATTTGTCTTGTTGTACATAATGGAGATGGAAAGTTTAGCTTTTTCATTTTAGTCTGTAACCAAAGTCTCTAGTCTGTAGTTTCCCTAGGTCTTAGTGTTGTGATGCTTATTTGTACAGACGCCCTTTTCCCCTAAGGGTTTACTGCTTATTCATTTGCTTTTAGTTTTGATATCCATAGATTCAGGAATGTTCTTTTTTATGTTTAGGTGTAGTAAAGCTAAAACATGTTATCTAAAGACCAATGCAACCACAAGGGGACGCAACTTAGAGCTCCTATGCACCAATCACAAGTCCGAGTGAATGTAGAGTTTTGTCAGGAAAAATATCTGACGTATAAACCAAGAACAGATCCATCATGAAAATCACAATATACAGTATTCCCCCCGTATTCGGGTGGCCCAGAGACACCAAGGAATCCGCAGAATCCACGAATGCAACCCCTCCCCCATGGCCGAAAAATGTCCATCACCAATTCGTCCTCATGAAAAACCCTTCTGAAACATTTCTGATGCTTTATAAAACATTCATTAAAAAACATTGGAATATTGCTCAACTTTAAGAGTTTTTTTTTTGTTTCATTTCAGAACAATAGACTGTACCGTAGCTTATTTTATAACCGCACATTAGGAGAGTCACTCTGTCACTCTGTGCCTTAAAACCAGGAACCCGTGTTTCCGCCTTCATCAGTTAAGTGCGAGAGAGTGTATTCTTCCAGAAGAGTTTCATCCGGTTTCATCCATCATTCATTCATCTGGATGATAATTATTTTCCATGATTATCTTCTTCAGCGTATCAGGATATTTTCCGGCCACTTCTAAGTCAGCTGATGCTATTTCTCCATGCAGGGACACAAACTTTGGGTGGTACCAATTCAGGAAGCGGTTTAATGAGCTGTTGCTCACCGTGAAATATTCTTGACCAGCTGGCTTCCTTGCAGGCTGGTAAATACGTGAAAGTGGGGAAACACTTAAATTTGTTTCTGGCAAGGTCAAAAAGACCACAGCTAAGGCAAAGACGAAAGAAGAGTCCATATCCAGTCCGTACTGTACAGCATACATCTTACAGACACGCATTGTTTGGTGCTAAACAATCCCTGAGGATGAGGGGCGGAGCTACTTTTTGAGTCAATGTTAGTGTCATTACTGACAAAGATTAAGAAACCATCAATAAAATCTTCTTTAGGCATTGCAAAAAATCCCCAAAGGAATATTTTAACTATAGTGTCACCTGATAAATATTTTTTCTCTTTCCTTTTCCTTTGTGCTCTGACATATAAAATCTGTCAATCTTATGGAGCTTTCATGCTTTTTAGGTCAAAACGAAAGATGCTCGGCAGAAAAGATTCGCATGAGGAGAGACAGCGCCTCTCTTCTTCATCCTCAACAGAGTCTATCACTGTACCCGTCTCACAAAAGACTTGGACCTCCTCCCTTTGGAGCCACCGCTCGGGGAGGAGTGAGAGCTTCAAAGCCCTCCTGCTTAGGAAGGGCAGTCGCTCCTCCTCTCAGATCTCAGCAGCTGAGAGGCTTCGTATCGTTCGGACGCCGTTTGCTTCCACTGACTGTCAGAGGGCGCCACCTCAAGCTGCACACCAAGCAAAACCTGAGAACGTGAGATATGGCCTCACCACCACCCCGACCGAGGAGGCCCCCTTGACCTCCATGTCTTCCTGCATCATTGCCACAATGCTCGCATCGAGACAACAAGATCCCACACTCAGTCACCTCCTTGCCTCCTCCCCCCTCTTAATTCTGTCCTCCTCCTCCTCAAACATCCGAACCCGCTCTATGACACCACCCTGCTCCGCCAGCCGGCGCTTTGCTGCCCGCTGCCGCCTTCATGGTGCCCCCATGACCGCCATCTACGAAGCGGATGGCGAGGAGGAAGATGAGGACGTTTATACTCCGTCACCAGGGGGCAGCAGAGAGTCAAGCTTGAGATTAGTTGAAATCTCTTGATTTTTGTACTTAAAATCTATTTCCTGATTTTTCATTCCTTTGTTTTTTCATTAGTCCAAACTGAAAAGAAGTGAACATTAGCATTACTGAATGCACTGTTGGTTTGTTTTTGTTTTTTTCATAAAAACTTTCTTCAAAGTTTCTTTTTTTTGTGGCACTTTACACTTTGGCACATTTTGCAGTAAAACTGGCACAAACTGTTTTTTCATGCTAAGAATTTATTCTCATACATTTGAATTATAATCTATAGTTTTTGAGTTACAATACTAAGTAGGACATTTGTTTTATATTTAATAATTCAACTGAGAGGTGCAGTGGTGTGTGAGTTTTCTCCGGAGACTCCAGCTTCCTCCCACCGTCCAAAAACATGCTTCATCGGTTAATTGGTTACTCTAAATTGTCACTAGGTTTGAATATGAGTGAGCATGGTTTTGTGATGTTTGGCCCTGCCACAAACTGGCAACCTGTCCAGGAGGTCCCCTGCCTTGGCCCACAAGCGCCCGGGATAGGCTCCAGCAGCCCCTCAGAAATACACAAAAACGGGTTTAGAAGGCGAATGATATATATATATATATATATATTTTTTTTTAACTTGTCTGTCCAACAGCTGGGCAGGCAGATGAGGCTGAGTTTAACAAGAGGTTATGAATCTTCTGACGAATGATTTAGTAGATTAATGAACTAAGAGATATTATGCACAAAGTAAAGATGCTTTATAAAAATAAAATGAATTATGTAATATTTTATTCAAATGACAGGTTCAAATTAATATTTAAAATGTGTATTTTCATTCCAATAAAAATACGAAATGTAAAAATCTGAACTATATAAACATTTTTAATATTTTTTAGGTTATTTAAAGTTAAAATAAAAATTAAAAAAGAAAAACAACAACAAACTTAAATTTTTGTTCTTTTCATGACACATTTTCATGTATTTGATAATGAATGTGTTTTTTTTTTCCAAGCCAAAGCAGGACTGTAGCAGCAGCTAATGTTTTCCCTTTGACTTGTATTTGCATCTTAACTGCTTAGCACTGATATGAATAATGAGAAAGTAACGATGTTCTATAAATAATCTTCTCTACTCAACATGTTTTTTTTGTTGTTGTCAATGTTTCTTACCTGCAGCATTTTTCACTGTCGTCTCCCGAAACTTCAGATGGTGTTTTTGTCTGAGCAGCAGATGGTAAAAACCTGACATGGGAGGGAGGGGGGCAGAGCTTTTAAAAGTGAAAATTTTCTGTTTTTCTATTGAATGTGGATTTGACAGGTTGAGGTTTAGTGGATTAGCCTTGAAATGAGCACATTTAGGCAGAAAATTAGAAAAAAAAGTGAGAGATGTCAAATGTAAAGAAAAAAATAAAAATCTGAGTTCTGAAGCTGTGATTTATTTACCAGACTAAAGAAAATATAATAAAACATGTCTGCTATTGTTTACTAGACATCATACCACTGTAAACTGTGGGTCACTCTCATCTTTTCTTTTTTTGGTGGAAGACGTCTTTTATGGTACGTTTGTTTCTTTTCTTTTTTTATCCTGCTCCTAAAGCTTTTAGAAGTATTTTTTCTACACGAAAAGTCACATTCTATAAGAGAGCAGTCATAGTTTTGAGTCATATCTATAATTATCAATAATGTTAGAATCTACCCAGCTCCAAATTTTCTTTCGCTTTCTGTGGTTCTTAAATGTGGCCACAAGGTGGCGCTGTCAACCAAAGAGTTAAAACTCAGCTTCTTCATATTTAGTTCTGTTGTTAGAAATTCCAGAAGAATAGAAACAGGTTTTAATGAACCTTCTAGGGGAACCTTGAAGATGGATCTTGTTTCTTTTGGAAGTAATCTTAACTGCAGATGCTAATTTTTATTAATAATAATGATAATAATAATACATTTTATTTATATGGCGTCTTTTTGGACACCCAAGTTATATATAGGTACAAAGTACTCATAAAACACATTTACAGTAATGAAATAGTTAAATTCATCAAATAAAAAGATGATTGGAAATGTTCAGATGTCTTTCAGAATTCAAAGACATAACAAAGGTTCTCCATGAAGACTAAGATGTTTACGTTTTGCAACCTGCGGCCCGAATACATGTGGCTCTTTACCCCTCTCCATTGTGGCTCATGGGTTACTGGTACAGTAGGAAAAAGTAATAAAATTCTAAATTAACTGATGATTCACAAATAGCTGAAGGACATGAAAAAGGGTATTACAAGTCAAGCTCAAACAGTTCAAAAGACTTAGTGTGACATGTCTACAGAAAATCAGCTCGAGTCAGTAACCAACTAGAATTAAGGTTACTGGATTGTAAGGCAGATTTTCTGTTTTTGAACAGATTTAAGGATTTTAAATTGGCCTTATGGTAGGAAAAATATGGTAGGATCACCTAGTACCTCTCATTTAACAATTTACAAACTTCCTACTGATTGCACCAAAAATGTAGAATAAACTTTTTTTAAATCCTGCTGACGATACACTACCTACATGCAGTTGCTGCATTAAGATGATCTATGTGCCTTTTATTTGAAAGGAAGTCATGTGAACCATTGCCAAAAAGTCATAAACTATTTTGTTTTTGAAGAAAAAAACCTTTAGATGTATCATATAAATTAATAACATGAATTTAAATCAGTGTCTTTTGTTTCTTAAAGGGTGAAGTCAGACTTTGCAGCTCCTTGTCCTTCTACGTTTTGTCAGTGAGAAATCAACCCGAATGGTCTTTACGGGTTGAAGGAGACACTCGCAGACCCTGGTCTAAACACAGATAGAGTGTTTAGGATGTTTCTATTTATATATATATATATATATATATATATATATATATATATATATATATATATATATATATATATATATATATATATATATATATATATATATATATATATATATATATATATATATATATATATTTATATATTATTTTTATATATATATTTATTTATTTATGCCTTAAATAGGTAAGACAGGCTTTGACCAGCTTATAAACTAGAGGGACTGTGTGGCATGGGCGTGTGGCCTGGTCCAAATCCCTGCTGGGACCTTGTGCATGTATGCTTTCCAGCTTCCTCCCACAGTCCAAAAACATGCTTAATGCTAAATTGTCACTAAATTGGCAGTGATTGTGGGGCCCTGCAACAGATTAGTGGCCTTCTCTACACAAATGTAGTTTAATGAGGAGGTTTAAATAGCTATTTTAAGTCCAGAGAAGCATACAATAATCATCAGCCCTAATGTTAGTGATCCCTAAGTAGCCTGGTTTGACCTCCAAAGAGGCTTTTTGTTTTAGTGTCTTCAGAGGCTGAACATTAGGGTTCAGTGATTCATTTGAACATTTCAATTTATTTCATAATTTTTGGTTTCTGAGGAGGACATTTCCTTAAATATGTAGAAAGAACAAACAATTTGTTCCTTCCACAGCTGGGAGCTGTCGGACTACAAGAGGCAAACAAGTGTCCCTATTGTTTCCAAGATGCAGCTCAGGGTTCTTCCTTAAGGATGAATCTCAAAATGACATGCTTGTTACTTTCATCATTAATATGTCTCCAAACAGGGAGAAAGGCAGGAGAAAGTCTGTGTTCAGGTCCAGAGCCAGACCACTTTTGACCTCTGGTCTGCAGAGATGCAGCAGCGGAATGGCGTTGCGGGCGGTGCTGAGGCTTTAACAGGAAACATTGGGCATGTAGTCCAACATCTAACAAATAGGGATTTATGAAGTTGTGATGGACTTGTGCTGACATTTCTTGAGATTTTATAACGCTAAACACATAGTTTACCACGGCATTGAGTAACCTCTGACCTCTGGCTGCACATAAATGTTTCTATTGCCTGTCGTTGCCAAGTTTCATGACTTTGCGTCTGACTTTAGAGCCAAAAACATCACTGTTGGTGGTTTTTCCAGTCTGTGACTTTGCAGCAATAAGTTCTGCTTTCATTAGACGCAATTACAAGAGTTTATTGGAAAGCGAAGGACTGGATTTTGACACCAGGCGTCACTGAGCCCACTGAGCATGCTCAGTGCTCTACCAGTGCCAACCCCAATTGGATCCAGGCCACGGAGACTAATAGTGCTCACACACCTGGTGTTGTTTTTGGCTTTTCATCGGATCAGGATAAGAATTCAGGTGAATGTGGTTTTTAGGTGGAATGATAACAAGGCTAAAGCTGGCAGAACGGAACGCTCTCAATCATCTCAATCATCACAGCGAAACTTCAGCTCTGTTAACGTGACATCTGTGTGGTTTTCCTCCGATACACTCCGTCAACAAACACGTCCCCCATCCACCTTTCCTTCAGAGATTTTTGTATTTCTTTCTACAAAATAATAGCTTTTAAAACCTATCTTCTGTCATAAGGGTAAGCTTTCAAAGTCAGATCTAAGATAAAGTTTTAGGACCCTTTGACTGAAGCTTTGGGATTTTCAAAGATTTAGAAGATCAGCGAAGTTCACTTGAGGACATTCTTCTGCGACAGACCGGCGACCTGTCCAGGCTGTCCCCTGCCTTCGCCCACAAGGCATTTGGCAGCCGCATGACCCCAAAAGGGTCAAAACGGGTTTAGAGGATGAATTCATAAAATTTAGCTTTTTACTTTCTAGTAATATTTTAGATTTTATTTCAGTTTTTTTCTATTACTGCATTTTCCGACACATAAGGTGAACTTCAAAACCTTGATTTTTTTTCAAAGAGCAAAAGTGCGCCTCATACTCTGGAGCACTATATATATGGAATAATTCTGGTTGTTATTAGTGATGTTGAAGCGATTTTGAGAGGTCCACAGCGCTCTGTTTTTTTACGAGTTTCAAACAATGTTGGATATTATTTTGAACATGCTAACGCGACTGTAGAGGTGTCAGACTAGTTTTCTTTTTTTATGTGTTACTAACAATGTTGTAAGTTAGCGTGGTTACAATGATGCTTGTTTTAGCGGTATTGGTCTGTTTTTTTTATGAATCTGTTTTTTTACGTTTTGCAAATTAAGTTTAAGAAACAAGTTGCAAAGGAAGTGTGACTCACTGACAGACTTACCTCTGTCTCTTTTGTCTCACTGAATGTGTCTTATAGTTTGGTGCGCCTTATATATGACATTTCTGTGAAAATACGTGATTCAGTTATGGTGCATCTACACCCTTTAGTGCAGAAAATACGATAAGTACAAATCTGGTACCTCTAAAAGGCAGAATTTTGATGGATGTCAGGCTAGATACGACTTGTGTTGTATTTGAGGAGCAAGACCTTCAAAACAAATAGGTTAGACCTCTGAGGATTATTGATTATTATTGATTGATTATTGATGGATTCTGATTTAAGGAAAAACAACACATGCTTCCAGGGATCCTTCCATTTCCTTTAAAATACTTCTGAATATAACGAATTTTCAAAGCTGTAAACATGATTGTATATGATTGGAATAAATTTAGTTGTTAAAATATTTGTTTTTTAGCACTCAGATGATGTTTAAGTGTGCTTTGCCCAGACTTTGGAGGAGGTTTTTCCAAAGTGGTGGACAACACAAACTCCTTTTAGGAATGGAAAAACAATTTAAAAATGTTCCTAGTTCAGGTTTAAGTTTGTGTAGACTGTAAATGAATAACTTGAAATAATATATAAATGAATACAATATAATAAATAATAAATAAAATAAATAAAAGAATAACTAATAAATGAATAAAATAAAGGAATAACTAATAAACGGGGGGCAGAGCAGGTCGTCCAACAACCGAAGGGTTGGCGGATTGATACCCGCTCTCTCCAGCCAGCTGTCGCCCCCGAGCTCGGAAAGTCTGCAGCTCACCGCTCACCCTAGGGTATGAGTTAAAGTGCAGAGAACAGTTTCCCCATTGTGGGATAAATAAAAGTAAATGTAAAAAATAATAATAAATAAATTTAAAAATGCAAAACTGGACAGAAATGCAATGTTTACAGTGAGCCCTCAACTATTTTTCATAAGAACTCACACAAATGGATTTTTAAATTCCAGTGATGATAAAAAAAATGTAGAAATATAAACCATCTTCCAACATAAAGTGGGTAGTTGCTGAAAAGGATGTAAAGTTTATAAAGGATCATAACATCTCAATTCTGGTGAAAGCATTTCTTGTAACTTTCCACAGCTCAAACCTAAAGGTTGCAGCTTCCTGCTTGCTGGCCTTTATGGAGTCCACGTCAGAAGGATTTACCAATAAAAAGATGTCTATGGCAAAAATTTTCAGTTTTGCCACAAACTAACACTGACAAGCCAAACCTGAGGCTAGCATGCTAACATGGTAATGCTGACATTTTCAAAAGGAGACTAAAATAGCAGCCGTGATTCAACGGAGAGACCAAAACAATGTTTAAGGGGGAACTGTGTCAAGTAAACACATTACTTTTAGGGTTAAGAAACATGCAACTGTTTAACAAAAACATCAACCACCCATGTTTTCCGGAGTATAAGTCGCAGGAAGTAAAAAATGTATAATGAAGAAGGAAAAAAAACATTTTAAAGTCAAAAGGCCGGAAGCTGCATTAACACCAAACACATTTCACGCGTCACTGGTGACCTGTTCAGGGTGTATCTGCCCAACAGCAGCTGGGATAGGCTCCAGCAACCCTGACCCTGGCAGTGACTCAGATTAAGAAAATGAATGGAGGGAGGGAGGGAGGGAGGGAGAGATGGATGGATGAAAATCCTTTTAGCATGTTTGTGACCAAAAAGAAAGAAAACACATTTTCATAAAATCTTGACTGGATCTTTTCTTTTTGAAGCTTAGGCCCCTTGTTGCATTTCTTCCTTCTGTCATTTAAAAAAGCAGAAATATTACTTATTTTTATCCTTTATGAAAAACAATTGGAATGAAACATTGCATTATTTTATTGATTTCATCCTGGTGTTTTATTGGTATCCATCCCTTTTCTAAACCAGCTGGAGCCCTTTTTGGATCACGGCTTTGCAAGGAGCCTATCTCAGCCACTGTTAGATGATAAAGGTGGAATACACCCTTGATGGGGTGCTGGTCTGTTGTGGGGCCACATCCGCTCATGCACATCCACACCTAGGGAGAGTCACCAATTATCCACGTTTTTGGACTGTGGGAGGAAGCTGGAGTGCCTGGACTAAGCCCACACATGCACCAGGAGAACATACAAAGTCCACACAGAAGGATCCCAATCCCAATCCCAATCCCAACCCATTCTAGCCTCAATATGAGGCTAGAATGTTTACAATTACAATTACACCACTGTGCAGCTTGTTCTGTTCATTTTTACTAGCTTTATGTATGTTCTAATAACTTTGCACCCCCTGGTGTTATGGAGGTCTGACTGCAGAATCCCTAGAGCTCCTCTTTTTGTGTCAATCTTCTTTTCAACTCACCAATGTCTTGTCCTTGACTTGTCTGATTTTTAATCCTTTAAGATTCCAAGAAAACAATTGTGTCTCGTTTACACGATTTCTCATTGTTATGTCTCTCTCTCTCTCTCTCTCTACTTCTCTCTCTCAATCTATGTCTCTGCCCCCCCTCCAACCTTTTGCAGGATGCTGCAGATGAAACAACAAAGTAGAAAAAAAGTAAAAGCTGATCATTCTAAACTAACAGAATAGTATGATATTGGAGGTCAAAATGCCTTCATGTGACCCGACTCGTCTTCACAGGAAAGACTTTGGAAATTCTTGGAGACATTCCCAACCTGAGGCATAAAAGAAGTGCTGCAGTACAGAGACTCAAGCCTGGATGTAAGCAAAGTGGAGTAACTGGCCGTGAGAAAACTGCACTTTGGAGACCTGCATGAATAAACAGCCTCCTCGCCGAGATACAGGCTGTCACTCCTCCACAAACCCTCCCTTCTAAACTCTGTCTAAATAGAGGTTGAAATAACATTAAAACCGGCGCGCCAGCTGGATATGCAGATACAGGCCGACATGACCTGCTGCTGTGTTCACGTACGTTCTTGTTAAATCCAGATCTGTGGTCCGTCGGCTGTCTCAAACCAAAGTGTCAGATTGTAAATGTGTGTGTGGTTGCACAACACAAACCTGAACGAGAGCACAGAGCAGGACTCGATTTCTGATGGAGCAAATTTACAAATGGGGCAGAACGTGGACGAGCACGAAGCCCATATTGGAGTTAATCCATTTTTATGCTGCTCCAGTTTCGATATCAAGCCTTTTAGTTAACTTCTCACTTCAAAGAATGCCTTTTATTTGAAAAAGAAATCAATTTTAACAGCAAATGTTTCCGCAAAACTTTGTAAGACGCTTGTGACTCAAACAAGCATGGATTGCATTTCTCGTATCTGTTGGATGTCATCCCATCCATTCATTTTTTTTGCTGTTTATCCACAACCGGCTCATGGAATCTGAATAGCTCCCTTTCCTCAGATCTTGGAGGATTTTTCCAGATTGTCCTAATAGGAACCAAGCCACTCCCAAAGCAGTCAGGGGATATCACTCCTCATGTCCTCATGAGATCTTTCCCCTCATGGGGAATGTCTAAAACACCTCATCTGGACGACTTCCAGATGACTTTCTCACAAGACACTCACACAACATCAAAGTCTGCAACATCACGACAAATATTAGGGATAAAAAAAAAAAACACTTCAGAAAACCCTAAAGTATGACCTCAAACCTAGAAAAACTAACAAACCCTCCTGATAAACTTGTCATTTCACCAACTTGAATGTTTAAAAGTTAAAAATGCTTATTTTTCTACACACACCCCCCAGACTGTGGCTGTATAAAAAGGAATGGATGCATGCCAGAAAACCATTAATCTGTCGAAGACTAAAGGGGATGCAAAAGTCTGGAAACCACATCTTACAGACTTGTAGCGTTTTTCCAAGAGTCTTCTTTTAGGCTGTCTTAGTTAGAACTTCAAATTATGTTTTATTTTAATACAAAATACAGAAAGAAATTTTAAAAAATACACCTGTTATTCCTAAAAATTAATATTTGCTCAATATTTTGATTACTTTTAACTTTTGGTAAAAGACTGATTGATGTTAATGATGTCATAATAACTTTACATTAACCAAATTTATAATGCAAATGCTAAAATAAATCTTTATTTTACAACATCTAGAATAACTGTGAGACAATACAAGTCTGTCGTTTACAATTTAATAAAACTGATGGCTCTTATTGTCTGAAAAATACAAAAAACTATGAAAAGCTTTAGAAATAACCAGAATACTCATCATTCAAAATACACAGATGCTTTTTTTTTATGAGTTCTTCAGGCCTGCAGAACAACATTTTCAAAGCCTCAAAAGAAAACAAACAAGAGAGCCAGACAGCTTATCTTTCATGCACCTAAAAGCTTTTAAATGAAAACAAATGAAATGGTTTACAGAGTTAAATAACTTACCAATACTAAAAAAGATATAAAACTCTTTTGGATTTTGGGGGAAAAATTTTTTTTGTTACTTTGGTTATATATTATTAATATTATCTCACTTTTGAAAGATTTTTTTGCACATTTGAGTGGAAATAAATAAATCCGATAAATTTGAGATGAAATGCAAAATTTGGCATTTTTTGCATTTCGGAGTGGAATCAATCATAAGTTACTCATTTTGAGAGATGTTTCTTGCTGTGGGTAAAATGTTAGTGAAATGAATTGGCTCCTAAGCTCAGATGCGGGTTCAAACCCTCAGCAGCTATAGGTTCAAGTCCCGACAGAACAGACAACCCTCTCTACACTTTCAACAAGCAAAATAAACACCCAGATTTTTTTTTAAATAATTTAACATTTTTGCAATTATTCTGTTCATACTTGCAAGAAACTAAAATAATGCACTTCTATCATTTTACATTTTGACATGTAACCCTTGTGCTATCCTAGACACTTTAACATAGGGAGTTGGGTCATCTAGACCCACTAGACAGTGCTCTGAACCTTTTTTCTTCAGTGATTTGTGATCTTCACTGGTGTCCATGGATTACATGAAATCTTCTCCACCTTTATCCACCTTTGTCATGCTAGGGAGAACACGTCAATGGTCATCTTGACCCCATAGGATAGCAAAAGGGTTAAGTTCCTTATAAAGGAAAAATCTAAACCACATGTGTCAAACTCAGGGCCAAATGTGGCCCTGCATGTCACTTTATGTGGCCAGCGAGAGCATACATGGTTTTGGTGTGTATTTACTCATATCTAGGGGGAAACTGACTTGAAATATCGGATTGGACATTAGTTACATTTATTTTCCCTTACATTTAGTTACATGTATAAGTTACATCTGGCCCTTTGAGGAGAACCACTAAAGTTCTGTGGCCCTCAGTGAAAATGAGTCTGACACCCCTGATCTAAACCCACATGTACCTGCAGAGTCCTCTTTACTGAATGTCTCGTGGCTTGATGAAGTGGTCCAGAAAAAAGACGCATTTGAACTTTCCTCCCCTAAATCCCTCATAATACCCACTTTGCTGCATCTCCAGGTCACGTGGGTCAAAAGTGCTCAGAGAGATCAAGATCAAGCCGTCCATCCTGCAATCAAGGACATTTTCATTTACATCCACTAAGAGGGAGTGGTGCGCCACAGGCAGAAACTAAACGCAATCTGTCATACTTTCTGCGGCGCGCACGCGCCTCCTTCTCCTCCTCATTTCCGTGATCAGAAAAAGTTGCACGCTTGAAAAAGGGGGGCGCAGTGGGTTGTTTTACAGAGAAAGGAGATAACAGCGCGCGGAGCACACAGAGCCAATTTGTCCCCATCTGGATGTGCCAAACGCAGGATCGGGTCTTCTCCAGCGGGGTCCACATCAGTCATGAGGCTGCTCAGGGAAGGGCCGGCATGTGAGAATAATGATGGTCACTGATCCACTCCACGCGCTCCGCCGCCTCCACCCACTGGAATAAGATGCCACCGTGCCCACGCGCTTGGCATGCCACTCAGAGACTAACCTGGTATAAACCGAGAACAGATACACGCAGCGACGAGTTCACAGGAGAAGCAGAGAGGTAGTGCCCGGATTCAGAAAACGGTGCGCCGGGGAGACGGAGGCGCATAGTGGCGCGCGACGAGGAGAGGTGAGAAACTGGTCTGCACAGAGGGAGTAGCTGTGTGTGTTCAAAGATATGCTTTAGTTTACGGCAACACCTCCAATAAAAAGATCAATAAAATATTCAATCAATAAAAAAAGATTAATGGATAAAGGGACACACGTGGAAACGCGTTTTCCTATGTCAAGTTTGAAAAGTTGAGATTTGGCGCCAGTGAGATGACACGCGCATCTAACACCTCCTGACGCGCCCCTCACAGGTCCACAGTGATGCTGTTCCTGCGGCCCCCGGTCCTCTCCGCGCTCCTTCTCTTTCTTCTCCTGTTCCTGGTGCTCCTGGCAGCGGGACGATGCGGCGCGACGCCGAGTCACCGCGGCTCCGGCGCGCGCGGGGAGCGCTCCGGGGACGGACGCGACATGATGGAGCAAGCTGGCCGCAAACACCGGAACCCAGTTATACTCACGGGACGCGGATTTAGGGGCAATGAGAGGAGGAACAGACAGCACCACAGAGCGGGTCAGTACTGATGCCAGAGCGGTCCCATGTTGGGATGTTTTTAACCTTGCTCCAAGGTTATAAAGGGAACAACTCAGGGACCAACTCTGGAAAACATAAATTGGGTTTAAAAAATACTATAACCCAAAAGATTAGTTTTGCTTCAAAAAGTTACCCAAAAATATATTCATACATAAAAAAACAAGAATTTGGTTGGATAAATAAAGCCTCAGTATGGCACTATGTGGCCCTTGGCTTTTCTGAAGTGGGTCCATTCCTTCACGGATGAACTAAGTAACATAATGCTTGCTTTATGGTTCTTTGCCTTAGGAACCACCAAACGTAACTTTAGTCATTTACTGATTTAACTTATATTTTAATGTGGAATGTTCCTACAAATGCAAAAACTGTTTACCTTAAATTAAAAAAATGCAGGGCAGCCTCAATTTAGGCATCTCAGAACAGGTGGTACAGAAACAGCAGAAATGCTTCAGTAGAGACATCTCTATCCTTCAGTCATGGATGTTTAAGAACTTTTTTTTTCTTGGATGTCTGAGATAAAACCCACTTAACCCATCAGATATTTACATTGGCTGCGCTGCTGCAGTCGGAAAATATTCTGTCAACACCAGGAAAATAAGTCAGCATCTCACATAAACACTTTCATTTGGTTGTCAAACATCAGTGCTATAGAAAATCGATCTTCTCGCTTTTACTAACAGACCAGCAGGCCTGCACTGTGAAACCCTTCAAAGAAAACAAACATGTCGGTTTATGTTTTAATTCAGTTCTAAAATTAAAAATGAAACAAAGTGGGATCACATATCAGCACAAAAACAAATTGTAAGCATCTTCATTCCGCCTGTAGAGCACATGTTTTTGCAGTTGGCTTTTGCACGGCCGTAAAATAGTATAAACCTTATAAATGAACTTGTTGTCTGAAAACGCTTGGAGCCTCAAACATCTTGACTCCCTTTGTGGTTTCTTTTTGCAGAAGTCCCTTAGGCTACTGTTTTCTATCTGAGTTCTTCCAAGTGGTCACAAAAATGGAGCAGGGTTGTTCTGAAGCCGTGTGAACTTTAGCTTTAGCCCTTTGCACCTGAGATTTAAAGGTGAAACCCATGCAAGAATTTTCATTTGCTTTTAGTGTGACGATTAAAAAAGAAAGGTTGGTAATTAGATGAAGAGATAAAGAAAACAATTTAATGCAAGTATCTCTATTTAAAACATTTTTGATCTAATTGTTTCTGAAACCATCCATCCATCCATCCATCCATCCATCCATCCATCCATCCATCCATCCATCCATCCATCCATCCATCCATCCATCCATCCATTCATCCATCCATCTTCTTCCACTTATCCGAGACGGGGTATCAGGTGCAGCAGTCTAAGCAAAAATGCCCAAACTTCTCTCTCCCTGACCACTTCCTCTAGCTCCTCTGGGGGGACCCTGAGGTGAACTCAGGCCAGTCGAGAGACCTAGTCTCTCCAGCGTGTCCTGGGTCTTCCTCAGGGCCTCCGCCCAGTGGGACATGCCCGGGACACCTCCCCAGGGAGGCATCTGGACCAGATGCCTGAACCAACTCAATTGGCTCCTCTCAATATGGAGGAACATAGATCGACTGGTAAATTTAGAGCTTTGGTTCCTTAATCAGATTCCTTTGTCACCAATACGGCCCGGCACAATGACAGCATAACAGCGGAAGCTGACTGGTGAAACAAGACCCTAAGTAACTAGGGGCTTCAACCCCGGCTGCATGGCATGCTAGAGGTCCTGGCTCAATGAAGTGAATGGGACCACATCATCTGCAAAGAGCAGAGAGGAAATCCTGTGGTTCCCAAACCAGACCCCCTCCACCCCCCTTTTGTGCCTAAGAATTCTGGCCATAGATTAAGAACCGAACCGGCAACTGAGGAGCCCCCCCAAGAGCTTTTCTACTACCTCAGAGACTTTAGCCTGGATGATTTACGGCCCCACCCCATAGTCCCCATCCTCTGCTTTCTCAACATACTGTAAGGGGTATCAGCAGGATTGAGGAGATCCTTAAAATATTTTTACCACTGAACCAACAATATCCACAGTTGAAGTCAACAGCTCCTGCCTCCACTAAAAATTGTGCCAGTGGAGAAAAGAGAGGCACTAGAGGTTGTTTCTTTAACTAGGCTGTTTATTTTGCAAGTGTAAAAGTTCACCTAACTCTGGTGCTCACTGTGCCCACATGTTCACTGGACAGATAAGCTGACAAAAACCAGAGTTTTCCGAACAGCAAAAACTGAACCCCGAAGTGGGATGGGCACATTTCCTTTTTAGCACTTTACTTTGCCAAAATGTTCCAAAATGTCACCAAACAGTGAGTTTTGTTGATGAGTCCATTCACTTTTTAATTAACCCTTGTGCTATCTTAGATGACCCCCACCCTTGCATTGACGTATTATTCCTACCATGACAAAGGTGGATAAATGTGGAAAGATTTCATGTAATCCATGGACACCAGTGAAGATCACAAAACATTGAAGAAAAAAGGTTCAGAGCACTGTCTAGTGGGTCTAGATGACCTAACTCCCAATGTTAAAGTGCCTAGGATAGCACAAGGGTTACAAGAAGAGTTCATAGTAGTTATGATTGAGAAAAAAT
This sequence comes from Oryzias sinensis, assembly GCA_037389245.1. NCBI lineage: Eukaryota > Metazoa > Chordata > Actinopteri > Beloniformes > Adrianichthyidae > Oryzias > Oryzias sinensis. The sequence continues at coordinate 16,130,895 of CM074510.1, forward strand.
GGCCATCAGTTGAAAGTTATTCCTTTTTGAAACCAGCCTCCTCTGGTCTTTTGAGGAACTGCATCATTTTGTACCTTCAAGTTTGTGTCAAATCAGGAACAGAAGATGTGGTCTTGGTATGGACCAAACGTAATGCCAGAGTGGACCACAGTGTAGAAATGTACTTCTTTCCCTTTCGGCTTTTCCCATCAGGGGTCGCCACAGCAAAACAATCTCTCCTTTGAGGATGAGTCGCATGGTTAACTTGGCAATGTTTTATGCCGGATGCCCTTCCTGATGCAACCTCCTCAATTTATCCGGGCTTGGGAGTGGCACAGAAGCAGAGAAGGGAATAGGGAGCAGCCCGGATTTGAACCCTGGTTTCACAGACGGAAGGCGCTGTAAACCAGCACAAGCTAAACTGTCTCCCCAAAGTGCAGAAATGTACTAAAATGGGTAATTTGAGGATTAGGTGGACTAAGCCTTTTTCTTCTTTGTATTCTTCCCTCTTGCTCAGGCAATACTGCTCCCAAGTGATCCGCATGTGGAATTGCAACCTTCTTCTGGGCAGTTTGGTTTGCTTCAGTCTCTAGAACGCTTCATAGTGTTTGAAAGCAAACCAAACCAGACGAAACCGAGTCCACAGGACCATCCTACTGTGAAAGCAACTTAATGGGGCTCTTGACAGTGATTGTGACTGATTTTTATACTTCACAGACCGATAACATCTAGCTGCACTTTGTATCCTTTCCCCATTGGTATCTCACCTATAATCAACAACAACCCAACAATTCAAAAAGGGTGATATCTCTTCACCCAAGAGAAGATCTGGTCTCACTTGGCTTTAAATTAAAAGAGGGACTTGGAATTTTACATTTCTTAAAAGCTGATGAGGCATGATGATCTTGAAGAAAGAGCGGGAGATAAGATGGGTTGCAGTGACTGCTTATAAAAGCAGCTGCTAAAGTATGGCTGGTTTGGAGATGTTTTCATCACCGTTTGTTGCAGATAATTAAATCAAACCTCAAGAAATGGTCACCCCTTTGCATGGGGGAGTAATATGAAGCTAATATAAACTCTACAATCCCCATTAAAATGAATTTGTTTAAAATTTCAAGAACTCCTGATAAGGAGATCAGAACTTTCTGGAGTCTTAGAATTTATGGACCGTGCTGGTTGCTTATTTTTTACGTCACTTTTAAAACATCAACGTTACCTTAAACAAGAACTCAAGTATCTTATCTTTTTGACAGCCTCTGGTTTGATAGCACTGGACTGTGTCTGATATACAGGCAGACATACTGCATCATGGGAAAAACATCATAGTTCAGATGAGGTCTTGACCTGAAAACCATCTCTATTCACAGTATCCATCCTTATTAAAAAAAAAAAAAAAAACTGCCCATCGTTCCCATTTATAGCTCCACTGCTGACTCAACTTCTCATGAGGACGGAGATGGTTTTTCCGTACATTTTTTTAAGCTTAAGAACACAGGCTGACCTCCATCTTCTCAAAAAGTGATCTTTGTGAGTCTGGTTGGATTCTTCAGAGGTCTGTGCCGCCTGATACTGAGTGGTAAACTTTGGAGCTGAACTTTGTGTCGAAAACAACGGTTTTCTTGTGGGAGCAGAGGCACGCAAAGTTTTCCCCAGCTGTGTCACAAGGTCGACCATGATAGGTTTCTTCATATCCTAATTTTTCCAACTTTTTTTTCCTTTTAACCCGCTGATGCGGGTGGTAAGGTTTTAAAAGCATCCAAATTTGTCAAGTTTTCAACTGACTCTTTGAGTGATTTTTAGTTCTTGTTATTTTACAGACATCATTGGGAAAAGGGATGTAAACAAAGAGGACTTAAGACAGCCTTTTTTGGTGTCTTCCTTTAGTTGTGATTTGATGATTATAGCATATAAACAGAAAACAAAAAGCACAAAGATAGCTGAGCTGAACAGGTGGTTAACCTCAACTGAACATCCACATCTGCAGGCATCAGCTTGAAAACAAATAAGCCTTAAGTTCTGTTTGACTTTCGCTTCTTTTTGGGGAGACTTATAGATGTGCACATGCATAAATCTACTATAATTAAACATTCAAGTGATGTGATTTGATGACTAGAGCTTAATCCAAAGGGCCATTGTGTCTATAGGTAAGACACTTGAAGTCAGTTTGTCCTCAGATGAAGACACCTGTTAGCTATTTTGGATAAAAGTCCATCCATCCACCCATCCATCCATCCATTCATCTAACCATCCATCCATCCATCCACCCATTCATCTAACCATTCATTCATTCATTCATTCATTCATTCATTCATTCATTCATTCATTCATTCATCCGTCCATCATTCCATCCATCATCCACCCATCCATCCACCCATCGATCCATAATCCACCCATCCATCCATCTATCCACAGTCAGGGTCATGGGGTTGCTGGAGCCTATCCAAGCTACTGCGGGGTGAATGTTGAGTACACCCAGAACAAATTGCCAATAATCACCAACCACTATGCAGCCCTTTGGATAAAAATGCAAAATTGCAAAGACCAAGTGCTTGAGAGATCAGTTTAGGATGCATCTGTACAACTTTCATAAAAACACTAAAAGTAAAGGAAAAATATTGAGGTGGGGTGTCATTGTGTCAAAAACGCTCCTGGCTTTTGGTGGATCATTTCTGCTGAATGAATTATTTAACAATTTAATAAAACATATTTTTTTGCAGAAAATGTTTCTCTTGACAAATATGTGAAAAACAGAAAAAAATGTACTCAGGGTTGTAAATTAGTGGCAAAGCCCTGCGAAAGTGGTTGTTATTGCAGATATATATATAAATATATATATATTTTTTTAAAGTTGTCTTTTTTTGTTGTTTGTTTGCAGAAAGTCACTCCAGAGATTCACAACAAAAGGAAAAGTTCATCATTCACATAACAGGTATGAACAAAACAGCACATTAAGGAAATACAAAATATATATATATATAGCAGATTATATGCTTTAAATGTGGGTTGGTGGAACTTTATAACCCTGCTGCAGGGCTCTAGTCATTACACACTGACAGCAAGTCGGGAGATGTTTTTGCCGTCTCTTAACGTGCACTTTACAGATTAAAAAGGTGTTTTCTGACAAGCAAGAAAAAAAAAATCCATAGATTTTATATTGATATTGTATTTTCTAAGTAAAGATCAATTTGATTCATCACTTTTTTCCCCTCAAGCCAAAGGTGTAGTTTCTTCTTTTAGCATTTATCATTCCGATCATATTTTGATCTATTGTAAAGCGGTCCCAGTGGTCTTTTATTTATGATTATTTGTTTATAGGAAGAACAACACAAAAAAACCGTCTGTTGTTTCCTAGGACATTTTCTGCAGTGCAGCTGTAGTTCAGTAGAAATTCCCCTCTGAGTTGCAGGCGGGACTGTTGGCGCAGAGTATGCCCACCCCCCGTCCCCTCCCTGTCACTGAAAGCTCTCTGTACATGCTCTCCTGATAGCTTACAGCCCCTCACAACCCCAACTTAGCATTAGTGGTGCAGCAAAAATGGCCAGCTGTATTGGAGCTATCCAGCCATCTGCTCCTGTTTTACAACAATTTGAATAAAGAAATACTTAAACATGAAATTTTGAAATTAATTTTCTTTATATCTGCCATTCATCATCAGAAAAATGCCACAAGAACATGTTGAAAGAAAAAAACCTGCAGCAAATTCCCACTTGCTCCATTCCAAACTTGTGATTAAATGAATTAAAAGCAACAATGTGTCTGAAAGTTGTGGTTAAATGCAAGTGATGATGCTTTTGTTTCAGTGATTAAAAGATTTATAGCCCACCTGAGAAAATTGTTACTTTATTCTTCCTTTTGCCCTCAGGTCCTCTCTACTTCGACCCAAAGTGCCGGAAACAATTTTATAGACTTTACAACAACACCAGGGAATGCACAGTACCAGCTTGTGAGTATTGGTTGTTTAAGTGGTTGTCGGTTTAATTCTAAGAATGTGGTTCTGAAAAAAGACCCTCACTCACTGCAGTTTTATCATCCAAAATTGCTGTTAAAAACACTCAAATGCTAAAAATATCAGGCTACACTGAAAATGGCAATAGATCTGATCTGCTTTTTTCCAAAAGAAGTGCAAATTGAAGTTTTAAATTATATACATTTTCCACATTATATAAGGGGCACCTTAAAACCTTATTTAAATTAAAATGTCAATCTGTTTTTTTTTTCTTGCTGAAACAAGGTCTGGTGTTATTGTAATCACAGTAACTAGGCTAACTACTAACAAGGTTGGGAGTTACAAGTGTTGTTAATACACTAATGCAGCTAACATATAGCAATGTTAAACTGTGTTTTTTTAGTGCTGTTATGCGATTACATTTTTTTTGTGCAATTAGACAATCATGACCTGTTATTTAATAGTCTAATTAATCTTTTTTTTATTCTAACATTATAATTCCTGTGAAAAGCCTCATTTTGAGTTATTTACATTTAAATTCTCATGACATAGTGGCGCAGTAAAAGACTAAAATACAACTAAAAAACCGGCTTCATGAAGTTTTCTTATTAACAGACTTCCAACCTTTACTTTTACACCAACAAGGTTTTTTTTTTTTTTTTTTATTTGGAACAATTAAAAACAAATTGAGAAAAAAACATCAGGTCAAGAGTTATCTAATTTAACACGTAAAAAAAGTAGGAACACTTTTCTGAGCAATCCAAAATATGTTGACCACAAACTTTTTAATAATACCATAATTTTAAGTTGACTTAACCGATCAGTCCTATGTGGTGTACCCCATTAATCTATGATAATGAATGCCTCATTTTGGATTTATCCCTTATATAATAGATAATGGCTAAGGGGTTATGGCTATTTCTTTGGGTTAGTTCTGTTAAGAAGTAGAAAGTCGCACATTGATGATGTCACATTCATGAATGGCGCGCAGCATGTGCTGCATACGTGCACACCAAGACAAACGCTGGAAGGCAATGTGTTTTCAACTGAGTTCAAATAAAATGTTCATGCAAGTGAACAGTTGGATCCTTGTTTATTTTAGAGTACATATAATAGTTTTAGATTCAAAATAAGATTAATGCAATAAAAAAACAAAAAATAATGCGCGAATTTGACTGTAATTCATTAAATGCAATTAACACGATAATTTGCCACCCCTAGTTTTTTTTATGTTTAACTATCAAGGTTAGGAGTTAGCAGAGTTGCATTAACGTTATATATAGCAATATCCGTTTGTTTTTTTATGTGTTGCTAACAATGTTGGGAGTTAAATGGATTCTGCTAACATGGCTAATGTGTAGCATGTCAAAAACAAGTTCTACAGTTCATGTGAACGTAGTTAACAAAATCTGACTGACAGACTTATTTCTGACTCTTTTGTCTTCCAAAATGCTCAATAGATCGGTGCGCCTTATACATGACATAAATTCCAAAATAGACCATAGTACGCAAAATACGGTAGTTATCTTAAATTACGTGTGGTCCTTCGGGGCCTCCATCTTTCATCACCATACCTGAACACACCTGATTCAGCTCAACATAAAGTTCCGCAGAGACCAGATAATGACAGTCATTATATCTCAGGTGTGTTTGTGCAGGTAAACATGCAGGACGGTGGGCCCTGACGACAAAGAAACTCTTGTTTAAAATGAACCCTGGATCAGTTAAATTAAACTTGACACATTAGATGTCTTAATTTACATTACTTTAAATGCAATTACTTGCTGCCGGGCCGACTCCTTTCATTGTCTGCTGCTGTGCCTTGTCACTGCAGAGTTGGAGATCCACAGCAGGATAAGGCATGTTTTAACACATAACTGCAATACCAAACACAGTTATCAATGTAATCGTGTTAGGACAGCAGCAGCTCTTATGATTTTAAATCATGCATGTCGTTTAGTGTTTGTGTTGGAGATTTCAGAAGTGCATGTGTGCACAAAAATGTGTGTACATCTTTCTATCTGGAGATGACGATCCAGTGATTAAGGACATTCAATGCTCCCTGCACGCTGTATTTCTTTTTAGAGTCATTTTTATCTCTTCTTACTTTAAAAAACTATATCAATTTAAGTGGTTACATGTGAATGCAGACTCAAGACATTTGATATTTACATTTTAGTAAAGGATATGCACAACAGATCTAAAAAAAAAAAAAAGAGAGAGAGAGAGATTATCAGAATGTTGATTTTACTCCATGATCCCAGGAGGAGTTTGCTGTAAAATCCATTATTCAGCCATATTAAATCATGTCAGTAAAAAGATTCACGTTTACTGCAGCTTTATTAAACATTTATTGCATTTTTTTGAATTGTTTCTCCTGAAATGCATGCTAATTACATATTCATGTAGATTTCTCAAAATGCTACAACAAAAACCTCTTAGCAAAATGCTGAAATAATTAAGAGCCTTTGTTAAAACTGGTAAAGCTTGTCATAATTAAACAAGCATTCTAGCTTTTCTTTCAAATATTAAACTAGATAATAGAATATATTGATCAATTTTATTAGAAAGAAATGTAGGAAATGAAACTAGGAATGTAAAACGCTTGTTCAGAACCCAACCAAATTCTTTTTTTGCAAACGAAAAAACAAAAACAAAAAACAGTTAATTTTTAGTAAAGTAGATTTGAAAATCTTAAACATAAATCTAACCACGGGAGTGTGGGGTATCTGTAAACTGCGTCTATGCGTAAAGGCAGAGTGCGCCATGGATCTCAGTTCATCACACACAGGGATAGACATGCATCCAATCCCAATGGGCAACTGGTAGACACTGCGAGAAAGATGGTTGGCTGATGTTTTTTTTTTTTGTAAATATGTATTCCTTTATTTATGTATTTTGATGACCCGCGTTTGACTCACACTACCTCCTGATTTCAGTCGATGTATTGTCACCACTGTTCATCCAACCTCCACACAGAAAGAAACCTCTAGAGAGTTGAACTCGGACCTACAGTACTTGATGTAAGATGTTGGTGGTGACCTACTCACCTGTGCAACTTATGCAAATGGAAACACTAGCTTCTAAGAAAATAGCAATATTTTTATCTAAAGACACAAGTATGTTAAAGTTGGGAATCAGCTTCAGGGTGACAGCGAATCTGAAACCGTACTAGCCTGAACTGAACCGATCTGTGTCACTCAATGGAAACTGAAAATGGTTGAATTGGTCCAACTCAGTTAATGTGCAGATGAAGTCTAAGATTACAGATATTCATTGCACCTTAACACTCTGCTGGATTATTTAAAAAAATTTGATTTACCTTTTTTAAAATCAAGATAAATATGGAATCTGGCTGTGATGGTTGGTGTCCAAGGAATGCATTATACCAACAATGGTTGTTCTGACATGTTGGCAGGATAAACCGCTGACATCACTATGTTTGGCCTTTTTGTGGTTCTAGTGTTTCTTTTTGGACAGTTGTTACACTTCTCCCCATGCAGCCGTCTTTGCGAGTTTTAAGAGCTCGATACTGAAAAAAGTCCACAAAAAAACAAAATGCTGTCCATGCAAGGCGTAAAAGAAAAAATGCCAAAAACGTAGAAACTGCGCAATCATTCCTGTGTGTTAAGGATGTACGTTGTGAAGGCAGCTGCATTTTTTTTCTGTCACAGGGGAAAGTTACAGGATACGTTCAATCTTGTCCGTCGATTGTTTACATAAATCTGACGGATTATTGGCTGATGTCTGTCAGACAAAAGAGTGGAAATAGTTTATTTTGGTTCCATTTTCTTAGCTTTACCACAGGGTGTTGCTGTCATTGTGGGTTTACAGAAAAGACTTAATGTACCGTGTTAACAATGAGTAAAGCAGTGGAGGAGATTGCAATACCTGCCATCTAGTTGTCTAACACGATAGTTTCTAAATACACAACTTTTAAGGGTTAGCTGCATTTAAGCTGCTTGCAGTTTAAATGGGCTCATCCTAAAAGTGATCATTTTAAAAGTTTTTATTTCTCTTTCTTTTTAAGCGTATACTTATATAGCGCTTTTCTACCTTCTTCAAGTCCCATTCACCCAGTCACAAACCCATTAACAGTGGCCCCGGTGCTGAACACTGGCCCCAGCCTACCACCAGAGGCAAGGGGGGGTTCAGTGTCTTGCCCAAGGACACTTTGACACATGGGTGTGTCGAAGTAGGAATCGAACCTGCAATCTTACGATCATGGGTCAATTGCCCTACCGCTGCACGGCCGCCCCTTTTTTAGTTTGCCTCTGTTTTTACATTTGAATATAAAAGGTTTTCCACTGTCACTTTTACTCCAACCCCACCTCGTTTCACCTAATGCAACCAGCCTCCCTCATAAGTAAAATGTTTGCTTTGCTGCCAATTTTTCTTTTTTCGTAACTTAACCCTTGTACACCGGAGCTTTAGCTCCAGTGTTGACGTTCTTTGAATCACCGTAACTCTACAACTGTTTACGAGATTAAGGAAAAGCGGATATGTTGCCGATGTGCAACATTTAGCGAATACTTGGATAGTGCTTTTATACTTTACTTTAAGGCCCAAAGCACTTTACAGTCCCATTCACTCACATACACGCATTTTCATTCACTCACTGATAGCGACGTATATAGGTGCCAAGCTATAACCACCAGGAGCAATGTGAGGTTTAGTATTTTGCCCAAGGACACTTCGACATATAGGTAGGCAAGGGAGGAACCTGCGATCTTTCAATTAGAAGTTAACCGCTCTGGATATGAGCTGTTGGATGTCAGCGCAAACCTTCTTATCACTGCTTCAGTTCATAAAGCATGCGTTATTTCGTGTCGCTGGCGACAGCTCTGGTACTAATTGGTTAACTAAAAACGAAATACATTTACTCTTCTGCTGACTCATTCACAGACCTTCTGACATCTATCTATCTATTTATACTATCTTCAATTACAAAGTCTTGTTGGAAAACAGACAGAGCAATTTATTCCTACATTAACTTTGACAAAGGGTACATTTCAATGCAGAACAAAGATTCACCAAACACTGTTTTGGCTACACTCACAAGTCTTTGAGTTTTTATTTTTTATTTTTTATTTGTTGGAAGCTTACTAAAAATGATACCCGATTAATGCAACACCTGAGGCATTAATTGTGTATAACAAAGAGTGTTAATTGTGCATTAATAATACCCAATTAATGCAACATCTGAGGCGTTACAAGGCCAAATTGCGTTGCATCAGAAATGGGGACTTAGAATTGAGACTTGGACTTAATGTGTATTCAGAGTGGACACATTTGGTTCATTTCCCCCAATAATCCGGAACAAATTTTCAGGAGTACACCGGGACCCATCTTTCAAGGTGGCCTCAGTTTGTTTTCAATTGGACTGAGCTCCGGTTCGCTCTGAGTTTTTCTCAGTCTGAATAGGCAAAAAATGTTATAACCTGACTTTGATGCAGACGTTCAAAATTGGTCAGCGAAATTTCAAGTTTGAATGAGTGAACTATCCTGACAGGACTTCCATTATTCATTCTTGCATTGCTTTGCCCCCGCCCTCATAATTCCTGGCCAATGACTGTTTTCTAGTCACAAGCTTTTGTTTACAGGCTTTAGTACAAAACAGAAATGTCGGGTTGAAAGGCAGTCTGTATATAAACCAAGCGCAAAGTTTTTCCTCATCACCTCTGTCAATCAGGGATGGTTTTTTGGACCTGACAACAAATTGGATGCATAACTTTGTCAAAAATATCTTGGCGTGCAGAAACACAGAAATTGTTCTGCTGTGGATCCTGAAAAACGTCCCATAATACTATACCTTCTTAACTAATCTTTAAAGATTTGAGTAGGTTATTAAGGATGTCAAGTTATGGACTGCTTGGTTTAAAGCAGTAGTCCACACCCTTTATTGCACCACTATGGAAGCGATTCTGTAGCATAAATAAAAAGCAAAGTCAAAACCAGAAATGCTTTTTCATTTTCAAAATGAAGCTGCATTTTTGACTCAAAAATAAAATGAAAAAGCAATCCACCAAAATGCTTTTTCATTTCCTTCCTCAACACTGCTTATTCTGTCACTTAATTAAAATTAAAATAGTATTTGATATTTAATTTTCAAGACGTTCTCTGGTACCACAGACTGGTTAAATGTGGCGGATTCATGTAAAAGAAATAAAGTGATACAACTTGTATAAAAATGGTATATTTTTAAAATGGTAAAAATGTGAATCCAGGTATATTGAACTTTATTAGCAGTGTCCTTGCAACTAAAGAGAGCCGATTGAAGCTTATTATGCAGAAAAGACTTTGTAAATGATAATAAATAAACTGTCAACTGAAATCTAAATTTCTAGTATGACTTCTATTACCACCTGTATAACACCGGAGCATCACAACCATTACTTTCTGCTTGTACATTGAGAGTATTGCTGCATGTCTTAAATATTATTTAATAGTATGTGCCATAACAGAGATGAACATTACTGTAGCTACAAACTTTATGATGCCACTATAGCTAATGTATAGAGTTAAAAATCTGAAAGTCACAGCGACGACTTTATTAGTTCCATCTTGCTCCTATAAAGCAGGACTTTTCCCCTCATGTTTGTTTTTTTTAATAGTTTTGTAATGCAGCTCTAAAAGGCCTCCTAAATTGCCCCTAAGAACTAATAAAGTTTATTAAATTAGCAGTAATCGATCATAAGCAGCAGTAACAGTGATAATTTCTGCGCTTTGCCAACATCTGAAAAACTGATCCTACTTTTATAATGTTGAACAGCATTTGCTCAGGACCAAGAATTTAAGGAGCTAACTTCCTGTCTTTAGAGTTAGTCCATCCTGGTCCTCGTGATCCTGCAGCTGGAGGTCTTATCTGCCCTTAGAAACATTTCAGTGCCTCTTTTTTCTGTCAGACATAAACACTCTTTGTTTTCTGCTCCCCTGCAGTTTATAGAAGATGTGCTCAACTGTTGATTCAACTGGCGAAGAACCCTCGTTGTTCAAAAAAGGCATCCTGAGACGGTGAGATGGAGGGTGATCGCTGAAGCTAACAAAGCAAATACCGTAGACACTGTTCTGCTGAAGGCTACTCAAGGAAGAGTTAGCTCCACTGTCACACAGGTCAAAGTTCAGACATGGAAAAAATAATAATAAGTCCTTCCCTAAGAAAAATAAGAATATTTCACACATTCATTCTATGGGCTTTAGGCAAGTATAGTCTGATGATAAAAGGAGCTTGCGTTGTGACCAATGTTCAAGACCAAACTCTGAATTACATCTTTATCCAGAAAATCTCAGGTTGCACAGCAGAGCGGCTGGCAAGCAGCTGTTTCAGTGCAGACCACAAGACCGCAGAGGAAGAACATCAACATCTCCAACACAATGCCATCTTTGTCTAAATTTGAAGCAACACCTAAGGGAATGTATTGGGGCTCAACCATAAAATGACCCCTACAGGGACGGAAGAGGTTTCAAGGGGGAGAGAACATAAAAATCATTCAGCAGTGCCCTAAACAAATCTGAACACACATTGTTTAGATTAAGGATGTTCACATTTTCACTTTAGTTAAAACATGAAACAGAAGCAGAAATAGAAGAATAACGGAGACCTGTGGAATCAGAGCAGCCTGGAAAGACCTCAAGTGTTGAATACTTAAAAATGTTTACATGTCAAAGTGAAAAAAGCTATAGAGAAAATAATGCTGTGGAGAAAGCCAACAAGCAATGCTTGTGGGTGAAAAAATGGGCAAACCTATACGGGGCATGCAGGATGCCTGGACAAAATATCAAGGTTGTACACCACTCAGTGAGCCCGTAGACCCAAAATGTTTGTGAACATTTTTCTACGGGCATGCTGCAGGTGACAGGTTGTAGTGAACACTTATGCAACACACAAGGATAATTGAGGGTGAAGTAGGTGAGACGCAGGCGTATTGTACAGATTTTTGAATTATTTGACCCCAACAAAATCCTTCAGACTAATAAGTTGGCAATTTTGCATGCAGCCTGGCTGTTAGAATTAAGGAAATTAGACGATCAAGGTGAAGTTTGTATGACCTTTCTATGGATGTCCTACAGGCACCTCCGTATCATGCTAACACCCTGTGCATGCGCATATACAGTGGGACAAAAAAAAGTACTTAGTCAGCCACCAATTGCGCAAGTTCAAGATGAGACAGGACTGAAAATTACATTGTCTGATTTTTAAAGAATTTATTTGCAAATTATGGTGGAAAAAAAGTATTCGGTCAATAAAAAAAGTTTAACTCAAAACTTTGTTACAGTGATTTCTGGAGACTGGCTAGGCCACTCCAAGACCTTGAAATTCTTCTTACAAAGCCACTCCTTCATTTCCCGGGCAGTGTGTTTTGGATGGTTGTCAAGTTGAAAGACCCAGCCGCGTTTCATCTTCAATGCTCTTGCTGATGGACGGAGGTTTTCACTCAAAATCTTACAATATATGGCCCCATTCATTCTTTGCTGTACACGGATCAGTCGTCCTGATCCCTTTGCTGAAAAACGATCCCAAAGCATGATGTTTCCACCAGTAGGAATGGTGTTCTTTGGATGCAACTCAGTAGTCTTTCTCCTCTGAACAGGACAAGTTAAGTTCTTACAAAAATTTTTATTTTGGTTTCATCTGACCATAGGACATTTTCCCAATCCTCTTCTAAATCATCCAAATGCTCTCTAGCAAACCTTAGACAGACCTGAACAAGTGTATTCTTTAGCAGGGGGACACTGCAGGATTTGAATTCCTGGCGACGCAGTGTGTCACTGATGGTAGCCTCTGTTAGTTTGGTCCCAGCTCTCTGCAGATCATTCATTAGGTCCCTCTGTGTGGTTCGGGGAGTTCTGCTCACTTTTCTTGTGATCATTTTGACCCTTACGGGGTGAGATCTTGCGGAGAGTTCCAGATGGAGGGAGATGATCAGTGGTCTTGTATGTCTTCCATTTCCTAATAATTGCTCCCACAGTTAATTCCTTCACACTAGGCTGCTTCACTATTGCAGATTCAGTTTTCCCAGCCTGGTGCAGGTCAACAATTTAGTTTCTGGTGTCCTTAGACAGCTCTTTGGTCTTGGCCATAGTGGAGTTTGGAGTGTGAGGATGTGGACAGCTGTCTCTTAGATATACAGCCAGTTCAAACAGGTGCCATTAATTCAGGTAACAAGTGGAGGACAGAGCATCCTCTTACAGAAGATGTTATAGGTCTGTGAGAGCCAGTATTCCTGTTTGTTTTTAGGTGACCAAATGCTTATTTTCTACCATTGACTACATACTTATTTTCCACCAAAATTTACTAGTAAATTCTTTAAAAATCAGACAATGTGATTCATTTTTTCACTTTTCCTCTCATAGTTGGTGGCTGACTAAATACTTTTTTGCCCCACTGTACATGCTGAGTCAGTAACGAGACAGTACTCGCACCTTACTGACACCTACTGACTCTAGTGAGTGCAATATAATGGCAATGTAGCAACCCTCCACAGGCTGTCTGGGCAAACAAAATTTATTTATTTATTTTAAAGAAAACGGCTTTTGCAGCAGGACGGAGAGCATACCAGGATGTGAATGCACCCAGACATGAAAACGTGATTACCAATGCTTTTGTGTTTTTTAAAATAAATAAATCTGATCTCTAAACATCCTCCGTGTCTTCAATGCAATGTAATGAGACACACACAGACGGGAATCTGAAGGAATCTGCTGTGAATCCAACTATTGTTCACATCCGTGTTTATGAAGCTAGGAGCTAAGTCCGGTAGGCAAAGCAGCAATCCGTATGTATGAATGACATATGACGTAAATAATAATTTTGTTTGCAAAAATTAATTTTTTCGTGGGAATGGAATATTATTTTGGGGGAACAAGATACTGTTTCGTTCGAACAACTTAATTATTTTGTGGGAATGAGATATTATTTTGTGTTGTTCTAAAAGGTTTTCTCTCTTTGTTTTCTTACAGACTTTGGACTAAAGAAGCTGCTCTGACAACATGTTGGAAATTGAGCCCAGAAATGTGTTAATTTCCAGCTACTCTTGTAACCCATTTGGAAGAGTTTTTACTTTTGTCTAACTGATATGATGCAGGAACTGCTTCTTTTTGGCAAAATCAGTTCACTGGTTTGTATTTTTGACTCACTTGCAGTCGTCTGGAGTAACAGTCCTTCACTCCCTGATCTTGTCTCAACCACTCAGTTAAACTTCTGCTGGACACTAAGAAAATGCAGAGTGACAGGAAGCTGTTCTCCGTGAACTACAATCAAGTTTCCTGCAGCAACTTTCTGTTTTTTTTGGCTTTGAGAACTGCAGCTCCACATCAATTCTTCAAATGTTGTTTTCAGTGTTTTTCTGGATTTCCTTTACAGATGAAATCAGCCTTAATCCTTGATGTCAACATATTAAAAGTTAAATGGGACATGCCACACCAGAGTTGCCTGTAATTCTAAAGACTTTCCAGTATATTTATATCGTTGAAGCTGCCATACTGTGTGCAATATGTACATACTGAAAGAGGAATAAAGATACTGACTTGATACAAATGTTTGCAAAACTAAGGCTATTTGTTCTTTTCTGATCAGTGACAAACCTGAAAAAACTTGTTTCAGTTTAGCCTGTCTGGGTGCCTAAAAACGCTTTAGGTCAAAGTTCTCTTTATGATGTGTCTGTCAGTAAGCTTTGACTGGATGTTAAGTTTAACTTAAACCTTTTTTTAGTTTCCCTTGATTGGCATCGAAAAGATTCCTTTAGGTTTAATCAGCGTGGGTGGTGTTGGGTGTGGCGTGTTGAGTGACAAATATTTTTGCAACATAATTATATTTTTATTATATTAAGGGCAGCTGCATTGTTTGGGCTGTCAGAGTAGAAGATGTGTTAGTGTGAACGCTGAGTCCAACTGGATTTATTCTAGCTCTAGTTTTCTGCACGCTGAGTGCAGTTGGAGCAAAATTAATAAGTATTTGATCCTTTGCTGATTCTTTTTGCCCACCTAATGTATGGTTCATTTGAACAATGAAGGATAGAAAATCACAAGGAAAATCAAGAAAATAACTTCCAAGAATTAATGTAGATGTATTTGCAAAATCATTGAGGGAAATACATATTTGAACCCCTGGTAACTATTACACAGAATTAGCCAGACTCTAAACTCTCCAACATGTGAAAGACTAAAGAGCTTTTAGTGGATTTGAGGGGGAAGACTTGCACAAGATTGGACTAGAAAACCACAAGCAAGAAGTAGCGGATAAGGGGGCAACTGTTGCTGCAATTGTGCGAAAATACAATAACATGACCACTTATAGCTCTGGAGCTCCAAACAAGATCTCAGCTGGCGGGGTTCTAATGATCATGAGAACAGTGAGAAATCGGTGTAAAACAACACAGCAGGAGTTGGTTGATTTTTATTGGATGTTTTTTTCTGCACAGGTCTACTCCACTGTTTCAGTGGGAGGATCGACTGAGCCATGTTCCTTCAAAGCCTGAGAGAGAAGCTCCTTCCCTAAGGCCAGGGGGCTTGAAATTTCACAGCATCAGAATCCAATGGAATAACGTTAATTTGGTCAACAGTTGAGGTTTGGTAGTTCAAAGACCGTTAAAGCTCTGATGTTAAAGGGTATAGGCCCTTTCAAACTTCTGCCTTTTGAACTCCAAAACTCTTTTCAGACATCTAGCAGTTGCAGAGATAGCATTAACAAGAAAGACACAACACTGCATCATCTTCATATTGGCATTTAAAAATATACTGGTTTTTACCGTGACATGTAAAGAATGACGATATTTAGAATTGTGGTTTTATATAGTCGAAGACAGAGCTGTTGTTCTAATTTTGTTTGTTCTGTAGAGCTGCATGGGGGTGTAGAGGTTAGCAGTCTCGCCTCAGAGGGATTCAGTGAGTTCTGAAGATAGATCAATTAGTTCAGTTGATATTTTGAATTCATGCTGTTTGGAATATATAGCATTACTGGATGCTTTTGGTCAATTTAAAACAATTTTAGCTGGAATTCAGATAGATAGATAGATCGATCGATCGATCGATCGATCGATCGATAGATGATAGATAGATAGATAGATAGATAGATAGATAGATAGATAGATAGATAGATAGATAGATAGAAAGATAGATAGATATTTTATTAATCCCGAGGGGAAAATAGGTATTCATGTTAAGATGTTATTCAAGATGTTAATTCATGTTATCTTGAGAAGAGTTTTAGTATAACTTTACACTTGTTTAGGTTTACATTATATAATTTCCTAATGTGGCAGTTCTGAGGTCATTCTAAAGCTTTCTTTAATAGGTTGGTGTTTATTTTTGTTACCTTTCAAAAGCTTAAGTTGCCTTGCCTATAGGGCTTTTCTTTGCATGCAGAATCTCCAAAGGGTGTACACCAGGGGTGTCAAACATACGGCCCGCAGGCCGGATACGGCCCGCCAGGTGCTTTAGTCTGGCCCAGACATGAAGAGTAAAAATCAAAAGGATGTTTAAAAAAAGAAAGCATGTTTCTAGTCGATTCCCGTCGTGAGTTATGATTTTTTAAAGAAATAACCGAAATGCACAATTCCACCACTAGGGGGAGCAAAGGAAAAGAAAAAAAGGAGAGACAGCACATCTCTGCATGTGCCAAAAGCAAAGCCTAACAGCTCTGCGTCTGGTTAGGCCCCCTTTCTGAAGATTAGAATATTTTCCAGCCCCCCCACACTGACACAAACATACAAATCCTTTGTTTCTAAACTCCACCGCGCCCCCCTGCAATACCTCTGCGCCCCCCCCTAGGGGGCGCGCCCCCCACTTTGGGAACCACTGGGTTAGGCAATAGTTCTGTTGTGAGCCTCACCAATGTTACATTGCTATAAGAATGATCAGTAGTGACACCCTAATGACCAAAATGTTGGCAAAAAGAAAGAAAGGTTGAAGTGAAGTTCTGAGCTTTCCAGGAAATATTGACAGTTTTATTTGTTCACAGAGCTGAATTCAAAACCTGCATGCTTGGTATGTCATCAACAGGACACAGTGCTCAGAGAATAGAACTTTCAGCACTACAATGAGACTTACCATAGAGAAAAGTTTCACCATTTGCAGTTAAGAAAAAATAAGATTTATCAACTATTAGCTGTACGGATAACTGTCTACATTTACTGAAGCAGTGATGTCAGTGATGGAGCAGTGACACCTAGCTACCTTATTGCAAACAAGTTGGTGCAAACATCCAAACCATTTTTAGATGGTGAATTTGTTAAAAAATGCTGAAGGTTACAGAAAGGTTGTATCCAAAAAAGCAGTCGACCTTTGCTAGCATAATTCTGTCAAGGATCATGATTACAGATCCAACATCTCTGAGGAGACTTGGGTGCCAAATGAACAAATCCAGTCATTTATTGCATTTTCAGTCGCTATTGATGAAAGCACCGACATAAGAGATGTACAGTAAACCCTTGTTTTTCGCGGGGGTTACGTTCCAAAAATAACCCGTGATAGGCAAAATCCGTGAAGTAGAAACCTTTGTTTTTTCTTACAATTAATATACAATTAAATACTCTATTATACATTGAAAAGAAAGAACAAACTATTTTAAAGTGTTTACAGTGTTACTGTGTTTTGCACACTTGAATGACAGTAAATGTGTTGCTGAACAGGATTTGAAACCTGATATTGATATTGGCTGGGTGAAGTTTAGGAGAGAAAGGAGGTTAACTCCAAACTCTTATGTTCACAAATGTTTGCAAGTTTATTTTTGGGTAATTTTTTAATGGTTTGGACATTTTACTGATATAGTATTATGTTTTAAAGCATATGAATGACTTTTAAAAGTAACATAATTTGCATATATTTCAGATGCTGCATTTGCCATGTTGATTTCTAAAGTTATTTTTGACGTAGTACTTAAGTAATTTCATCTTTGGCACATGCTTTATTGATACCTTATGATTCTTAATTCTGTCTGATAAAACCTAGGAACCGGATATTGATAAATCATGTAATAAAATGGTTATAGTATAACGGGGTGGGATTATATAAGTTCGCTTCTTTCCACTCCCTTTCAAGCAATTTTTATTAATTATGTCAAATTATCCTAAGTTTGATTAGTTACTGTATGAATGTATAACTGATGATTATATTGCTTTTGTGTATTACTCCTATTTGATTGCTTGAAATAAACCATTTCAAATCAAATCAAATCAAAAATCAAATTTTAGGCAGGTGTTTCATTTTTTTCCGTAGCCCCTCTTGAGTTTATTATCACGATTGCTTCAGTGTCAGATGTAAAATATTAAGTCTGTATAAAATTGAATAGACCTTTTTTTAAGTGAAATTAATTTTATTTAAGATCCATTGGCCTCTGTAAGAGAATGTGCAAT
Organism: Oryzias sinensis; assembly: GCA_037389245.1. Lineage (NCBI taxonomy): Eukaryota > Metazoa > Chordata > Actinopteri > Beloniformes > Adrianichthyidae > Oryzias > Oryzias sinensis. The sequence goes on from CM074510.1 coordinate 16,149,171, forward strand.
AAGAAATGCTACCATGTTGGTTGAGACATGTTTTCCAATTAAGTAAAAAAAACTAAAACAAAGCTGTTATTTTGCCTTTACCTTACTGGTCCGGCCCATTTGAGATCAGACGGGTTGAATGTGGCCCCCGAACCAAAATGAATTTGACACCCCTGGTGTACACAAAGATCTTGCCTTGCCTGGGGGGTGAGGCAGAGCAGTGAGGTGCTGGAGGGAGGCGGCAGGATGGGTGAGCCGTTTGCCTCTGACAGGGCGAACCGCATTGCTGCTTTGTTGACTTTGGCTGCCGCACAGTTACAGAGAATATTTCCTCTCGTGCCAGAGCATTCACCGTCCTCATGCACATCAAACACACGCACATTTCAACCTGTGGTTACCAAACACTGGTTTGCATTTTTCTATTTTGCAGAGAAGGGTTTGTCCCAACAGTTGTCAAAAGGGTGACACGTTTTAAGATACTTAAATGTAATCATCGTTGTCTTAGTAACTTTCGAAAACATCAGCTGCACTTCCTTTAGGCTAAGTGATTGGTCTGTCAGTCTGTTGTTGGTTCAAGGGGCCTCAGTGATTTTTATGTAACTGGGCAAAATGTAGTAGTTTGTGTGGACATGCTTGTGTCTGTTTTAGCAGTCCGACAGGTACGCTGCTGTTTTGGCAGACGCTCACCTTTTTCTTGTCACACAGACCCAGCCGAACCAACCACAGCTCTCTGCTGAGGTCACAGCTGCTTCTCGTTTGCTTTTGTATGCCGTCTTTGTGCGGGTTACAAAGTGAAAGACGATCAAATACTTACTTTATTTTGGAGATTTCTCAATTTTTTGCTGGAGGAAAATTTACTGTGATCTACAGGGGGCTACATGCGTTCAATTGTGTCTTCTGAGGGACCCAAACTTTCACAGAGAAATCAATAAAGACCCACAAAGTCAGTTCAGCTTCCAGTGCCGCTGTTCGTGCTGTACCTTAATAATGATATAATATGATAAAATATGAGCTCAAAGAGAAGAATAGTTCTTCCAATTGATTCTTCACTCTGCACATGCACCATGATGGCTGCCTCGGTGCTGTGCTCTCTCGCACTTGTCACTTTTTGCCCTTTTGCCGTTGCTCTCCGCTCTCCTTCTGCAATTACATTTAGCAGAGAAGAGCTCTTGCACATCGGGCAATCCAGTTCCGGATTTTTTTCTTCTGTTTCCACTCACAGGGATAGTTTACATCCAGCACCCGGATCCTTAACACTGGCGCCCCCCAGGAGTGTGTTCTCTGCCCTCTGCTCTTCTCCCTACACCAATGACTGCAGATAAGGTGCCCCCTCTGTGAAACTTTTGAAGTTTGCAGACGACACCACAGTCATTGTGCTCATCCGGGATGGTGATGAGACTGCATACAGAGAAGTGGAGCGGCTAGTCCTCTAGTGCAGCCAGAGCAACCTGGAGTTGAACCCACTTAAAACAGTGGAGATGACAGTGGACTTCAGGAGGACCCCCCCCCCCTCACAATTCTCAACAGCACTGTCCCCTCAACAGACTCACACAGGTTCCTAGGGTCCACCATCTCATGGGACCTTAAGTGGACCGCTCACATTGACTCACTCCCGAAAAAGGCTCTGCAGAGATTGTACTTCATGTGACAAGTCAAGAAGTTCAACCTGCCTCAGGAGCTGCTGACCATCTTCTACACGGCAACAATCCGCACAAGGACAGCTTCTTCCCCCGAGCTGTCACTAATGAACTCCTGACTCCAGACCTCTCAAGAACACTGAATAAAACCACAGAAACGGTCACACCAGAACAACTGTTGCATTTTTACTGTTGTATTTTTTATTTAGTTATGTTTAAATATTCCTATATCTACCTCATAGTACTTTCTTTTTATTATTTATCCTCTTCTGTCTCACTCCTTCAAACTTTTTTCATATCTAGTTTGCCCGAGAGCACAAGACACAGAAGCCAAATTCCTTGTACATGCACTGTACTTGGTCAATAAAGCTGATTCTGATTCTGACAGAGTATTGTTTTTTACATAGTTTATCATCAGGTTTTTGTATCTAAGGTAGAGATGTCAGAATTATTTGGCCCCGATCCAATTCTAAGTTATTTCATTCTGATAACAATATAGAGTCCTGATCGGATACTTTTGTAAAACATTTTTCAAAAATTACAAAAGAAAATGTCAATACACCTTATTTTATTATTTACAATTGAACAGAGCACTTCTGTAAAGTAGCTTAAACAATCACTTAAAAATAATGCAACTACTAACTAGAAAAACTTGTTAAATATATACATGTTTTTAACATGTTCTTGTTGCATTTTTCTCATGATGGAAACATATACAGTGATCCCTTGCTATAACGCGGTTTACTTTTCACGGTTTCGCTACTTCACGGATTTGCATCTTGCATTGTGTTCTGCATTCTGATTGGCTAAAAAGTCACTCCGCTTCTACTCTACCTGTACGTCAATAACGTTCCAGTTTAATATGTACACGTACGTAAAACAGGTTGCCAAATTTAAATTACATACGTGCAAATTCTCTAGCAATTTCGAGTTTCTCTAAAACCCATAGAAAAAAGAGCGACAACAACTGCCAATCACTATGTTTTTCTCCCGAACAAACACACCTGCACTGCGGGCTTCAAAAGAAGAAAAAACACTGCAGAGCGGAGTCAGGATGCAGCGGCTCAGTCTGAAGAGCAGTTAAATACACCGGAGTCACTATTTGTCCGACTGTACTTTGTATCTTTTTCATAATCATTTTAAATTTTCTCCCGTTTAATCCAATACTCGGTTCGCGGTGGGCGGGGCTAATCTCCGCAATTTGAAGCCTTCTGTTCACATCGATGATTCAAATTATTATTTGACAGTACAGTACAGAAGTTATTTGTTGAAAAAAACGTTTCTTAAGTACTTGATTTGTGAAACAAATGCTTGAGCCTATAAAATGGTTTGTTCTTTCTTTTCAATGTATAAAAGAGTATTTAATTGGATAATAATTGTAAAAAAAAAATAAGGGTTCTACTTCATGGATTTTGCCTATCACGGGTTCCTTTTGGAACGTAACCCCCGCAAAAAACAAGGGTTTACTGTATATAGAAAATTATGTTTAAAATTGCATTTTTGAGTATTTTTTATTCAAATTGTTGTGAATCAGGAGCAGAAGAAAAAATGCCATTTAAAAGTGATCATATTTGTAAAATATGATCATCATATTTTACAAATATGATCATCACTCAACAAGTTTCTTGCTCCGCTCCATTCTGATGCATCCACTTGTAGACCCATGAACATCTTTGGTTTCCTCGTCCGAGCATCTGACTCAAAACTGTGTGGCTGGATCGGACCGTTATTGCTTGCCATTTCTGTTGCACCGGTATTGTTACATTGGGGGTCTGAGTGGCTCTAAAATAGTGGGAAACCATTTAACATAGATAGGTGACGGGAAGTGAGGGGTGGGAGTAGTTTCCGCGGCAACAGTCAGAGGCGAATTTCTAATGCTGCTTTATTATCACGTCTTGTCCAGTTGTTGTTTTTTTAAAAACACTTTTTAGAAATATAAACCCCATTTTGCATGAATTATCTCCTTCATAGATCTGGAGGACACCACAGTTCTCCTCTGAAGAAGTTCAGCTTCTTTGAAGCGTGAACAACATTTAAACTTCAGCGGCTAATCTGCAAGGCGGCTGCAGAAACCAGAAGGACTTTGGGCACCTACACTTTTACCCTCAAGTTACTCCACACTCATACATTTCTTTACTCACACTAAAATCTTCCTGTCTTCAAAGATAAAAATGAAAGTGAACTGTTAGACAGTGAGGTCAGGACGGCTGAAGTTAAGCCGTAGTCACATGCACCCGTTTAGGGGTTGCCTTGTATGGGTGCTGTAGGTTTTTGGGTTGTCCACTTGTTAGAGCGTAAATGTTCATGCACATTAGTGTATCCAGACATACCGCAGGCAAAAGATCACAGGGCACATTTAATAAAACTAAGTAACCTTGTGCACAGAGCAAGAAGCGTGTTAGTTCTGTTCAAGTGAAAGGTGCGCGCTCAGCGCATTAAGCAACGCGTGTGGTTAATAAGGGGTCAGTACTCACACCTTACTAACGACTAGAGTGTGGCGTAAGGGCACCGTATGACAGCCTCCCCTGTACACATAAGATACAGTTACGACACACACAGCAGTCGCACGTTCCATTTTCATGTTTGCCCTTAAGGTGGGTGTACAAACCTTAAGGGAGCCTACAAAACACACCTGTCTCCCTTTAGGTTGTGGCCGCTCCTCTCTACAACCCTCTACTGGTCAGGACAACCTGAAAACCTGCAGCACCCATACAGGTCAACCCCCATGTGTATGTGACTAAGACTTTAAGGGGAGTGTCTCACTGTTCCCTTAGGGCTCAAGTGGCCATCTCAAGGGACGTACTGTAGTTGAAAATGGATCACACAATAGTCGTGCGTGTGATAAGTGCATTGTAAAGTATTTGTAAGGCTAATTTAAGACGCACGGACCTAAGACGAATGAGTGATGCTCTCTTACAGTTTAGTTTACGCCGCATTTGAGTCGCCCGCATTTGACCCTGAGTGAATGCCACACGCGCGGGGTATGCATGTGATGCATAGGTGCATGCGGGACACCTGTAGGATTCCCTTATTATCCAACAGTCAGGCACGCAAGGAGGAACATGCACTTATTACGTGAACAGTAAATATCGCTTTTGTGTGTCTTCTTTAGTGTTTTGATTGCTTGAAATACATAAATTTCAAACAGCAATCACAAGCCCCTTGCATAAGCCGCAGGATTTGAAAAATGTGCATCAACATTTTTAAATCTACAGTACAAGTTCAATTACTGGTCTAGCGCCTTGACATTTTGTGCAGGCCACCTGAGTGTACTGTAGAGGTTGGCCCATTTTTCGCCTGCAGACAGTCAATATTTAGCCTAAGGGCAGGTGTGACTAAGGCTTTACATCAGTGGAAACGGTAGGAGGAGGAGCAAGGTGCTCCGATGACTCACACCTGTGGCAGGTAATAACAGCAAGGTCTACCTCTCACCAGACACTTTCATAGGTAGCCTATTTCAATCAACACATTCCTTGGCTTATTTTAGCGCTAATCACGCACAAACGGTAGCTCAACCAATTTGGGAGGGGATGCATGACTGACAGCTTGGTAGCGTGTTCGGGTGACATTGTGGTTACTGTGCGTGTGAGCTTTGTCACTGATCGTCACCGCTCTGTCCTGTTTCTCTGCTCAGGGGTGTTTGTCGAGTTCCTAAAATAATGTGAAATGTTTCTCATATTACTGTCACTTTCAGATCTGTGGATGGGTCAAACTCTGAAAATGTCAAATGAAATTGGAACTCCCAAAATAGATAGTGATAGACCATAGATAGGCGTAGACATGACTTAACAACTTTTTCTGACATTCACGGTTTCCCAGAAACAAATTTCACAGAAACTCAAAAAAACAAATTCATGAGACACACAGGGGAAGCTAAAAGTGAAAATAAAAAATAGAAGCCAAATCATCAAAAGAGGAGCACAAAGTTTAAAGTTCGACCACAATGCTTTAAACTTTTAATTAGTGAACCAACAGGAGCACGGTCTAAACAAAATCTTATACAATCGTCCCACACATGTGACTATGTAGAGCGGTGGTGCGGAGTCACAAAAAATGATTTTGCATTTACAAAATGTACTGGACCACACCGCATAGCCTCTCCATGATATGATGCACTGCTGAGTCAACCAGGGATCAGGAACAACTGGATGGATTTTTTTCTCCAATGACTTTAACGGCTTTAGTGTTTATACTGCAAGGTACACTGGACACACTCGTCTGATCTCAAGGGTCAATCAGGGTTGGAGCTTGGGTGAGAAACCACCAGGAGTTGCACGTTACTGTAACCACATGGGGGCACTGTCCATTCTTTTCATGTGCAAGTCTCAAGTTTGAGTAAAGGCGGAGGCCTGAGTAAGGAAGGGCATCTGCTATGAAGCTGAAGTCAAAGTACATGAGGAAATCATGGTGTGATTAGCTGTGGCAACCCCTAAAGGGAGGAGCCCAAAGGAAAAACATTCTACTGCAGGAATTTCAGTTCACTTTTGTCTCCTAAAAATGAGGATCCCAACCTTATTGTAATTATTTGAACTTAACTGGATTATAACAATCACAACTATTCAAGTTCTGACTCATTTTGTTGTTGTTTTGTTTTGTTTTTTTAGTAGCGCCTTGAGACAAACTTGACGAGCGGTTGCTTTATACCCATTTTTTCTTTAATTAAATGAAAATAATAAGAATTGCAGTTATAAATAAAAAAGTAATCCTGTAATAAACCTAAAAGGTTAGGGGAAAAAATCAAAATGTTAATGGTAAAACATGATAAAATAACAGATTTAAAAAATCTACTACAAACAGAGACAAATAACACTAAAGCAAAAAAAAAACATTTATATAGTCAACACATTCATAGATTTCCTGTGGATGCTGCCTTCAGGGGTCATGAGAGCATTATCCACCTACATCAAACCTTATACACTGTATCCACTTAAAACCAACCATCCTTGTGTTCTCCTTCACTGCATCCATGAATATCCCCTTTTGGTCTTCCTCTACCCTGCCACAGACTGGCGACCTTCCCAGGGTGTCCCCTGCCTTCGCCCATAAGTGCACGGAATAAGCTCCGGCAGCCTAGTGACCCCGAAAGGGACAACACGGAATGAATGAATGAATGAATGAATGAATGAATGAATGAATGAATGAATGAATGAATGAATGAATGAATGAATGAATGAATGAATGAATGAATGGTCTTCTTCTAGGCCTGGTAGCTCCAACTTCTTTATACCATCACCATTCATCCTCTTAACATCTCCAAACCATTTTAATCTGGCTTCCTTGAATTCATCTAATATAAAAATATGTTTCTCTGACAAAACATTTTCATCCTTGTCCTTAACCTCTCCAACCTGCTGCACCTTCTCTCCATCTCCGTTTCTTTGCCTTTGTATAAATTTCCAGCTCCCTCCATTGTGTTTAACATGTTACACAAGTATTCAAACTTTCTTTGTTTGGCCTTTGCCACCTCCATCTTCACCTTGTGCTGTATTTCTCTGTAGTCCTGACTGCAACAAGTATCTGAATAGATATTCCGGATCTGTTCACAAAACAATCAAGTACATAAATCAGATGTCCGAAATCTCTGATTTGCTATATTTAGAAATATAGTGGAGTATAGTAAAAACGCACTTCAGGCAATGTAGTTGTTGCTGTAAAATTGCATAATCATGTTGAATTTTTGTTTTTTTGTAGATGAAAAATAATTCCATTGATAGTTCTTAAAAACGGATTTAAAAAATGTATATAGTTAACTATTTGAATTTAAAAAAATATTAAATTTGAAATATAAAATTATTACAGAAAGCTTGTGATCAATTATGCGATGTAATATTTTGCCGACTGTTAGCGTAGTGGAGACGCAATACAGGAATACGTCTGTAAAATGTTCGTCTAAAGCAGGGGTTTGACAGGTTTGACAGGTGACCCCGCCTCAATCACAATCAGCTGTTTATATATACGTCACACACACACCATCTGATGATGACTCTGATGAAGACGGAAGAAGTCTGTCAGGTATGTGTCAAACATAACCCGTGTCTGATAACAAAAGAACCAAGAAGTCAGTTAAAATAGAAGTTATTTTCCAAACCCACAGAGAGCAGCACAGGGATGAAAGAGCCGCATGTGGCTCCAGAGCTGCAGGCTGCAGACCCCTGGTCTAAAGTGTAGGAGTTTTTGTATTTCAATTTGTATTTTTAGAAACAAGTCGGTTTCTAAAAAAGTCTGTTGGAAACACTATTGTCAGTTTAGATTAAAGGACTGAGTGTTTTCTATTTACAGTCCTGTTTATTGAACTGTTATCTTCATTTACTACGGTATCTTCTTGTCAACTGTACTCAACAAAACTTTGAGGATGGAAAAACTGTGGAAACATTGTTATGATTTGCTGTTAAATGATACAAAGCAACAGTGAGTGTTATGTCATGTTTACTGCTAAAGTTAAATGACTTTTGAGTGTGACATTGTTTAAAGTGATAAAGATTGTTTTATTTCTTTTAAAGTCTTTGTGTTCCTATCAGTTATGTTTTGCTAATTCCAATCTCCTGTTCTAAATAAAGGAATAAAAGATGGTGATGCAATACAGTTTAATTTTTATTAATCCAGTAAAAAGGCAAACATATAGCAAACATTCAAATGTAATATATTAAACAGTAAGAATTGTGGTTTGATCTGTGAATATTTTATCTTGATTCATGAATCGAATCAGATAAATAATTAACGATAAATAGCCCTACTCTGTATTTCCTGTCTTCGTGTCCCATTTTTTCTTAGCTGACCTTTTCCTCTTAACACATTCCCTGAAATTCTTTATATCCAAGGTTGCGTCTGAATTCCTTTACTATTCCTTACATAGTGCATTAGCCATTTTGTAGAGATGTCAGAATCAACTATTCCAAAATAAGGTGCCCAAGACATTTTCTGGAAGTCTAGGCGAAAAACCAGTGTGCATCCATACTCAGTAAATTGGGAAACATAGACCACAATGCATTGCGTTTGAACAATTCTTGTGGGAAAAAAAGCATTTTAAAGCACTATATGGTTTTTTTTAGTAGTTAGGAAGAAAGGAGAGAAGGAGCCGGTTTAGCTCGTGCTGGTTTGCAGCACCTTCCATCTGTGAAACCAGGGTTCGAATCCGGGCTGCTCCCTGTTCCCCTCTTCTACTTCTGTGCCGGTCCCAAGTCTGGTTGCTTTGAGAAGGTTGCGTCAGGAAGGGCATCCGGCGTAAAACATTGCCAAATTTACCATGCAACTTGTTCGCTGTGGCAACCCCTGATGGGTAAAGCCGAAGGAGGAAGAAGAAGGAAGTAAGGTGAGAAAATTATCCAAGCAGTTATTAGTTTGTCTTATTTTATAAAGCAGATCACCTAGGTCAATTTTATTCTTGGTTATGTAAAACCAATAAATGCACTTTGCAAGTAATTTTTTTCTACCTTTTTTGTACCAAATAATAAAAAGAATATCAGTAAAATAGACATATCACAGTTTCAAAATAGTTTATAAAATAGCGGTTCATATCAGGCATATTTGTTAAACGGCAGTGAAATTCTGAACCAAATTAATATTTTAGTGTATAGTTACACCCCTAGTAGGTATTCTTTTCTATATTTATAAATGATAGTTATACTTTACAAAGAATGTCCAAAGAGGTTGTTTGTTTGTTTTTTTATCTACATCGTCTCTATTTGAAATTAAGACAATTTGATTCAAAGATGACTTAATTCCACCCTATGATGGCTTGGGCTAATACTAAGTAGTTAGTTTATTTATATAATTTATAGACGAATATTTAAACCTGAACGAATGTTTAGACATTATCGTTTTTTGCTAAGACACTAGGTCTATATAAACTTCCAAATGCAGAAATGTAAGCCATTTTTATGACATTTATAATTACGGAGCAAGAGTCGAAGTTTTTGTGTGTTCGTATAGATAAGTATTAGTTCCTACGTTTAAGATTTCCAACTTATCGAATACGTGTCGTGTCGTTTTTGCGCCTAGCAGACTGAATTCTGGGGAAGAAACATGGCTTGACTGCTAAATGGCAGTGTAAAGTAAACGGATAGGTTACTTGCGCGCGCGTCGTTTGTCTCCCCTGGCAACACGTCGACACCTTCCCCTTTAATGTCCCCACCTGCCTCCACGTGCGCAGGTGTATCAGCGACTAATTGTTTCTGTTCAGGAGGAAGGCGTAACTGTTCGAGTTTCCGGCCAGCTCGTGAGGCGGAAGTGCAAAGAGAGAGGAGATAGTTGCGCAGCTCACCTGGCGGCAGGTAAACAAGCAAAAGCGACTAAACAAAGGAAAGAGAAGTAAGTAAAATTTGACAAAACGTTGAAGTGGGGGAGTTTTGTGTTATTTTAGCCTGTTAGTGTTTTCTGTCCGCGCGCGCTATTCTCTCTTTTGAATGCTCCATTACACCTGCGATTGCTGCGTTCACTGACCTGCAGGACAAACAACGGAGGACTGTTGTTTTTGTCACTTTCTTAATCAGTGTGCATCGACTATAACTGGTTTCTTTAAAACTAAGTCAAGAAAAATAACTTATTTATACTTAAAAAAATTGTGATTAATTCTCTGAAAATTGGTGGTTGGTAAATTTAAAGTTGAATCTTTTTATGTTTGCTTGATAATTTCTTTATTTGTATTTAATCAAGTAATTTCAGTTAATCTTGTACATCCTATTAAATAGATAAGAACAGAAATTCAAGACACTACTTTGTTTTGTAAACCACACTTTACTGTCTTGAAATGTAATCCTTTAATCAGCAGAGCTGTGACAAATTATGGTTCATTTTATAATGAGATCATGTGGTGGAATGCTGAGTCACAGAACTTGCTCAAATGAGAGAAAAGCTAAACATGCGACTATGTAACAAATAGTGGTCATCATCCCACACCACAGTGGTGTCACATTGGGGTGTGTTGCTGCTGTCATGTGTATGGAATGTGCTGCTCCAGCACGAGGCTTGTTGGAATGTCGGCGAGCAGGTTTCTCGCTATCTGGAACAGTAGGTGAGGAAAGAGGAGCAAAGAATGTTTTCTAGGGAAATCTGAGTTTCTTAGAAAATCTTGTGGTTTTAGTTAAGCAAGACTTTATGAGATGGTGAGTCACTTTTTCTGTTATCAGATTTTTTAAATCTACTGAATTAAAATTCCGGCAGTCTAAATACTAATACACCTTTTTAAAGCTGTATAAAATATATATACATATAGATATCTATATATCTATATATTAGGGCTGCACGATATGAGGAAAACTTGCGATATGCGATATTGGTGATCAATATTGTGATAACGATATAATTTGCTGTAAATAAACAAATAGAAAAATAAACAAAAACATCATTCCCATTTCATTGCAACAGTTTAAAAATTATACTCCAAATGACCCTCGTCGACATGGGGGACAAACATCTAACATAATAGGCGTCCATCTGATTGGTCAAAGCATAAAGGGATTTATTTGATTCGTGAAATGCTTCAAGCTGTTAGAAGATTGCTTTAACGCATTTTGGGTTTGCGATTTATTGCGATATTCGCCGTCTTTTGCGATATGCATATTGCAGAGCTGGATATTGCGATAACGATAAATTTGCGGTATATTGTGCAGGCCTACTATATATATCTATATAGATATATAGATATATATAGATATAGATATATAGAGATATATCTATATAGATATATCTAAAAACCTGCCACGGTTAACCTGCCTGACAGGTCTAAGGAGAGCGCTTGTATGTGCCTAAGAGGCTTTGCTTCATTCTTTCTGACGGTCTGCACTGCAGCTCTGCATCTCACATGGGTTAGCAAACACATATTTTCCCTTCTGATCACCAGAAAGGCGGGGGTATTTTCCCCAGCGTTGTACACGTCACTCTTATCCATCAGGTCACTAAAGTTAAATATTTTTGTGTGAGGTGCAGCCAAACTTTCGCTGAACTTGCCTTCAGCATTTTGACTGTCATCATGGCCCCACCCACTTTAATGTGAGCCTGTCCACAATCGCTGGAGATGTAAAACAATTGGCTAGAAATATATGTTAAAACTTAATAGAATATAATTGATTGACACGTCTGAAACGAAACACCAAAATCTGGGCTTTTCTATAGTGCTTTTTAGTTGTGCACGCAAAGTTACAGATAGAAACTTGGCAGTTTCAGTACCTAACCCTAAGTAAAACTGAGTGTTACATGTCTCGTTAAGCTCTGTAATAAAATAAAAAAAAACCCTGAAGCTCATGTGAACATCTACCACAAGATGGTTCTCGTGAGATCTTGTTGTTTTGGTATTGAGCTGCTGGAAGAGGTTTGGTGTGGGGTACTGCATGCTAGCGGTTGGAGATTTAAGTTGCAAACAAAGGTAAGAGACTGAACCATATGTTTGCTTATAAATCATGAATTGAATATCATTTTGGCAGCATTTGAAATTGATACAATTATTGGCAATGAGACATCGCGATATTTCTCAGATTTTTTTTTTTTGTTTTTTTTTTCTTCTTAGACCTCTACTGCATTGCACTGTAGAGAAGTTCTTGCGTACGCAACAAAAATCAGCTAATTCTTGCATGAAAAAAGTGGCTTTGCACCGCTTTGCAACACTTTTTTCTCCATTGGTTTGGCTCTTTTCTTGAAACAGAAATTACATTCTGAAAACTCTAAGATCCTTTGCAAAACAGTCTTACAGTTCAGCACAACACAATAGCTCACTTGCAAAATCTAATTTATCTCCCAAAACTGTTCACTCATGCTTCAAAACTAAATTCCTTTCCCATGTAGAGTCAGTGCCACCAAAATGGCAAAGATTATTTGAGCCAATTGCTTTGGCTCATTTCTTGATCAACGTTCTCAACACTCTTGGTGCTTTTGTCAAAATAATGTGGAAAGTTCGGCACAACGCCATGGTTCACCTGCAAAAGCTCATATCTCTCCCAAAACAATTCACTCGTGTCAAAACTAAATTTCCTTCACATTTAAACAGTCAGTGCCCCCAAAATACTTTCCCTTTCACATTGTGTAAGCACTGCAAGTCAAAATGATTAAATGTTTTGTCAGCAGAGATCCATTGAAATAACCCTCATGTCCACCTTTCAGTCTTAGATCGGTCCTTTATTGACAATGATAACTGTACTGTTTTATTATAGCTAACAGAATACAATTTTGTATAAAACTGAAAAAAAGAAAAAGGATTTTAGGGTAAAAGTAGCCGCTAAGGTTTAACAGCACACATTGCAGTCATACTGCCAAGGAAATCGTAACCATTATCATTCACACACAAAGTAACTTTCATACATCAGAGTAATAAGAAAATGTATGCAGCATAAAATACTTTATAATTCAAACACAAACAAAAAACCATCACAATGATATGCAGCTTACAGTGCTGTAAATCAGTGTTTTTCAACCAGTGTGCCGTGGGAGATGGTCATGTGTGCCGTGGGAAATTGCCATCATTAACTGATCTAAAAACAATTCCCATCTCCAGGATTTCAGATCTCTGTTCATCCAAATAGGCCCTGATAAAACACTGAGGAGTTAGGAATATAAAAGATCGTAAAATACTTTTTCTTTGCGTTTATTTTATTTTATTAAAGACATTTTGATAAGAATGACAGTACCGCAATTCAGCTGCACCTTCGGCTGTATTTTGGAAAAGTCCCGTCCCTTTAACTGTCTCCACCAATCATTCTTGAAGACTTAATCACATGTCATCAGTCTGGCTAATCAGAAGTGGTTAAAGTCTTCACTTCCTTGTCCCAATTAAGCTCGTAAAGTCGCTCAGTTCTAACAAAAATACCAGCTAAAGCTCGTCTTTAGCGGTGTGGCTTTCCACAGAATCCGGTGTGCACTACATCTCCCATGATGCATTGGGTTGTGAGAGTCAGTTCACAAGGATATCCGTTGTCAAACGTCTTGAAACCGACGAACACTCATCAAACTGTTTTTAAATCTTCTAACTTAACTTTTATTGCATCTTTTAGAAAAAAAACAGCTGCAGTTTCCAGCTTTTTCTGCAACAATTATCTCAAAAATGCATGTGAGGATGCAGAGAGGCCATAGATCAATACAGACTGAGTTTCTCCTTTTTTTTTTCTTTTTTTTTTTATGCTGGTGTGCCGCAGGATTTTTTTTAAGGTTAAAGTGTGCCGTGGCTCAGAAAAGGTTGAGAAACACTGCTGTAAATAATGGTTGAGTTTTACAACTAACAGTTCTTCACTGGCCACTGTCCTCCCCCTCCCCCTCCTGTCCATCGACCTCACCCTGCTGGCCGTCCTCACGCTGCTGTCTGTCAGGCCACAGATTCTCGTCCACATCACAGCATATGTTCTCCCTTACGATGCAACGAGGGTAGAAACGGCGTGCATGTTGCAACCATCCCCTACACTGATCTCCTGTAATATCCTCACACGCAGCATCCATTGCATGGAGCAGGGACTTCTGATCTTGAGCCCGATGCTCATAAACTCTCCACCTCCAAGCGGAGAAAAACTCCTCAATAGGATTGAGAAAAGGAGAGTAAGGTGGTAGGAACACTGTGAACATCCATGGGAAGAGTAGTGAACCAGGCCCTGATGAGGGGGCTGTTGTATAGCCACAGGAGATGTTGCCTTTCAGGCCGCGAGGGGGCAGTATTGAGCCACGCCGGGGGTTCAGCAGTGAAGCTGGACGGGGAGCTGCCAGCAGTTTGTACACGGCGCAAACCGGCCATTGTTGGAGAATAAAGTTACACTTGAAGAGAACCCCGATCTTGTCATTCATTCCTACAAGCTACTACAGGGGCCATGGTGGAAATTCACATTGTCCCATACAATAACATATCGTGGTCGGTGAGGCCCTAAGAGACCTCTCTCATTTTCAGGGATCAAATCAAAATGAAGGCCGTCCAAGAAGATGAGGAGCTTCTGTGTATTGTATGGGCCAAGACTGGGGATGTGAGTGGCCACACCATTCTCAGATATGGCAGCACACATAGTTATATTGCCCCCTCCCTGGCACTGGGACATCCTCCGTTAGTCAAGTTCTAGTTTAACCTGACTGTCAATTGCGGTAATAAATGTATCAAATGTTCCAAGGGGATTGATATATGTATTAATGGTATTGTGTTCTTGACAAATTTTGACAATTGAACAGACTATTGTGCATGTGATGACTTACACAATGAAATGATGCTGACTCATTTTGGAGCGAACAACCATTAGACTGAGAATCAACAATCAGTTTAGATCAACAAGATCTATTCACTTGGAAATTGTGCTAAATGAAGGCTACCTGTACTTAATCATTTGCAAAGATGTACTCAGACATTGAGGCATATACTAAGACATTTGCAATTTGATGAAATTAATGAGAAATTCCATTCTGTTGTGAACAATTGCCAAGTGGTTTGGAGGTTTGTCCATGTTGTTGTGAGAATGTAATTTCTATTTCAAGAAATGAGCCAAACCAATGGAGAAAAACTGTGTTTGGTAGATCAGTGCAAAGCCACTTTTCTCCGCATCAGAACCAGCTGATTCGAAGTCGAAGAGTTAAGATACTTCAAAGACCATGTGATACTTGGGTGTCTCAAGTTACAGCTTCAGCATTAAAGAGTTGAGTAATGATTAAAATATTTGGCCCATTTGAAATCATGAGTACCAAGTTGGATTATTGTACATCCCTTGTGCCATCTTGTGGGACTCCAAAGGATGGTGCACTGAACCTTTTTTTTTCTTCAATGATTTGTGATCTTCACTGGTGTCCATGGATTCCATGAAATCTTTCCACCTTTATCCACCTTTGTCATGGTAGAAATAACACGTCAATGTAAGGGTGGGGTCATCTGGACCCCACAAGATAGCCCAAGGGTTACATTATGCTTTATAATTTGGTTTAAATGAAATAAAATCCGACTTACATGAGCTTTTAAATGCTTTTCAACCCGCCGTTATTCTTGTGTTCACAGTGAACCCAATACCTTCCAATTTGAGGTCTGAGGCAAAGAAGGCTGCCAAGATCCTGAGAGAATTTACGGAAATCTCCAACAGATATGGACCAGACAAACTTATCCCTCGTAAAAGAAATCTTTTTTTTTTTTTAAGTTTTAAGAGAACAGTTGGAATTATGTTTAAAAAACATGTGACTTTTATACATTTTGTGTGTGACAGCTCATGTCATAGCAAAGGCGGAGGGTCTGGCCATCATCTCTGTCATCAAAGCTGGCTTCATGATCACTGCCAGAGGAGGCAGTGGAATCGTCATTGCAAGACTAGCTGACCGAAGTAAGACTTTTTTCCTGGAGTTTTGGACAGACAACTGATGCCGGCTTACTTGCATGTTTGCAGACATGTCTGTAGTTATGCTTGCGATTTTGTCAGTTTTATAATTTTTTAATCAGGTCTTTAAGACTAACGCCATGAATGTAAGACAATCATGAGGGGTTTGTAGCTCACATGAAATCTCACCCTTAAATTTAAATGGTGGCGAGTCATTTAAAGTTTTAAAATTACTTTCAACAGTCTCAAGTCTTTTTTTATACAATTCTGTGGATTCAAGATTAGATAGAATTCTCATGAGTAATACATCTGATAAGGCATATTTTGAATGCATAAACACAGAGAAGACGTATTACTGCTGTCATACTTTGAAGCAGTCATACTTTGAAGTCTGAAAGTCCGTACAGGAGCGGAGCAGCTGTAGCAAAAGGAACACTGTAGCTGAAATAAACAGAGTAGGAATTTAGCAACAGAGGAGCCGCATACAAATATTAAGCAACAATTGCCGTGTTATCAGACAAAAAATAGGCTCCAACGTTTATTTTTGGAAGAATGTTTATTTTAACACGCCCGAAAGGTGTTACTGTGACGTCATCCCACTTTATATTTTCTTACAATTTTCTCTTTTAAAAAAATGGCATATCATTAACCAATAATTAATTATTCCCTGTTTTCCTGACATTCTGTATGTCATAAACACTTATTAACATACCTTCTTATCTGTCTTCTTGCCAGTAACCGTCCTACAACATGACTCCACTTGACCAAAAAGCGAGTAAAAAGTGTTGAGTCTGACATTGATACAGACTTCCAAAATTTCTGAGCGAAAAATAAAGTTTTAAAGAACTAAAAGTGCAGGACGTCCATAATGCCTCTAGTTGCTCTGCCCCGCCCTCATAATTCCTGACCAATGAGTTAAGACTAGTGTGCCGTGGGATATGTGGAGGTGTGCCATGGGAAATTGCCCTCATTAACTGATCTAAAAACATTTACCATCTCCAGGATATCAGCTCTGTGTTCATCCAAACAGGTCCTGATAAAACACTGAGTAGTTTGGAATATGAAAGATTGTAAAATGCTTTTTTCTTTGTGTTTATTTGATTTTATCAAAGACATTTTGATAAGAATGACAGTACCACGATTTAGCCGTAGCTACAGCTGTATTAGGAAAAGTCCCGCCCCTTTAACTGTCTCCACTGATCATTCTTGGAGGCTCAATCACATGTCATCAGTCTGACCAATCAGAAGTGGTTAAAGTCTTCACTTCCTTGTTCTCATAAAGTCGATCAGTTCTAACAAAAATACCAGCTAACGCTCGTATTTAGTGGTGTAGCTTTCTACAGAATCCGGTATCAGACCGTGGAACAAATGAACAAAACAATGAAGCTCAGAGAAATAGTCTGTCAGCGTTTGGCGGCTGTTTGCACTACATCTCCCATGATGCATTGGGTCAAAATGACGCCGTCTCAGACATCAGACAGTTTTTAAATGTTGTAACTGAACTTTTATTACATCTTTTAAAAAAAAAACAGCTGCAGCTTCCAGGTTTTTCTGCCACAATTATCACAAAACTGCATGTGAGATTGCAGAGGGGCTGTAGATCAATACAGACTGAGTTGCTCCTTTTTTTTTTTTTTTTGGACGCTGGTGTGCCGCGGGATTTTTGTCAAGGTTAAAGTGTGCCGTGGCTCAAAAAAGGTTGAAAACACTGAGTTTAAAGATCTTTAGTCACATGGTTTTGTTTACAAGCTTTAGCCCAGAACAGGAAAGTTCCCTTGACGGCAGTCAAACCCCTGGTTCGGGACTCTGATCTGCACCAAATTAAGCTAACTGTGTCTGGATCAACAGATTTTTCCAGTCTGAATGCACCCCAAGTCTTATTAATACAGGCTTGACTTTGACAATCTTCTTGTCCGCCATAACGAGCAGTCGCACAGGCTTAGTTCTCTAAAGAATGCCAGTCATGCTGTATCATATTGGATTCTGCACCAAAGAAAAGAAGCGTGAAGTGAAATGGGCTCACCAGAGCTCTAAAAATGGTAACAAAGTAAAGTTGAAAGGTCTGTTGGGTCCACCCACATGTGGGACAGAGGTGAAGAGGCGTGTGCAAGAAGGTCGGAATGGATGGAGGAAAATTAAGGTGTGAAGAGTGTCGGCAAGAATGAAAGCAAAGGTGTGGAAGACTGTGGTGAGAGCAGCAATGTTGTTGGTTTGGAATTGGTGAGGATCAATAGGATCTGGAATGAGTCCATCAGAGGAACAGATAATGTTAGATGTTTGTGGAAATAAATGTGGGGAAGCCGATGGAGAGGATTTGGGCAGGTTGAAAGGAGGGACAGTAGGAAAGAGGCCTGGAGGAAGACCAAGGAAGAGGTTCATGGACAAATCAAGCAGGACATAAAGGTGGTTGGTGTGAGCAAGAAGGAACTGGGGACAGGGTTCGCTAAAGGGCGCAACAGAAAGAAATGTACAATTAAAATATATCCCATCTTAAAACCTAAAAATACCGTGCATTTTGTTGGTTTTTTGAGATGTTTTTAATACACATGAAATATAAATATCTGCATTGAGCAGGCTTTTGCATGAACAAAAGTTGAACTCTAATGTCTTTGCATGATCGGTTTTAGCCAAGCTTTGATCTGTATAAAAACATAAAACCACGTTTCAACATAAGCGTTAACAAGTTTGAAATGGTTTTCATGTTTAGGTTGGTCAGCACCCTCAGCCATCGGTATCGCTGGCCTCGGGGGAGGATTTGAAATTGGGGTGGAAGTGAGTCCACATCCTTAACTTTTGAGTGAAAAAGCCCCTGAAAGTGTTAGATGACGTTGTTAAACGCCACACTATGTTCAGGTATCGGATCTGGTGATCATCCTGAATCAGCGCAGAGCCATCGAGGCCTTTACAAAAGGCGGGAACCTGACGCTGGGCGGGAACTGCACCGTCGCTGTGGGACCTGTAGGCAGGTAAGTTCCTGCCGCCTCCCCCCACCAACCCTCTCCCATCTGTCTGCTTCTTAATTGCACCTAATGTGTAGTGTTGATGGAAATGACGGGCCTTGCTGCGATGACAGCCTGAGGCATCCACAGCAGCATTAGCTCTGATTTTTAAGGGTTGCCATGATTTTGGAATAAGGAGGGCGTTGTTGGGGACGCTCGGAGGGTTCTGGCTCCCATCATTTTGTGGGTTTTTCCTTCTGCCTGTGGGCGTGGCCAGATGCCTCATTCCTTCATGTTTTCTGATTAAACTACTGACGGATAAGAAGATGCAACGTGTTTGTGCATGAAAACAAATTCTAATTATAGAAATTGCACATAAAAACAAAACTAAAATGGATTCATGTGTTCTTTTGTCTTTTATGTCTATATTTGGTTCTTTCATCCAGTTAATCTCTTGCAAAAATGTATCCAAATAACTAATCTAGTTAAAGTTTCTATAAAGTGTTAATGTATTGACCCTTAGGCCCTTGAGACTTTTTTGTAGGTTTTTTTTTTTTGGTCTGATCCAAAATTTTAAATCCTTTTTTTCATCCATTTTTTATACTTAATTGCAACACCCTTTACAAACCTTTCTTGCAAAAAAAGAATCTTCTCACAACAAATTGCCATTTAATAATAGGTTTAGATTATTTTTACATCATTTTTTTGTGTTTAACTATTTTTCCGCTTATGGAGGAGTCAACTCACAAATACTCTATAAACCTCCTTGGGCGCATTTGGAGAATTAGAAACGACGAAAATAAATTTACCCCAGAGCTGTGGTCTGCCACAGTAAAATAACAAGCTCTTTGACCGTTAACGCAAGCAATGCAATTCCAACGGATTCTGACAGCGGATTTTGTCCTGGTATTCCGCATTAGAATCAGTTGTTTAGTTGTTGGGTAGACGCTTCACTACTGTATAGTGTTTTCTTTTCTAAGCTTTAGAATCTACTGGGATTGTGTTAACGGTTGACAATACTTTAAAGAACGTCAACACTAGAGTTAAAGGTCTAGCAAAAGCTGACTTATTTTATGTATTAATTTTTGTTCTTTATTATACAAACTATCATATTTTTCACACTATAAGGCAAAAAACAACATTGTGCCTAATAATCTAGATTGCCTTATATTTGGATTACTGATGTTGAAGCAATTTCGAAAGGTACACAGCGCTGCTTGGGTGTTATTTTTCTGAAAAAGCCAACGTTGCTAACATGGAGCTGTGTCGGACTGTTTTTTTTGTTTTGTTTTTTTACGTGTTGCAAACAAAGTTGGAAGTTAGCGTAGTCACAGTAAAGTTTGTTTCAGCTTGTTTTTGTATGTGTTGAGAAGGCAGTTACAGGTACAGGATGCCTCCCTGGAGAGGTGTTTCGGGCATGTCCCACTGTGCGGAGGCTCTGGTCGAAGACCCAGGACAGGCTGGAGAGACTGTCTCTGGCCTGGGAACGTCTCTGGGGTCCCCTCAGAGAGCTGGGGGAAGTGGCCGGGGCGGGGGAAGTCTGGGCATCTTTGCTCAGACTGCTGCCCCTGCGAACCGGTCCTGGATAAGTGGAAGAAGATTGATGGATGGAGTTAGTGGTTTGGTAGTTATTAGTGTTGGGATTAGATCCATTTATCATCAACACATAATTGATGTTCATTCATTTTTACCATAAAGGTAAAGTTGTTTACATTTGAGCATGGCAAAACAACAAACCCTTTGTGAATGTTGTGTGTTCCTGCTGATGCTGTTTCACTCAGATCAACTGTGTTTGTTAGGAATGTGGAGGCGGATGTGGCTCTGCGGAGCACTGCGGCCGTCTTCACCTACTGCCGGTCCAGAGGTTTGTTTGCTGGCATTTCTCTGGAGGGGTCCTATCTGATTGAACGCAAGGAGACCAACCGCAAGTACAGACAGCTCTTTATCCCTTTGAACACGTTTGTTTCCCTTCCCTAAATTTAAGATATTATGTTACTCTGGGTTTTTTTACGGAACAGATTCTACAGGCAAGATATCCGGGCTTCAGCCATTCTGAATGGAGACGTGGATCCTCCTTCAGAGTGTGCTGATCTTTACCACATCCTGGACATCTACGCCGAGGCTTACTGCACTGACTGGGCCAACAAAAACAAGCCTGTGAGTGTTCCTTAAGGAAGTCTGAATATATTGCATAATCACAAGCCTGATAGTCGTAGAGAGGAGCGACTGCAACTTTAAGCGGAGCACAGGTGTGTCTTACAGTTTTCTTGAGGATCGTATGGCCACCTTAAGGGACGTTGAAAATGGAACGTACAATTGTTGTGCACTGCAAGTGTATTGTGCATTCTTTAGGTTAATGTAAGTTGCACACACTTATGATGTATGGGTGAAGCTGTTGTACGGTGGGGGCCTTTAAGCCACACGTTAGTCGTTGGTAAGGTGCGAGTAATGGCTACATACTGACCGCAAAAAAATGCTGCACGCACCGGGACATAAGTGCCAGCCACACAAACTACACTCTGTCTAATTTCCTCATTTCTAACAGCCAGGTAGTCACATAAACGCTCTCAAAGGTGCAGTCCTTGTGAAATATTTTTATTCTTTGTGACAACCAAAAACAGATTACACGATTTCTCATCAACGCCTTTAGGATTTCTATTTCTCATGGAAGTTTATGAAAAATGGTGTTTTATGTAGTAGGAAATCCCCCAAGATGTTCCCTGTTTAAGGTCCTACTGTCGTGTTTAAAGCTGCTACCATTGAGGTTAATGGTTAACTTCTATTTAATTTTTAATCTTTTTTTTTTACTCTTTATGGTTTAGTGGTTACATTTTTTTAGAGCTTGCTCTCTTTTTTTAAATAATTATTGATCGGTTTTATCTTTGCAAGGTTTGCTTTAGAGTTCAGTCAGACTGTGTCTATGGATGAACGTCCTTTTTGCTCGTTGCAGAAGTTGTCTGGAGGTTTCCTTTGTTTCCTAGGTTGTGTGTATCATGATGGACTGCTAACAGTGCATGTTTGTGTGTCTGCAGTCCTCTGTTCGCTCCTCCAGATCTTCTGCTTCTGCTGCTTCTTCTTCTTCTGCACCCAAACCGTCCAGCTCCCAGAGGTTGACAGCTTCATCTGGTAAAACCTGCTCAACAAAACTAGTTCACGCGTTGTTGTTCTTTTCTTTTATTGTTTTATAATTCCTTGTGTTTGTGTCAACAGCAGGGAAAAATGCCCTTTACCCAAACGCCTCTGCTTACAAGTCTGATACTTCAAGTAAGTCTAAAGCCTTATATGAGTCTGTCTTTCCTTCAAGTCTAGGAGATCTCGTCAATAAGGCATACTGTGCAGAAATGAGGTGCAAGATAAACACTTTAGAGAAAAAAATCTCTTATGTAAATTACCATATATAATGTGTTTTACACACAAATTTATGACTTTTAGGAGTAAAAGGAAAAGTTATACAACTTTAGGAGACACAACTCTGGGTACATTTGTGGATGAATTCACAAGTTAGTCTAGACTAGCTAGACTTCTGCAACTACACTGTCAACGGTGTAAACGGCATCCGCTCAAAATCCACTCCTCGTGGGTCAAATATCTCTAGCCAGTCTGTGTCTCTTGGTAAAGCATATAAACCTTTTGCTAAATTTATGCCATTAATCTAGTAAATTTATAGTTTATTTTATTATGTTCTCGTACAAAATCCTTATAATTTCACAACTTTTTTCTTGTAAATTGAAAAAAAGAAATTCTCATAATTTTACAACTTTATTTTGTAAATTGTAGAATTTCTTTTCTTAATTTTACTACTCTTTTGTAAATTGTGGATCTTTTTCTAATAATTTTACAAGTTCAGTTTCCTTATTAATTGTAGAATTTTTATTAATTTTACTAATTTTGTTTGTAAAATGTAGACTTTTTTTCTCATAAATGTCTGTCTTTATTCTCGTAACCTTTTGACTCTTATGATATTTAATCATTAAATTTTTATTTTTATTCATAACATATTTGACATATATTTGTAGGGGTCTGTATTGGCAAGAGTCTGGCGATACGATGCATATCCCGATACCCGCCCCGCGATACGATGCATATATTTTACCAAAACATATTTCCTTTCTGTTTTTTTTTTTAAGGCAGCATCACAGAACGAAGGAAAGTTGCTTTAATGTGACCAAAAAAGGGGCTTTGTTTACATATCTGCTCTGGCTGCTGCACCAGTTTGCAGCCACGCTTCTCACACACGGAAGTAACTGGTAACGCTCCTCGCCACGATCTGACGATGTCGGCCTATTTTCAGAGCGTTGTACACATCCCTTTGGTCCAGGTCGCTAAACTAGAATTTGTTGCTGGGAGGTTCTGCACAACTTTAGCCCGCTTTGCTGATAGCATTTTAGCAGATTAAGCGCATTAGCCGCTGCCGTGCTTCACTCGTATTTATCTGAGGCGCTAAAAAGCACAGCAATCCACGTTTTCGTATCTTACTGGCAGCAACATGGCTCAGATTTTCTGTTTGGTATCCATTCCAAGTAAAAACTAAGTACCGGTAGTTCATGTCTCATAACAACAGAACAAGCTGCCTCTGGCAGCAGTCTTCCTGTTGTCTTGTGTGGTGGGGTGCTGCTCAAAGAGGCTCCGTGTTCTGTGCTGCTAACTAGCGGTCGGAGGGTGAAATGGACAACAAGAGTCAGACACTGAAGGGCGCTCAGAAATAATTAAATAAATATCGTCTTGGCAGCATTTTGAATCTATACAAGTATTGCCAAATGAAGTATTGCGATATATTCCCAAATTGATTTTTTTCTTACAACCCTATATATTTGTTTATTTTATAGTGGCTGTAATATTTTACTGTAGCTTTTTTCTTTTGTTCAACAGTAATAATAAAGCAAAAAAGTGAAGTAGTAATTTTTGAAGCCAAAAATTTGTTTATGCTGTAATAATTCAAAATTCCCACTCAGTTTGAAATCCTTTCGATGTAATCTCTATGTATAAATGAAGTCATTCTTTAGCTGCTTTAAATGGGAAATACTGTGTTATGATTAAAAGACATATGTTTTTTAATGAACTGTAGACCCATCTACTGGCAAGTTGATTGTAACTGCAAAACGCCAAAAAAAAACTGTAAAAAATTACATAGATTTTAAGCTCAAACACTATCAAGAGTTTTCTTTTTTAAATTTTTAGTTAAATTATTATTTTACAGCAATTATTATGGGGCAAAAGGAGCTCAGGTGGTTGAGCGGGTCGTCCAATGATCGAAGGGTTGGCAGCTCGAACCCCGCTCCCACCAGCCAAATGTCGTTGTGTCCTTGGGCAAGACACTTCACCCTCCTTGCCACCAGTGTGGCTCCACTGGTGTGTGAATGTGCATGAATGATCCCGGTGATCGTCAGAGGGGCCGTAGGCGCGAAATGGCAGCAACGCCTCTGTCAGTCTGCCCCAGGGCAGCTGTGGCTACATCAGTTGCTTTCCGTCACAAAATATGAATGAGGAGTGAATGAATAATGGACACACTGTAAGCACTTTGAGCGTCTGGAAAAGCGCAAAAAAATCCAATCCATTATTATTATTATTATTTATTCTTTTTTTGTATTTGATTTAATTTGGGATAAATTCACTAAATTGAGCATTGGTGTTATTGCAAAGCACAGTCTTTTTAAAGGTAATTATGTTACTCTGCCTTTTAATTGTATCTAATAAAGAAAAATCATCAGTAATAGCCTATTTACAGATGAGGTGAAACATCAGGACAAAATGGTTTAATGCTATTTTTGCAACGTTTTTATTTTTATTTTTTGCAGAGTCATGGTTTGCATCAGGCGGGGCCAGTGGACCAGTGATTGTCACGGCAATTCACCAATACACCGCAGCGCAACCTGGTGACTTGAGCATCGTCCCAGGCGACAAGATCACTGTCATCACCAGGACAGAGTCCCAGCATGACTGGTGGGAGGGGAAACTGGACGATGGGCGGGTCGGGATTTTTCCCGCCAACTATGTTACGTTCTAATGCTGCCTTCTTGTGGTCTGCAGGATGTAAAGCCTTAAGATAATTAAAGAGAGATGACACATTTTTAAGAACATTTAGATTTATTTTTCTTAAGAAATGTTAAGTATTTTTAAAACTGAGTTTATTTATCAAAAATGAGCATATTGTCAGATAAAACAATGTTTATCACAAGCTACCTAACAATATGTCTTTTATACTAGGTGAAGAAATATTTGAATGATTTCCATCTATTTTTTCTTTTTAACTAAACTGTTACTATTACTAAAGCTGGTGTATGGATCTATAATTCCCTTCCAAGTGTGCAGCATTTTATATTTAATACTTATTATTGTAATGCCTTGCTTCTCCGTTATGGACTTTTGTAGTCGGGTAGTTTTTGTATTGAATCAGTTTCCTAAAAATAACACTCACAGGGCTAGACTTTGTAAACATTGTCACTTCTGTTATTTTTGGGTGTAAGTACTGGGAATAAAGTTGCGTATCACTTTTTAATTTTTTTTTTCTGAAACAGTGTTTTAAGCTTCAGCTTTTTGAGATATGTTACAGTTTTCACCATTAAATGTTCTTGCAATGAAGGAAATCCTTGGAGCTGCTACTGGATTTTTTTAAGGTGGATCCAGGAAATCTGTTTTTGTAAAGTTCGCATGTGTTCTTTATGACAAAGAAGAATTTGAATAAATCTGAAAATAAAAAAAAGTTTTTATAGTTTTTTTTCTGCAGGATGTTTTGAAGAAATGCAATGTTCAAACAAGCTATTTTATTTAATATAAAGTTTAATCTAAAAGTAATATTCAAACCAATAGTTTTTTAGTTTAGTTATTGGAAAAGGGTATATTTCTTTTAAAAATCTATATATTTCCACATTTATTGTAGATGTATAACAAAATATAATGGTTTTAGTTTTTACAAGGTCTGTTCTATAGGACTAAATGTTATACCTGAATAATTACTAAGGCATTGATGAGACACTGTCGCAAGAAGATGAATGATGACACATTTGGGGTTTTCAAGTGGGTGCCCTCCTTCAGTGTTTCGCTGATATGCCCATGACACCTCCAGAGGGTTCAGCAGTGAATCGCAGCATCCCAGGTTCACCCCCATCAGCCACCAGACGTTTGGAGGCCCAGGTCAGGTCCTTCCTCTTGATCCACAGCCACTGACTCCCCTTCTCAGCTGCCTGGGAGAGGTATTTCCTGCCTTTGAGCCTTCCTCCGTACTCCCATCTCCCTGAGTAGCCTGGGTGTTGAGGTGGCCACAAAACCCCTGCAGCCTACTTCCGCTGGGCGTACATTCACACTCCAGCCTTCCTCTTTGGCGTCTGCTTAACCTAACATTTTTCCACCAGGGGGAGCTGTTGCTACATAAATAAAAATGTAAGTACAGTAAACTAAATTCTATCTGCTTTAAATACACCTTATCCCTAGTGCCATCCTAGGCACTTTAACATTGGGAGTGGGGTCTCTAAACCCCACAAGACAGAGCCTGAACCTTTTTTCTTCAATAATTTGTGATCTTCTCTGATGTCCACGGATTACATGAAATCCTCTCCACTTTTATCCACCTTTGTCATGGTGGGAATCGCATACAATGGCCATCCTGACCCTATAGGATAGCACAAGGGTTAAAAGATCTTTGTGTTGTACTTTTTAATGCACACATGCTCCTCTTAAAAACTTGCTACTTTTATTTGGAAAAAAAAAGTAGCTAAATCTGTAGTTGAAACTTAATGCAGAAAATCCTGTTTAGTGGTGTCTGTTGAAACAAGTTCAGAAATCCAGTTGATTCAGAAAAAGGATTAGTCATGAGTGGTGGCATTTCCCTGGAAAATTCTTGGCAGTTAACCTAACTGTTGGATCTGATTGTAGGTCAGCTAATTTGTAAACATGTTTTTTCAAACAAATGTTTACAGGACTTTATCATCTTAAAAACATTGCCAGAGTCCGCCCATTCCTCTCTCTTGCCAGCACAGAGGGACTCATGCATGCTTTTTATTTTTAGTCATTTAGATTATTGTAAGGCCCTGCTCTCTGTTTTACTAAAAAAGTTGATCTCAAATCTACAACTATTGCAGAACCCTGCGGCACGACAAGGACCAGAGGGCAGGAACACATTACACCCATTTTAAAATCACTGCATTGGCTTCCCGTTTGTTTCAGGATTGATTTTAAGATTCTTTTAATGTTTTATTTTTTTATTGGTCTTGGGCCTTCTTATTTAAATAATATTATTTTAAAATATGAGCCCTCACAGACCCTGAGGTCCTCTAGCACTGGCCTCCTAGTTGTCCCTAAGGTGAGGACCAAAACACACGGTGAGCCATTGTTCCACCATTATGGTCCTCACCTGTGGAACAGCCTGCCAGAGAACCTCAGGGCCGCAGAGTCTGTAGAGGTTTTTAAGTAGATGCTTAAGACTTACCTTTTTAATCTGGCTTTGACATGACTTTGGTATTTTTTAATCTGGCTTTGACATGACTTTGGTAAATGCTTATGTCTTTTATTAGTTATCGATTTATCTATTTTTATTCTTTTTTAAGGACTGTTATTATCTTTATGTTTTTAATATGCTGTTCTTTTTATTGTTATTGTACTTATGATATTTAGGTTATGTTTTAATCATTTATGATTTTATTTTTTAATTACTAATATTGTTATATATATTTTTTTTAATTGTTATTTTATTATAAATTTTCTTCTGATGTTTTTTACTCCAGTGTTTCCTCTCTGGGATCCATTGTTCTGGAGCACTACCGGCTTCACCTGTAGGGGGTACTGTTGCTGCAGTGCCTGTTCTCATTGGGCTGGGTGGGGTCCCCCTCTGTGGTCTACTAGCTGTAGAGTGGGGCCTAGGCTGCTCTGTGTTGGGCGGGCGCTGTGGTAACGACCCCTGTGGTCGGGCTGGGCCTTGGAATGAATTAATCCCCATGATATTGTTTCCTCACAGCAGTGCCAAGCAAGACCTTCTTTAAGCTGCAGTTCTTTGTTTGTTCAGGGTTCTACTGGGGGAACTGGCAGGGTGGAGGGAGGAATCTGGTGAGGGAGGGGTCCCATCTGTATGTGATTGTCCTGTGCTTTCTCTTTTTAACAATTTTCCTTTTTTAATATTATTTTATCTGCTTTTTTTTTTGTTAAGCGCTTTGTATTTTGAACTGAAATGAAAGGCGCTATGCAAATAAATAAAGTTTGAGTTGGAGATTAAAAATTAGACCTTTGGATCATACAGCCTTAAAGTTATCTATTTTTGCGCTGGCTTAAACACAAGTTGGTAACTGTAACAAAAGAAGCTCTGAACATAGGTTGACATACATAATTTCACTGTTTACCACTACAGCAAGATGAGACCTCTGCCCCTTCAAATGTCTCTATGATGGATGTGTTAGAATCTCTATCAAATTTGACCATTAACTGCAATTTTGCCTTTAATGTTTAAAAGTTTCTCTTTCTGTCTTGCTTGCTTGATACAGATTGAATACATGTTTCATTAATGATGAAAGAAATTGTTAGTGGAAACAGATTTAATTATTAGGGTTAATGGTGGTTTTTCTTGCAATAAAAGCGATCTAAGAAACTACTTGCGGACTTTGATTACCGGTACTTGGACAAAAACAAGCGGTGAGAGAAATTTCTCTCTGAAAGATGCTTTGTATCACTTATCATGTCGTTTAGAATATATATACCACTTTCTCACTGACTCGTGCTCATAGAGCAGCTGCAGCAGAGCGAGAGGCAGGTTCTAATAGCCGTTACCATGATGACTCGATTTAAACATTGAAAATAACAAGGTTAAAGTTCTAATGATTTATTTAAAAATTTTTGTTAGTGACAATGGTATTTGTGAAAAAATGCCTTCTGAGATGTCCATTTTCAGAAATGAATGGACTTTGTGGAACCAACCGTCCGATGCTTCTGCCTTCTTATTTTATTAGAAAATAAAGTTCACACAATTAAACCAAGGTGATACTTTAATTAATGAAAAAACTGCTATTAATTAAAACACAAAAGTGATTGTGCTGCTTCAGAGAGAAAAAAGCATTCATAAAATAGAATAACCCTTGTGCTATCTAGATGACCTCACCCTTACATTGACGTGTTCTCCCTACCATGACAAAGGTGGATAAAGGTGGAAAGATTTCATGTAATCCATGGACACCAGTGAAGATCACAAATCATTAAAGAAAAAAGGTTCAACACACTGTCTAGTGGGTCTAGATGACCCAACTCCCAATGTTAAAGTGCCTAGGATAGCACAAGGGAAAATAGGTTTTATGATGGGATTTTGTGTTTTTTCCTGTGGAAGATCTGAAAAAGCTATCACCTATGGCAGTGATGGCTCTCAGTGAATAAATGGAGGACAACTTTAAAAACCACTTCCCCGTCTCATACCAAAAACAACTCGAAAAACATCATCTACGCCACCTGTGCAAAAGCAACCATTCCAGTATGTAAACACATGAGCAAACAGCACATTTGAGCACATCTTTACCCACCAACCACATGAAAGACAAAGGTCCACAAATTCTATTTGTTCTTAAATTGCCAAAACCTTTAAGAAATATAAGTGGCTCAGCTGGTTTAGTGGGTCGTCCAATGATCAAAGGGTCGGCGGTTCGATCCCCACTCCCCCCAGCCAACTGTTGTTGTGTCCTTGGGCAAGACACTTCACCCTCCTTGCCTCCAGTGTGGCTCCACTGGTGAGTGAATGTGTATGAATGCCCCGGTGATGGTCAGAGGAGCCGTAGGTGTGAACTGGCGGCCACGCCTCTGTCACTCTGCCCCAGGGCAGCTGTGGCTACAACAGTAGCTTACCATCACCAAGTATGAATGAGGAGTGAATGAATAATGGACACAATGTAAGCACTTTGAGTTACTTGAAAAGCGCAGATAAATCAAATCCATTATTATTATATAAAAAAATCCCAAATTCTCTTCATAAACTTAAAAACTTATATAAAATGAATATGGTGTCATGATTTTCCTCGCACTTTCTATAGACACTTGTGTGGTGTCTGTAAAGCGACACCCTAGCAAGTCATGAGTTACAATCATCTTTACATAAATCTTGAGTTAAAAAAATACAATGTATATTACATTTTCTTAGATCATTCACATGATTCAGGGGCTTTTTAGTACACTACTGTCATGTTTTTGTCTACCGGAATGTATAAATGCATTTTTTCCCACCTTTTTTTTTTGTCTTTCTGGTTGCTTTAGTAGGATGAGGCAACATATCCTTTTACCCCGTTTTTGACAATCTTGAGCATTTTATCTTCCTTTTTGACCCAAAGTTTGGCATTCAGACTGCATACTTGTGACGAAAATGTCTAGTTTTAGGGGTCTAGTTTTTTTCTTATCCTGTTTCCACCAGAAACCTAAACGGTGCCTGATGCTTTCAAGGTTTAAGACTAACTTCAGGTTTCTAAAGTTTACTGCAAAAAAAAAAAATCAGTTTTATGCCTAAAGTGAATCTTTTCCCTACTTTCAATAAAAAAATATCAAAATGCGAAGTCACAGTCATCTTCTGCTCTTGAATCAAACTGATTTATCTCACCGTTCTTTTGTAGTTTTGCTGTGTTTGGACTTTGCAAGACTTTAAACTCTAAAAAACCCCAAAGCAGCTCATCAGCTTCTCTTTGTAACATGCAGCCTCGCAGTGGGGCTGCTTTCCCTCTTGACAGCTTCGTGATTTGATCTAAATTAAGTAGATTGGTGTGGCTGCAGCTTGAACAAAATCATGAAAATCATTCATTTACACAGTTTAAAAAAAACATCCACCTAAGCAACAATGTTGACAACAATCTTCAAAAAAATTGAAATCACAAGAATATAAACTAGTGTTTGTTGTTCCTGTGGCTCTTTGGTCTAAGTCGAGTGCGATAAACAAAAACTCAAAGAAAAGGTGTTGTTGAGTGCTTGTCGTCCTTGTTAGGAAGGGGGCGCTCTTTTGTCGGAGGCTGGCCGTGAAGTTGCTTCCTGAGAACACACAAGTGCAACAGAACATCAACACTCCCACTCGTCCGACCTCTAGCAAACAGGCAACAGTAGTGCATACTCACCAGCACCTACAGAGGGCGCCCATGTTTAGTGGGTGTGACTTGGGCTGCTTGTGGCAATCATCCAAAGAGTCTGGCAGCGGGAGACCGCTGGTTTCCGGCAGCAGCAGACAAAGAGAGCAGCCTAAGATCGGCCCGCTGCTGTACACGATCATGGCGGCCAACGAGATGGCGCCGCTGGGGCTCGGGGGCACAAGCGTCGTGGCCAGACAGCCGAGGCGAAAAGACAGGTTGACCAGAGATATGCAGCGCTGTCTGGATCAAAAAAAGACAAACGTTTCTGAATATAATCGCTGACATTTACATAGGGTGGGGTTGTTTCGTACCTGACAACAGTGGGAAACAGCTCTATGCTGTACAGATTGAAAATGAACATCGTAGCTAGGATGCAGAGCTTTCCCAGCAGAGCCAGACTCATCACCAACACTGGGGGACCTAAAAGATAATGAGGATACACGACGTGAAGTAAACCTCCAGATTCCAGTTTAGAGGTTTTATGGTGAATGGCGTATACTTTATCAGCGCTTTTCTACTTTGCTCTAGAGACTCACTCCGATAGAAATCCTGTTTTAACATGTTTTATGTGGGTTTGTCTGGTGATGGAGGCCATATAAAAAAATAAGCTCAAAATTGCATTTCAGAGTTCTTCTTTATTCAAAACGTTGTGAATCATCAGCAGACGGGAAAATTTGTTTTTTTGCTCAGTAAAAAATACGATGGGTGGGTCATAAGTCCCTGCACCAAGCGTACAGCAGTGGATGGGGGAAGGGGTTGCTTACAACTCAGGGGCGAATTTCTAAGGAACTACTACTTCTACTGCAGACACTATGTTCTAGATCCGTGTTGCCCAACCCCTGTCCTCAGGGCACTATGTCTTACGCGTTTTCCATGTTACCAAGCTGCTCAATGACAGTCATCAAAGTAACGTGTGCTTGAGCAGGGTTTCCCGGAGGACCAGGGTTGGGAAAATATGTCTTAGAAAACATCACAGGTTTTTTTGATTTTGGCTAAAAACATCATAGTCGTAATTTAAGTAGGACTTAAGGGCCCATTCATCCATACTTGCACACATTCACGCACTGAATACATGTCTGTAGCCTTACGGACACAATGTGGGGTTCAGCGTCTTGCCCAAGTACACTTTGACACACGAGCGGATAAGACAGGAACAGAACCTTCCGATCAGATGTCTATCTTTAATCAACCAGTTAACAGCCTATTTAATCATTGATGTAGGTGGGTATGAAGGACTT
The DNA here is from genome assembly GCA_037389245.1 of Oryzias sinensis. Taxonomy (NCBI): domain Eukaryota; kingdom Metazoa; phylum Chordata; class Actinopteri; order Beloniformes; family Adrianichthyidae; genus Oryzias; species Oryzias sinensis. The sequence continues at coordinate 16,181,281 of CM074510.1, forward strand.
TATCTGCTCACAGTGGTATCTGGACAGCAGTAATGACACAAAGCAGGCTGCGCCACTCAGGAACAGAGACAGCACGCTGATCGGCCGACGTCCCAACCGAACTAGCGGCACAAGCAGGCAGGGAGCCTCCGACAGACCAGAGAAGAACTGGCCCGTGTAAACGCCGACGCCAAACGAGCCGATGTTCATGCAAATCCCAAAGTAGGTCAGGGCAGATGCGGCACTGGAGGAGAGAAAGAAACCAAAAGAGAAAAAACCGTCAAACGTGTTGGGACCTGCAGACCATTGCTGAGGATGTTAAAATGGAACGTCTCAATTTCAACACAAAAGTCCTTCAATTACAGCTTTTTTTCTCCCCAGCTCACCAAACTGAGGAGAAAAAAATGAAGTAAAAAATACGCTGACTAAGTTGCATAATAGGTTAATAAATGTCAAAAAATAATTAGAAAGTTAAGAGGCTTGAACTTCGAGTTTAAAATAGATTAATTCCGTTAATCCAGGGGCAGCCTTTAACCAGTCAACAACCCAGGAGGAGCCACAAAGTCTGACTTCACCTTTTAGAAAAATAAGACACCTATTTGTATTTATGTCATTGTTACTAAAATGATAAATCTAAAACATTCTATTTGTTTGTTTGCTTTTGGCATGAATAAAACACTTTTTTTTAGAAAATGAAATAGTTTATAACTTTTGACAAAGGTTCACATGACTTACTTTCAAACTAAAAGACACCCGTGCCACATAGGATCATCTTAATGCAGCAAATGTAGTAGTAGGTAGTGTAATGTCAGCACTGTTTATTTTACTGTTTGTGGTGCATCACAGTAGGAAGTTTGTAAATTAGGTGACCCTTACCATAGTTTTCTGACCATAAGGCGCACTTAAAATCCTTAAATCTGTTCAAAAATAGAAAATCTGCTTTATAATCTGGTGAACCTTAATTCTGACCTCTAACTGATTTTCTGTGATACGTCACACCCAAAACTGTCAAAATTATTTAGTTTGACTTGTTATACGTACTGTCCTTCAACTACTTGAGAAGGAATTAAATAAAGTTTGTATTTTCTTTTTTTTACTGTAACAAGTAACCAGAGAGCAGCTACATTTTTTAAAGCAGCATTTTTAAATTAAAATTGTAATACTTCAAATAATAGAATTTTTAAGCTTGATCAATTATCTTTTTTCTCAGATTAGCTTTTTTTAATCTAGTATACAGCAGAGAAATTAATTTCTGTGCCCAAAGATTTTTTTGGGGCTCCTGTTTTTTAAATCTTTTTTATTCATAATTAAAAAATAAACAAATGATTGCAAAACAAATACACGTCTTCTGTTTTTATGAGTTCCATCTCTATTCAGTCAGTGGTTATCAGGTAAAAGTTAGGACTCTGCTGCATGTCTAAACAGCAGCTTCAAGGAAATTTCCAGAAGCCAATCAGAGTATTGCAGGGGCGGGAACATCTAACCAGCTTTACTGTTTTTTTTTTGTTTTGTTTTGTTTTGTTTTTTGGTCGTGTGTGTCAGCATATTTGACGAAAAAAAGCAGGTCAAAGGTCAAAATGACATGATGCGGCTCGTTTATGGGTTGTATAACCTGCAACCTTTGAGCGCTTAAACAGATAATCTATTATGTAATATCTTTTATGAAAAGAAACAAAGCTGGAGCCGTGAAGTTAACAAATAAAATAAATGCCTTCTCTCTCTAAAGCAGTACAAAAATAAATGCCACCAGACATTGAAGAAAGTATTGTGTAATGCAACTTTTTTTTTTCAGTTTTTAATCTTATTATCTGGCCCCTATAACTTGAAAAAGATATATTTTTGGCTGTTTTTAACTGTTAAAGAAACTTTAATAAACTACTTTTTTTTATTTATAGTGACTTTAAACATTGTTGAAAAATATTGATATGGTTATTGTTTTTTTGTATTTTAATTTGAATTTTTTTTCATAAAAACAAGAGAAATGTTATTTAAAATAATTAACCTATATTAAAAAAAAATTATATTCTTTGCACACGAGTGCAAAAAAAACTTTATTTAAAAAAATATATCTTGATTCTAATTTGTTTCTTTATAGATTATATTTTATTCTTATTTTAATCTTTTTTGTGAAACTACAACGTTTTTTCTAAATTATGTACTTTACCCCGCTGTTGGACAGCTTTTGTTGCAAACTCAACAAATAAGGTACCTCAGATAACTCATGACAAAGAGCCGCAACAGTATTGTCGGGTGCCTCAAGTGGGTGAAGTCGTTGGGGGTGTGGTCTCCATTGACAGGCGCATCCGTCTCCACCTCTGCAGCCTTCTGCAGGTCCGACCAGGCTGAATCCAGCAGCTGCACAATTGACGTTTGATTAAACAAAACTGCATGACAAAGTTCTTTCACTGTGAAGATGCTACACAATTTACCAGGTCCAGACAATGTTTATCTGCGGTGCTGTTGCCACGGTAACGCTCCAGAACTTCTGTCCTCTTTTGCAGAAGCAACCAGTGCGGGGACTCTGGTATTGAACTTAAAGATAAAATGGATTCTTTACTAAAAAGCGTATAGGAGATACAAAGAGGAGTTAACAGGGGAAAGGACGAGACGGCTTACAAGAAGAGCGGCAGACACACGAGCTGCGGCAGAGCCAGAGTCAGGTGCAGGTATGTCCAGCTGGGGCTGATCCAGGCTAGAGGGGCCCCACCCATCGTCCCCAAGCTGAAGCAAAACGGCAGGACGGCGGGCGGCCAGAGCCGAGCAGCAGGAAGGGTCCACTCCACGGCTGTTTGTAAGCACCCAATACATGGTGATGAGACACCACAATGCACAACACGATTCCTCACAACAGCCAAACGAGATTCATCCTTAATTTCCCTCTCTGATCATATCTTGATATTGTAAAAGCGCTCCTAGTGGTCTTTTAATTATGATCCTGCTGTTTGTAGCCACAATCAAAAAACCTGAGTGGTTTTATAGGACATAGTTTCTGCAGGAGTACTGTACATTAGAAATTCACCTCATGGTTGTGGGCGGGACCGTGAGCAACCCCACCCCCTTTCCCCTCCTGCTGAGAGCTTAGAGCAAGAAGCTTGTGGCCCAGAAATCGCATTCATCACAATTAATTAATTGTGGACAAATTACAGCACTTTTTTTTAAATCTATAACTACTGTGTAAGGGATAATGCCCAACGTCAATTTCTGATACCAGAAATACCATGGTCACTCACGGAATAAATAAATATGAAATCAATTATTAGTACTTTAATTACTTGCATTACAGTACTTACAAATGTGATCTTTTTCAAACAGCCTTTTTCCGGTTGCTCTTAATTCACAACGTTTTAAATAAATTCAGAAATGCAATTTTGTTTATATATGTCCTCCATCATGAGAAAAATGCCTCAAGAACATGTTATAAATATAATTTTTACTGGACTGGGTCTTTAAGGTTAAAAGTTAAAAAACGTAGTGGAAGTGTGCGCAGGCTGCTGTCTTACCTAGACTGAAGGCACAAATGTTGATGCAGCAGCACGAAATCCCAGTCAGGCAGCGAACAGCGAGGAAGATAAACGGCTGAGGAAGGATGACGGGCACAAGGCCGCACACAGCGTGTACGCACACACACACCAGCAGCACTGGACGCTTCCCATACCTGCACAAACCGTTTTGGATCAGGATTATTTTAAACTGCCTTTCCTGCCGGTTGGAAGAAATCGATGGTCTGGCATCTGCATGTTTGAGCTTTACCAGTCTGATAATGCTCCGCCCACCAAAGATCCCAGCAAAAGGCCCATCATGAAGGCAGACTGACCATAAGACAACCAGTCAGTCCAGCTACACACTGACTGACACACAAAGACAAACATTACAGACAGAAAGATACATCACCAATTATTTTCTAAAAAGAAAAAATACAAAATCTTATATTTGTCCACAAAACATTACAAAAGTTATCCTGATGCACTCTTGAAACATTTGGGTCATTTCTTCAACTCAAATCTTGGGTTATTCGTACCTGGATATATTTTGAGAGTACTTTTTGGAGCAATACAAATTTTTTTGGGTTAAAGCGGTTTCATTTGAACTCAATTTCTGCTTTTTCAATTTGTTCTTGAGGGTAAAAAATGAATCCCCTTTAAACCTCTGAGTTGGGTTAAAACATAAAAAAGCTTAGGTGATATTTATTTAGAGTTTTTAGTGTGATGAGACAAATCAATCAGAAATGAGAATTTCTCACTCTTTTCTGTTAATTTAGCTTTATTACATCACTCTTTAACTATCTCAATGCTGTAAAAAAAAAACTTGTCATCTCTGTATAGCAATGTATATTAAAACGCTTTGTATGATTTCTCTTAATATTTTATCTGTTTTATAAAATGTGTTTAAAAATTAAGTTTTAATTTATATTCCGTCCTTTAAAATTTGTGGATTCATAGCACTTTAATTATTTCCTTCTATTAACTAGCTTAAGCATTGTTGTTTGCAGCCACATGGAGTCCACGGGCCCCAAACTCACGTGCAGAAGTTGACCCGGGTCCAGCTGAGTTTGGACTTAAACACTCAGAGACAGCATTATTTGACTGAGGGTGTTGCACAGTAACAAACTGGACATCTTATGTAATCTGTTATGAGCATGCCTGCTCACCACTAGCAGCTGCTTTCTTTTTACCCATGAAGTGTGTCTAAATTCATTTTTTATTTGCGCAAATATTAATAGCTACATGAAAATCATACATGTTCATTTATGTTTACGTAATTTTCAACCGAAAAAAAACGTTCTTTACATGAAGTTTTACGTAATTTATTTTGATCCTTCCTTGCATCTGGAACCTCATTAAAAAAACACATTTAAAACATTTTTAATGGACTCACGTCTCTGTCCACCAACTCCGCGGACCAATCAGATGCCTCCTCCAAAACTTCCTCGCGCTCTGATTGGTTAACCTCCACCTTTGGGGACAAAGTTCCGCGATGGGAAAAGAACGCGGCAGTGTCGTTGTCATGGCGACACGTTTCGGCAGCTTTGGCAGCCGTAAAAATGTCCACAAAGAAAAGAAACGAAGTGAAGAAAAAAATGAGGGAGAGGCGCCAGTAGACAGAGATCTGCAGAGGGGACATGTCTGCAGGGCCGGGCTCCACGTGCGGGGAGTTCTTGGACGTCTGTTTAGAGTTTGGAGAAATGCTCAGGAGCTGCTCATGTTGCTGTGGGATTCCGCGCTCTCCGGGAGCAGCTGCTGCTGTCACAGGATAGTAGCAGAGCTGCCAGGCAGCAGGCGGGTCACATTTAGGCTGAACTTTCTGCTGTTTCAACCCCCGCCTTCTTTCCCTCGAAAGGAGTGCGCGAGGGCTCATTGAGCGAGGAAACAGCGACACCCACTGGTCAAAGTATGACACTCCCCCACAGAAAAAGAGAAAATGTTTTCAAAAATTTAAGTAAATGCAACTCAACTATCTTGATCAAGCAATCTAATATTTTTGCGTTAATTTTTCTTTCATTTAAGAACACATTTATTTAATAAATAAAATGTTTTAAAAATGTTTTTAAAAAGTTACTAAGCTGCAAAACACAATAATGAAAAGCAAAGACAGGTATTTAACCCTTGTGCTATCTAAGATGACCCCACCCTTGCATTGACGTATTATTCCTACCATGACAAAGCTGGATAAAGGTGGAAAGATTTCATGTAATCCAGGGACACCAGTGAAGATCACAAATCATTGAAGAAAAAAGGTTCAGAGCATAGTAGTCTCCCTGACCCAACTCCCAATGTTAAAGTGCCAAGGATAGCACAAGGGTTAGAACAGCTAATGTGGCCCGCCATGTCATTTTATGTGGCCGAGCAGGGCTGTGATGATGACCTCATCACCGCAGTGTTTTACATATGGTGATTGGAACTATAATAAACACATTAAACACGTTCATCTTTCCTGATAATTTACTTTTTGTGTTAGTCCTGTGTTCAGATTTTCCTTCATACGGTTAACCGCGACACCGTGCCCCCTGGTGGTTCATCACAGTGGTGATCAAAAATCCGACACGTCACAGCTCTCGCTCCCACGAGAGCATAAAAGTTTTTAGTTTCTTAAAATAAAAATGGGTGTGTATGTATTCATATCTAGGGGGAATTGGACTTGAAATATCGGATTGGGCAACTACACATTAGAACTTAAACACTGTCCATATTACCTAACCTGACAGAATCAAATGCAAAAGGATTTATGCTAAAGTAACAAGCAAACATATGTTTCTATGCAACTGGAATTGTCACTTTAAAGAGTTATAATAAATAAATAAATGAGTTATTTAATACTGAGGAGTAGTTACATTTATTTTTCATTACATTTAGTTACATGTATAAGTTACATCTGGCCCTTTGAAGACAACCACTGCGCTGATGTGGCCCTCGGTGAAAATGAGTTTGACACCCCTGTAATAGAATATTTACTTTACAGCCCTGTTTTCACTTTAGTTATTCTTACCTATTCCAATGTTTTTTGTGATTTTAACCTGTTCTTTTGGCAGTTTTCTAAAGATGGAGGACATGTAGAAGGAAAATTTAGCCCAAAATGGGATTCATGAGTATTTTTTATTCATAATCATTGTGAATCAGGAGCGGATAAAAAAATGCTGTGGATATGGGCTTGAGTTCAGAGACTTGGACTTTCAAAATGGGACTTACAAACTCTGCAATCTCTGTTCAATCTTAAAAACTCACAGTATAATAACGACACAGAATAATAAACCAACACCCCGGCCCCACGCTTACAAACATGTAAACACGCTTGTCATTGGTTCAGTCTCGGGATCCCTTCATCGTCATCATTCTGCTTCCCATGATGCTTTACTGCTGCTGGCTTGGTTGATCTCTGTCACCACCGTGGCTACAGCCGAGAGTGGCGTGGAGTATGTGGTCGCCATGTTCTGTAAACCGGCCAACAGGCAGCGCCAGCTGTAGCGCAGAGCTTTCCCTACATTCTGCACCAAACAAGAAGAAAATATGAGTATTAATGGTTTAACTCTGGGTCACTTTTAAACTCCTGCTGAGTGAAATGACAGAAAAATGATGTTTGAGTTCAGCTAATTGCAAAGGAAAGGAGATCTTTTCCTCCTTCAGCAAAGGATACTCTGATAGAACAGAGAACAGTTCTCTTCTGGTATTCTTTTCTGCTAGGATCTCCTTTTTGTGTTTCTGTTTGAGTTGTACCCATCTGATCTATTCTGACTACAAATGTTTGTCAGGGAGGATATTTTAAAAATAGGTTAGGTGGGATTTTTTTTATTCAGATGCAACTCCCATTTCAGAACATTACATAATTCTTAATCTAAAACATAAATCCCACTCTCAACATTTCAAGGGGGGGGGGGGTGTCAGAACTGCAAATATCAACTATTGCAGCAGAAAACACACTAACATCTCTTTTTTGTAACAATTCAATAACTTTTTGAACTTTACTGTTACTTTTTTGAGCGGATTAAAGACAAAATCCAGTCTAGGAGAGTCCAGAAGAAATGTTTAGTAAAGTATGACATTTTCTTGGCCTGATCATCAACATGGAAGCAAACAACAGCAGGAGAAAAAGGTGGAGAAATACTGACATCTAGTGGTCATAAGTGGCATCACACGTTACTACGTATTGACATTTTTTACTAACAGTCTATTTATTTAACATGTTGTGTAGCAATAAACAAACTCCTGCAAAACTGCTTTCACATATTGGCCAGGGTTTTACAGACAAAACAAAGGTTCTTCCTGCAAATGGCATTACTGCAAATATAAATCAAGGGTGAGACCAGGATATGGACACCGTAACGTGTTAACATGCAAGGTTGCTGAGGTTGAATTAAAATGTTCTGTGCAGAATATGTAGTTCTGTAACCAAAAAGTATCTCTTGACCCTTGTGCTATCTTAGATGACCCCACCCTTACACTGACGTGTTCTCCCTACCATGACAAAGGTGGATAAAGGTGGAAAGATTTCATGTAATCCATAGAAACCAGTGAAGATCACAAATCATTGAAGAAAAAAGGTTCAGCGCACTGTCTTGTGGGGTCTAGATGACCCCACTCCCCAAAAAAGTGCCTAGGATAGCACAAGGGTTACTGGAAAAAAATTCTACTTTCTTTGTATACATCTGTAGTTTCTGTTATCAGAAGAAAACTGTGAGTCAAAGGTCAGATTCACAGAGTAGAGTAAATGTTTGATAAAGTTGAAATGCCTACAGACAGGATCTTGTATTGCGTTTGTGCTGATAAAAGTAAAGCAACAACAGCTTTGCATGTTTTAGTTTTTACTAAACTTTAACATTTTAAATAATTATTTTAAATATATTTTTGTTATTGTGCTAAAGACATTTTTGATTGAATATAAAGTTTCCTCCCTTTACTAAGTATTTTCACTGATTTATCATTTTAAAATTATCAAATAATTTTAAATTATTAACTCAGTGTAATCTTACCTTCCGATAAGTCTTGTATTTCTTTTTCCTCTTTTCCTTTTTCTCCTCCTTCCTCCTCCTCCTCTCATCCTCTGTCTCCTCCTCAATCAGAGGTTCATATCTATCCGGCAGGATGCTGAAATAGACTTCTTTTGAACTTTTCTGCTGCTTTTCCCTCCCTGGAGGAGCTCTGTCATCCTCCTGCTCCTCCGCTCCCATGACGGGCTCCTTTTTCTCCCACTTTCCACTCCTGGTTACTGGCAGGAGGACCTTTGGAATGAGGAGGAGTCAGACTTTATGAGTGGCCTGAAGCTCCCAGCAAGCTCAGAAAACTTTGACATGAAATCCACTAAACTCAGGATTAGAAAGGAATGTAGAGAGTTGAAGAGCGCATTTTTTTACATACCAAACACTGCTACCTCCCAGAGACACATGAAAAAAAAGCATTTAAAACTAAAGACAAATATTCAACATTATTTTTTTTAAATAAAACCAAAACTAGAAACATTTGCTTTAGAAAGATTTTATTTCAGTAACCTCACAAATACAAATACTAATTAAATACAAGGTAAACATTAGTTTAAAAAAAAATAGTTTGACATTTGTAAAACATAATCATTTTTGCCCCATAGAATATCATTTTTGTGTGTTTTTTTTTGCAACATTCTGGATAAGAAACATCCTTAGCACTTACAAAATATATAGAGATATATTTTTTAAATATACATAAAATGATCTTGATTAATATTTGGCTAACAAAAACAAATATAAAGAAGATTTTTCTTAAGCTATATTTTTTTGATGCTTAACAAAGTCCACAAACATATGAAAAAACTTTTTTTTTTCATATAGTTTTGCTTCGTTCCCTGACTAAATGACTTAATCTTTGACTTTCCCGATTTATTAAAGCTTAAACGTGTTAGATTTTACTAATATTGTGGCCTGGAAACAGCTAGAGATGCTATGAAACCAAACCTGGGCCTGTTAACATCCACTCAGAGTGTGAGGTTGTGTTGTTTGACATAGATTTTCAGTCCTTTGGTTCATGTTAGTTTGGTTCCAAAGAGCTAATCTTTGCCTACAAGTTTATTTACTCAGTAGCTGCATTCCGACAACATAAAAAAGCTTCAGGCGTCTCATATTTACTTTTGTTTTTCATTTAGAAAGTAATAAGTACACCGCTGTCCAGCATCAGGCCCCTCAGGCTGAAAACAAAGATTTGACAGGAATAAAGAAGAAAAATAACCTCCAACGTCTAGTCATCCACTGAAGCTCATTCTTTTTCCGTTTACAGAGAATATATACAAAAAAAATTCCATTTAAAAATGTCATGTTGTAAAAGTAAAACAAGAGTAACTTTTACATTTTTGTATCTAGTAATAAATACAAATTCTACATATTTTACATTTACCTTTTAGGATAAGTGGATAAAATACATATATATATATATATATACATTTGTGTGTGCATGTATGTTATATGCTCAAAAGTAGTGTGTAGCCTGTCCAGAGCTTCATGTTGCTTTTGCAGACTTTGATGATGTTTGGCTCTGAAAAAACATAAAGGAGAAAATGTAAATAAATATCATAATAACCATGAGGAATTAGGGCTAAATTGTAACTCTTGGCCTGAATAAAAGGCTTGATCCATCCATCTGAGATTGGATTTGCTCTAAATCTGCTCAGTTTGGGTGTTTTCTTGTCTTAGGACCTGAACTGGACATTTTTCATTGTTTTGTGTTGAGCTTTCTTGATTTTGAAGTTAGCTTACCAATTCTTCACTGAACTGTCACTGGAGATGTTTTGGTTAATTTTGGCATAATTCACATCAATCTTGGCAACACACATTTAAGCAGACACTGTCAATAAAAAGAAAACCATTGACAGAATAATAGAACTGGACTCAGTGACCCCTCCCCCCTGGCGTTCCAAACAGCAAGTACCTGCTGGCTCCAAGAAACCAAAATCCCATAGACTTCTATAGAGAAATAAACAGCTTTATTCTTTTATTAATATTTGCCAGAAAAACCTTTCTTGCTCTGATACCTTTTTCTTATCATATTCTTGCTAATCCCCTTTTTCTTAATGATATTTTTTTTAATCAAAAGTTATTCAAGTTATAAACTGACCAATCAGATGCCTTGGTAAAAGCATGTGGTGCTCGCTGGCCCCCACCTAGAACATTTTATTGATAGATTCTCATGAGCCCGCTTACAGTCAAAGGGGTGTGGACTTCCAACAAGCTTAAGCCTGATAGGCAACAGTGGTTTCCATAGCAATGTTAACTCAAACCGACTTGAACCAATCACTGTCACATGGCGATGTCAGTATAGCAGAAAAGTGGAAACTGAAGTGGCTTCATTTTGAAGGAGCCTGAAGTAAGGCATTTTCTTTTGAGTTCAGGTTTGCTAAGCAAGTTTTTAAGTCCAATTTCCGGCTCTACGTACATATCCTGTAACCATTAAGCGCGCATTGAAAGTTAAACTTGTCGAACTTTAATCAATCATTGACTCGGATTTGGTCCTTTTCAAAACAGAGAACCAAACCATTGATGTTTGTGCCCAGTTGGAATTCTATGACACCAAGTCTTTCATGTATCGGAATAGAGCTATCAAAGAAAAAAGCCTGGAGCAAGATTCGCAACATTTGAACCATTTCGACATTTCGCACCAAACCTCTTCTAACTGTGAATACATGTGTTATTGGCAGTGACAGTCCAGGGGGAACACCAAATGCTAAAAGCGTTTTTTTAAACTCTTGATTCCCTTTAGGTAGTGTAATGATTGTGCACCAGCTTCACCCTGCTTATCGGTAATTCTCATCAATTGGGACACCTCTATATTCTGCCTTTAATACGTAGTATGTATAAGCCTTTAAATCCAGTGTTGTTGGTATTTGGATTTACATTTTGTTTGGATTTTTGGCCCTGCCCTGTGTGGGTTTTGCCATGTGCTTGAACCTGGACATGTTGTTTCAATTGGTTAAAAGACACCTGTCTACACCCTCAAACTATCAAAGTCCAAACTCCACTCCACAAGACCAAAGAGCTGTCTGAGGACACCAGAAACAAAATTCTTGACCTGGACCAGACTGGGAAGACTGATTTGGCAGTAGGTAAGCAGCTTGATGGGAAGCAATTACTAGAAAATGAAAAACATACAAGACCACTGATCATCTCCCTCCATCTGGGGCTCCATGAAAGATCTCACCCCGAGGGTTCAAAATGATCACAAGAACAGTGTGTAAAAATCCCAGAACCACACAGGGGGACCTAGTAAATGACCTGCAAAGAGCTAGGGCCAAAGTCTATCATCAGTAACACACTACAACGCTAGGGACTCAAATCCTGCAGTGCCAGATGTGTCTCCTTGCTTAAGCCAGCACATGTGCATGGCTAGAGCATCTGGATGATCCAGAAGAGGAGTAGAAGAACCTCATATGGTCAGATGAAACCAAGATAGAGCTTCTTGGTCAAAACTCAACTTGTGTTTGGAGAAGAGAAAAAAATGCTGATTTGTATCCAAGGGACCAGTACGCCTCATCCATGTAAATGAAAGGATTAAGGGGACCATGTATAGTGAGATTTTGAGTGAAAACCTCCGTTCTTAAGCAGGAGGATCAAAGATGAAACGTGGCTGGATCCTTTAGCATGACAATGATCCCAAACACAAGGCCTGGGCAATGAGGGAGTTGAGTCATATGACATATTTAAAGGTCATACAGTCTACAGATCTCAACCCCTGAGAAAATCTTTAGAGGTGTTAAAGTCCATGTTGCACAGCATCTCCCAAAATAACACAGCTCTAGAGGAAATCTGCATGAAGAAATGAACCAAAAAAGTAGCTACAATGTGGGTAAACTATTGACTGTATATGAAAACTAGACTTAGTGACCCCTCCCCCCTTAGGTTCCAGTACTGAGATGATTGATATATGCCAAATATTTTCCACTATAATTTGCAAATACAGTCTATAAAAATTTTAGTTGAAGTGTAAAGTTAATTTGAAAATCCCATTTAATTCGGATTAATGTGTTTTTTTTTCAAAATATTTCAATGTATTTGACTGTTGCTGAACATCATTTTTTTCACTCTTTTTCACTGTTTTTTTCCACTCTCATATTACGTTTATTATTATTTAAAGTTTTTTCACATTTTATTTATATATTTCATTTCATTATAATTTTTGACAGTAATCAAATGAGGCACCGGTACTCTTTTTTGGTCTTGTTCTTCATTACACTAAACTTTGGTTTTTATTCTGTACAGCACTTTGATAACTACTGGCTGTAAAAATAAAATCGGACTAGAAATTTGATATCCGGTAATCTTATGATAGTTTAATTTTAAATGAACTGGAGTATAATTCATTTAAATTTTAATAATAATCTAATTTCAAAACATAAAATCAGCCAGATTTAATAGCAATAGTAAATGTGGAGTAGGTGCTTTTAATTTGAAATTGAAAAAAAAAAATTATAATCAAAGTTTGTTTCTAAGAAATTTTAAATTCTCAAATGGAAAAAAAAAGTTTGATGTTTGACCGCACTGACACACTCAAACACTTTGCATTTTTAAATGTCATGTCACAGTTCTTCTCAAAATCGTGAAGGCTATGGCAGGAAGTGGGCGTTCTTGGTGTGTTTCCATGTGTGCTTTGAGTTACTGTTGCATGTGGAGTGATAAGAGGAACTTGGTTTTAGTGGTTTTTGTTCACTCCGCCTGTAGTTTCATTTGTGTTCACTGACCTGAAAGGCCAAACTGATTGACTTAATGGAAACTGAAACTTCAGCTCGCTGTAACACAGCTTGGTTTGTTTCCATGCTCGTGTTGGTTAATCTCTGGTAACAGCAAGCACTGTGCTATGGTAATAAGCATGGTAGGATGTGGTAATCGCCGTTGTGGAGGTCATTTTACCTAACTGCTGCCATTCTCTAGCTAAGATTCCAAACACGATATGAGGAGTGATTTATTTAAAACTTATTTTTAATGTATTTTATGATGTCAGCACTGTGAGATTTTTGTTGTATTAAACATGTAAAATTGTGGGCAGTGGGGAACGGGACAGCTTCTTAGGTCTGTATTTCATACACGCTGTACCCTTGTGCTATCCTAGGCACTTTAACACTGGGAGTTGGGTCATCTAGACCCACTAGACAGTGCGCTGAACCTTCTTTCTTCAATGATTTGTGATCTTCACTGGTGTCCATGGATTACATGAAATCTTTCCACCTTTATTCACCTTTGTCATGGTAGGGAGAACACGTCAGTGTAAGGGTGGGGTCATCTAAGACAGCACAAGGGTTAAACATATGAAATGCAGGACTGGTATGCTTTTGTCCAGTTGAACATAAGCACTTTAACTCTAAGCGGCATCATCTGAGTGTTTTTCCGTGGGAAAGGTGTGGGTTAGCATGTACAGGATTACTTTATAAATCCACCTTTTCAAAGATAATTTCTAAAACAAAATACACATTTGGCTAAAACCAACTAAGTTACAGAACTTAGAGTCAAAATTAGCAAGTTCCAAGACCAGGTTTCCTATCAGAGCCAACAAGTCTCAACTTTAAATCCAAAAAAGGATTGACAAACCACCTGTGGCAACCCCTGTAGGGATATGCTGAGAGATGAACTGGTCAACTTCCGGTACAAGACAAAAATTTCAAGGCCATCAAATCTCCAACAGGGATACCAAGTAAAGGTCAGTAATCCCATAGCAAGACCAACAATCCCAAGTTGATTCTCCTCTGAGGTTCAAATAGACTTAGTCAGGGAAAGGACTAACAAGGCAATCGAGACTCTGGTCAGGTTCTAAGTAAAGGTCAACATGCTCCAATCAGAGTTGAAAGACATGACTGTCAAGTCACTAATTGGGTCCTAAACTTAAAAAAAAGTAAATCTCCGGTTAATTTTCAAAACAAAGTGAACATTTTGAAACAAAGCCAATAAATACCTCAACATGCACCAATTGATGACCAGCAAGTAAAGACAAGATCCACAGGTTCAAGCTAAAGCCTTGGTCACATGCAACCGGATGGGAGCTGTGGGTTTTTAGGTTATCAGGGCCCCCGAAGGGTTGTGGAGTGCAGGTCTGTCTTGCAGTTCCCTTGAGGTTCATGCCGCCACCTCAAGGGACATCGTGAAAATGGAATGTACCACTGTCGTCCGTGAGGTTAGAGTATCATGAAGTATTAGAAAGGCTGATGTACTGTAAGTTTCTAATGACGTACGGGTGATGCTGTGGTACAGTGTCCTAACGCCAAACTCTAGTCGTTAGAAAGGTGTGAGTATTGACCTCTAACGGGCTGCGTTCAGAAAGCCAAATGGGATATGGAACTGCACGTAGAACAACCCTAGGATGCCGACACAAACCATGTTCTGATTGCCTTATTTTCTCATCTCTAACAGTCAGACTATGAGCACAGATCACATCAGGAGCACACACTTGTCATGGTTTGAGTTTGTTTTGTCTTGGTTTTTGCTTTAGTTCTTGTTATGTCTTGTTTGGTTCTGTTTCCTGTTTTATTTTGAAAGGTTTCCTGTCTTGTCATGTCTTGAGTTGTACTTCCTTTGGTCCACATCTGCCCTGATCGTGTTCACCTGTGTCTTGTCTGCCCTGTCTGTATATAAGTCTTGTCTCTGCCTTCCTCTTGTGCTGGTCCATTAGCTTCTTGTCATGGTGTTAACGTCATCTTGTCATAGTGTCCTTGTTTCTATGTTTCTAGCCACGTTCATGCCATGTTCCATGTCCCTCGCCACGCCACAGTAAGTTTATGTTTTGTTTTGTCATCCTGCTCGGCAGCGCCTTTTGTTAATAAACCCTCTAGTCCTGAACCCGTTGGCCTCCCGTCTCTGCGTCTGGGTCCTACCGGCTCTCGAGCCTCCCTCACCGTGACAACACTTTTCACCTGAACAGCACTAACATGTCCCTTGGGCAGTCTGCAGGATATGGGGGAGGTCAAAACAATGAAAAATCCATATGTCTCACCTACTTTACCCTGACTTACCCTTATGTGTTTTTTCAATGTTTGCAACCTCCTCTACAGGCTCACTTAGTGGTCTACGATCTTAATATTTCATGTGGGCCACCTGCAAGGTTTCCCCATTTTTTATCCTCAGACAGCCCGTATTCCCCCATAACGGTAGTAATGACTATGGCATTAGTTTTCTCTACTAGTCTAGTCTACTCATCTTATTTATCTATCATGCACACAGGACCGTTGTTATACCCAAGTGTTCATTTTCCTGGTACTATCCACACAAGCATCACAGTCTTTTCATTAACAAATTAATTAACTGTAAAAAAAAAAAGAAAAAGTGTGTGATTCTTACATTTTTGTCCGGCAGGGTGACAGTCAGGCATGTTTTGGTTTTCAAGCTCAAATTCAACTTCTTTTTCCACAGGTAATAAAACTCGACACACTCCGACAGAGACTTGGTCTTAACCTTTGAAAAGGAAAAGAAAAATCCGATGTTCAGGGCTATTCATCAATGACATTATGGTCTAGAATTTCTACAAATTGATGAAGACTAATATCTAAAGGTTTTTTCAAGGAGGATTTAATGATTTAAAATTGTTACTGGATCTCTTTCTTTTCAGCGTTAACTTGTATGATTTAGAACTTTTTTTAACTTGTTCTGTACAACAGTTGAGCAAACAGATCAGAGCCTCTTGTTTTGGACACATTTTACTGCTTCATTAGGGGTTTATGGATCTTCGGACACACGAGGTGTATAATTTTATGAACCCCTTTTGTGTTTGAGGCTTATTCGTTATAATTATATTTATGTGCATTCCTTGTTGGACATAAAAAAAGAAGAGAGAGGGAGAGAGTGGGATGTTAGACAGGTTAAGATGGGGGAGATAGAGGTGGTGGGGGAGCAGTCGATAACTTCTTATTTAACTACAAAGGAGACGTGGCGCTTTGTAAGTCTTGCTTACGGATTTGCAGATACTGCGAAAGTCTTTACGATGGAGCTGCAGGGACTTGGTCAGAAGCCTCTTCTCAGCTGCACTCCAGCTAACACCTACAACACAAGGAAGGTGAACCTGTGAGTTAAAAGCTTCTGCGCAGTAGAACAAGGCCCTTTATGAAGTGGAGTAGGAGTTGAACCTCACCATTTTGACTCTTCCTTGGTGTTGTCAGCAGCTTCTCCACTGTCAGCTGAAAGAAAACGGAGTTAAATCAGCGTTTACATTGTCATGCAGCTGTCCTTTTTTATTGTTTTACTACAGTTGATAACATCTGATGTCATAATTGTGATGATGCAAATCACAAGTCTTATGTTGTGCACACACAGGCATCTGTGGTGCGTTCAAAAGCGCACTAAACATGCATTCTTTGGCACGCTTTTACTATATGGTGTTCACACTGGACTGTTACTAACGCATGTACAGTTGGAAGAAGCTTGGTGAAAAATGTCAAAGCGAAGGCAAATCTTAGGAATCTCGCTCCAGGCTTTTTCTTTCACAGCTATAGTCTGACTCTTGAAAGACTTGGCCCGAAACGCACATATGCGCGCGTTTACATAGACGTTACTCAAATGGACAACCAAGTTATGAATACTTGTAGTTTCGTTTACAATATGTTGAACAATTGACAGAAATGTCTCGTTCTAAGGTCTTTCCCTCAAAACTTCTCTGTAGTTTTCCAAATTCTTGGTCCTTTACAAAGGGCGGCCATGGTGCAGTGGGAGAACAATTGACCTCTGATCGGAAAATCACAAATTGAGTTCCCGCTCTCCACGCCAATGTGTCAAAGTGTCTTTGGGCAAGACACTAAACCCCACATGAGACATTGTGGTTACAGGTTGGCACCAGTGCTCTAATGTGTGTGGGTGCATGGGTGACTGTAACTAAAAGCGCCTTCTAGGAAGGTAGTAAAGTGCCATATGAGCATACAGCATTTACAATTTTTATTAATACTTTAGAGTGATTTTTCCACACAGTTCTACAAAAGATGTTTTATTGTCTCACACGGATCTTAAGATTAATCCGATTTATTATTAAAGCACAGCTGCTTTGCTTTTTTTTATTTTTTTCATTTTGTGGCACCAAAGTATTTTCTTTTACTTCAAGATTTGGGTGTCAGTATTAAAACTCTTTGGATTTGTGTTGGTTTTCTGTGTTTCTATTGTGATTTTTAGATCTACTTTTTAAAAGTTTAAAATCTTTTAAAAACAAATGTATAACAAAAAAGCCTAAAACTAGTTAAATATAAAATATATCATATAATTATATATAATATATTATTAGTATGTTTCTTTGAGGATGTTTTTATTATTTACAGTATGACAGCAGTTAAGACTTCCATCAGACAAAGTGCCCCACAATCCTGAAGCCCGCTTAAGTTCCATTATATTATGCTTCTATACTCACCTGCTAACAATGTAGAAAAATAGGTGCATTGTATGTTATACATTTACAAAGTTCAAAAACATATGAAATAAAAATCAGAAAGAGTTTTTTTCAAAACTGAAGCAGACATATGTTTTACATCCAAACATTCCACAAGATTGTACCAGAAAGTCTCCTTTGCACTCTGACAGGATGTGGAGGGCGTGTTCTGGACTGGTTCCGTTTCCTGGGACCAGACTGGACTGAGCCATCATCAGCAGGGCCTGGACTGTACAAACAAATCACAATTCTCCAAATCCCCACCCCAAAAAAAAACACCTAATTATTTTGATCTCTTAATTTTTGCGTACCTCTCTGTTGATTGACAGGATCTTCTAGCTTGTCCAACGGCCTCCAGGCTAGAACTGCATTGTGGGAGTCTAACTGTGTGTACTTTGCATTCCGGAGAGGTGGGATGTCAGCCTGGAAGCTCCCCCCCAAATTAATGCGCCTGTGATGATTTAATTCCTGGTTATCAGACAGTAGCCTTGCAGCAATAATCATTTTGCACAGTTACGGCTACATACGGTTGAATTTTTCTTGATGTTAGTGTTTCAGGTTGAGGACAGAACGTTGCCGTGCCAACAGGATCATCCAAATCACCTGTGATTCAGAAGTTCTTGTGAGTTTTTGAGAATATGGGGAGTAAGAGGTCTGCTTTTGGTATTAAACCCCTTTTTGTTGAGTCCTGCAGTTGTTTTCAGGTCACAATAGTCCTTTAGCAGTATAAAATCTGCAAAGCTGAGTTCAACGCCTTCAGTGTCAGATGGTTGACAGTGTTTTTCACATAACTTACTGTGTAACTGAACCGTCTCTGCTGTCAGCCTAACGGGGCTGAGACAGCAGTACAACCCTGGCCCGGCCCTCAGTGGACACAGCATTGGGGGAGGTCTGTAATGACCTCCCCCCTCTTCTTCTTCCTCCTTCTCCTCCTCCTCCTCCTCCATGTGCATCAGGCTGCGATAGAGCAGCGTTCCTCTGACGGCTGGCAGAGGGGCGATGCCTTTCCTCTGTCTGCTCTTAGAGGCCGCCACCGTTTCTTTTGTACGGACAGGAACAGAAACGGGCATCACCATAGAGGCTGAGCTCTGAAGGGAGCAGTCCTAAAAGACAGCAGGAAGGAGAATTGTTTTTTGAGTGACTGAGGTCACTACAGGGCAACCATCCAAAAATCTAGATAAACTGTTTGTCACTTGTACTCATTGACTTGAATAATGAGTTCTAAGAATGGGGTTTTGGGTGTTTTTAAAATGTTTTTAAGGCATTTTTCCTGATGACGGAGGACATTTATTAAGAGAATTATTCTTAAAATTACATTTCTAAGTATTTCTTTAATCAAATCATTGCGAATCAAGAGCAGACGAAAAAACGCAGTTTGTAGTGGTGATGAAGGCGCTACATTCAGCGGGCCACCATCTCCCTGCTCCGCTCTATTCTGATGTATCAATTTGAAGACTGATATCTGTGTACATCTTTTGTTTTCCTTGTCCAAGCATCTGCACACAACTCAGAGGTGAAGTTCTAATGAACTCCTGCGATTCTGCAGAAATTATGTCCTAGAATACAACACAGGATTTTATTTTTATTTTGGCTAAAATGGTATATTCATAATTAAAAGACCATCATGAATATTTTCAAATAGATCAAAAGATAATCAGAGTTGGACATTAAAATAGTAACCTTGAGTTATTCTAAAGTATTTGTATTCAAATAATGATAAATGCATCCATTTACATCCATTTAGTTCAACTAATATTTACTTTGGCGTTGCTCTGGACCTTCTTTAACCACGCTGGAGACTTGAAACCGCTGTGGGAGCGCATGTGCCCGTTCAGCGCTGCCAGGCTTCTGAACTCACGTTTACACACCACACACAAAAGCCTACAACACAAACACACACATGGATAAGCGCATAGATATGTATTTGTAAAAGGTTATAATGTTATCATCACTGCAGGTTACCTGGGATCAGGAACTTCACTTCTTTTTTCAAGTTGCATCTGATTCACCTGAGTGGACAAAAAATAAATAACAATGTGTTTTTTAAGTGTGTGCTGACATTGTCTCATTTTATGCTTTATCATGTTGCGTGTGTGTGTGTGTGGGGGGGGGGGGTTTCATACATTTTTTTGTCTTGTTTTTGATGTTTAAAATTGGAAAATGTTTATTTGTGAAGAACTTTGAGCTACTTTAGGTGGAATTTTTTTTGGTTTGATTTGTATTTTGAATGCTTAATCATGTTTTCTTTTTTCTTTTACTTGTATTCACCTTTATTTTTTTACTTACTCGACCTCTCCCTCGTCCTCCACCCTGCACCCTGCAGGTCACATCGGCAGAGAGGCCCTGACTTGAGTCACTGCTGCTGGCAAGCGGCCCTCTTCCCAGGCAGGAGAAGCTGTTCTCGGAGCTCACAGCGCCCTTCAGGAAACCGATCAAGTCCTCAATCGTATCAGCTTGGCTCTGGGAGAAGTGTGGGCTCGTTTGATGTTGTTGCTGGTTTGTGTCAGAGCTCAGGTAGTAGCTGTCAGGCTTGTTGGGACCGCAGCCCATGGTCTGATTTCTGCTCAGCTGTGGAGTTGTTTGTGCGTGAAACGCAGTCCGGTCTGTCCTCAGGTGCATGTGAGGACCTGGACTGGAGATGGCCGGGGTTTGAGGGTAATGTGGGCTTGGCCCAGGGGTGGTGGGGCTACAGAAGGGTTGAGAGGAATTACCGTCGTTGTAATTATCATAGTAGAACTGGTTGTTTGGGAAGTCCTCTGCAGACGAGGAGCTCCATCTGCCCATGGTGCCACCTGAGTTCAGCAGAGGAGCCGGGGGCCCTGCGCTGTGGCTGACACCAAGTGAGTCACTGATGAGCAGTGGGTGAGCGTCGTAGGAGTTTGTGGTCTCCATTTCATCTCTGTGGGGAGTCCCACCATTGCTGAGCAGGTTCTGGTTCTGTAGGTGAAGTTCCAGCTCAGCTGCTGTAGGGTACTGTTCCAAATCAGAAACCATTTTAATCTGCGAGTAATCAGATTTAGCTGGGATGATGTCAGCCCCAACTGGTTCTTACCTGGAAGGAAAAGTCGTTGTGGAAGCAGGAGAGCTCGGAGGACGACTCACATTTGTTCCAGTCGGAGTAATCTAGCTGTAGATTAGGGTTCTGGTGGAAAGCGGGGTGCTGAGTTGGAATTCGGAACTGTGGTGAGGAGCAGTGAGACTGGGCAAAGAGAAGGGGGTTGGCCTGGGGGGAGTTTAGGTGGGGTGAAGGGGATGTTGCTGGGGCCTGATAGAAGTGCTGAGCCTGAGGGTGGGGCATGTGAGGGGACGTGACCTGAGGTTGGGGGAATTGGAATGAAGATACCTGGCTCTGGGGTAAAAGATTTGGGGAAAGCAGATAAGGGTGAGGGGAGGACACCTGGACACAAAAAAAAAGTTAGAAATATGTAGATATATAAAACAATAAGATTGCAGATTTAATACATCAAATAATAGAAGAACCTTGTTGGGTGATGGGCTTCCATGGTCCTTCGAGAATGAGAAAGAAGAGAGGGGGGGTAGGGAATGCGACAGGGTGGGGTGGGGGGTTATGGGAGGAGAAGGAGACGATGAAGAAAAGGCCCACAAATCAGACATGCTGTCATGCACACCTTTTGGCTCCGAGTGGGTGTACTGACATGACTTCATGTGTGAGGAGCAGGTGGATGTTTATGTGAGCGGTGCTCTCATGGGGCTCTGTAGGGACACATAGGCAGCGAGATCAATAACAGTGATCAGAGTCAGCTGTTGATTGATTGTTTGCACAGAAACCTATACGCTTTTAATATCTGCATGAGGACACAGTTGATATTGCCACTATCTAATAATAAAGGGCTTTTATTTTGTAAGGTTGAAAGGCGGAGCAGTGGTTATCGCCCTTGCCTCACAGCAAGAAGGCCCCCACTTCAAGTCCCGGCAGGGGGACCTGAAGCAGAACACCAATTTTTTTTTTTCAAAGACTTTTCTGTGTGGAGCTTGCATGTTCTTCCCGTGCGTGTGTGGGTTTTCTCCGGGGACTCCGGCTTCTTCCCACCATACAAAAACACATACTTCATAGTAGGCCTGCCAAATATACCGCAAATTTATCATTATCGCAATATCAAGCTCTGCAATATGCATATTGCAAAAGTCAGCAAAAATCGCAATAAATGGCTACCTTAAACGTTCTAAAACAATCTTATGGCAGCTTGAAGCATTTAACGAATCAAATAAATCCATTTATGCATTTGACCAATCGGATTAACCCTTTCACGTTGTTGACCAATCAGATGAGCCCTTTTCTGTTAAATGTTTGCATCCGACCTCGACGAGGGTCATTTAGAGTGTAGATTTTAAACTGTTGTAATAAAATGGGAATGATTTTTTTGGTCGTTTTGCTATTTGTTTATGTACCGCAAATTATATCGTTATCGCAATATTGATCACTCATATCGCGTATCGCAAGTTTTCCTCATATCATGCGGCCCTAATTCCTAGGTTAATTAGTTACTCTAAAATGTCCCTGAGTGTGCATGGGTGTGTGATTGTGTGGCCCTGCGACAGACCGGCGACCAGTCCTGAATGTCCCCTGCCTTCGGCCACAAGTGGCCGGGGCTGCTAAGAAGATGAATGAATGACTAAAATAACTGTTTCTGTTTTGTTTCTTTTTCAGTTTTGTACGCTTTAAATATCAACATTTTCAGAAGAAAAATTGGTCAAAAATATTCACACTAAAATTAGAAATTGACCTTTCACTTAAACACTGCGGTGTGGGCTGTCGCTTACAGAAAAGAGCAGCTAAATTTAACACAAAAAATGATTTTAAACTCTTGCGGTCACATTTCCAGTCAGTTTGGCCCCACGTTTAATTTGAATTCCTGGCCCTGCTGAGTTTTAAACAGTTTTACAGTGTTAAGAGGAAACTTTAGCAGACCACACAGCAGCTGGACGGAGCTTTATGACTAAGCGTGAATGTGATAACAAACGTCTCAAATGACACGTTTGAGAGTCCAGAACCGGACATGATAAACTCCGCCATGTCTTAAAGAGACAATTTCAGCTTTAATGTTTACTTAAACTGTATGACATTTTAACTCCACATACAAATAATGGGGGAAAAAATGATCTGACTCTTTAATATGATTCTGAGGTCACTTTAATTTGCTTAAATACAATAAAAAAATTAGATTATTGTTTAGAAGCAGCGTTTATTAATCTAATAATGATAAAGATGCAGTTTAATCAACTTTATCTTCTCTGAAATCTTTAAACGTACCTCTCTATTTGGTAGATATATTGTGCAAACCAGCATAAATAAGAAAGGCCTTCACTGAAATAAAATCAAATACACAATGACAATTAAAATACAGATTTAAAAAGGACCTCTTAAGTTGAAATTGGATTAAAATGAGATGGGCTCACCTGAAATGTCTTCGATCTAAAGAGGATGACTGTGTGTGAGCTTGTGTGAGTATGTGTGTTTGTGTGTTGTCAGGATGTGGTCATATGTTCTTCCTCTCTTTGGTTGACTCTTTAGACTCTCTGCTTCTTCCTCATAAAGACACATTTAGAATCTGACTGAAAACGAAAAGACTTTTAAACGTTTAAGAGAACATCTGCAATCATGGACATACATCTGTTGAATTATTTGTGAAATAAAAGGTTAAATGTTAATAACATGTTAATAGTAAAAATGAAACTAAAAACTTTGTTTGTTCTTAAAGGCAAATGGCATAATAATGATGCAATTAATACTTAATAAAATATTTATAAATATAATGCTGCATGCTTTCTTTTCATAAATGCAATGCCCTTATTTTAGAACATCCTGTAAAATCTGACAATTAAAAAACAGTTTATGAAGCCTCACGCGCTACCTGTATGTCTTAAAAAAAGAGCAGCAAGTTTCAGTTTTGATTTGCAATTGACGTGTTTGTTCTTATCTTTCATTATTTTTTATTTTGGATTGTCTAGACGAAGTAGTTTGTTTTCTATGGAAATAAATAAATAAAAACATTTGAAAGAATTTTGATTAAAAACCAGAAAAGGTGGAACCTTTGTTGAGCAGCTCGCATGAAAGCCCGACTCCCGTCTCTGTAACGAACCTATTTTAACCGTGAACGATAGTTAAAAACTTTAGGAACCAATTCTGACGCCATATGTTCCTTTTATTTTCAAAATAAACGACAAATTAGTGACGGTACACACACAGAAATCGAAATGTATGCTGATAAGAGCATAATTTTTTTTAAACTAGAAGATGTATGTGTGGAATAAATAAAAGCTTTGCATTGAAAGTAACAGAATACACATATCTTTCATAAAACCTATATTTTATCACCTAATTGAGTCGTTAGCACACCTCAGACTTTTACACATGTAAAGAGTCTAATATAAGAAAGATATTTTTTTTCTTGGGTAATTATATGTTTCATTCGTTATAACACCAATGGCAGAAAGTTCACTGTAATGTCAAAATTTGCTTTTATTCTGAAAGGTACGGGGCGGAAATAGTACGCGTGTGTCTCGAATATGGAAGCTAAGACGATCGAAACATTCACCTTCCAGCTTTTGTTGTGCAGGTCAGCGCCTCTTCTTAGAGCGTTTGAAAAGGCTAGTGACCGCGTGCTTATAGAGGAAATAATCCGTGTGTTATGATTTCCGGTTTTACGGCGACAACATACAGGGAAACTACGCTAGTGCTTGCTGCCTTCTGTTCGTCACAATTCATGTGGGGAAGGGTTATGTCGTCACACCTTACGTTTTTGTCGTCTCCTTAGAAAAAGTAAAAGCTTCCTTTTCTAATTATATCATTCTTTTTGAATGTACTCAATAGTTGTTTCCACTCTATTTATTTTTTTAGTTATTGTCATTTCACTCGAACCCATTACTGAGAACATCTCACTTTCTGCACATTTTAAATAGCTGCTGTCAAAATTTGTAGGCTTTTCATCCCTTTGTTGCATCTGTTATCTTTTGGGGGTTGCAACAGCAAACCATTTCACCCCACCCCTATCATTTGAATACCCATCACACCCTGTTATGTCATCCCTGACTATCTTCATGAACCTCCTCTTTGCTTGTCCTCTAGTCTAGACCTCTTCCTTGTTGCTCCATCATTCTCTCTGTCACTCCTCTTAGCGTGTCTGAACTTTATTTTTAGATCTACAAAGACACGATGCAGCTCCATCCTTATTTATGCAAAGCGGATGATCTCTGGTTCTCTTCCTTGCCATGAAATCGTACTGATGCTCAAAATTGTTCACGTCAGTCTAACTTCTATCACTTTATCAACTTTATTCCTCTGTAGTTTTTATAAATCTTAATGCCTCTCTTCTCCTTTATTCTGCCTTGTTAATCTCTACAGATCTACTTCTCCCTACTTTAAGTTCAGCCGTAGTATACATTGCATGTCATATTTGTTTTAACTGATAAACCCTAATGTTTATATTTAATAGTCTAAAGTTATTTTTCAAAAACCTTTGAACCTTTGTTAGATCTCCTCAGAATTCAGTGCTTCTTACCTGCTCTCATTCTAGCTAATGTTTTTTTTTTGTTTGTATTTGAACTTGCAGGGAATTTTCTATCATGCAGTTGAGATGAAGAAACATCACTAAATAGGAGACGCAATGATGTTGCAGCTCAGAAGGACATTAGCTCTTCTAAAAGGTGAAACTGGAAACCAGCGAGCTCGAACCGGCTCCAGCCTCCCCTTTCTGGATTCAGCCAACAACAGTTCTGGACTAGTCCTGCAGTCTCAGTCCACCGATGTGTACCAGAACCTAGCTCTGGAGGACTGGATCGATGCCCATGTGGACCTGCAGCAGCGTGGCATCCTGTTACTGTGGAGGAACCGGCCTGCTGTGGTCATTGGACGCCACCAGAACCCGTGGAGCGAGTGCAACCTCCCGGCAATGAGGAAAATGGGAATCGCTTTGGCCCGCAGGCGAAGTGGAGGTGGAACGGTCTTCCACGACCACGGGAATCTCAACCTGACTTTCTTTGCTTCCAAGAAGGCATACGACAGGAAGAGGAACCTGAAGGTGGTGACCGAAGCTTTGAGACGGCTGCGGCCAAACCTAGACATCCGCGCCACGGACAGATTTGATATTTTATTAAACGGACACTACAAGATATCTGGTAAATATTTTTTTTAATACAAAATGCGTTCAGTAGTCAATTACATAGGAGTTGATTTAACATCGTAGAAGACAGATTACAAATTTTTTGGAAGTATCGTAACTGACTGCAGTTGACGTATGTCCAACAAATTCTGATGCAACAGTTTACTAATAAGAAGCATAGGTGCAATTGTGTCTCTTCCTACACCAGAATCAGCTGGTTTACGTTGGTTATGATAGAGTTACGACAACAAAACACGACATGCTCTATGAACGATCATAACTCTTCAACTGTTTACGCAATTAACATAATTCCAACAGGCTCTGACACAAACATTACTTTTGAAAAGTGTCAATGCAAAAACGCTTTTCTGTCTGTCAGTCAGCTGGTTTACATTGACTACGTTAACGATCAAATAGTAACAACAGTAAAGTAACACACGGTTTTAAACTGTTGTAACTCTTCAATCGTTTACACAATCAACGTAATTCTGACAGATTCCGACTTTGCTAAAGTAAAGCATCGTTTATGCAATTAACGTAAACAGTCAAAGAGTTACAACAGCAAACTAGCCCGCTCTTCGAACAATCGTAACTATCTGTGATCACTTATGTATCACAGCTAGTTTACTTAGATCACCTAACCGCTGTAAAGCAGTGCATATTTGCCCAAAGCGGCTTTTCTCAGCCCCATAATTCGTTGTATTTACGTTATCTGTGCAAGCGGTTGAAGAGTTACGATAATTGAAAGAACGTCAACACTGGTGTTTTGGTGTTGGGTTCAACATTCTGGTAATCCGCATCAGGATCGTTATATATCACTAATGACGGTCACGTGAGGTTTTTAGAAGTTTTGCCACAATCTTTAACATTTCACCAATTGTTGCTGCGCACAGGTACTGCATCCAGACTCAGTAGAAGGTCATCCTACCACCATTGCACCCTCCTCCACTCTGCTGACCGTTCTGCTCTCTCCACGGTACTCCGCCCTTCATGTCCAGGCATCCTTAGTAATGCCACACCAAGCATCCCGTCACCCGTTGCCAACTTGATAGACCACGCACCTTCTCTGGCTTGGGAGGAGCTTCTGGAAGCACTAGTGCAGCAGTATAACACAGGTGCTGCTATAAGAAGTTATAAGTTATAAGTTTTTGTTATGTGCTCACGGTTTCATTTGGTCTCCATTTTTTCTTCTTCTGGCTGTCAGAGTTTGGCCTCAGCTCGGTGTTCACTCTCGTCGACCCATCCAATGAGTGTGTGTTTCCCGGCGTGGGCAACATATCAACAGAGCTGCGAAGCTGGGACTGGACGTTTGGCAGGACGCCTAAATTTAGAGTCGAAACTCTGCTGGAGCTGAGGGACGAGCATCTGTCGGCTCGCTGCTCCGCTCAGCTGCAGATGGAGGTGAAGGGCGGACAGGTAGAAAGCTGCAGGTTGGACGTCCCTGCGGGCTGGCTTCCTCTGTGGCTCAGCAGGCAGCTGAGCGACGTACTGGTCGGGGAGAGGTTCTGTCCGCACAGAGCAGCCGCCGCTGTCACCGCCATGCTGCGGGCTGAGAAAGGGCAGTTTCACAGCAGACTGCACAACCTTTGTGAGGCTGTGCTGGCTATGATGGGCTGAGAGCACCCACTACAGGCAGCTGCAGGAACTGCAACCCCACCAGCAGATGTAGATTATTTGTTCCTGAAACATTGAGATGGAGAGAGACCAACAATTATAAATGCAGAATGCTGCATCTGCTTTCTGTCAGTCACTGTGAAATAAACAATTTTGTGTTCTAAACTCATGTTTTTTTTTCTAAAATAGGTTTAGAATAATTCAAAATGTAAACATATTTAAAAGGGAGTAATAAATCATTTTAACAGCAATTTGGTTCATATCATAATTTGCGATTTTTAATATGATTCATAGTAAATATTGGTTCATTCTGAACGATCCGATTCACTGACATAAAATTGATCCAGGACATCTTTGGCCAAAACCTGAACCAGTGGGACTCAGAGATTAATACCTGAACAGAGCAGGTGAAGTTTTACAAGATAATCAAATGTAAATTAAATGAGTAAACAAGACCGAATGACACATCCATTCACATTATAGTTTAATAAAGTTTAGCCCACTGTTGTTTTTCCACATCAATAAAACCCAAAAGGAACATTTTTAGAACATTCTATCACACTGAATTTAAAGTGTTGAAAAGGTTGGCTTGATTATTTTGTTGTCATCACATGTGTGTTGTCTGCTGTGATACACTTGGTCGTTTTTACATTATAGTAACAAAAATAATAATAATGACCTGCCATGCCTTAATCTAAATGGTCTTTTCCAAGATTGATAAAATTGATTAATTTCATTTTGAAACCATTTTAGAATGGTACGGATCGATTTGAATAACAACTTGCCTCAGACAGATTAATCTGGGTCAAAGGAAAAGAAATCAATGGATTGTCATACCCATAATATTTATTTAAACTAAATTCTCAGCAAGTAAGAAGCAAGATCTGCTCCTTTTAAGGGGGTTCAATACACAAATATTTATATTATTATTTTGTAATTAACTGAAAAACTGGATCCTACTCTCAGATTGCAGAACCTGATGATAATTAGTTTTTTCAGGGTATTGGGTTAAAAACATAGATTGAGCTGCAGTAAAAGTTTAATCAGAATTCACTGGTTTACTGAAGGTGTTTAATTATTTTTTTGAAAGCCTTAGAGGAAGAGGTGTGTGGCTGTAAAGTTTTTTTTAAAGCTTGCATCCTTGGTTTTACAGAATTTAATGGGCTTCATTTAATGTTTTCATTTTTTTATATATTTCTTAATTTCAATCTGCTGCAGCCTCAAGACCATGACATTTAGATTAAAACGTATTACTGTTTTAATCTAAATGAGCTGCTTCTGCTTAAATTAAGGTTAATGAAATAACTAAAGTTGTGCGCAAGCGCAAACTTCCAACAAGGACCATGCGCACGAAGAGTAAGAGAGGTAGAAGATGTATCACTTTGACCTCTTTTTTCTCTCATTCTACTTTTTCTTTAAATACAATTTTTGACGATAATTTGTTAATTTGAATCGTGTGTAATACAATTTATTTATCTCATAAATTATATGAAATGTATCTTTCAATTCATCCATTTCACACAAAAAAATCCTATTTTGTTCAACAGAGCAGTGCATCTCTACTAAACACTGTTAATAAACGATCTTTGTCGGACGTGAACCGTCGTGTGCCAGCACTGAGCGAAGTTCCAATAGAGCCGAGGTGGCACGATGGGAAAGAAACAGAAGAAAGGCGGAGAAGACAGGTAACGAAACCACAGCCAGCCCCTAAGGAACAGGTGTTCACGTTGATGCGGACCGAAGAGAGTTTCTTTAAAGCGTCCATACGGCCGGAACAGTCCCGTTTTTTGTAGCCTGTGCTGTTAGCTTAGCAACCGCCTGAGTTAGCAGATGCTAACCACGAGTCGCACTTGTGAGGTGTGAGCACAGGTGATGCTTTAAGAGAAGCCAAACGGCTTAAGTTGGGTTATCCAACCACTATGGGGCCTTCCATTGGCTCAGCTGAGTTAACGTTAAGTCCGCGCTGTGTTCCCACTGGCACGTTTGGCCTCATAGGTGTTATATTTGTCAAAATAAAAACATAGCAGCAGCAAAGTTAGCCACATTCGTCCTCTGAGTGAGACTCAGAGCCGGCTTTACATCGCTGCTTTGTACAAGTCCTAAAAGAATAAAAGAAAATTTTCCCTGACAGAGTAAAAAAAAGACACGCTTTTAATCTTATTTGATAAATTTTTTGCTGATAGTTTGATACTTAAACGATGCTAAAACAGACATATGCAAACCATCTGTTAGCTGGAAATGTGTCTCATTGGTTTTTGACCCATCACGGTGGGATGATGTCACTGCTCACCTGCCGGATCCCTCATATCAGGCCGGACTCACCTGAGCAGCTGATGACAGCAAAGTAATCAACATTCACCTTCTGTTTAGTGTGCAAAAGTTATGATGTTGAGTACACTTTAGATGCTATTTCAAGTTTTTATTTTTTTACATGGTTATTTAAACAAAATTCTCTTTTTTTTCACCCAGTTGATTGTGTTTATTTGCACAGAAATGGGGTTTCACAAGTTGGTGGACATTTTTAAAAGGGATTTTCTTAATGATATTAATTTATTGATGGAGTGACAAACAATGTATAAATGAAAACTTCCAGTTGGACTTTTTCCTCCTGTAGATTTATTATACAAAAAAAATTATCCTAGTAAAAAGAACAAAGAAAAACAACCTAACTTCAGTTGATTGTGTTGGACAGTATATAAAATTTGAAACATTTCAGATGCACCTTTTCATTTTAAAGTTTATTTTTATTTAGTTTGTTTTTATTTTGCTCAAAACAACTGTTGAAAAGAATATAATAGAATCTCATGGATCCCATGAAAGGACAACCGATTTGTCACCCTAGCGGTATAGAAAGTAGAGAGACTTATAAGAAAGGTAGCATTTTGATTTGATGCAATATGGCCACTGCTTTCCATAAATTAAAGAGATAAAAAGTCTCGGCGTTGCACAACGTTTTGTTTTTTATTTGGGCTTTTCAGGTTTTTAGAATATTGCTATTGTCGTTTTGGTCCAGCATTTAAAGTCTAAAGCTGACTTTTAATTTGAAAGGGAAAAAAGCTTGCTTGGCTTTCTTCCTGTAATAACAGCTGATGCTCATCAGCCCTGGTTTCTCTAAAAAAAAAAAAATAATAATAATAATTCAAGGACTTTTGTGTTACTGTCTGTCATTTTAGAATCTGATTGTGTCTTCTTGTGTATAGATCACTTAATATTTACTTTGATAATCCAGTTATGTGTGTTTATTGGATGTATAGATTGTTCTGCAGACAGTTGTGTTCCGATAAATCAGTCAACGGTTGGTTCCCTTTTTGCTCTGCAGAGCAGAAGAAAGTGGAAATCTGTCCTGTCCTTTCTAACACAATCCTCAGCATCAGATTTATGTCTGTAATGTGACAAAAACCTGTTAAAGCATTTGGTTTAGAGAGTTGTGTGTGTGTGATGTGAGTCTGTTTCCATCTGCCAAACAAAAGAAAGTGGAGAGTCAGCAGAGCCTTGTTGCTCTGACACAAAGAAACACCTCAGCCACTTGACTGGCTGGCTTGTGATCATGTGACCTGTGTCAATCGGGGTGATTTAGTGCCAAAGATGACGGCGTGGACATCGACGCTTTGGCGGCAGAAATTGAAGGAGCCGGAGCTGCAAAGGAGCAGAAAGGGAAGAAGAAGAAGAAAGGAGCCAAGAAGGAGGACTTTGAGTACGACACAGAGCCTTCTCCAGATTGTTTTTCGGACTGCTGTGGGTTTTGTGTGACTATGTCTGTGCTCCTCCTGCAGCGAGGATGAGATCCTGAAGGAGCTGGAGGAGCTCTCCTTGGAAACACAAGGGGGAAAGGTCAGGAGGAGCCCTTCTAGACCTGTTTGTTTTTTTGTTGGCCTGCTCCCCCTAGCTCTAAACTTCTTCTTGGTGTTTTGTGTGTAGAAAACAGACACCACAGAAGATGTAGAGGCTCTCGAGCCTCCCAGACCAGAGAAGAAGAAAACCAGGAAGGGCAAGAAGGGTGGAGGCAGCCCTGAGGATGAGAAGGCTGAAGACGCAAACAAGGATAAGAACGAAGAAGACAAAAAGGTCAGCAGATCAATTCATCTCATTATTTGATGTTTGCTCAAAATATTTTATTTACATGTAAATAATTTCTATTTTTTTTAAACAAAATAATAAAAAACAAACCTATACACATCACCTATTTTGTAATCAAATAATCAGCTTTTACTGTTCCCAGATTAAATTTCTTGTGCATAAACATGAAAATAACCTTTGCTCTATGCAAATGTGTAATTGCTTCATCATTTAAGATCTTATGGTTTAATGATGCAGATATTCATATTTCTCTGTTTTTACAATGATGGTAAACGATCAGAGATATGTTTTAAGCTATAGTGTGGTTAAAATGGAAATGAAAATTAAATAAAATTGACCGTAAAAATACTTTAAATTTGAAACGCAATTCTATTTATTTATATAGAACACCGTTACAACACGAAGCAGTTGATGTAAAAGAGTCACAAACACGATTTGCTGCAAATATTGTGTTATTTTCTACAGGGTAGAGGTGGCCTCTCCGATCAGTTCAATGTTAAGCTGCGTTCACGCTGAACGCGATTTGCGCCGCGGAGGTGTTCAGTTTCAACGTTACGTCAACGTAGCGATGGGACTGAAGGTCCTGCGGTGCGTTTTAAGCACCGAGCGTGCTGCGATCTTTCTAGCAGCAAGCAGGCCCTGCGGCAAAGCAGCGTGGCGAAAAATTCCAACGCGGTGTGAAATGTACACAATAGCCGACGGCAGCCCGTCTAACATGTGACAGAAGCTCTATGAACACTTTTGGATTAGTATTAAGCAGACAAAACGGCATCCGTGAAGGAAAATTCTGCGCCCAGCGTTTGATGAGAATTTTCCACGCAAATCAGGTTCTGTGTGAACGTAGAATAACGGTCCAGAATAATTAAAGGGTTACGCCGGCGAAAAAGATCTTACTGTTAGCTAAATGGGTTTTTAAGGATCTCCTCTCCACTCCTTCAGGCACCTCCTGCCGCTCTCCCAGATGACTCTGACGATGACAGCAGCTCCCACTCTCGCCTCAAGACGAAAGGAGGAAAGAAAGGAGGCAAAAAAGCCTCAGTGTCTGAGGAAGAAGACCCCGCCGAGGACAAAGACGTCAAGAAAGGAGCTCAGAAGGAGGACGACTCTGAGGAGGATGAGGAGTTCGCCTTCAAAATGGACAAGAAGAAGAAGAACAAAGGGAAGGCAGCAAAGGCCGAGAGCGAGGACGAGGAGGAGCAGGACGAGGAGGCGGGGGGTTTCAAAATGAAGACGGCGGCCCAGAAGAAGGCGGAGAAGAAAGAGAGGGAAAAGAAAAAGAAGGAAGAAGAGAGGATGAAGCTGAAGAAGCAGAAAGAGAAAGAGGGCAACGTGGAGGCTAAAAAGGAGCCAGAGACGAAGCCTGTGGAGGCCACGCTTCCTCAGGCCACATCTGAAGCTGTGCCAGAGGAGGTGGAGGGGGTGGAGCCAGCAGAGGGTGTGACATCAACAGATCACCTTTACATCTTTCATTAACGATGCCAGTTTGGATAAGTTTAACTGTTTTATCACCGTCTTCAAGCAGATGAGGGCGAGGGAGAAAAGAAAAAGAAGGACAAGAAGAAAAAGAAGGGGGGAGAAAAGGAAGAGGAGAAGAAAAAGAAGGGGCCCAGCAAGGCCACAGTGAAGGCCATGCAGGAGACTCTGGCTAAGATGAAGGAGGTGAGCTTTCTAAAAATGAAGGGGATCTGCTGGATTACCCCGAAAAACTGTTTTGTTGACATGTTTTTTTAGGAGGAGGAGCGACTGAAAAGAGAGGAAGAGGAGCGGCAGAAGAGGCTGGAGGAGCTGGAGAAGCAGCGGCAGGAACAGGTAAGGAACCTCCTCCTTCATGCTCTGCCTTTTTTTTTAAACCATGTTGCTGAGTTGACGTTTGCTTTTGTAGGAGCGCCTGGAGCAGGAGAGAAAAGAGAAGAAGAAGCAGAAGGAGAAGGAAAGGAAAGAGCGGCTAAAGAAGGAGGGGAAGCTGCTGACCAAGGCCCAGAAAGAAGCTAAGCTCCGGGCTGAGGCCATGCTGTCCATGCTGCAGGCTCAGGGTGTGTGGAGGTGGCATTCTGCCGTTTCCTGTCACAGACTTCTTGGTGTGAAGGTCTCTGGTTTGTGGGTGCAGGTGTTGAAGTGCCATCCAAAGACTCGGTGCCAAAGAAGAAACCTGTTTACGGAGACAAGAGGAGGAAGAAGCCCAACACCCATACTCCTGAAGGTGGAACTCCCCTTTCTGCAGCTCCGGGAGCTAAAACAATAAAAGCCATTCATGTCTAAAATTTCTTTATTTCTCAGAAACATCCACTGTAACGTCACCAACATCAGAGACTCCAGAACCCATCGCTATGGAAACAGAGGCTGAGACGGTGCCAGCTCCACAGCCAGGTGAGGGTTCACTGTGGGCAGGAGGAAGAGCAAAAAGCAACAGGTCAGCTTTGAAAAAGTGTCCTGTTTCTGCAGAGGTGAAGCCCGAAGCTGTCGTAGACAACTGGGAGAAATTCGCCAGCGACGAGGAAAAAGGTACAAAGCCACAGAAATTGAACTCGGTCGTGATTTCACGACTTCTTTGAAATAAAAAGCATGAGGTAAGATTACTGTCAAAATGAAACGGATGCTCATAGACAAAGTTTTGCACACTTTGGAAAAGAAAAGAATATTTATACAATATTTGGCGTGTCTGTTTTGAACTTTTTTTTTGTTTTGAATACAACATTTTCCTGTTAGATTACTGTCAAAAATCTGTCACGGAGTCACAAAACATTGATTCAACAAGTGTGCATGTAGCACTACAGTAGGCTACCAGTTCCTTTAGCTCAGAGTTTGCTTATCTGTTTTTGTTTCATTATCCTCTTATTATCCACCTTTTTTTGACTGACATTGATTTTTTTATACCTAATAAATATAGTTGCATACTCTGCTTTTTCTTTTTGAATATTAACCGTCTCCGATCATGAAACATTGGTTGTGTCCGAATTCCTTCCCTACTCACTATAAGGTGCACTACATAGTGCCCTACACCTTTCTATAGTGTACAATTCCAAAATTGAGTGACCTGGAAATTTTCCAGAAGTCTCTACGAAAAACCAGTGTCCATCCATGCTCACTAGATTGGTGAATATGGACCACAATGCATTGCATTAGAACCATTTTAATGAACCGGCAACCTTTGATCTGCAGAAGACAGTGGGTTCATACTGTAAATAATCGTCACAGAATGCTCATATCAATTAGAATTTCACTTTGTGAAATCGATGACATCATATCTGCTGTTTTGAAAAAATAAATAAATGGTGAACATGGTGTCCGAATTGCTTTTAAAATCCAGGGCACTACATAGTTCCGCACTAAATAGTTTTTTTTAGTAGTTAGGGGTTAGGGTTGGAATTCAAACAGAGCCATTGTTTTACGATCAACTGTTGTCGCTTGGCAACATCAAAATGCCGCCAAAGCTTGCAGTCATTATTATTTGTTATATGTTTTCCGCCAGAGTTATGTCAACAAGGTAATTTCCCCATTGCGGGATGAATAAAGTTCAGTTTTGATTTAGTTAAATAAATGAGACTCCGTACGCATCTGTGCTTTGTTGAATCTGTTTTGTGACTCTATCTATGCCTGTAACCCAATGATGTAGTTTGACAGTAATGTAACAGGAAAGTTCTTATTCCAAACAAAGTCAAATCGTATTCACAACAGACATGTTCAACGTGAAACTAAACGTCGTAATCATTTTATTTAATTTTTTGCAGAATTCCACCTAAAGTACTAATTTGTGCACTATTTTGTCAATGAGCATATCTTTCATTTTAGTAGTAAATCCTACCCCATCAAAAAGAAGCAAATCCAACAACAGTGACATAGCAGACAGTGAGCATCTGTTGCAGTGATGAAATATGTTTACTTTTGTTTACAAACAAACAGTGAAGAACAGAAGGAGCAGACAGGAAGCAGGTACAGACTCCCTTTTCGGGCTCTGTTTGTGCTTTTATTGTGAAAGTTTGCTCGATGTAGTACTGATTCTGGGCATAGACAGCTGCTGTGATTGTTTGTTTTCTCACTGCATTATTCATTTTTTATTTTGTAGTTTAGGGGTTGTTTTTTTTACTATGAACTATTTCTTATTAGTAGCTTTTAAATGTCTTTTAGTAGTTGACCCCTCCCCATTTTAGGAATATTTACCCAAACCATTTGTCAGTTTAAGAGCTGCTTCCTTTCTTATTATTGTTTATTTTAGTAATAATTGAAATGTAGTTAGATGTGCTGTTACATTTTATGTTTATTTTATTGGTAGCAATAAACTTTTTCAAAATATCATTCTTTTGAAATTTTTCATAGTAGTAGGTGTAGGGGCTGTCATCTGGACTTTGTTAAATCCAGATGACAGCAATCTGGATGAATGAGAGTCTTTATAGACATAATTTCCCTCAGTGGTAGACATTTTTGACAATTCCATAAACAAACGAGTCCTACTCAAGCGCATTAAACATAGCAAGTGTTGAAGTAAAACACAACTTTGATTTTTAACCAAATTTCTGTTTTATTATTAATTGTTTTTTGAAGGAGGTCAAACTAACAACTTTGTGGCAACTAAAGGTTTTTTTTTGCATGTTGCAAGTTTTTTAATGCATCATGACACATTTTACGCTACTGCTCAGTTTCAAGTCCTGATTTTTCCTAATAATCCACCGTTGATAAACTAATGAAGTGAGATTTTGACACGCGAAGCTACTGACGTGTGTGGCCTTTAACAAACCTTTGATGTTGATGCTGAACACGCTCAACTTTATTTATATGGCACTTTCAAACAGCAGCAGTTGACACAAAGTGCTGAACACGTTAAATAAAAGAAGACAAACACTAAAAACATGTTTAAACATTAAATATAGGGAGTTAAAAACAGTAAAATAACAAAAGTCTCATGTTGGATTAAAAGCCAGAGCAGAAAAATGAGTTTTCAAACACTGCCCTGTGTGTAAACGTGATACAGAAACGAACAAAAGTTCGACTTTAAAAGACTTTCAATCATGAAACCTTTTAAAAACATTTAGAGTTTGAGATGTTTGAAAAAAGAAAGTGACGTTGACGTGCGCTGAGCAACATCAGGCCATAAATGTGTCGTCATCTTTCGTTAGATTTAAAGAAGGTCCACATTGAGGTCAAGGAGGAGACGACTGGACCGCCTCAGCCTGCAGCCAGCGAGGAAGAAGAGGAGGACGAAGAGGAGGAGGAAGAGGACAACGACGAGGACGAGAGTGAAGACGACGTGGAGGCGGAGAAAGAGTCGCCGCCAGCGATTCAGAGCAAGAAAAAAGTGGTGAGCGAGGACGAGAGCAGCGAGAGCGAGGACGACGACGGGAGGACAAAGGAGGAGCGGCTCTATGACCGAGCCAAAAGGAGGATTGAGGTGAGGAGCAGAAACCGAGGAGGATGAGGAAGAGCTCATCGTCCCCCCAGCCTTCTAAATGATCAGATATTTGCTTGTAGAAACGTAAAGCCGAGAACTTGAAGAACATCGACACAGAGCGTCTGAGAGCGCCGGTGGTGTGCGTGCTCGGACACGTGGACACGGGGAAGACCAAGATTCTTGACAAGGTGGGTTATTACAGTTCAAGTTGTTGTTTTTGTCATTTCTGCCATATGACATTTAGCCCTTTGACACCAGAGATGTTGCCAGCGACACTTATTCTCTTTGACAAGCCGTAACTCTTAAACCGTTTAGCTAATTATGCTGAATCGGCAGAGAAAAGTGACTTTCAGTAACAGGGTTCTTGGTTTTTCTTACTATTTATAATAATAATAATATTAAACTTTATTTATATAGCACTTTTCGAAATCCAGCTTACAAAGTGCTGTACAATTGATATAAGACAAAATCAGTATTAAAAACTGTTTCCAGAATGGAGAAATAAAACCCAGCACACATAAAACAGTGACAGTGGGTAGAATCAATAAAATCGATAAATCAGTAAAATCAAAGAAATCAATGAAATCAAATTTTTAAATTTAATAACCAGTAAAATCATTAAAAGCACGCCTATAGAGGTTGGTTTTTAAAAGAGATTTAAATACTGGTAGGGACTCAGCAAAGGCCCTGTCACCCCTGGTCTTCAATCTAGATTGTGGGATTGTTAAAAGGCCTTTTGCCGAAAATCTGCAAGATTGCGATCAGGTACATAAGGAATGAGGAGATCGGCTATATATTTAGGGGCCAGTCCACAGAGTGCTTTAAAAGCAATCATTTATATCTAAAAATCTATTCTGAAACAGACTGGGAGCCAGTGCAAAGACACTAAAACTGGAGTGATGTGGTCTCTCATTTTGGTTCTGGTTATGAGTCTGGTGGCAGCATTTTGGACTAACTGGAGTTAATTCACACTCTGCTGTGAAAGGCATGTGTAGAGTTCATTACAATAGTCCAAACGGGAAATAATAAAAGCGTGAATCACCATCTCAAGACATTTTTTTGATATAAGAGGGGTTATCCTGTATAACCTATGTAGTTGCAAAAAACACGATTTGACAACTGATTTAACATGTGTCTCAAAATTCAAATTGGTACAAATATCACCCCCAGATTTATGCAGCTTGAAGAAACATTGTTAGACAGAGACTCCAATTTCTGAGCCACACCGTTTCGGGCCTCAACTGAACCAAAAATAATTACATCAGTTTTATCCATATTCAACTGCAGAAAATTTTGGGCCATCCAGGTTTTAATATCAGCAATGCAGCTATTGAGATTCTTTCAAAGACCATGGTCACCAGGTTTAAAGGATAAGTAAAGTTGAGTATCATCGGCATAAAAATGAAAATTAAGGTTATGTCGGCGTATTATCTCCCCCAGTGGTAACATGTAAATTGAAAATAACAGAGGTCCCAGTACCGATCCCTGGGGAACGCCACATGTCATTGTCACCTTAGATGAGCAAGAATTGCTGATGAAAACATTAAAAAACTGTCCGATAAATAAGAATAAACCAGTTAAAAACTGAAAAAACCAACCCAAGATTTTAGACGTAATAAAATGGAATGGTCAACTGTATCAAATGCTGCACTGAGATCTAAAAGAACTAAAATCGATATTTTTCTTGAGTCTGCAGGCATTAAAAGGTCATTCATCACTCTCAGCAAGGCATTCTCTGTGCTGTGGTTTAATGACTGACAGCTGTGTAGGAGTGCCGTCCAGTTTCTGTCTTAATGTACAGACAGGGTCAGGGGTCCTACAGCGTTTTGAGCACTTGGCGCTATTACAGATTTTCGCTGCAAGTCCTCTGTTTGTGATTTGTGGGGAATGTGCCGCTCAAAGCTGAGTTCCTGATCGGTTAGCGCGATGTGAATTCTATGCTAAAGTTTGGATAGTTGAACTCTGGAAACATTGCGTGGTAAGATATTCCCAGCGCCTCAGAAATTGTCATATGCCGCACTGTCCGAAACACACTGCTGCTAGACCGCCACGCTCGACACTTTTAGATAGAGATATAGATAACATAGATAGGGTCTTTAATAATTTCTGAGGAAATGTTAAAATGGCCATCTGCTGACAACCAGAAAACACACACATTAAAAACAAAAACAAAAATCAACGGTTTAAACATCAAAAGATTAAAAAAAATATTAATATAAAAAATCAGTGGGTTAAATGAATTAAAAGACATTTCTTCTTAGATACTTCGCCAGAGAGTTGTATTGCCTGATACAGATAAATATGTTTTAACCTGTGAAGCGCCTTGTGACTTCTATCTGTGAAAGGTGCTAAAGAAATAACATTTACTTAGTTACTGATGGCCCGAGGGACAAAAGATTTCTTCAGTCTGTCTGTGGAGTCGCGCTGTGACAGCAGTCTATTGCTGAGTGGACGTACTCCTGCTGGTGAAGGCCTCATGTAGGGAGGGTTTCCTCTAAACCGGTCGCCGCTGCCACAGTCATCGCATTCAGTTTGAACTGGAGCTTAATGTTTCCAGACCTCACATTTGCATTGTGTCAGCCAATCAGAAACTCAGATTTGGTAGTGATGTGTGTGGAGTCCAAAACCAACACGGAGGAGGTTCTGACCGTTCTTTTTCCTCAATGGACACAAATTCACAGGGCGAATCGCGTTCAGTGTGAATGTAGAAAACGATTTTTCTGCACAAGACCGTGACACACTGCTGGCAAAGATTAGCAGATAGTTTTTCTTTTTACTTGAGTGATACTGTCTTTACATATATCTTCACTGTGTCTTACTGACTTGTTTGTTTGTGTGCAGCTGCGACACACCCACGTCCAGGACGGTGAAGCCGGAGGAATCACCCAGCAGATCGGAGCCACAAACGTCCCAAAGGAAACAATAGAAGAGCAAACCAAGATGGTTAAAAATGTGCGACATCTCACTCTTATTATTTATCTCTTTTTTTTTGTTTTTTTTATGTGTGTTTATGTTTTTTTACCTGAAATTTTTTTGTTCAGTTTCTCCGAGAAAGCATCAGGATTCCCGGTATGCTAATCATAGACACACCGGGACACGAATCCTTCAGGTAACATCGGCCTCTCCTCTTTGACCCGTCTGTCTGCTCTTGTTGACACGTCTAATTATCTGTCTTTCTCTGCAGTAACCTGAGGAACAGAGGAAGCTCCCTGTGTGACATCGCCATCCTGGTGGTGGACATCATGCATGGTCTGGAGCCTCAGACCCTGGAATCCATCAACCTGTTGAAGGAGAAGAAGTGTCCCTTTATCGTCGCCCTTAACAAGGTGATCCCAGCTGCTCAGCACCCGCAGCTTCCTCCTCTCCGCTTTGCTGTTTGACATTTCTGTTTTTCTGTGCTCAGATTGACCGATTGTACGACTGGAAGAAGAGTCCGGAAACAGACGTGGTGACCACGCTGAAGAAGCAGAAGAAGAACACCAAGGATGAGTTTGATGAGAGAACCAAGGCCATCATAGTGGAGTTTGCTCAGCAGGTGTCCTTCATCGTCTAGCCACGCCACGTCCTGTTGAGTCCTTCCTCCTCAGAAGTTTGAGCCTCTCTTGTTGCCGTTCCTCAGGGTCTCAACGCCGCCTTGTTTTACGAGAACAAGGACCCGCGGACGTTCGTGTCGCTGGTCCCCACCTCGGCCCATAGCGGCGACGGGATGGGAAACCTCATCGCGCTGCTGGTCGACCTCACGCAGACCATGCTGGCACGCCGGCTAGCACACTGCGATGAGCTGCGCGCTCAAGTCATGGAGGTGAGCGCCAGTGTCTGTCTGCCCCCACTGGGGCTCTGTCACCTTCTGCTGATGGCGTCTGTGGGCTCAGGTGAAAGCTCTGCCCG
This sequence comes from Oryzias sinensis, assembly GCA_037389245.1. Taxonomy (NCBI): domain Eukaryota; kingdom Metazoa; phylum Chordata; class Actinopteri; order Beloniformes; family Adrianichthyidae; genus Oryzias; species Oryzias sinensis. Next base: position 16,222,176 of record CM074510.1, read on the forward strand.
GCATGGGAACCACCATAGACGTCATCCTGATTAACGGCTGTCTGCGGGAGGGAGAGACCATTATCGTTCCAGGGGTGGACGGACCAATCGTCACACAGATCCGAGGCTTGCTGCTCCCTCCTCCACTGAAGGAGCTCAGAGTGAAGGTAGAAATGCCAAAAATCTATTGTTGGGGGTTTTTTTTGTTCAAAATAAAAGCAGCTCTTTGGTTGTTATGATGTGAAGCATCTAATTTACAGAAAAACAGGTTTTCTGTAAGTAATGTAAGGGTTAATGTGGGACTTTCCCAAGGGGTTTCGAACAAATTTCTTATTAAATCTTTGTTTTGTTCATATTTGAAATCAAATATTAATTCTGAAATGTAGAGATGGTGACATCCTGCATCCTGATCTGTGGATGAGCCTGCAACTGTATTTTGTGTGTCTGTTCTCTACAGAGTCAGTACGAGAAGCACAAGGAGGTGTCGACGTCTCAGGGAGTGAAGATTCTGGGTAAAGACCTGGAGAAGACGTTGGCGGGGCTCCCCCTGCTGGTGGCGCACAAAGAAGACGAAATCCCCGTCCTCCGAGTGAGTCATCGTTTGGGTCAGCATCAGCCTCTGTGAGGTCAGAGATAACTGACCTTTTCTGGTTTGCAGGACGAACTTGTGCGGGAGCTCAAACAGACTCTGAGCTCCATCAAACTGGAGGAGAAAGGAGTTTACGTCCAGGCGTCCACGCTGGGTTCACTGGAGGCTCTGCTGGAATTCCTACGGACATCCAAAGTTCCTGTGAGTGCCCGTCTGTCTGCCTACGCCCGTCTGCTCCTGCGCCTGTCTCTCTGACTGTTCCGTCACTGGTATGTTCCTGCAGTACGCTGGCATCAACATCGGTCCTGTCCATAAGAAGGATGTAATGAAGGCGTCGGCCATGTTGGAGCACGACCCGCAGTACGTCACCCTCAGCTTCACAGCACAGTCTTTGGGTAATCGAAGCAGATTTTCTAGAAGCTGTGGAACTGACGCTGTCTCACCTGATGCTGTAGGTACGCCGTGATTCTGGCGTTTGACGTGAAGGTGGAAAGGGAGAGCCAGGAGATGGCCGACAGCCTGGGAGTGCGCATCTTCGCAGCCGAAATCATCTACCACCTGTTTGACGCTTTCACTAAATACAGAGAAGAGTACAAGAAGGCCAAGCAGGACGAGTTCAAGTAAGAGAAGCTGGTTTCATGGTTTAGCGTTTTTGACAAAAATTCAGAGGGAAATCTGCAGAAACATTAAAAAAAAATTCAGCAAATATCAGAAGAAGTTAAGAGAAAATCCAGTAAACCGAAAAAAATCTGAAATTAAAAAGAAAATTAAAAATGCAGAAGAATTCATAGAAATTCCGGAAAAAATTAAAAATGCAGAAAAATTAAGAAAATGCAAAAAATTGCAAAAATTTTCGAAAATACGAAAAAAAGCAGAAAAATTCATGAGATTTTAAGAAAAAAATGCCAAAAAAATTCAGAAAATGCTTTAGCCCTAATATTGAACAATAAACAGAGTTAGTTTATTGTTTTTTAGGAGTTTAAGTGATTCATCTCTTAAAAGTTGCATCATCTTTGTGTTTAGAAGTATTCGTGTTAAATAACCATAAAACTTTTGTTGTGAAAAAATAAGCAGCTAGACTTTTTTTTCTTAAATTAGTCTAAAAGCAGTTTCAGTTTTTCCAAATTAATAGTTTTGAGAAGAATTAAAGCCATTAAGGTTCTCTTGAGAACAAAAGTCATTTTTATTCTGAGTTACTTCCTCTAAACTTTCAGGGCTAAAAGGAAACGTTGAACTTTGACCAGTTCTTGCATTGACAGAAGTTTGCTTTAAAGTTAACTGTGTGTGTCTTTCAGGAACATAGCTGTGTTTCCAGCGAAGCTGCGGGTTCTTCCTCAGTTCATCTTCAACTCCAGAGATCCCATCGTAATGGGCGTGACTGTGGAGGCTGGCGTCCTCAAGCAGGGGACGCCTCTCTGCGTCCCCAGCAAAGGGGTAAGTAGCTGACAGGCTGAGGTTTGTTTCAGGTTGGAAACCGTGACTATGCCCCCCTTCATTCTAAACCGTGTGTGTGTGTGTGTGTGTGTGTTTGTGTCCGCTTCAGTTTGTGGATATCGGCATCGTCACCAGCATCGAGGTGAACCACAAATCTGTGGACTCGGCCAAGAAAGGCCAGGAGATCTGCATCAAGATCGAGCCCATACCCGGAGAGTCGCCCAAGATGTACGGACGCCACTTTGAGGCCACAGACATCATTGTCAGCAAGGTGAGGACGCGCCCACTGAAAAGAGGCGGGGCTTTAGCTGAATTTTATTCCCAACAAGCAATAAATTCATTTTTAATGTGCATAAAATAAAAGAACAAGTGAAACAATAAACATTTCTTTGTTTTTGCACGAAAAAAAAAGTAATTTACATTCTGCGACTGGTTTTTAACATTTTTAGGTAATAAACAAGAAAAAAACAAAATGGCAGCTTTTCTTTAGGTTTTATCTCCGTAGCAACCATTCTATTTCTTGGTCCCCTGGGGGTGACAAACATATTGGCAAAAGTAAACTTTTGGATTTCCTTTAAAGTGGATGTTCTTGTTGTTGTTAACCAAACTTACATTCCTAATATTTTTACATCATATGTCCTCTGGTTTTGTTTAGCTTAAGTTAAGAATTCACATTTTAAATATTCACAATATTCTGACAAAACGTGAGAGCAGCAGGGGAACGCTACTTTTGTGAGCTTTCCACACTAACGCTCTTCGAAATCTACAACCCCTAAACCCAACAGTTTTCCCCTGGCAGCTTCCCATTGATGCTCAACAAGTAAGGAGGCGGTAAAATGAAATCCCTGGGAGGAATTATAAATGTGTAGGTGGGCCGCTCCAGTATGCCCCATGCTGCCTGGCCACGCCCAGAATTCATTTCCACCAGATTCCACTAAATGCGATCAAATCGTGATGAGTTTTTGCATGTACGGCGAGGGCAACATTTTCGCTCAAAGACGCAGACGGAAAGAAGAATTACGAAAACAAATCTGGTCCTCGCTGTGGGACAGAAAAATAAATGGTTTTGTTTTTTTGGTTTTAAGACAGTTCCCGCATAAATGAAGGAATGGATTTAATATTTACGGGTGGTAAACGATAAAGACAACGATGTGTTTATCTTTCAGATCACTCGGGCGTCCATCGACGCCCTTAAGAACTGGTTCAGAGACGAAATGCAGAAGTCGGACTGGCAGCTCATAATGGAGCTGAAGAAGACCTTTGAAATTATTTGAAGGATCCTTTCTTCAAAGAACAACAGAGACTGACGCAGTCGTCCTCCTTCAGACCGTGAGGCAGCAACAGAGGGACACAAAAAAAAATCAAAACAAAAACAAAAGAAGAGAAAGTGTTTTCCTGTGAGAAACGAAGCATTTTTTCCACTGTTGTAAACAGTGGTAGTTTAGACACATTTCTCTCTCTCTCACATCCACACACTCAGTATTCCAACGTGCCTGTTCTTCAGCATCAACGTTGTTTATTTTATTTTCTTCTTCTTGGTTTCTGTTGTGATTCGTGGATGCTGCTTTTAGGCTCCGCCCCTTTCCTCCCCAGACAATGTCGATGAGGGCAAACACGGTGAACGGCGTCGGGCCCAAAACGAGGAACTGAGTTGTTCAGTTTGGACTCTTTTAGCACCAACGGTGTTGACCCGAGTCTCTCTACAGCTGATTTGGTTCTGCTGCTGGGCGTCCAAGTTGGACAGCTGGGGGACGAATGACAGAGGAGATTTTAAACCGTTTTTTGCTGCAACTGCTGATGTAATAAAGTCTCATGATTCTAAGAAAACATGCACTTGACTCTTTTTTTAAACCTTTTATTTGACCTAACATCCATTTAATAATAGATGTCAGACTATTGCATTTAAAAATTCAAATTTTGGGTTCTAGAACTTTTTTGTTAGACTATTTCCAACAGTAAACTCATGAAAAACATAGTGTGGCAAGAAAATTATTTAGTTGGCCGCCAATTGTGCAACTTCTCCCACTTAAAAAGAGGAGAGTTCTAATTTTCATCATAGGTACACCTTAACTATGAGATACAAAATGAGAAACAAATCCCACTGATTTTTAAAAAATATATTTCTAAATTATGGTGGAAAATTAATATTAAGTCACCTACAAACAGGCAAGATTTCTGGCTCTCACAGACCTGTAACTTTTTCTCTAAGAGGATCTTCTGTCCTGCACTCATCACCTGTAATAATGGCTTCTGTTTGAAGTTATCTATATAAAAGACACCTGTCCATATCCTCAAACAGTCACACTCCAAACTCCACTGTGGCCATGACCAAAGAGCTGTCTGAGGACACCAGAAACCAAACTGTTGACCCTCACCAGGTTGGGAAGACTGAATCTGCAACAGTGAAGCAGCTTGGTGTGAAGAAATCAACTATGGGAGCAATTATTAGGAAATGGAAGACATACAAGACCACTGATCATCTCCCTCCATCTGGGACTCCTGTAAGATCTCACCCTGTGTTCAAAATGATCACAAGAACGGTGAGCAAAAATCCCAGAACCACACGGGGGAACGTAGTGAATGACCTGCAGAGAACTTGGACCAAATCACTAACACACTACGACGCCAGGGAATTAAATCCTGCAGTGCCAGACGTGTTCCCTCGCTAAAGCCTGTGCAGGCCTGTCTAAAGTGTATTACAGGCCTTTCTCATCTTTTAGCCCTTGTGCTATCCTGTGGGGGCAAGATGACTATTGATGTGTTCTTCCTACCATGACAAAGGTGGATAAAGGTGGAAAGATTTCATGTAATCCATGGACACCAGTGAAGATCACAAATCATTGAAGAAAAAAGGTTCAGAGCACTGTCTAGTGGGTCTAGATGACCCAACTCCCAATGTTAAAGTGCCTTAGATAGCACAAGGGTTACAGTGGGACAACTTTCATGATTAGTGGCTGACTAAACACTTTTTTGCCCCACTGTATATGCCATGAAAAATGTTAAGATTTACATCCTTAAACCTAAATATTATTTTATTTCTAATTAGTTAATTGGCAGAAAAAGAAGTAGCTGCATGATCCAAAAACGATGGCAGCTGTATAAATGTAGCCATATTGTGGTGCACAAACTTGAGCTAAATATAAAAATATTCCTTTAATTGAAAATATTGTCAATTTAAAAATATTTCAAATCAAAACCAGAGTTAAATATTCATGTAGATTTACTGTTCCTGCAAATAAAACAAAAATAAAAATATTGGCTAAACTATTTGGGTTTAACACCTTAAAAAACAAGTGTATTTTTTTGTTTTTGTTTTCTGTTTTTGCATCTAGCATGAAGTAACCTCAATTCAAGAGAAAAATTCTTTTTTTTTTCTTTTATTGTACATTCTGTGCAGTAAACGATAGATATTCTTTCAATGCCATTTAAGATATTATAATGATTAATTTTTCAGCTAAAATTAATATGAAAGGTAAAAGGAGATTTTAAGTGACAAGTTGTATATTTTGACTACAACCCCATAAAAATTCAGAAAAGTTAAAAAAACAAACATTTTATTCATATTTAAAGGCAAAATCAAAGAACACTTTATTTTACATGTAAAACTAAAACACTTCAAATGTAGTGGATTTTTTTACAGCAATGCTAATTAATTAATAAAAGGTTATACTTTTTTTCCAATATTTACACAAATGCTTTCTAGACATAGCAATAGAAACATTTACAGTATTGAACAGCATTTGAGAAAATTCACAATGGACTTTTGACTTTTGCTGTCCAATTTTTCACAGCAACAAACACAAAAAGCTTTAAAATAATAGTACATTTACACCGTCTTCAGCAACTCAGCCACTTTCAGTGAAACAGTCTTTGTTAAGAGTGTCGCTTTTATGCATACCGGCAGCCGTGGTGCAGCGGTAGGGCGGTCGACTCATGATCGTAACGTTGCAGGTTCTATTCCCACCTTGCACGCCCATGTGTCGAAGTGTCCTTGGGCAAGACACTGAACCCCACCTTGCCTCTGGTGGGAGGTTGGCGCCAGTGTTCGGCAGCGGAGCCTCCATCAGTGTGTGAATGTGTGTGTGCATAGATGAATGGGACTGTGACTGTAAAGTGCTTTGGGCCTTTGTTAGAAGGTAGAAAGCGCTATATAAGTATACGCCATTTACCATACCAATGCAAGTTTGTACTGCCATTTTTGGGCTCCAGGTACAAAACGTATGACAATTAAGCTGATGTTGGAAGTTAAATCATATTGAACTTTGTCCAATCAGGAACTGTCAACTGACATTCCTTTCAGTTGACAGAAGTACCAACCATTTGAAAATTGATCATTGCGGTTTGGGTCCAGTTGGAATTATATGACACCAAGGCCAAATCCAAATTCTTCCCCTACCCCTCTGCCTACTCCCTATTCCTCCAAATGCCCCTACAATAGAGGGATGGTGGTGTCCGCCATAGTTTTTTTGCATGGAAAACCCTTGTGAACTTAATGTAGTTTAACTTTGCCAGTGTTTGACAATAATAAACTTATTCACAGCAAATTCTAGATGTATCAGTCAAAAGCTTTTTACTTTCTATTTACAATGCCAAAATAAAAGCTTTCAAAATGACACTTACAGATACACGCCAAAGGGTTAAATTGCCAAAAAAAAAAATCTGACCATCCAATGGCGGAAGAGGAAAAAATGAATTAAGAGTGCTCAAAACCATCTATTAAAGTGAGCATTAATTTTAGACTCCCAGAGAATGATCAACCCCGCTTAGAAATGGTGGTCAAACGGCATCAGGAATGAAGAGTCCATGAAGGTCCATGTGGACAGTGGTGGGAATAGAAGCCCTGGCGATTTCTTTGAAGGTTTTTGCGTTCAGGACCAGCATGAATGGGGTGATGTCAGGATCAGAAGAAACAACAGAAGACAGAATAACACCTGAGGGAATAAAACACAGCCCGTCAGAACACCTTGATTGCTGTTGTCCTCGCTCAGGTGCCTAAAGGGTCACAACGTCCTCACCATCATCCTCCTCTACTGCTCCAGGAGATGCGACAAACTCCGGCTCTGAAGGGTAGCAGTTCTCCTGGTACCACTCAAGATGGGTTCTGGTCGCAATGTCTACCTTGGCGATCTTTAGGGATTGACAAAAACGTTGAATCAAGAAGTCGAAAACAAGCATGTGGTTGGACCACAAGTCTAGTGGTCCGAGTATTAGTCAGTTCAAAATCAATGTATTCCCAAAATCAAAAACTAAAGGTGCAAAAAAGGAAGAAATCAGTTTAGGAAGGGACAAATACTGAAAAATAATGGTTAAGCACACGTTGCAAATGCCCTGATGGGTGGATATACAAGCTGTCTTTGGGGGGGAAATTGGCAGCTATAGATCACTTGGTGAGCCTGTGCAGCAAAAATCTTCATCCAGGTTTTTCTAAGCATATGCTCGAGTGACAGAAAACCAGTTGATCTTTGACCAATCAGGGACTTAGATTTGATAGGGACATATGGATGACGGCCTTTTTTAATTCACGGAAGTGAAGGAAGTGAATGAAGGAGAAATGCGTTTTGTACCCGGTGATAATTCTATGACAAGTCTTTTATGAAAGAAAAATCCTGGGGCAACCATCACGAGATTTGCGCTGCGTTGACATTTAGCACCAAGCCTCTTCCAATTGTAGGTTGCAGACATGGGTTAGTACCGGGTAGCGATAGTCCAGAGTGAACACCATGGGCTACATTCAAGTGTTTACCTTGTTCTTGAACCCTTATTACTTGGCCTGTGTGTATTTAGCTTTACAGATACTTCACGATATGCTTACACATCTTTGCTCCCTTTAAGGTACGGTGGCTCTCCTCTACGACCTTCCACAGGCTCAGAATCCCTAAAAACCCACAGCAGCCATACCGGTGCATGTGACTAAGGCTTTAAGATCCAGGAGACTAATTGCTGCTAATGTTCACTAAATGTAAATAGAAAACACATTACTCATGAGTTTTCAGAGGCAGTTGCTTAAAATGTTTAATCTACAAAATTCCTACCTTGTTGGGGTGCGGAGACCATTCCAGCTTGGAGCCATAAAAGTATCTGTACTTTCTAGCGTTAAATTTATAGTTGATTCCAGGCAACTCCATACCTGTGGAGACGTTTTGGAGGGTTACACACTTCTGTTTTGTATGCTAAGGCTGTATCAGACTGGCTTCTTAGAGGCCAGACCTACGAAAATGTTGTCAGGCTTGCAGTAAACTGATCCATTCTCCTGCATCACCGCCTCTGCAGATGTGTCAGTCAGAGTCACAAGATTGGTTCCTTTAGGGGATTCCTGAAGAAGACACATTCATGTGTATACGTTTATGTAAGTAACTTTGAGTATAAGAGGTGTAGGTATTTTTTGTTGCTCCACCTTGTGAACATCGAGAGGCAAGACGAATCTTTGACCAACTGGTGGAGAAAAATCCTGGTTTGTCTGGATGAAGGCATTGGTGTCCTTCTTCATGTTGTGAAGATAGAACATGTCGTATAGATTGCTGTCCTTGTAGGTGATCATGTCGAAGACCACGTGGCCGTTCTCCTCATAGGCATTGATGTGATGGAAGACAACTAGAGCGTCAGCGTAGTAGTGGGCGGATATTTTCTTCCCCGTTTTTCTGTCAATGATGTGAAACAAGGTCTAGACAGAAATACAGAAACATTTGCAGGTTGAAGGAAATCCTTGCTCTCACACTCAGCACACACATTATTGAACAAAATATTGTACACAAATATAAATGCAATGATTTTGTTTTCTTCTTCTATTTGTCACGAGATGAACTCAAAGATCTGAAACATTTTCTACATAAACAAAATAACAATTCCTCTTAAATATTGTCCTCAAATCTGTCTAAATCTGTGATAGTGAGCACCTCTTCATGGCTGAGATCATCCACCCCATCACTAGTGTGCCATATCGAGATGCTGATAAGAAAGCATGAACACTGCACTGCCTTAGACTAACCACAATAAAAGGCCTCTCTGAAACAATTATTATAACTTACAGTGTCTTTCTCATCAAACTTGAGGCAGCTCCCCCAATTGACCCCTCTGAAATATGCCGTTGCCAGTTTGACGATGTCCAGTTTAAAGGGTTGTTCCACGAAGACGATGTAGTTTTCAGTCATGCCAAAGCTGTGGAAATAGCCCGGGAACAAGGCGGAGCGAAAAGGAATCGAACAGATCTGCTGAACTTGCCTCAGCGCGGGCTTCTTCTGTTCTTTCCCTGAAACAGACAGGTCAGTGTTGCTTTAGAGTTGTGTTTGTGCTCATATTTTACAGCAGAGACCTTTCGAAAACTTAAAAGTGGGTTTTAGTGCAAATTTTGTCCAGGATCCTTATTTGTCTGCAGATCTTGTGAATTGCAATCAGCTGCTAAATATGCTCACTCAACTGAATGACAAATAAAAATTCTCATCAAAGTCTTGCTTCCTCAAAATACATGTTAATGTCCCAGTAATTAACATCGACATGAACAAGTTAATAAAGAGCAGATGACTTGTTAGAGGTGTAGTAAACAGGACCTCATTTGTATCCGTGGGTTGTTTCTCACCCAAACTTAAAAAACAACATTTGCTGGGAAATTACCTGTGGCTTTAGCGGGAACTTTGAAGATTATGTATTTTGGTCGTCCAAGGCCAATAATGGTCGTCCCCATGTTGTATGTGTTGCCCTCATCGTCATAGTGAGGATGGGCTGTTGCTAAATTCAGAGCAATGTGGTTCCTGTAGTTGACCTGGAATTTTAAAGAAATTTTTATACATACATATGAAGACTTGACCCCAGCCTCTTTTATGGAGCATGCAGATGGGAAATCACTCACCCTACCAACGGTTTCCAAGGTGTCTGGGTCAATCTGGTTGATGTAGTTGACTTCAGAGGAGGCGTAGTAGTCGTTTCCATAACGAATGATGTTGATCAAGTTGTTGTCAGTAAAGTTTGGCACAATGTTGCTAAGGTGTGTGGCTGTCCTGGAGGAAAAGACCTCACATCAATTGTTTTTACATAACTCATTGGACATTTTTTCTTATTTTGTAAACCCTCTATCGCACTATTGCCAGGTGATTTTCACCCCAGCAAAACTTCTTACATGAATTTCAATACGTCGCATCTCAAGGAGTCTGTGCCTTCAGCTGGAAAGTCTCACATGTTCCAGGAATGGGTGTACCAAAGTCCAAGTTTCTAGCATCATGTTATTATATTTTTACAATTTTTTTGTTCTCAAATTCCTAATTTTTCTGTAATTTGTGAGCATTTTTTAGGAACTTCCATGTCTTTATTTTTCATTTTGTTCCACATACCACAGTGGAAATTAATGAAAAGAACTGTAATTATAATGTGTTGCCATGTTTTGATCTATTTTTTATGACAAGTACTTTTTGTTGAGTGTGTTATAAGTAAAAATTACCAGGATGGTGTAACTTTTTATAGCAAAAAAATGTTCTAGGGTTGAGGTACTTTGGCTAAAGAATCCAGTATCAGCAAAACTATGACCTAGAAAACGACACATGCTTTGTTTTTTATTTTATCGGCTTAAAATGGCATTATCATAATCAAAAGACCACTGGGAACGCTTTTACAATTGATCAAAAGATTATCAGAGTGGGACTCTAATTTAACTTTAAAAATGCAATTCTTGATTGCAAAAAAGATGGGTTTTTTTTATTATAAAAAAATTCAAGAATGGTAACTTTAATTGTATTTTAAGGCTGGTAAATAACAATAATATAAACACAAGCCTCTGTTAAATATTAGGTACCAGCAAAAAACAGTATGACAAGCCATCCCAGCTGTTTAGAAGTATCAGTACATAGATTGTATATTTCATTTGTGAAAGAGTAGGCAAAACACTGACCTTTTAGCCAGGACAGTCATTTGGCAAATAGCATACAGATAACATTGATACTTTATTTTTGTATTTATAAACATGCACGTCGTAGACCTGGAGTAACTGTTGATGGAGTTCTCTACGTATTGGGTGGAACAAAGAAGTTTTAAAGGTACCACATATATACCGGGCAAATATGTTTTTGCAGGGATCAGGGTAGACCATGGTTCCAAATTCTGACACAACGATCCGGTTGGCCTTGATGTTCCTCTTGTAGGTGTCACTCTTGAGGAACTTGCTTCTGTAGCTCACTTCCCCTGAAAAAAAAAAAGCAACCGTCAACACAGGCAGCAGTATATTTTCTCACTGAGCAAGGCGTTGTCAGGGTCTGACCGTTACTGAAGGTGAAACTATGGATGAGTGACGATCCATCAAACCAGTGGTTGTACTCAGAGTCCCCCACAGAGAAAAGACCGGGGCCGTTCCTCAGCAGGGTCCCCTGCAGCCAGGAAGGCAGGGACCCTGCAGAAAAAAATCACAAACACAGTCAGTGATGGGCTCTAGCATTCAGCTGGTTAAGACATCTTCGCTTCAGTGCTCAGTCCTCAAAACCCCAAGTAATTAAAAAAATCAAGTTTCAGAATCTAAATATTTGCTATCAGGAAATTCATAAATCTTTTTTTAAAGGCCCACTCTAATGATCTTTTTTTATATACTGTATTTTATCCCACGAAGGGAAATTCTTTCTCCGCATTTGACCCATCCCCTTGGGGAGCGGTGAGCTGCAGCCAAAACCACGCTCAGGAGGCGGTAGCGTTAAGGGTCTTGCCTAAGGACCCTCACTGGGTGATGTTAATTGCTCGCCATTGATATGGTAATTGCCCCCAGTACCATTGCTCATTCCCCTCCGGGAATTGAGCCCTGGTTTCTTGCATGGTAGCTTCCCACCTTACCAACCGAGCTACCCAGCCGCTTTTCTTTTTTTTCCTACACTGTATTTCTCTATCTTCAAAGTGTTCCCAGATTTTTTTGTTTTGTTTTTGTTCTAATTAAAATGAGAACACCTACTGTTTTGTTTTTGTGACATAGTTGTGGGTGGGACCGTTGGCGCAGATTTAGCCCACCCCTACTTCTCGTCATTCATCAGTTTACCATTAAACCCCCAACCTAACTTTACTAGTTTAAAAAAATGGCGAGCAATATTGGATCCATTTGTACAGTTTTGATCCAGATACCTGTTCAGATGAAGAAAACACTGACGTACATGGATCTAGTCTAAGTGGATGCATCAGAATGGAGCGGGGCAGGGAGCTCGTGGCTTGCCGTAGAGCTTCTAGATCACACCCACAAGCTTTATCCAACAGCATTTTTTCTGATCCTGTCTAACTATTATTTGAATAAAGAAATACTCAAATATAATTTTAAGCCTATAATTTTCTTTATATATCCTCCATCATCAGGAACAATGCGACAAGAACATGTTTAAAACACCAAAAACACAATTTTCATCGGAGTGGGTCTTTAACGACTATATCTGGACGGGTCATATAGTTTGAAAAATAAGTCCACATTTGGGATGAAAGCAACTCATTCATTCACAAATGTTCCATGGTTTTGCTTAGCGTTCTATTTTAAACATCCAAAGGCAAATCGGGCAGAATGTATGTTCTTATTTAAAAAAACAAATCTTTGTCTCTGTTAGAAGTGGAAATACAATTGTTAGGGAGAAACCTTTTCCTTTTTTTTTTTTTACATTTTTACAACAAACAGTAATGTCTTTTAAAAAGTTATGGGTCAGAATTAAAGGAGGATTCTTCAAGATAAAATACATCTTTTATTCCATCTTTAGAGATATATAAAACAAAAAGAAAAGTAAAATAATCAGATTGATAATTTTTGCTCTATTGTAAGAGGCATTAAAATGTTTTTGAAATTTAAATCTGAAATTTGTATTACAATTTCAGTAAAACCTAATAAAAAAATTAGTGTTAACATTAAGTAAAATGTACTTAATTTAGTCTAACAAACTCAAATCACATTATTGGATGCAATAAATGCGATTAGAGAAATTTTAAATCAAATGCATTTAAACAAATAGCTTATTTGATTTGTAATATTAGTCATTTTTAAAATTATTTTTAAATCTTCTTTGGAGATGCTCACCTTTCACCTGGGCTTTCACCGGCTCTGGAGTTTCATTTCCATTCTTTGCGATGAACGACTGCATGTTTGCGTCCTCTGACCCACAATGCACCAGTGCTGCTTGCTTAAATGGATTCCAGCTTAGAGCAGCTAACTTTATGCAGCCTCTGTCGTCTACGTGATCCTCTCCAGGTGTGTTGGATCCTCCTATTATGCAAGTATAATGCCATGGACTTTAGTCTGCCTTTCACAATAAAAGACTAAAAGACCACAGATATTTTTATTTGTCCTCAAAATGAAAGGAAAAAAAAACACAAATAACATTTAACTTGAGGAAAATGCACTGCATCATTTCAAATCTAGTCACTGAAAGACCATCTGAATCTGTTCCAAGACTTAGGAATCTTAATAGGTTTGGAGCTTATAATTTGAAGTGATCAAGCAGATCAATCCAGTGCTGCAGGAGAAACCCTTGGACTTCAATAGAAACATCTACATCATGATAAGAGGCAACAAATTACTGTTATCTAAATAGAAATTGAGATACTCCCTTACTCCCTGCTATTAAGCTATAAAATACAATCAATGTGGGATTTTATTGACCTACATTGTCAGAGACATGTTGTGAAATTGTGTAATTACTACGTAATTCAACAGTTAAAGCTCAAAAGGAAACTTGTTTATTTAGGCTTTAGGTTAACAAGATTTCATAATTTAAAAAAATACAACTTTTCTTTTCTGGAATATCTTTATTTTTTAATATTCAAGAAAATTGTATTTATTTGGTGTTTGCTGAATGAATTTTTAAGCACTTATCTATCTTCTTTTTGATTTCCAAACTGCTGATGATACAAAAAAGGCCTTTTAACTTGACCTGTGTAATTGGTTAAATCCGTTTACTGTTTTACGACAGATCTTATCTTTATCTTATCTCTTTCCACATCACTTGGAACGCAAACATAGTTCATCAACACAAATTTATTCTGGACAAAAATCTAGATCTTCTAACGCGTACGATAAAAAGTACTGGTCGGCTTTTCCCAGGAATTGTGGATCTGTCACAGTACAGATCCACAATGGCTTTAACTAGTATGATTCCAAAAACTGTGTAATGATGATTTGGTTTATTTATTTATCTGAGCTTAGCTGTGTTCACCTGACATAACATTTCTGTGTAAAAAACAAAAAGAAACAAATGGAAAATCTACTGGTGAAAAATCCTTTCAGCTGCAATCTTTTTTTAACAACATGAATGTTGTGCTTTTGCACAATGCATGTGCAGAAAACTGGATATAGATAATGAAAGACATTACTCACAATACGTTAGGGATATTCTTATTCACATGAGTACCTTTCCTATTATGCCTGAATTTTACTGAAATATGCAAAAGTTCTCTTTGATATTACTAACAACATTTTTTCAGTTTGATATTTGATTACCCCTACAAATTAAGACAATAATTTTGCTTTTTGGGTCGGCGGTGGCTCAGGCGGTTGAGCAGGTTGTCCAATGATCGAAGGGTCACCGGTTCGATCCCCGCTCCCCCCAGCCAACTGTCCTCGGGCAAGACACTCCTTGCCTTCAGTGTGGCTCCGCTGGTGTGTGGATGTGCATGAATGATCCCGGTGATGGTCAGAGGGGCTGTAGGCACGAAGTGGGAGCCACGCCTCTGTCAGTCTGCCCCAGGGCAGCCGTGACTACAACAGTAGCTTTCCATCACAAAATATGAATGAGGAGTGAATGAATATTGGAAACACTGTAAGCACTTTGTGCGTCTGGAAAAGCGCAGATCAAAGTAATCCATTATTATAGCCCCTAACAACAACATTTGACCATTTCAGTGGCGGGTATTTCAACCATTTGTCGCAATGACAGCTTGAGAGTGATGTCTCATGCTCCTCACCATCCTCATGATGTTGTTCTGAGACGATGCGTTCCACTCTTCCACAAGTGCTTCATGCAGTTCTACCAGGTCATTCGGTACGATCATCCAGCTGGTCCCGCACATGCTTGACGGGGTTCAGGTCAGAGGTCATTGCTGGCCGTACCACAAGAGGGATTCCCACTTCCTGAAGTCCAGCTGCAAGAATTCTGGTACCATGTGGTGGGTCTTTGTGAGGGATCGAGCGGCCAGAGAGGACAACAGAAGTTTATCAAAAATGAAAATTTTAATTTTCTCAAAAAATGTAAAAAGATGAACAAACTGGGCCCGTAAAAGAGGTCAACAGAAACATAATTAACTCAGGCAATAACTTTAACTTAACCAACTGAACAGACCAAGTAACAGAAACAAACTGACCTAACCAAAGACACAACAGGGGAACATATATAGTGGCTGATCAGACCACTTGAGAAACATGGGGGGGAACTAACATGACTACAAAAGACATTTAACAAAGACTATAAAGACAAGACTAAACACAACACTTGGTCTCCTAGTGGAAGAGAAAATCATCAAAAGCTGAACAAAATGAATAATGATCAACAGAAGCAAAGCAAATAAACAATAAATAAGTCCATTGGTTTCTCCCCTGGAGGCTCCAGTAGATGGTGCCTTCCTAATTGCCTGGCTGGAGTATTTAAAGGCTGTGAAGACTTGAGCTCCTCCTTTGCCAGTCCTCACAGCACAGCTCCAGCAGTAGCACCTCAGCCACACCCGTAGCGCCCAGTAGCACCCTCAGCACTGGCAACTCAAAAACAGGTGACATTAATTAAACAAACCAAAATAAAGTAAACTGAACAAATGTACATGTGTTAGAAATTATTGAAAATAGATAATGAATGTATATTTTAACTCAAAGAAATGTGTGCATTTATTTAAGAATAAAGAATCTGAAATAATAAAATTAAAAAGAAAGTGTGCAATGCTGAGGGGAGGTTACCGCCATGTTGTTTGTGGGTGTGGCAGGGTATGCTGCCATCACAGTCTTCATCATCCAAGAACAGAAAGTTTTTGCTCTGACTGGTGATGGCTGCCCAGACTGTTGCACCTCCTCCACCAAAACAGATCCTGGGAACCATGTTGACCTCATTGTATCACTGGCGAATGGTGATGACCTTCATTTCTGTGCAACGTGACTCGACACTTGTCCAGGTCCCACGCTCTTGTTCAAGGTGGTGTCTTGGTGTTAGTGGAGTCTCCTGCAATGGTCGTCCCACATTCAAGTCAAATCAGTGGATTCGGCCATGAAAGATTTGCCTGGAAACCCTAAACTCACATCTGGTAAACCGGCCCGCGGGTGTGTGGTATTTCCAAAACCAAATCAGAATGCAGAGGCCCTTAGGCACTGGTCATGGTTGCGGTCAGTCACTGGCAAGACTCCACTCCTGGGTCTGTCACAAACGTTGCCAGTACCGGTGATGCAAGTCTACCAATGTTTGCCTGCAACATCTGACCGCCTACGACCAACCCGAAAATACGCTATGGCCAGTAGATGGTGCTCGTCCATGAAGTGACAGCGTGTGTTTATGGCTGTCATACCGGAGAAATTGGCAACTTATAACCATGAAATTTATGCCACATTGAAAATGTTTTTCTTTTAGAATTTCTCTGCTTCTGACCTCAATAAGTCAGACACATTGTACACACAAGACCATTATGTGGAAAACGCAAAATGAGGTGTGTCTATCACCCCAATACAAAAACCTCCCTATCCTGAAAATCTGTGAAGTGAAACAAATGACATTTCCTGAGTTTTTCACTATATCCCTCCCTTTTTCTGAGTAGTGTCATTAGATTTTGTGGAAAAATTAACAATCAGTGTTATTTTGATCACCAGGATCTGTTGCTTTCTATCCTATCCATCTACAGATGATCTTTCAAGTCTGTCAATGGATGCCCTTCGGGGCAACAGCCTGCTCTGCTTACTGAAGAGTGAATGGAGAGGACGAGTGCGGATGCTAGAGACTGACTTTTACTGTAAATAGTCTTCTCCTCCTCTGTTTCCAAAGAGTCTGGTTCCCAATCCTAACAAAGAGTAGTCCTTTCAAAATATTCTGTCTTGGTGCAGCCCCCAGCAAAATAGAGTGAATATAGAACTGAGCCATCACATTCTTGAATTTTAAGCAAATCCTGAATAAGCAAATGTTCCCTTTAACCCTTGTGCTATCCTAAGCACTTTAACGTTGGGAGTTGGGTCATCTAGACCCAATATACAAAAACGCTGAACCTTTTTTCTTCAATGATTTGTGAACCTCACTGGTGTCCATGGATCATCTAAGATAGCACAAGGGTTAAATGACCACAGAAGGCTGGTTTAAGAAAGAAATCATTTCCTTTTGACTCATGTGTCGAACACAAAAAATAGTTTTGGATGGCTAGTGCTTTATTTTATGTAATGGATTTTCAAAATCTAGTGCTTAGATTTGTTTAGAGATTGACTTTGTTCATTTTTGAGCGACAGGTGGGCGGGCCTTAGAGTGGACCCACCCTACTGAACATTTTCCATCAAAAAATATAAAACATAAACATAAAATGTGAAGTGTGTGAAGATATGGATAGATATCTTCACACCTTATAAAATGGTTACTTTTTATGGGGGGGGGGGGGGGGTTGAAGGGTGGCAAATAAATAACAGCATTTCAATAACAGCAGTTCTTTGGCTGAGGTGCCATTCCTAATACTTAACCCTTGTGCTCTCTTTAATACCCCTCCCTTACATTGACGTGTTCCCCCTACCATGACAAAGGTGGATAAAGATGGAGAGGATTTCATGTAATCCATGGACACCAGTGAAGATCACAGATCATTGAAGAAAAAAGGTTCAACACACCGTCTAGTGGGTCTAGATGACCCAACTCCCAATGTTAAAGTGCCTAGGATAGCACAGGGGTTACAGAAGCTTGTAATGATGATTTTTAGTTGGTCAATTATGAGAATAATATTGACAGGGGGCAATCCCCCCCCCTTAGCTCCGCCCCTGCTGTGCAACTTAAAGAGGAAAAAATATTCAAAATTAATTCCAAAAAGTTCCACAAACTCACAGTTTTGGATGAAAAATGAAATTTATTACAAACAACAACAGAGAGCTGTTAGCAGTCACGTTAGCAGCTGTTAGTTCTGTACAAATACTGTTTGATTGGTTAGTTGAGTTTGCCAGGTGGCAAAAAAAAAAAAAGAGGCGAGGTCTCAAACAGCACCCTTCGCCCTTTTACAGTGCATTTTCCTCCACCCTCAACCTTAATGCACTGCCTTTTGTCTCAAACCTTGCTCTGTGCATGAGTTCAGGCTTTCTATTTCTCGCTTGAAGCCCACTTACTGCACAATCGCCAAAACTTTAGCAACACTTTGTTCTTCAAACGTCTTGTCCGACCAGAGACTCTTCAAAGTGCGCCACTTTCCACCCCTCAGAGTGCACTGTGGGTATTTTTTCCCTTCATCGTGCTCTTCAGTTCCCCCTTGCCGCCCAACATGCACTCCAGGTTCACCATTATCATTATTACTTGGTGTTCGGCTTCTCTTGTAGTATTGAAAGTCACAATATTGACAAAAATGTAGGTTTTGTCAGAAAACAGGATTCTCGTACTGCTCTTTCTTTTTTTTTTCTTCACTAAGTTTGAATTTAAATATCTATAACCAACTGTTTATCAGTCAGGCATTCTTCAGCTCCATTCACAGTCATAGTTACAACTGACGCTTTTAGTTACAATAGTCGTCTTCAAAACATCGTCAAACTACATTTAAGTGCAACACACGAGACGGCATCAACCCTATCTCTGGGAAATCATGGTGTTAATGCTACAGCTTTGCATATCTTTTTTTTAAATACACTTCTTTAAATACAGTTGAAAGAGATGCACCGTTGGCTGAAAATATTCTCAAAATGTATTTTACAACAGATTCTAGTCAAGGTTGTTTGGATGCTCTACACCTGGAACTTAGAAAATTCTCTGAGAAATATAGACCCGACCAGAGTACCTGCTCATTGTTTTCTGTTTTTTTTTTGTATGAAAATTTGAAAGGCAGGCAACCGACATGCAGCAGAACAACCAGATTAAATGAATCTAGAATGTACAACAGTTTGGAGTCGAGAAAAGTCACTTTAAAGATTTCTTTTTTTTTTGTTCGTCAATACATTTTTTTTAAGTCTATCTTCATGCGCAGCCTGAAAACTTTTGTTCTTTTTTTAAGAAAACATTGCAGCTTTGTTATTTGACCCAAATCCAATTTTAAAACAAATAAAAATAGTAATAAAAAAAATTGATTAAATTTACCTTTTTTGTTAGGCTTAGCAAACAAAACATGCTACATTTAGAAAAAGATTCCACCAAATTCATCAGGAGAAAGCTTCTCCTCCATATTCTGTTTTATTTTGGCCTTTCAAAATAAAGTAAAATGTTAAAGTTGGTTCCTGTTTAACTAAAGCTGAGCCTCTCCATCGCACTAAACGCGCATTCTTCAACGTTTTCTTGGCTTTCAAACTGGACTGGTCTGTTAACTAGCGCATGTCTGCCACCTACGGCTGGAACAGGCTTGGTGCTAAATATCAGTGCAGAGCGGGGCAAATCTCACAAATCTTGCTTCAGGCATTTTCTTTCACAGCTCAATCCCGATAAATGAAAGATCTACTGTCATAAAATTTGGGCACAAAGTGCAAATATCAATTTCTCCTCCATGATAAGTTTTCAAACGCTTGGTACTTCTGTGAATTAATTTGGACATTATCCAAACAGAGAACCTTTTTGGTCAAAGTTGAACTCAATGGCTTGGCATTTTGTACTTAGAAGCCAAAAGCGGTTGTGGAAATAAGCTTAGCTATGCCTGAACGCGAGAGTTTTGAACGTGGAAACCAGAAAATCCCGTTTACACCTGTTAGACTTTTCAGGGTTTTTTTTTTTTCCAGCACATGACTACTGATCCCCATCTGCTCTCAGACAAACATTCTGCAAACATCAAACTACCAGGATGGAAATTTAAACCACTATTTAGTCTTTTTTTTTTTTTTAAATCCTTTTAGGTGTTTAAAAAAGTAGTAGAGTTTTTTTAAATCCATCTGGACACACCACAAGGCTGCAACCAAATAATTTGGTAGAAATCAATGGGCTGATCTTTCCTTTTGTTATTATTATTCAATAGCCGTGTGCTGTAATTATTAAAACATATTTTTTCCGGCTTTTTTTTCATTTCACATATTTGAAAGCTGTTCCAAAATGGTTGAGCGGTCATGGCAGCACACCGATTTATTTCGCTGCTGATCAAATAAGCAGGAGGACGGGAGAGACTAAAACATAATTTAAAAAGTTACAAGATTAAAATGAACTTTATTACAAATATATCTTTAAAAAAGTTGCCTCACTTGAACAAATTTAACCCTTTAACGCCCGAGATGAAGTTGGGGACACCTAAGTAACACACGCTCTGTGATTATTTTCCTGATCGAGGTGAATCAGCTGATTTTGATGCAGCTTTTTATCTCGGCTTTACACAGATGTGCAACACAACAGAAAATGTGGAAAGCTGCTTTTCTCGGCTTCGGAATCCGCTGGAATTAGGGTAACCGTGTAAACAGTTGAGGAGTTACGGTAGTAATGTTAAAGGGTTAAAGGTCATTCTAAGTTGGAATACCTGGTAATATAAAGGAGCAGACGAAATCTTTAGAGGTTGGACGGTGAAGGCTGCATGAAGATAGACTTTAAAGAAGCGGAGCCTGTTCTCGAACACCGACCCTCAAACCCAAAGCCGTTTTATGCTGAATGACACTTTGCTCCACGCCTGTCGCTCTGCAGGGCGTGCAGCTCCTTAAGGACTGGGGTGTTGTCTGAGAATGGCACCCGAGAAAACGGAAAAGATGAAGACAGAGGTAGAGGAGGAGGAGGAGGAGGAGATGGACGGAGAGACAGGTGGAGTGCGTGTTCAAGAGAAATCAGAGTCACAGTAGGTTGGCTGCAGTTCTTTGGCGCCAACAGCTCCCCCCCGCTCCTCCACAGCGTTAGCAGTTGAACTTCTGGTCAATAAACAGAAACAACAGATGCATAATCGGGATTTTTGACCGGACCAGAGCTTAGGCCGCCGTCCTCCATCTTTGATGGTTCCCATGGTAACAGGGAGCATCAAGGAGGAGACTGATGAGGCCATCATCGATACAAAGTAAATGGGTATGACCGCTAACACAACGGGTTGTCATGGCAGCAGTACACCAGGATATCATCTAACTTTCCATGGTAAAACACACACACTCACACACACCAACAAAAAGTATCACACAAACTTCTTTTTCTCTTTCACACACAAATATTGATATAACAACTTCTCTCTTTTTTCCCTCTCTTTCGAGGTGAAAAACAGAATCTATTTTCTGAAGGATCATACTCATCTTCATCGTCGTCACGGTAGCAGTGGTATGTGTGAGCTCTCAGTCTTTATACACACTATGAACACTCGGGGAGCTCAGTTCTGATTAGCTGACTGTCTTATGCTTCTTGTCGGACACTGTCTCTGGTTGCCGCGGCGGCTCGAGTCCCGGGACTGGCTATAAAGGATGCTGTGGTCACATGACCTCCTTCTCGCCCGTCTGCACAGTCACCGGAGAGTGTGATTGGTTGCTCCGCAGGCCTGAAGGTCTCGTTGGACGGAGGGTGAAAGTGCGGGGTTTTTTGCTGAAGGTTGAAGCACCAGGAACGATGGGAGGACGCTAACAGTACCCGCTGCTGCTGCGCATATGTGTGTGTGTGTGTCAGTTGCAACCAGATGTCAGGGTCAAACGCATGGCAGTGCCGACTGGTCCGGTTTCTTAAGGGGGCACGGATGTTTCAGCTGTGGGATGTTTGCAACAGAAATATCTGGAGTGCTTTTTGCAGAAAAACGTAAAAGTTGCCTTCGTGTTGCATGTTGCCGTGGCCCTGAGGGAACACACCAGGCACTGGGGTAGTGGACGGGGTATTTTTTTAGGGGTAGCCGGACATCCTTGGTAACTTCTGGTCACCTCACATGCCTCCAACTTCTCAAATACAATTTGTGCTTTTTTTGTTGCATTTTTTGTCACTTATGGCAGTAAACTGCTGCTCTTTGGGTTGATTGCATGAATCGCGCTAATACCTGGTGGTGTCTGTAAACACGGGCCCTTTTAGTAAACAGTCTGAAGGGGGTGGGGGCGGTGGGGTCTCTGAAGAGCAACATACCTTCTTTGGTTTTAATCATGTTTGTTTTCCTGGAAAATTTATTTAATTTCCTTTGTATTATAAGTGCATTTATATTGTAAAAAGTATATTTTTCTCCTGATATGATGCTAACAGTTTGCGGAAATATTCTGTTTAAATAGACGATGCAAAATCGATCTAATTGGTGGAATTTCTATTTAAAATGTCCAAACTCGGCAGCTTTTTGTTGTTGTTGATTCTCGTTTTAGTTGGGATGTTGTGATCCGGACCAAAGGTCGACACTGCCATCTTCACTTTCCTCCCCAAGAGTCCCGATGGCCCCGTTGACCCAGCTGGTGCCATGTGTGTGTTGTTGGTAAACCAGAGTCCGACCCTGCAGTCAGGCAGTGTTGTTGTGTGCGTGTTTGTGTCAGTGTGTTTTGAGCACGCTTCGTGGCACCCAGCCCTCGGCGGCGGGCGAGTCGGTGTTGGCAGGTCTGTAAACGAGACTCTGACCCTGCTGGTTGGACGACAGAATCTGGACTTTCTCTCCCCGAAACACGGAAATCTCGTCCTCCCGTACGGCCACAAAGTCCTGCAGCACCTGAACCAGCTCCTGTGGGGGTCAAACGGGGGGGTTGAACTCCACCCGATCCAGAGATCAACTTAAGCAGAAAACGTTGAGAATCCTGACCTGGTCATCCTCACTGTCGGCAGGAGGTTGAGTGGCATGGCCGTTAGGCGTGGGCGGAGCAGACGGTGGACGACCCGACGACAGTGGACGGGTCACTGAAATCCCGCCTTCTTTTCTCTGGTACTCAATAGGGGACTGGAGAGCTGTGAGAGATGAGGAAAGGAACATGAATGAAGGCTGTTTCAAATAAGAAAGGTTTAGGGGCATGAGGGAGGTGTAATAGTGGTTTGGGAGAGAGTCAATCCCCCTTTATAAGTTTTGAAATGGTGTATGTGAAGTTTGCATTGGTAAACTCAGTCCAGTTTGCAAATGTGTTTGTTTCCCCCAAAAGTCACAACGTCTATAAAACGATTTACAAATAAAAGCAAAAGTTACATCACTGCAAAAATTGTTTTGTGTTTACAATTTTCAAAATGCCCTTTGAATACACAACTTGTTTGTTTGCTCATTTATTTAAGGCAGAGACAGCATATATTTATATACTGAAATAACTTTGATTTAAAGCAAATCAAAAAAGGATTTTTATACATTTCTAACTTTATTGTTGTCATTTTGTAATACACAAATCATTTATCAAAACGCAACTAAACCATGACCTAAAAGTCGAGATTTGAACCGAATCTTGAGGAAAGTGAATTGTTGTGTCCCTAGTGCTGTCTGTCTGATAACAAAAACTAAATAGATAAATAAATAAAGCGAGTATTTTGTTTTTCAGTTTTGCTATCAAATTTGTATAATTATTACACAGGATGTTGCATTAATCCAGTGGTTCCCAAACTGGGGGGCGCGGAGGTATTTCAGGGGGGGCGCGGTGGAGTTTTTTTCCCCCCATACTTTATTGACAAACAACATAATACAATAACAATGTGAATGTCTCAGGGGGAATTGAAATGTGTACATATTGCAGAAAAATATAAGAAATAAAACAAAAAGTATATAAATATATACACATACATATACTACATAAGACAAAAAGAATTATTACTTCAAAAATCTTTGGGGTTTAATAAATTTTAAATCTTTCAAAAATTAAATTAGTTCAAATTGCTTTTTGGTTTTGCAGGTGTTTGATAATGGTACATTACTGATTGATTTCACTCAAAAACTGCTGGAATTTAGGTCTGGAGTTTGACCATTTGGCTTTATGGATATGGAATTTTGCCAATAATAAAAACAATTGTGTAATGAAGATACAATCTTTGTCTACTTTGACATTAAGGTAACCCAGAATAATGTCTTTATCTTAAAATGTAACAGTTTGTTTAGTTATATTTCCAATATAGTTTCCCACTTCAATCCAAAGCTTATTTGTATGTCTGCAGTCCACAAACAGATAATAAATAGTTTCCTCCTGAGTTCCACAGAATGAACAAGACAGGTCCATGTCCACAAAAAATCTACTCAAAGTTTTTTTGGTAGGACATATACAATGCAATATTTTGAAGGACACCTCTTTTATTTTGTTATTTAGACAGAATTTATTACTAATAGTCCAAGCATAAGTCCATTTTATGTCCACAAATTTGGATTCCCAATAAAACCTCCCAGCAGGTAAGGTTGTGGTCTGTAAAAGATTTCTTATTTGTTTATTGGAAACTGAATTTACACAAATATCCACATTGTCCAAAAGGATTGTCTGGGTTCTTAATTGACTTGTGTTATAAATCCCTTTAAACAGTTGAAGTAGACTGGTTGGAACGGCATCTAACACTATTGCATATTCTCTGGGTGGAACAGGAATACCGAATTTTAAAAGAAATTCTCCAGACGTCAGAAGATGTCCATGAGAATTAAAAAGTTGTCTGATTAAAACAATATCATTATCATACCATCTAGGAAAAAAGTGATTTATTCTTTTATTGTACATTACTGTTATTCCAAATACACAAAGTTGTTGGAGAAAAATTAGGTTTATAAAGGAGTTTCCAGGCCAGCAGGGCTTGTTTGTAAAAGTTTGAAAGTTTTGGGGGTAATTTTTGAATTTTACAATTACATTTTAACAAGAATTTAATGCCTCCCATTGTGTCAAATATATATTTGGGAAAAGCATTCCAGATATTGTCTTCCTCTTTCAATAAATTACTTAACCACTTTATTTTAAAATAGTTGTTTAAAGTTTCAAAGGTTAATATATCCATGCCACCATGTTTTCTGCTGTTACACAAAACATTTTTCCTTAAGTAATGACATTTTTTCCTCCAAATAAAATCAAATAATATTTTGTTTAATAGGTTACAGATGTGTTTTGGCATTTCTAAAGACAGACACACAGACAGATCTAGAGATTCCTTCAGCTGTAGATAACAGAATTCTACCGTTCAGTGAAAGATCTCTCATTAACCACATGTTATAAGGCGCGGTGGAGTTTAGAAACAAAGGATTTGTATGTTTGTGTCAGTGTGGGGGGGCTCGAAAATATTCTAATTTTCAGAAAGGGGGGCCCTGCAGAAAAAGTTTGGGAACCACTGCATTAATCAATGGATGCAACATTAAAAAACATGACTTGTAACAACTCTTTGATGTTAAAAAGTTTATTGTCATTCAAACTCCGAATTAGAGAACTGTCATCAAGTCTGGAGCCATGTGGTCAAATCAAGATCAGCTCAAAGTGAATTTAAAACCAGATTGTAAATAAAAAATATATAAGTAAGTACTTAAAACTTGAATTAAAAAAAAGTTGTTATTTTATATTCACTTTAAGATTATCCTGATTTGACATCATCATTAATGCCATTTAGGACTTGAGGGCGAGAAAAATCCCCTTAACACTGTGTCTATGAAGACTCTCATTCATCCAGGTTGGTTCCATTGTAGGTTTAGGGGCTGTCATCTGGACTTAGTTTGAAAGTTAGAAGATGTTTCACCTCTCATCCAAGAGGCCTTTGTCAATTCATTCCCTTAACACTATGGAAATTGCTGCATCCCAATTTGTGTGGTCAGATTGTTTGTCCATCTCTGCCAACTGGCAGTGTGCAAAGAACTTACACACACATTCTCTCACGTGTGCTTTTTTCTTTTTAAATCTTTCAAAACTCCTTGTCAAACTTTAGCATATCAACAACCAAACTTCTGAAAGGATTGGATACATTCATAAAGAATTTGTGTTGACTTACTGCTGTTAAGACAGATTTAAGAATCCTTAAAATAGGTTGGAGAAGGTTTCCACCACAGATGCCAGAGGCGGTTAAAGGAGACTTGCTCACCAGAGAGGAAGTTGTTCTGGGCGTCCAGCAGAGTGGCAATGGTCTCCACCCAGGTCATCTTGATGCTGGCGGAGGACGCTTGTAGAGTGAAGCGCTCTGCCGAGCCCCGGGACCACAGCACAAACTTACAGGGATCGCCGTCTACGCTGTCCTGCATGGCCAGGTAACTCACCTAGAAGCACTCAGCATGACAGTCCGATCTGGCTCCACACACACTCAGAATGGCTTTTTTTGTGGGACTTTTCTCACCTTGATGCTGTTCTTGAACTGGTATCCTGGATTGTTGGAGCCTTTCCGGAGCAGTTCACTGAAGATGATGATCTGCTCGAAGAGGAAGACCCTGCGCTCTTTGCTGCGAGACAAGACTCCCCCGTCCTGCTCCCAAACGCAGAAGGTCTCCTGCTGCAGCAGCTTCCCCTGAGACGTCAACTTCCCCTGGACACGACACCCCAGTGAGTTCTGAGCACCCACCCTGTCCGCTTAGCAAGTTAACAACTTAAGAGATGGAAGCCCTGGTTGCTGCCCTGTTACCCCCTTATTACCCCGCCCTCATTGGCTGAGCAGCTGCTTACACTCTCCCCCTCAGCCTCTGCCAGCCTCCATGTGACTAATTCAATATAACCACATTCTTCAAAATAGTGGCTTTTCTATTGGTTTTATCTTTATAGCAACGATTTCAAATTTTGGTCACATGGGGTTCACGACACTACAACAGACCTTTAGGGCCACCAAAAAAAAAAAAAAGTAATAATACGAGATTTAAAGTTGTGATTAAAAAATTTTTTTTTGTAAACTGGCCCTGAAACTCTGTCGTACGAACACACCTATGTGAATTTTAGAAAGTCTTCAAAAGTCAGTTTTTGGATTTCCTTGGTATGGGGTGCCGTTTGTAAAGCCGCACAGTCAAAATTTAGTCTGTTTAAGGAGAAAAACAAACAGGTTTCATTTTTCAGATGCATATTTTATGTTTTAATTCATGTAATTCATGTTTGTAAAGTAAATATAACATTTTTATCAAATTAAACATTTAGTTTGCAGATTTATGGAGCCTGTAACCTGAAAACAAAAAATTGAATCGTTCCCTTGAATTAGGATTTCGTTCTCACCAAATAATATATCATTCGCACATAATAGTTATTTGTTTCAACGGAATAAATAAATTGTTCAATCGTTCCCTTGAAATAATAATTTGTTCAAACGAAGAAGTATACTGTATAAAATAAAGAAAATCCTAAAAACAATTTTTTTTTAGCATTAACCGGAAGTAGCAATTTGTCGGGTAGTCTAGCCCTGATTTCATCAAAAAATGAAGAGAACCTTCCCATCTACTTTGTTAGATTGGCCAATTATTACTTAGCAAAATGTGTCATTACACTGTTTACATTAAAACGTTTATGCGAATAAAGACAAACCAACTCACCAACTAGGTCATTCAAAAACAGAGGTAAGCAATACTTGGATTTATAGTAGACAAATTCACATTTCTGTCTCATTACACATGTCCTCCAGACACAGAGGATGTTTAGACATCGGATCTGTTTATTCTAAAGAGCTCTGCAAAAGCATCAGGAATCACGTCTCATGTCTGGGTTCATGAGATCACTCAGTCTTTCCTGGTTTAGTGAGCCTAACTCCCACTGCAATTCAGCCGCTCTCCGCCGCTAATCCCGTGTCTCTCTGTTCGAGAGGGGGAAAAAATCAGGAATCAAGCTACGGGATTTTTTTATTATTGTTTAAATTTGTAGCTGGTACAAAAGGTGTTTTTTTATTATTCATGATGGTAACCTCTTTCTGAGTTCAAAGGTCAACAAAAGTTTGAGTATGATAGTACACTTAACTGTGGCGTGTGTTAAATACGGTAAGGACATTGTGGGGAAATGTAAAAACCGCTGCATATCACACTTTGCAAACAAATTGGCCACCAAGCCATCCCATAATAATTTAAAACTTCCTTTGGTCATCTCTGACGTGTTTTTTAGGTTTAGAGCATTTTGATGCGTTTTTTTTTTTTACAGTTTCTACTTCCTTTTATTTATTTCTTCCTTCAATTTTACTAGATACTAGGTGTTTACAAATTTTTGTGCAACCTTTTAGCTCAAAGACACAGGAAGAAACAAGAATTGCTAAAAAAAAAAAAAATCTGGTCTTCCAGGGCTGCTGCAGGCCAGAATAATAACCATTCATGTCCATGTGTTCCTGCTGTTGTGTGTAAGTTCATCACAACAAACACTAGGGGGCAGTAAAATACCTAAAACTTACAAACAGCTCAGTTGATTTAGGTATAGATAGAGTTTCTTTATGACCTCCTAAATACCTGCCTTTAAAAATCAAATGAATCCTTAAACACCTCTGGTGTTAGGTTTCACAAGAAGCATAAGATGTTTTGATAGTTCTTCTTTAAAGGGCGAAAAAAACCGAGGGACCCAAACCTCGTATCCCTGCAGGCGTCCCAGGTTCATCATGTCGTTGCAGCGCTTTGGAACCAATGACATCAGCTCCACCGCTTTCTGAACGTCAAACACACACAGTCGTTACATGTATGATTAAAAGTATGATCAAAGTTCAACATCCTCCTCTGAGGGATGATTCACCATCCGGCATGAATCATTCTTCCTCTATTCTGAACGTTTGCACAGCTTTGTGCTCATGACAAACCTTTCGATCATTATCAGTGCACCAAAAACACAATTTAAAAAATCGATTTGTCTTTACTGAAGAGAAAATACACATAAACACATAAAAAGGGGGAGTGGCTAACTGTTTTTATTAACGACCCATTCTGATGATAGTCGTGTTTTTATGGTGTTTTTAAAATCTTCTTGTGTCATTTTTCTAATGATAAAGGACATATATGAAGAAAATACATCTTAAAAATGTATTTCTGAATTAAAACTGCATGGCTTGATAGCTACAATATTGCTCGCCATTTTTGTTGCACCATGTTAGGTTGGGGTTGTGAGGGGCTGTAAGCCAACTCTCTGTAAACAGAGAGCTCTCAATAACTGAGGGAGGGAATGGAGGACAGGGTTACTCCACACAAACTGTCCCACCCACAACTCAGAGGGGAATTTCTAGTGAACCTTTACCGCTCTGCAGAAACTATGTCCTAGAAAACGTCACAGGTAGTTTTTTTTGGGTCTAAAAATGGCATCATTATGGTTAAAAGATCACTTGGAATGCTTTTAAAATAGACTGAAAGTTGATCAGAGTGGGTCTTTGTTGTTACTCTCATTTTGAATTCACATTCACAGAGTTTGAGTCTGTTACAGCCGCAAAAAAATAAATAAAAATAATTAAGCATTTTTGTGAAACTGACCTCAATCTCCTCAGTGTCCAGCCCTGCTTTGGTCGTATATTTGAGGAAGTCCTTAAGAACAGACAAACATTTCATTTATGTGCACTCAAGTCAAAAATGACATCACAACAAAGTTATTTTTTTTAAAAATGGCTGTTGTTTCATCCTTGTACAAACGGGTCACAATAATCATTATTTCCTGATCTTTTCATATCTTTCAATCTGATATACAAACTCTGATAAAAAATAAAATAAAAAAGATTTTATGTCATTTTAGGTCTGAATTTTACCACCATACACCATAACAGGGCAATTTTTAAAACACGTAAAAACATGGCCATAAGAGTTCAGGCTAAAGGTGTGAAGGTTTTTATGTTCAACTGGAAAAATATTACAAATTTAACCCCAGAGAACCTAACAAAAAATATTCTAGGGTTTTGAAATAAATTTGATTTTTTAAAGTTTATTTTTTATTTTTTGCAACAATTTCCAGCATCCATAGATACTCAAATAATAACAAAAATTCATTATTTAGTCTAAATACTATTACTTTAGATAAATTTTCACTGTTCTGAGAGACAAATTGGCACTGTCTTGGGACAGGACTTTTCTTTGTTTTGAATACGACTTTGCTTAGCTTGGAAATCAACTCTTTCATTTTTGTCTTTTTAAACGACGTGTTTGGAAAAAATCATTGTAAGACAACTTTTCTTAGTTTGGAATATGACTGTTTAACATACGACTGTTTGAAATGCGACTTTTCTTTGTTTTGGATACGACTTTTCTTTGTATGGAATATGGTTTTGTTTTAAATATGACTTTTCCTTTTTTTGGATACAGCTTTTCTTTGTTCTTGACAGGGCTTTTCCTTGCTTTGGATACAATTTTTTTGTTTTTAAATATAACATTTCTTTGTTTTTGTCTTCTATTGCAGAGAAATGTTGATCATGAGTATCACACACCTTCAGTAGTAGCTGGTACTTGGTGATTCTCTGGATGGGTTTGATCAGATAATCACTGATCGACATCCTGCAGCTGATCTCATGCTGGATCTCCTGCAACACAGAAGGTCCTTAGAGTTTTTACTGCTGCTTCTGCAAAATGCCTCATTTCTCAGTTAGAGAAAAAAAAAGTTGTGCTGTTTTACCTCAAAGAAGGTCTCATACTCAATGACGATGAACTCCGACTTGGGCTTGTTTTGACAGTAAACCACATACATGTGCAGACGACGCTCCTGCAACAAACACATTCACACTTCATTTCTCTCACTCATGTCTAATGAGTGAAGTCAGCATCTGCAGAAGTGACACAGAAAAAAACTAGTTCTTTACAAATGCAATCTAAGGTGGATTCAAGCTCAAAGCAGAGACCACTGATTCAACACACCAGTGACGTGCAGTCAGGAGAGGCAGGTGAGGCTGTGCCTCACCTGTCATTATGGGAAGAAAAGAGAAAAAATAAATTCACTTATTATATTCAATCAGTAATTTGTGATTTGCAGTCATTTTCCATTTAACTGTACCATTTTTGGGTGTTTTTTCTTTTCAAAATCGCTGAATTTCCGCATTTGACGTGCGATGAGGCACCAGCCCGCTGAGCCTCACCTTGGATTGCGCAATACCTCTGCAGTCAGACGGTACTGCTGTCTCTCTGTATATCAGTTCAATCACTCGTACTATATGAGCTGAGTTTGCATAATTTAGCAGATGTATATGATGTACAGTGTTTGTTTTTATAAATAACTGTATGTGAGGGACGTGTTTCTTGTGCTGAGCGCTAAACGCCGGCGAAAAAGCTGCTGGGTGAGGCCAGAAGTTCTCGTGCCTCATGTTAGGGGGCGCCAGTGAGCCCTGAGATTATGACGCTAAAAAATACTAGAAGAAGTGATAGCAAGCGGCAAGTCATTTTCTTCAGAAGGAGCGGCGTATGGACTTTATTTACAAGTAAAGGTAAGACGATAATAACGTTTGTGATTTTTTCTATGCTGCAGTTTGTATATGAAAAAAAACATGTTGAAATGATATTTTAAACAAAACACGTTAACTGTTGTCAATCAAATGGTGAATAAGTTACTCAGTATGGTTCATATGTTTGTAAATCTGACTGATGACGTCAGTGCCTCACCAGCCATTAACCTCACCGCACGTCACTGCAACACACCATCACATTTCTGAAGAAACTCAATCATTACTAGGCACTGGATTTTGTAACTTGAAAAGAATCTATCTGATCAGAACTGGATTACAAAAACTATGTAAAACTAAAATGAATGAACTCAGTAGGGGTGGGATTATAATAGCTTGCTTCTTCCCACTCCTTTTCAAGCAATAAATCAAGCTCTGCTTGACTTTAGTTAATGATCACTATATTTAATTAAGTAAATGTGATTTGTGTCTTTTTTTTCATCTATGCATTTAATAATTTCTCTAATGAGTTTGATAAATCTTTGTATATTCTTTAGTGCTTTGACTACAATGCTTGAAACCAATCAATCAATTTAGCAAACACAGGAATATTTCTTAGTTGAATTCCCCCAAGCAAGTCCAGATAAAAATACTCAAAATTCGTGTCTTATCAAGTACTGAGTCCAAATTCAGTTCCAACATAAGTTCCAAATAATTTGTCCAAAAAAATCACTGTTTATGTTATAGATGTGACAAGAAGCTGTAAGTTAAATTCTTTAGTAAGTGTCTCAAAGTCTGAATTACTGGTTGCAGTCTATTGGTATCAGCCATAGATATTCAAATCATTTCCATTCATATCCTTGTGCCTCATATGTTACATGCCTCTGCCCAATACACACAACAGTCACAAAACCCTTCATCCTGCTCCCATCAGATTTTACCCACAACAATGAAGATGGCTCTTTTAAATGTCAGATGACTTTTAACTCCGTCTTTTATCATTAATGATCTGTTTTAGACCATGATTTAACCTGTCTGTTTTTAACTGAAACCTGGCTTGGCATTGATGCACCAGCTATTCTCACTGAGGCTTCTCCACTTAATTCCCACTTTTTATTTTCAATCAGGGGAGAAAAGAAAGGTGCATCGATTGGTCACAAAAAAAGACATCTGAAAATATTTTGCTCAGAATAGATTGTTCATTTGAGCCTCATGCTTTCCTTCTTGGTGACCCACCTGTTTTAACTGTCACAGGCACCAAACCCTCTTTCCTGTTTTATTGAAGTATTTTTCTGAATTTTATCATATCTTTACATTAGGTACAATAGGATTTTAATAACTGGTGATTCTAATTTACATGTACATTTACATCTGTACGGTGCGCAGTGGTTATCGCTCTTGCATCGCAGCAAGTTCAAGTTGGGCCTGGGGGACCTAAAACAGAACATGAATGGGGGGACCTTTCTGTGTGGAGTTTGCATGTTCTTCCCTTGCATGCATGGGTATTCTCCGGGGACTCCGTGCTTCATAGGTTAACGTGGTGTGAATGTGAGTGGGCATGGGTGTGTGATTGTGTCCCCTGCATTCACCCACAAGTGGCCAGGATAGGCTCCAGCAGGGAGGGAACAAATGGATTAGAAGATGAATGAATGTTGACAAAAACCAATGCTATAAGATCTAATATTTCAACTATGCAATACACTGGTTTTACCAGAAGAAACACTGGGGTGTTTTGTCCTGGTTGAGGCAGAGACGCTTGGTCGAGTTATATGTTGAGTTAACGCCACAATCTGCCTTTTAGATCCCGTTCCCACTTTCCTTTTTTAAACATTTTATGGATACTTTCAGTCAGAGCTTTTATAAATAGTAAACTGCTCTCCTAAGACTGGTGTCTTCCCCTCTGCCTGTAAGACAGAAGTGTTAGATCCAAGTACTCTGGATACCGTAACTACAGGCCTGTATCCAACGTACCGTTTTTTTTAGTAAAATTATACAAAAAAGTGTTGCTACTCAACTAAATGAGTTTCTAAATACCCAACAATTTTTAGAATTAAATCAGTCATTTTATCGATTTATTTATTATTCTCAATTTTATGTTTTTATATACATCTAACATATTCAATTTGAGCCTCTTGTTATGATTTTAGCCCCAGTGTGTCTGCTGGGGATCTTTTCTGCCAGGGCTTGCTGGCTTGGTCAGTGTATGTTTGTTTATGTTTTTTGTTTTAAATGATAAAGTGCTTCGAGTTGGGCAAGGCATGAGAAGCGCTTTTTTACAAATAAAGATTGATTTGATTTGTGGTTTTCAGACTGACAGACCTAAAATCAAGCTAAGAGACAAGTATCGACTCCAGTTTTAATTTTTGCACTGCTTTTCCTGCTTTCACATGACTCACGTGTCTGATGAACAGGTCGGCCAGCAGATCGTGGTTCTGGATGCAGCGCTCCAGCTCCACCAGAAAGAAGCTGACAAAGGAAACCACAGAATGAGCTTTACTTTTGCTTTGTTTTTACGTTTGTGTTAGAGTGTGCGTTTGTGTAACGGACTCGCGGTGCCAGTCGTAGATCTGCTGGATGTTGCCAAACACGATCTTGTCTTTTCCCCTCATGTCTTCTGGGATCCCCCTGACCTCAAGCCTGGACATGAAGCCCTGAGACATGACAGCAGTTCAGTACGGGGCTTCTTTCTTCCCTGTTTGGAGATGTTTATAGTAATAACTATTGTACTTTTAGCCCAGGTCTCACCTCAACAATCACTCCTAGGTCCTTTACGTAGTCCTTCTCTGATTGGACCATCTCATTAACAACAAACCTGCACCGAAATCACAGATTTGTATGCGTTTTCTTGTCTGATATTTCCTTTAAGGTCTACTTCATGGGAAACTTACATTCGTCCTCTTAGTGCCTTGTTTCTCTGTTCAGTATCGGACTCGTTTGATCCCTGATCTGAGTCCAGAGCCTAAAGAAAGAAAATCAGCAACAGTGTTCAGCCATACTGTCACTACTTACATGCATTAGTAATGAAACTCCATATTTACCTCTGGATTGTTGGGGTCTTTCATAATCTGCATCGGTGGAGGTAATGGGGTGTGGCTTTCTTCCTCTTGCTCCTCCTCCCCTCCACTTTGCCCCGCCTCCTCCTTTCTTGCCTTCTGCTGATTAGAAAAGCAAGTTTGCTTTGCACCCTGAATTCAACCAGTGTGTGGAAATTTTATGAGATACACACCAGCTGTGTGTTTACGGTAAGGGGCGTGGCCAGCTCGAGCTTGTTGTCCCGCCTCCTGGCTCTGATTGGAGGTTTTTTCTGTCCGTCAGCTTTTCCCTGACTCAGCCTTCGCACAGGGCTGGTCAACCACCGC
Source organism: Oryzias sinensis (assembly GCA_037389245.1). Classification (NCBI taxonomy): domain Eukaryota; kingdom Metazoa; phylum Chordata; class Actinopteri; order Beloniformes; family Adrianichthyidae; genus Oryzias; species Oryzias sinensis. The sequence goes on from CM074510.1 coordinate 16,256,699, forward strand.
TGCAGCAAGACAACAGTTAGTACCACTGACCGCTTCAGCAATTACCTATGAGATCTTTTGAAAGATCTCCAAAGCTGGTGGTTTCAAAACAAACCTTTAACGTGTTGCCTGTGCCAGAGCCGCTCCGTTTGGGCCCCGGAGACCCTACTGCACCTACTGGAGCTCCGCCCGGTCCACCTACAGTGGGGGAGGTGGCACCTGAGAGAACCATAGGCAAGTCAGGGGTGACACTTTTTTCTGAGGGTGTGGTACTCTTCTTATTTATAATCTTCTTACTTTGACTGCTGGTCTGAGTCGGGAGGCCTGAACCCTCAGAACTGAACAGACTGGAATCTGCAAATACAAAGAGCCAAGAGTCTTTTATAAAAGCTTATGACGTCACAGCAATGAGAAGATTAAAATAGAGATGGAAACCAAGGACACTACTTTACAAATGAGAATATATTCAAGTAAAATGGTCAGAAAATGGTTCCAAATATTAAGATTGATTTAAAAAAATGAACCAAAATGATCCATTATAAAAACAAAATGGAAAATATATTAATAATCTTCTATTTGAAGTCCTTTTAACTCTTGTGCTATCTTAGATTACCCCACCCTTACATTGATGTGTTATTCCTACCATGACAAAGGTGGATAAACCTGGAAAGATTTCATGTAATCCATGGACACCAGTGAAGATCACAAATCATTGGAAAAAAAAAGGTTCAGCGCATCGTCTTGTGGGTCTAGATAACCCAACTCCCAATGGTAAAGTGCCTAGGATAGCACAAGGCTTACAGGATCTTATATATAAACAGAGGACAAAAGGAAATTTAAAATAAATAATGAAAAGATTCTTAAATTAAGAAATAGTCATTTAAAATGAACGAAAGCCTGTGCATTTATGCATTGGCACATTGGTAAGGAACATTTATTTGGGGGATGGGTCGAAGTATGTGCTCATTAAACGAACCAAGTCATCTCCGCCAATACCAAACTCGTTATTCTGCCATCGACTCCTGTTTGGTGAACTGAATTATTATGATTTGAAGATTTAATTAACTAAACAAACAGGAGTCATCTTATAGCAAAAAGGGGAAAAAACCAAAACTAGCTAAACTGATGTCCAAATGACAATGAAGTCATGCCCAAACTCTGGAGGTGGTCTCTGATTAAACCCCCTACGACAACACCTGGTATCACTGCTTATTACGAAATCTTTAAATGTCTTTGAATTTAGATTCTCTCCAAGCTTCTCTTTTATTTACTGAGAGACCTACCGGCCCACACAATCACACCGCCTCCACCAGTAGATGCTTCTCAATCTGTGCAATAATTTGAGAAGCGTTCTCTATGTTTTCTTCACACTTTGACTCCATGATTCCACCTCCACAAACCATATTCTCCAACAAACTTTGCAACAAATTTTTAAGAGACAGCGTTCATGAAACCAACGTGCTAACAGGATCTACTTGAGGCGACATCTTCCTGGAATGTCCACTTTGGGACTTAGCCTGTTGTATGGAAATAAGCTTTAAGTTCAGAAATGGTACTTTGGATACATACTAGGTATGTGATGCATATTTCTTGAACCCACTGAATAAGCGTTCTTGAATGCACATGGTGTTCACACTGAACAAGCAGGAAGGGGCTTCTTCCTCTTTTACTACTGTTTACTAGCACACATCCGTTACCAACAGCTGGAAGAGACTTTGTGGAAAATGTCAAAGTGGCACAAATCTTGTGAATCTTGCCCCAGGCTTTCTCTTTCACTGCTGTGTTCCAAAATACAATAAAAAATTCCAATGGTAGGAACTCCCTTGAATTAAAAGTATTGGTTTGAATTGGTTTAAATTGGTTTGAATTAAAAGTGATGGCATGAATTCATCAATACCACATCTGAGTCCCTTATTGGTCAAAGTTCAACCTGGTTCAACTTTCAACAGCCTTGAATTTTGCACGTAGAGCCCAAAAACTGTCCAAAAAATCTGGGTAATGATGTGTGAGCATGCGTGTTTTGGACACTAAAGCCCAACACACGTGTTTGTGCCAGTTACATAGACTCTTCATTAAAAGTGGTGGCTTAAATGTTGCTTTAGGCCCTGTCCCATTTCCTCTCTTGGCCCGGTAGCTCAGCTTTCCCCCTCCATCTTTGCCCTGTAATACGGGTGAGAATGGTTAGCCACCCTTACAAAATTAACCAAGCCCTGTTGGATGTTGAACAGGAGTCCAAAATCATTGATATGTGTTGATCCAAATGTATCTAGACGTCTAGTAGAGGGACGCGAGTCTCCCCATCAGTCGTCAAGCTTTCCATTGCAGGTCTGTGTCTTGACTTGGTGTTGAACTTGATGCCGCCCCATCCAGATTAGTGAAAGTACACGGCAAGTCTTGGGAAAGGTGGAAATTCAGTTGTTTCAGGTGGTGAACTAAGTACAGTCGTGACAAAATTAGGAAACCCTTTGAATATCCGTATAACATATTTGTACATATGGGCGATTACTATCTATTTAAACAATACTCTAAGCGGAATAACTCAACTAATAAAATTCTAAAAATTCAGTTGAAAACTTTATTTGAAATGTAATTTAAAACTAATGCAATTTCTGGATAAGAATGATTTAGGAGACCTCACATATTTTCCCACTTAAAATGACCATAATCAAACTCCTTTGTATCACAACAGGTGCACGATTGTGACATCACTATCCAGGATCTAAATAGTTTGGTGTGCTGCTTAAGGTTGAAGTGAGAGTGAGAACAACGGTGAGATCCAAAAAGCTGCCTGAGACCCTCAAAAAGAAGATTGTGGATGCTTACGAGTCAGGTAAGGGATTTAAAAAAAAAAACTCAAAGGAATTTGACATCAGTCATTCCACCATCCGGATTATTGTTTACAAGTGGAGGATTATCAAAACAGTTACCATAATGCCCAGTAAATTCAACCCCAGATCGGACCGCATGATGCTAAAAGAAGTCACCAACAATCCTAAAATATCATCCCAGGACCTACAGCAGACATGTGCTCCTGTTGATGTGAAAGTACATGACTCGATCAGATAGAGAATACATAAGTTTGACGTTCATGGGAGGTGTGCATGGAAGAAATCATTGCTCTACAAGAAAAACTATAAGGCCAGACTGAAGTTTGCCAAAATCAAAGATTGAACATTGGTAAAGTGATTCTTGATAGAGAGCCAAATAATCAATGGGGCGCCCTACATTTTTCACATGACTGTAGCTTACATTCACCCCTCAAAAAAGACAAAAGGTAGACTAAACCTACTGTGTGTTGACTCTGCAGGAAGGTTGGACTGTGCAGGAAAATAAATATTTGAAAGCTGCTCAGAACTCCTGAGATGTTCACTTTACTGCATCACATGTTCCACCGAAGCCAGAGAAGTTATTATGTAAAAAAAAAAGTTTTCATTGACTTTTAAATCGACAGTATTTGCCCAATATTTGTTCTGTATTTCTGTGTTTTTCTTTCAGTTATCAGACATTTTGGAAATGTATAAACTTTACATTAAGAGGGTTATTTTATTCCTTCATGGACCGTCAAAGAAACATTCAAAGATCACGGGGTTGTCATGTCACGTTTGCAGACACGTTAAGAGACTTAAACAGCTTTAAAGCCCAGACAAAAGCTTTTAAAGTGACTGAACAAGTGATTCAATGTTGGAAAACAAGTTTCTATCATTAGTACACAAATCTTTAAATTGACACAACAATCATTTTTCTGTCTAGCATCAGCTCATACACCGTACGTGTGTGAGAGTCTCTTCATCCACATACAGACATGATGACTCTGAAATGTTTTACGTCTAAAATGTTAGTCAGAATCTGGTTTCTCCAAAGACATTAGAAGAAGCAGACAAACACTCCCTTCTTTCCTTCTGTCACTCATTAACCAACAAACACCCTCTTGCTGCCCTCTGACACGACTTTGCTCTCTCAATGTGAACCCACCTCGCTCGTCCTCTTCCTCTCCCACAATCCATCCCCAAACTGCAGAACAATCCCAGCATTTACCTCTGCCCCGCCGCATGCCGCCACATCAACCCGCTTTAAGGACAGTCGGGGGTAAACCTTACAGCCAGCAACGGACGGGAGCTTCTCTGGACAAATCTGAATGAAACCGCACCACTGGCTAAAACATAAGGGGTGGAGCTACCATATAGAGGTGGGGTTTTATTAAAAGGGGTGTGGTCTAGTGACTGCTACTGGAAAAAAGGGTTATGAGAATATTTCTGAGTTGTAATGACAAATTGAATGAAAAAAAAGTTAAAATCCCATTAAAGGAAACAAAAGAAAAGTTGAATTTTTCGATTCTGCTTTACTATGAAGTTTTACTTTGAGAGATAAAATAACAAGAAAAGATCATAACATCACACAAACAAACACAAACAAAATAAAAAATATCTCTATAAACATAATAAATATATTTGGTAATATAAAAATGAATAAAAATAACATGTAAAAAGGTATATACCTAGTACTGGGTCTGTTGCAGATGAACTTAAAAAACGTTTGAAATAAAAAGAAAGTAAGGTAAATAAAAAGGAAATAAATGCCAACAACATATATATTTAAAAAACAAATACATGCATCAAAAAAAGGTTCCAATTTTTATTTTTTCTGTGACATACATAAACTAACCCAAGAAAAATTATTCAATTTTACTTGACAATTGCATTTTTAAAAATGTTGCGTAAGTAAAAGCAAACAGCAAGCTGGCCTGAAAACAACTATTTTTAAACTGCTGTTGCAATTGTCTGAGGAAGAACACCCAGCAGGTCTCCTGACACACACACCCACACATGCGCACGCACACACACACACAGACTCACAGTCAGGTTCCTGTCTGCGTAAAACTTTGTTGTGTTAATGTTTAACCCCCACACCCCTTTACCTCTGGACCATGAGTTCAGTGAATGTGTTTTTGTGTGTTTGTATTGTGTGTGTGTGTGCATTTGTTGTGTGTATGTGTGTGTGTGTGTGTGTGCGTACGTGTATGGGCATTTGTTGTGTGTGTGCGATCTTGTCCAACCAGATCACAGATGAAGTGGATTTATCAGCTGGAAGCCACGTTCATGTGGTTTCATTTGAACTCTAAATGCTTTTAGCAGACCTTGGAGCACAAGAATAAGTCGGTGTTTCTGTTTGATAAAAGTGGCTAATCTTTAGCGCCATCTGCTGATGGAAGACTTAGCGAGAATTAGGGATGTTTATTTCAGTTTAAACAAAAAAGAAGACGGACTTTGGATTTTCATCAACTGATTTATTTGCTTTGTTGAATTGATTTTATATTAAATCTTTGACAATTATTGTTTAATAATAATTAATATAATCTTCTAACTTCAAAATTTTGTTAAAACATTTTCTTCTTTATTTAGGCTTTTTATGTTGGCTAATATAATAAAATATATTAAAAAAAAAACCTATGTTTGCAGATAGTTTAGTATTATTTTCTCTGATGTCATGTTTATTTTTATGCTGTAGTTTTAGGATTCTTTTTGGTTTATCTTTCATAAATTCTGTAATTTTGTTAGATGTTTATTTTGGTTCTATGGTTCACTTTGTTTTATTTTGAGAAATACAAATTGTTTACTATTTTTTTAAGTTATTTAGACTGTTCAGTTCTTTATTTAAATCTGTCTGTTTTGTTTATCTATAATAGCAGTTTATCTTGTTTATTTCAAAGTAAGGGTCGTTCAATTAGTTCAATTCGTAAAATTGTGGTCATTTCTGGTTTTAGTGACCATATTTTTATCATCATTGTTTAACTTTTGGAGCAGTTTGGGTTGGTGTAATTATTTCAACAGGGCCTGTTTTGTCTGAATGTTGAGGGTCACTGTTCACTTAAGCAGGGTTTTCTGAGCTGGGTACACTGTATGGCAAAAACAAATTCCAATTTTGCTAAAAAATGTCAGATTCGGACTTAAAAAACGCACACACAAAAAAGCAGATATTTCCTATCCGACTGCTGTTGCAGAGTACAGGGACAGTGTGTATTTATAGCTTCACAAAAGAGCATTTCAATCTTAAGGGCTAACCAAGGGATCAGCAGGATGTGGGACATCACAACAGTCTGAGGAAGTTTAAATCTGCCTCGGTTTAAACAGGAAGTGACACGGTGCAAACGCCACGGCTGGCAGGCGCTTGCTGGTCGTTGTGCTTCTGCAGCTGTTTGTCAACAACCCTGTTTACAGACTGGGAGGAGAAACATCTGGCAACTATCAAGTTCAGACGGTTGGCATCCGGACACTCACCCTTTGCTGTGCTCACGGTGGATGAGGAGGTGGTGGTGGAGGAGGAGTTGAGAGAGGAGGAGGTGGTGGTGCAGGTGGAGGAGGTGCTGGAGGAGGTGGTGGAGGCTGGGAGGAGCCCCTCCATGTCACCTGCACTGTGGGAGTGCGACAGGCAGAGGGCGCTCATGGGCAGCAAACCCTCCTGTGGGAGGGAAAAGCCGTAAGGTCAGAGGTGTGATTGGTTTTTATTTGTTTTCTCCGCCTTGATCTCTTACTTGCTGGGGCGTCTGATCAGTGGTTCTGATCAGACACCAGCCAGGCCGGTCTGCAGAGCGCTCCACCAGCTCCACCGTCTGGCCGCAGCGTACGCTGAGCTCTCCCGGTCCTCCAGAGGTGAAGTCCAGCAGCACCACCACTAGCTCGCAGCCCCCAGAGAGCTGCAAACACATAGATCCTTTGGTGAGGGTTCGGTGAAAACAGCACACACATTCACAACACAGAACACCACCAGCAGGTAAACCAGCCTCATTGCTACAGGAAAATGACAAGACTCAAATAAGAGAGAGAAGGAAGAACACAGTTCAGTGTTGCTGTTTTATATTCAAATCGTTTTTTTTTTTACTTGTTCTGTCGGACAGCTGAGCAAGCAGATCAGAGCTTGAAGGCCTCTTGTGTTGGACACATTTTACTGTTACAAAAGGGGTTTATGGATTTTCAGACAAAAAGAGTGTATATTAGTCCCTGACAAAGTCAAAAAGTTTCAACACAAAAAACAAATGTATGAAGTACTTTTATGCATGCTAAAATTCAAAAGGGGTCCGTAGGGACCCTAACACCATAGGAAGGTAAAGTATATTCGTACAATAATGATGGAAGATTGATCTCACAACGCTTATGCACACAATATTCATCACCAATATTCTTGAAGAGGGGTGTAGAAACAATACCCATGCCCATATTTGTGCAAAAGGGAATAAGCTTCTTAGAGTGTCCCTTGATCGCACTGAATGCTCCAGCAAAGGCAACAGCAGCAAGCAGCAGCCCGGCCGATCCAGGCATCCATGAGCCCCACAGTGAGACAAAGACCCGGAAACAACCACCCACTTGCGCAACAGACTCCTACCACGGAGCTGGAGGCCAAGACCCAGCAGCCGAGGAGTCGGAGCAATAGAGAGCACACAGAGCCGGAGCCCCAGGGGCAGGGGTCCCGCCCCTAGACGCTTGGGGCCCTGACCGCTCGAGACCTACGCCAGCTCACAGACAAGAGGCACAGCACCGTCCAGGAGCCCTAAGCCCCCTCCCGCCACCACCCCCAGAGGCAGGCCGTAACAACCCGCACTGCACACCCGTGCAACCTGCCTGCCAGCCCTATACCAAGGACAAAACGGGGGAAGCGGCAGAAACTGACCGCCCAACTGGGAAGGCGGACACAGGTGACCAGCCGAGGCCCCAGACAGGGCCAGAAGTTGGTGAGCCTGAGAACCAGTCTCTAGTTACTGTGAGCAACGATGGAATAATTGGGGCGCCCTTTTTGTGACCAGAAAGATGGGCCCTAACCTGCTTCTCGGAGGATACGAGAAGCAGTTATCCCTGCTGTTTTCCACGCAGACTCCCTCTCCCTATGGAAAAGAGCTGCAAGGTCAGGGGCCCAGGAACCCCCCGGGACACCACCAATGCCCTGGCAGCAGACGCCGGCTCGCCCCACCCTGTCTGGTGGGCGGGAGACAGGGAACAACGACCCCAGCTGTTAGCATCGTTTAACTTCAAAATTTAGTGTTGCGGTTTTAAAAATGTTTATAGCCCTAAAATTTTTATGTTTACAAGAAACACAAAGAGTTTTGACACAATACGAACTTTGAGTGGAATTTCGCCTGTTTTCTTTAAACAGTTTTCATTTTGTCTCTACATGTTTGATTTATTTTTTGTCTTAAAACAAAAACAACTATTAAGTCTTCATTTTTGTGTTTTTTTTTTTTTGCAGTAAAAATATGGCCATATATACCACTCAAAATTTTGTTCTCTGGAGAGTTTCAGGTTCATTGAGGAATTATTGTGTAATATAATCCTAAAATAGTATTTCTTTGGGGTTGAACTAAAAATATGGATGTTAAAAAGCTGTTTTAAAGATAAACTACTAAAAAACTGTAAGTAGTAAAAAAAGCCACAGACTACTAAGGGTTAAACAAAAGATACTTGTAATTTGAGTGTGTTTTGTCATTTTTTCTTCTTCTGGGTCTTATAGAAATGAACATCAAATGGAACCACAAGATTTGTATACGAAAATGTGTTTGTTTGGTCTAAATCACTAGTTTTAGCAAAACGGCCTTTAGGATGAAAACCTGAGACTTTTTTTTTTCAAAATTTCTCTAAAAATAAGATTTTTAATTTCACGACATTTACGTTGTAAGTTTTTCACGTTCCTTTTAGAAACAGGCATTTTTCTTTACATTTTAAAAAATTCCTTTTAAGCGATGTCTATCCACTTGGACCAGAGCGTCTTTGTTGCTGCAACCTGACCGATGACCCTCATGTATCATCCTGCTTTGCGCCACCCACACCCTCATTGGTCCGCCGAGCGTCACATGAAACAAGGTTACCGTGGTTACCACCAACTCTGCTGACTAATAGCTCACATTTCAAAAGGTCAAATTATTTTATTCTGTATTCAGAACCGTGTTGTATTCTTATATTGTCTTTTTATACATGTTGTATTCTTATATTTGTATTATGCAAATGTTCAATAAAAAAATAAAATAAAAAAAGACTAAAAGCTCACATAAGCACATGTGCTCCAGCTCGGGGGAGGAAACACCCACCACCAGCACCTCTGGGGGAAAAAAAGGGGGGGGGGGTTCCCGACTAAATGAAAGCAGCTGGGGTTTTACTGAGGGGGAAGCAGAGGAGCTGAATGGAGACGACAGTCTCAAAACGGGTCTGCTCATCAAAGCTGCAGCGCCAGCACTGAGCTGATGGTGAGAGCCAGAGAAAGTGTCTGACGGAGGACGAAAACAGGATGGTTTGCTCCAAAAGAAAAGAAGAAGCTGAAGAAACCGAGCTAAACCAACGTCACCCTTTGGATCTCTGACAAACACCTGGAGAAACATTCTCCTTTCCTCCTCCTGGCTAAAGACTCTTTCAAAATAGAATTAAGTATATTTATTTATTTTACTTGTACTTTTTAAAATTTAAATTAATTCTTATTGTTTGCAAATGATTATAAAATTGTCTGTAATATCTTGCTTTCCCCAATTCTTCTAAAGATTTTCTACCGGAACAATTTTAATATATTTTTTAAAGAGTATGACTTTCATTGTAATGAAATGGTAAAATTCCTTTTAATTAATGACCTCACAAAAAAGTCTTGCAACTGTCTCTCCTATTCATGTTGATTTTACCCAAGCAAGTTCATAGTACTTTACTTTTAGTACAATGATATATCCCGATATACCACCGATATATCACTGTTTTTATTTCCTACACCCCTACTTTTTATGAGTTTATCTACACACCTCAAAATATCTGTCGTACATATTCTCACCATTCTACCTCCCTTTTAATCACTTTACCATCATTCAGCTCAATTCAACATATCAAGGGTCAGAGGTCACCACTTGGACCCCTTAACTGCCCAAAGGTAAAAAGCAAAAGTGAAACATACCTCTGCAGCGGCGTGGAGCAGGGAAAGTTTCTAGAAGAGTGTGGACAGAGAAAACGCAGCAAACATGCTCACACCCAGCCAGCTGCAGCAAAGCTGAGGTCATGAGGCGCTCGACACACCCCTCTGTGTGTGTGTGTTTGTATGTGTGTGTGTTTACCTTGTCGCTGTCGGCAGTGTTCTGCGACGTTCGTGAGGCGATGGAAACCGTGTCAGGCTGACTGCTGGCATCACCCAGGCTGTCTGCGTCCTCGCTCGTCTCCCTGAAAATCACACATTTTTTTAATCCATGTGGCCAAAATAATCCCACAATTTTTCTTTTTTCAAATTTTTTTAAGACTGCTGGAACTGGAGCTACAAATTTTCCCAACTGCCTCCTCTACTGTCAAGTCTCTTTTTGAGAACTTTATTCTAAAATTTGCGAACATTGAGGTTTTTTTCCCCATTTTGTTTTATGAACTCCCATCCCTTTAAAGTCCCACTCTGATCATCTTTTGATCTGTTGTAAAACATTCAAATTATGTTTATGCTGTTATTGCTCAATCAAAAAAACCTGTCGTTTTCTAGAACCTAATTTCTGCAGACCGGCAAGGAGTTAGAAATTTCTCTCTGAGTTGTAGGTGGAACTGTCAGTGCAAAGCAACCCCACCCCCCTTTCCCCTCACTGCTACGAGGTCGGAGCAGGGAGCTTGTGGCTCTCCCAGCATATTTTCTATGTCACAAATACGATCTTGTTCAAACTATTTTTTCGGTCTGCTCCTGAATAACAACTATTTGAATAAAGAAATACTCAAAAATTCTAATTAAATCTATCTATATTATTAGAAAAAGCCACAAGAACATGTTAAAAACACCCAAAATCACAATTTTTTGGGGGAGTGGGTCTTTGACAGCATAGTTTCTATCTTCCATCGCAAAATCCAAATGCTCACTTTCACTGAAAACAGAAGTCTAAAGCTCGTCATGCTTGCCTGCGGGTGATGCTGCGCTGTCGTCCCAGCGTGGGGTTGGGGGTTTTTGGGAGTGGGATAGGCTCCCTCAGTGCGCCTCGCAGGTGACCCCGCCTCTCCTGGATCACCTGTCGGATACTGCGAACCCACTCCTGCTTCAGCTCGAGGGATGAAGCCTGAAAGCGTGAAACCCGGATGTCAGAATATATCTCATTCAAAAGGTTACTTTAATGTAACTGAATTTGTACCTTCAGGACGGTCTTGTTGTCTGATGTCGGCGTTCGTCCCACCCACAGTGCAAACTTACACTGATCCCCCTCTATGTGCTCCGTCACTCCCAACTCTGACGTCTAATGGAAGATTGACATTTACATTTAAAACTGGGTTAATCTTCTTTTTAAACATACATTATCACATACAAATATTTCAATCCTGCTTCCCGTTTGTTCACATCTAACAAAGGTGATGCAGCATAATCTCATTCCAGCACAAAAAAGCAGGGAAAAAAGCATAAATTACATTCCTATAGTAAGTAAATTCTAAAAACTGAAGGAGGCTCATGAACCACAGAAGGCGTCAAATATCTTTAAACAGCTCAAAGTGTAATGAGTCACATAAAAGCTGCCATAAAACCACAGCTAAATAAAAACTCAGACATTCCCATAAACTAAAGCACTCAAGTGTTTCCGCTAGTCTGGGTCAGAGGCCTTCAAATATCCGAAAATATAATAAAATGTTTACAAAATGGCAAAAAAGAAAAATTAATGTAAAAAAGAAACAAAGGCAGGCAGAGCTTCTGACAATCATCTGCATCAGACTCCACCCTCCTGTAAACATTTAATGACTCTGTGAGGGCATCACTGTCAGAGTAAAGTCAACAAAATTGAATCCATGGGAAAAAAAGGCCCTAAACGTCATAGTGCTGCCATGGGTGGACGCTTTTTTTTAAGACCTTTTTAATGCTTTTATATAAAGTTTTATGACTCCAGACAAATCACGGCATCCTGATTCGCAGTAATATGTTTGGTTTAAAAAGTACCAGTTTTAGTTAAAAAAAAAAAAGTTATCATAAAGTGCACAAAAGCCTTAAAAACAACAGTGTGCCTTATAATACGGAGCACCTTACTGATAGATTCATTTGGCTGCAAACAAGGTTGAGTGCTTCTGTGATGTCTTTTTTTTACGTGTCACCAACAAAGTTGGGAGTTAGCGTAGTAATACTAACTTTTGTTAGTATCAGTCGGGATTTTTACACATGGCAAACAAGGTTAGGAGATACAGGCATTGTGAATACGCTAACATGGCTAATGTGCAGCGGTGTTGGATTGTGGCTGAATTCCTTCACTACTCCCTACATAATGCACTATATAGTGCATTCGAAATTTTGTAGCGATGTCTGAAATTAAAGTTTCAAAATCCAGTGTCTTACAAATTTCCCAGAAGTCTCTGCGAAAAACCAGTGTGCATCAATGCTCACTAGATCGGCGCAGATAGACCACAGTGCATTGCGTTTGAACGATTTTTGCATAAAAAGATGTATTTAAATGAATTCTTCAGATAAACAATCAGCATATTTATCATCAGAACACAGTCGTAGTAAAATGCTCGTATTGATTAGATTTTCATTTTGTTAAATCGGTGACGTAACCTTTTTTACGTGTTGCACCCAAGGTTGGGAGTTACAGGTATTGTGAATGCTCTAACGCGGCTCACATGTATTGGTTTCGGATTGTGTGTTGTTCTTTTTTTACATTTTTACTAACAAGGTAAGGACGTTTAAGTGGTATCAACCTGTTTCTTTACGTTTCAAACAAGGTTGGGAAAAACAGGGTGTTTTTTTTGCGCAAATGCAGCTAAAATGTAGCAGCGTCGGACTATTTTTTTTTATGTTACTAACAAGGATGGGAGTTTGTGAAGTCAAAGTAACATTTGTTTTAATGGCATTGGTCTGTTTTTTATGCGTTGCAAACGATGTAGGAAGTTACAAATATTGCTAATACGCTAGCGTGGCTAACGTGCAGCGTGATACCACCAAGAGTAGCTGTGAGGGCAGGTGATAAAGTCTGACTGACTTATCTCGAGCTCTTTTATCTTGCCTAATGCTTCTCCTATATGACATAATTTCAAAAATAGACCATTCATTGACGGTGCTCATAGTGTGGCGAATTCAGTCTAAAAATAAGATGCATATCTAAAAATAAGAATCATAGCTGTCGTTTTACCCTCAGGCGGCTTTTGTAGAGATACTTGGTGCGGCCGGACGAGTCTTTAATCTCTTTGCTAAAGATGAGTGACAGTTCAAACAAGAACAAGTGTCTGTCCCGCCCCTTTCTTATCAGAGACTTAGGCTCCCAGACCAGGAAAGAATCCTGCAGGAGGAGCTCTCCCTGAACCTCCACCCCGTCCTCCAGACCTGCCGGGTTAGAGACAGAGGTGGTCAGAGACAGTATGACAGAAGTGGTCTGTTTGTTACATCTGCAGAGTCTGTTATCACCTTCTAACATGCTGACGTGCATTGCATCGTTGGCTCTCTTGGGGACACTCAGCATCACGTCCAGGCCTTCCTTGATCTCCCCCTTGCCTTCCTCGCAGCACGCCAGCAGCTCCTGCACAAAAGCACTTCTGTCACACTGAATTTTCATCACCATGTGCTTCACATCGCCTCCTTTTGCCCAAATGGCTGCATTTGTCTGTCTCCATTACTTTGTGGGAAATTAATGGAGGAAAGTGTCAATATGTTCAGCTTGCAGCTACACTCACATTTCAAAAAAGCTCCCGAAATCAAACACTGTTTTTATCAGGGATTGCAGGACCCCATTGCCCATCCACACACACCCACACACACACACACCCACACACACACACACACACACACACACACACACAAATACAAAAACTACACTCAGTCAAAATCTCTAAAATCTTGTAGAACGACACAGGTATGCCAATATTTTCTTTTTGCTCACACTCAGGGTCTCTCTGCTCCATATGGAACTCAATCGACTGAATAAAAGGTTACCTTAAGCAACAGCTGGTACTTGGTGATCCTCTGGACCGGTTTAATCAGCGCAGAGGAGATGGAGTTAGCAAGTCCGTGTCTCCTCTGCACCTCCTTTATACACACAAGCAAGAGAGACGGAAAATTAATATCAAACAAGCTGCTTTCCAGAAGTAAACCTGCAAGACCAACAGTTAGATACACCAAAGTCAATTTTTATCATTTTTTTGTCTGCAATATTGTCTTAACATCTGTCAGAGTGAAAAATAAAAACAGTTTTTTTTTTAAAAAAAAAAACCCGCTTTCATCATCTTCTGATCTATTCTGAAAGTGTTCCCTTAATTATGCCGTTTTTTGTCAAAATAAAAAAACATAGTTTTTGCAGAGCAGCAGGAGTTCATAAATTCACCTATTGGTTGTGGGCGGGACCGCTGATGCAGAGCAACCCCGCCCCCATTCCCCCTTGCTGTCCCGCTAGCTTATAGCCTTTCACATCCCCAAACGAACATTAGCAGTGTAACAAAAACGGTTGGCAATATCAGAGCTATCCAGCTGTACAGTTATCAGTCAGATACTTGACTGAGGAAAATGAAGACGTACAAATACGATCTTTTTCTAACGGTATTTTTTCATCTGTTCCTGATTTACAACAATTTATTAGGAAATACTCAGGAATGCAAGTGTAAGCTTAATTTTCTCCATATATGTCCTCCATCATCATAGAGATGACACAAGAACATGTTAAAAATACAAAAAAATACAATTTTTATCGCAGTGAGTCTTTAAGACAACATCAGCAGAGATTATTTTGGTCCAAAGACTAAAAACTTGCATAAATGTGTACAAAACATGTGCAGAGGCAAACACAAGGGAAGAAGGCTTTGGAGGAGCTTCACACTGCTGCGATGAAGGAGCCGAAAGAGAATGATAACATATTCAGACGTCTGTGAAGGATTCAGATCAAAGAAACGTTCCAGTTCGTCATCAGAGAGCAGCTTTCGTGATACATGTGATCACCAGTCTGCAAACCATCTCCTGCATACTAACTGATTAGCAGTCTGTGTCTGACCTGCAGCAGGCCGTGGGTGGTGTGAGCATGCTCAGTTTGGATGAGCCTTGTCCAGCAGAATGTCAATTCAGTATTTTAGAATAAGTAAAACTTTAAAAAATGTTTGTGTAGACCATGACACCACATGATCCACAATCAATATGATCAGTGCAGCGCCATATTTTTTCTGAGTAGTTGTTGGGCACAAAAAGGCAAACAAACCTCTCGGTAAAAAATTGGAGTTCATTAATTCATATAAATGAGGTGAAGAAAAGAAATGTCTGCTACTTCCCTATTTTCTGCAGCTTAACATTATTGACCTGTACGGGTGTTGCGGGTTTCTAGGTTGTCTGGGCCCGTAGAGGGTCGTAGAGAGGAGCGGCCGCATCTTAAGAGGGGTGCAGGTGTATCTTGCAATCAAGTGTGTTGAGGTGTTTGTAGGGACGTGAAAATGGAATGTGCATGTCGTGAGTGTATCATGAAGTATTCATGAGGGTAATGCAAGTTGTACAGACTTAGGACATCCACTCTAGTTATTAGGAACTGGCCCTTTACGGACCACACTCAACTGCCTGGGGTGCATGCATGGGGTGTGCATGTGATACGTAAGGGCCTGTAGGACGTCCATAGGATGCCCACAAACTGCACCACAAGGACCTTACACTTATCATGTGAACACCACTCCTGTCCGCGTTCCTAGCACAGTTGACAGGATTTGGGTGGGTCAAAAGTAATAAAAATCCATAAGTTTTTCCCTTATTCACCCTCACTTACCCTTACGTGTTGTATACAACCTATTGTCCACAGCATGCCCACAGAAAAAAAATAAGCATGAATATTTTAGCTCCACCATGTGGGTCACGTGCATGTCCTGTAGAGGTTTGCGCATTTTATGCCTGCAGTGTGACATGTTTAAGAATGCGCTACATGCGATTTCATGAGCGCGCATTCAGCTAGTGATGTTCACCCGGTGGACAAGCAGGGAAGGGCACGGAGGGGTGTCTTCTTCTTTTGTTTTATTTTTTTACTGTTTACAAGTGCATGTCCACCACCTACAAGTAGTAGGGGTTTGTTGCCCCTACTAATTGACTAACTAAGTCAAAGCACTCCAAATCCCACAAATCTCCAGGTTTTTTTCTTTCACAGGTCTATTCCCATATTTAAAGATTTGGAGTCATAACATTCCGGCTGGGCAGAAAAAAGCAAATATTAATATTAACAATTGGTACTTCTGTGTTTTTAAAAAGGACGCTGCCCACACGTCACTCTAAATCCGAGTCCCTTATTGGTAATCAACGAACGCCCAATTTGTACGCAGAGTCCTCGACTGGACTTAAACTCTTGCACAGCGAGCATTCTGAACGTGGAATCTAAAATTCTGGTCGACAGGCATTTACATAGACTGTTCCTTGAAAGTGGCCGCTAAAAGGCGAGTTGAGGCAGCGGTGTGAAATTTTTTCTACGGAATCCTTCAGGCGGATGTGTTCAACATTATCCATATGGCCAAAGTGAGTCCACTTGCCCACTCTGGTAAATTAGTTTTATGGGCATTTCTCAAAGCGTCGGAGATGCTTGATCTTCCATTAGCAGATGCATTTTCAGGAAGACCAGTCAACATTTGAATCTCATCCAGCTCAGTTTCCTTCTGTTGGCGCCTCGATGAACAGGGATACCCCAAAGTAGAGCCAGATCATTTAGCAAAACATTGAAGGTGTTAAAAACAAGAAACTGACCTCGAAAAATCCCACTCCGTGCTGTTGGATCAATAAACTGGAGTCTGGTTTGTTTCTGCAGTAGGTCACATACATGTGGAACTTATCAGCCTGTAGGGAAATAACCAAAGAGACAGACTTTAGACTGCAATGTGGATTTTCATTTAAAAAAATACATGGAACTGTTATAGTTACCCAGGTGACGAAACAGTGTCCCACGTCTTCAGGAAGCTGCTCGTAGTTCTCTAACTCCTTTAAGAAAATACTGGAAAACAGAGTCACTATGTGAAAAGAAGATAATATGCACTTATATATTACCAGAGACTTCCTGGCTGTAAACTTCCCACGTTCATACACTTCAGTAATTATTCTAGTACCTCCAGCATCACTATGCTCTGGATGTAAAGGACAGTATACGCTCTGTTGTATTTGCTTGAACAATGTAAACGTTTTAATTTTTTCAAGCAAATGTTTAACACACACTAGGATTTCCACTTTCACAATCTACCTGACATGGTTCTTCTTTAAATCTCACTGCAAATGCTGACTTCTTCATATTATTACCTAACCAATGGGGTACCCCAAGGCACACTACTGGCGACCCTGCTGTTTCTTTCTTTTGGGCAAATCATCCCTCTTTCAAGGGTTCCCCTATGGCAGGTCTAAAGATGATTTTGTCCTTTTATTTCCTCTACATGACATCACATTCCAGACAGGGGATTTTCTGACAACTGGTATTTTAGATTGGTGAAGAAACGACATCTCAGCTAAACTTGATCAAGAGCAGCTTTGAATTGTTTCCTAGCAGCCAAGAGACTTTTGTGGGCCTCTTTTGAGAGCCAATTTGGTCAGAATCATATACTAAACTGTAGTACAGCCTAACCTTCATGTTAAGCTGTACCTGTTATGGAACTCGTAGATGTCCTGAATGTTTCCAAACACAGTGTAGTGACTGTTGGCAAGACCGAGTGGAACATCCTCTGAACCGCTTGTCATCTCCCACAGGTATGTCTGTGCCAGGAGATAGCATGACTGTTAGCGGGAACTAGAAGGAAGAAGTACGATGTTGACTGTCTGGGGACAAACCTCTATGCACTCCTGCAGGTCTCTGACATAGACTCGTTCTGTCTGAAGGAGCTCTGCCATGATGTACCTGGAAAAAAAAATGGAAGTTGTGAAGTTGTGAAGAAGTTGTGTTCTACAGCTTTGCAGACATTAATAAACATTTACTGGGTACTCACTCCTTTTTGCGAGCGGAGCGTCTTTTCTCATCACTGACTTGGTGACTTGGGTCAGATAGGTTGACCTCTGGGTCAGAGTCAGAGAGACTGTTGGGAATCAGTTCCAGCTCCAGGTCTTTATTGTCCTGAAAAGGTCATTGTAGGTTCATCTAAGGTTTGTCTCTCTATCTTTTATTGATTTCTTTGATCAAATTTCTTGGCTGATTAGAAAATTATAGAACTTGAAGTAAAAAACGAATATATTTAGGGGATCAAACCTGAGAACAGCCTCCCAGCGCTGTCTCTAGCAGGTGGCGATATTGTCCCATCCTGACAGAGAAGTCACGGTAGCGCTTATCCACTGTTGAAACGCAGCGGCGGAGCTCAGTGCGGTGGGTGTGACCTTTAGCCAGCATACTCTCAGCCAGCTGGATCAGCAGGTGAACCTTCTCCTGTGTGTGCTAGAAGAAATGTCACCATCTTTAAAACTTACATTTTCTGATGTCTAATAATTTAACTATATTTTCTTACAAGCTGTTTTATATTTTTATTACAAGTTTGGATGGTCGGATGAGCATTTATTGTTTAATTATAGTAGAAACACCTGATTGTGTTGTATTGTTTATTGTCACTTTCCATTTCCATGCTTGCAGCTCTAAACTTTGAGAATATAAACATCGCTGTCTGATTTGAATTATTTTCCATCACAGCTCAGTTAATGATGGATTAGCAGCTAAAATGCAGTCCGTGTTAACAAAAGCATGAAAACAACCACCTTTGCAGAAATGCAGAACTCTCTGTATTGGTTCAGCAGCTCCTGTGTCTCAGCCATGGTTGCACCTGGTGACGTATGTGTGGCCAAGTAATGGTCACCTGACTGCTGCAACCAATCAAGAGCCTGCCAAGAAATCAAAAAAATAGATTTGATAGATAAGGTACATTAATATTTCAATTTAAAGCATGAAGGTAGATCTGAAAACCAAAGAAAATATAGTTCCAGAGCAGTGCATGTTATTTCTGTACATCTTTAAACCCACTGAGCTTAATGGCTTTAACATTTTATTGATAGCTAGCTAGCAATGACTTTTATATAGTAGAAAAAACAGAAAAACAAAAGAGTAAACCAAATATTTTCCCTACTTCCTTGTTGAGGAAGTTTACCTGCTGTGCGTGGGTTTGGAACATCAGATACTGCTGGCACTGATCCAATCTGCGTTTCTTTAAAGTCCAGAAATGAAGAACTCTGTTTTCCCTCTGGAGCAGCTCACTAAGGATACCTTTGCATAGAATTAGTAAGTCAATTAGTCAGGGTGTCCCTCAAGGCTCTATCCCAGTGTCGCTGCAGTTTTTTTTTTGTTAGTTAGTTAGTTAGTTAGTTAGTTAGAGTTTTTAGCTAAATGTGTGTTGTTGTTTTTCTTCACCTTTGACCTGTTGTTCAGGGACCCTGGAATGCCCAGTAACCTCAGAGACCCCAGAGACAGTGATGCTATGGCCAGAGATGTTTGCCATGGTGACGCTATTGCGGTGGATATACTTGAGAAAAACTTCCGCATTCCGTCTCGCAAGAGTACAGGCCTGTCAAAAAGATAAAAACGGGATTCAAACCCCAGTTTTTACCTCAGAAATGCGCTTTGGCACTTAGAGCAGATTTTTATGGAGTAATTAATGAATCAAATCTTTGGTCTCCTCTCCTCACCTTCAGAAAGGCCTCCTTCTGCTCCATGTGTTTATTAATTAGCGGCAGCAGTTGCTCTGGTTGCCTCTCTCCTCCTGCACACCAGTCCTCCTCCCTGCGGTACTCCTGCTCCAGACTCTCCAGGACCCCACATACCTGGAAACATGTGGTTGATTCTTAAAAATAAATGCAAATCCTACGTTCCTGCCATTTACCAGGTCAGATTTTGAAACAACCAAGCACTTAAGTCAATTTTGTATCTTCTCCAACACCTTTTTGGGGGTCATAGTTCACAAATGTAAAAAACTAATTGTTCTTGTTTTTTCACATTAAAAGAGGTGATGCTTGTTTACAATAAACTGACAGTTATTAGATAGACGGTGTCAATTGACCTAATCCTTTTCCAGCGTTTGAACGTGTGGCAGTGTGTCAGTGTTACCTGCTGGGATGTCCTATAGAAAGCAGCCGACGCATTGACCAGTTTGAGTCTGTCTTCAATCCTGAGCATTAGTGTCTGCCAATGCAGCGCTACAGTCTGAGCGCAGGACCTCACTGCATCTGGATCATAGTGGCCAGACCTGTGGAGGGAAGTCAAGGCAAACACGAGTTCAACTGAGATTAAATTAAAAAAATTGTGTTTATCAGGCAATATTTGTTGACATTTGTATTTATAACACGTTCCAATTTTTTTGACTGTTTCATTGTTTATCTGTAGGCTACTTGACTCTGTGACATCAGAGGACTGGAGTTTTGAGAAACAAGAAGAACTCAGACTGTGACAGTTCAATTAGATTACAACAGGAAAACATTCAAAAGTCCAAGTAGAAAGGTCCCAGCCCGGATTTGAACCATGGCTTTCAAACCGCAAGGCAAGATTGCTGACCACAACCCACAGCCTGGTTTTTGGACACCGGCTGTAAAACTAAGTGTCACCATGATATCTACACTGACCAAAAATATAAACGCAACACTTTTGTTATTGCTCCCATTTTTTATGGTATGAACTCAAAGATGTGAAACATTTTCCACATACACAAAATAAGCAGTTCTCTGAAATATTGTTAACAAATCTGTCTAAATCTGTGATAGTGAGCAGTTCTACTTTGCCAAGACAATCCATCCCACCTCATAGGTGTGCCATATCAAGATGCTGATTAGACAGCATGATTATTACACAGGTGTGCCTTAGACTGACCACAAGAAAAGGCCACTCTGAAATCTTCAGTTGTATCACACAGCACAATGCTACAGATGTCCCAGCTTTTATGTTCCTTGATGAAGGACACCATTACATACAAACCTTAGTGTAAGGCTAACTTTTCTAGAAAAATTCTTTTTGGCAACCAAAAAAAAAGCATTTCGTTCTGGCTGCTATCTTTCAGATGGTAGTCTCAAAGGCAAATCAATGGCATTAGGCACAGAGGGGGTTTATGAGAGGGGGTAGGACGCGCCAGGGTAACATCTAAGAGACTCTGCAGAAACAACTGATGCTTTAACAATGATCTGTTTAGATGTGGTGCTTGTTTAAAAATTACTCACAGTTATTGACCTGATTTATTTGGTTAATTTCATTTCATATTTGAGTGTACAACTGCAGGAGAGCTTTTTGCACAGTTTAAACAGCAGTTGTCCTTTGTTTAGCCCTCATATTGATTTCAAAGTTAACGCGGCTAATAAAAACCTTAATTGAATCAATATTTTAAAAAGTAAACAAGAGTATTGAGTATCCGTTCCCACGTCAGCTTGCTGGACCAAAATTCCTCTTGATATGTGCAGAAACCTGCTTCTTAACTACCAGAAATGTCTGACCTTTGGTGCTGCAAATAAGGATTTTGCCACAAAGTGCAAAGTCTTTCTGGAAAAGGGGTTTAAATACTAATTTCAGTCAATGAAATGCAAATAAATTTCGTAAACTTTTGTGATTTTCTTTTTTTACCTTTTTTCCCACATATACCATAACTGCATACTCAATTATTGCTCAGAGGTGATCTTAGCGTGTAGAAGCCGTACCTGACCAGCAGCTCCGCTCTCTGCTGCAGGGCCAGCGCCACCTGATGAGTCCTCTGCAGGGAGTCTGCATGCAGCAGAGCCTGAGGACGACAAGGCATGAATATGAACTGGGCTCCTTTGGTATTTCAGCTGAAGGAATCTGTGGCCAAGGCTGGTTTCTATGGTAACCAACACATGAGTCCACTGTGATCGACGTGACACATGAGCCTGACCCTGTGCATGAGGGTCACAGAAATTTACGGAACCCCTCTGAGGACTCGGCTTCACCAAACCAGTGGGTTGTCCATACTTTGATCTCTCGTGTGTCAAACTGAGTCAGAAGCCTGAACAGCAACTGCTGCTGTAAAATTTGGACTGATCATAGGGGGAAAAACTAATTTGTTATTACATTCTATGCTTAATAATCAATTTTTTTAAATTACGTTAAGTATTTGTGTCTCTTATCTGGACTAATATCTTGTTATTCTATCCATTCAAAATTATCTTTTTATCCTGTTTGCATTCATCTTTGAGGTAATTTCTGCTTATTTAAAGACCGCATTGGTTTGTGGCTTCTTGTATGTGTGTTGTTGTATGTGTTTCTCTCATTTGTGTTTATTTTGGGATGATGTTTCAACTCAAATCTTACAAAGCAGTTTCTTATGGTGTTAACAATTTGTTCAAACTAAAGTATTTCAACTTAAACCATATCGTGTTTAAAGTGGGAATAGAAATATTTCAGTAGAATGAAAAAAAAAATTGACAAAAGGAAATAAGAACTATAAATGCACACAAATCTTGCTTATTTTCTGGGATGTACTGTAAAAGGGGTTGTGCAGTAACCTCTATGGCCTGTTGGAGGCGCTCGTGTTCCTTCTGCAGCTGCTCCGCCTCTGACAGACAGCTGGAATTCAACATGCAGGAGGACAGCATCACCTCCCCCTCTGAGATCCAGCCGAGCACCTGGGAAAGAGGCACAGAGAGCAGTGAGTGTGATCTCTGCTCTTTAGTCAGCGCGGGTCAATGTGACCCCTTTTCTGCCTGTTACCTGCTTGACCTGGCTCTGGAGGTGTCTCAGCTGCAGGTTCTGCTCCAGCAGCGTATGCGTGTGATCGGCAATCTGCTGCAGCTCCTTCTGTTTGTCCTGCAGGAGGCGCTGCAGCTCCTCCACCTGGGAGGACAGCCCACCCTCCACGTCTGACAGCTCGATACCTGGGCCACATATTCCAAACAGACGGCATTGTGGGTGCTCCGAGGTACAGCGATGAATCCGTGTGTGCTCGTGTCTGCATGCATGGATGAGTGTGTTTGCCTGTGTGTGTCTCCATAGCAAATTCAATACCCTGGTTTCCATGGGGACCAGCAGTGTGCTTCAGAGAGCAGTTTCCATAGTAACCCCCCCGTCCCCCTTTTCCCCCCTCACCCATTATCCTCTCTGCCCCCCTTTCCACCCCTAATATCATCACTGCGTTACAGAATTGGCTGCACCGCAGCTCAGGACTTCCTCTGTGTCTATTTTCTTGATACAATTACAATTTACCGTGTTTTCAAATGAGTTTTTTGCTAGCAAACATTTCATTCTGCCGCAATATTAAATACATTTCCATCTTATGTATTTAACCTCATCCCATCCTGGTTTTTATTCTTAATCCTACTTGATCCCCTCGTTTGAAACCAAAACCCCTGAAGCGCAAACGGCTAACCCTGGACTAAAAACCAAAAACAGCAAACATTTATGGACGACTTATTCTAACAAATCTCCTGCCCTGTCACTGGAGTTACAACATCTGCACCATGGCAGGGTATTTTCAGGAATCCTTCCAGTTTTTCAAGAGTTCTATTTTTTTAGAGAAACTGGGGAAAAGAACCGGACCCACATAGAGATACTTAAATCTGTCACCGCCTCCCGAACAAACGCAGCTACTATTCCACAAGCCCCCTTGAGGCCTGGCGGAAGCGCTTCAGAAACCTCAAGAACCATCACCAGTATTCTCCGAGCTCATTTAGACAATCCTAAAAATCACTAATGCACCGCAGGAACTTGTTCGTACATGACGGAAGTCCCGGGGTCTGTCCATTTAAGCCACTTATTCCAAGAGTTTTGGAGCATTCCCTCACAACTTTGGCAAAGATTCAGCATGCATTACAACAAAATATCTCCCTAAAATCTCCCAGATCCATTAGGCCCATCTGCAGCTCATTTGGGGAGCAGCAGGAACACACAAGCGAACCCTGAAACCCTGCAAAGCCACAATCTGGGTCACAGAAATCCTAAAGGGGAAAAAAAATAGATACTTGCGCTTAAATGTTTGTTTGGGGCACCTAAAGGAATGATAATATCTCATTGGGAATTTTGCAGGAATGGAATGAAAAAACCAGAACGGATCAGAAGAAGCCTTTAACACAAAATAACACCAAAGCTTATAAGAGTCGCATCAAATTTTTTCAAAAGAATTCTTTTTAATTGTGATCAAGAAGTTGTAATTCAAACAGAAATCTCTGATCTGAACAAATCAATCATTAGTTTAAAACGGTAAATAAATGGGGAAAGACATGTAATAGAAAGCGCTCTACTGCCTTCATTGTAGGCACAAAGCTATTTATGCTCCGTACACATGGGCATGTGACGCGCGATCAAGACTGTGCTTTTTGTATATTGCGTTCAAACTGGACTGTCGCTACCGGATACTAGTGCATTTACTTACATTTGGAAGAGGTTTGCGCAAAATAAAAATGTCAAAGCTGTGCAAACCTTGCAAATCTTGCTCCAGGTTTTATCTTCAATGCGATCAATCAAACTTTACTTATAAAGCACTTTTCCTATAAAAGCACAACACAAAGTGCTTACACAACTTCTTATGAAAACCTTGGTGTTATAGAATTCCGTCCGGGCACAAATCGCAATTATTCCGTGTTTTAAAAAAGATGTAAAGCATACGTCACTTTCAAATCTTAGTTCCTGAATGGTCAAAGTTAAACTGGTTTTAACATTTTTCACGAGTTCATTTTGTACATAGATGGCAGAACAGACGTGTGCAGTGATGCATGAATGCTAGTTTTAAACGCTTAGGTCTGAAACGCGCATTATCGTGCATTTACATTTACTTTTCACCCCGATGTGAGCCCGATGTGAACATAGTATCACAGTCACAGTTCCATTCACCCATCCACTCCACTGCTGAACGCTGGATAGATAAGTTCCTGGAGCAATGCTGGATTTAGTGTCTTGCCCAAGGACACTTCAACACATGGGCGGACATGACCGTTAACCAAACCTTTTTACTTCTACAACATGACCACTGTTTATTTTTTAAGCAGGCATAGCTGTAGGGCAAACGGTAACCTCGAGACGATTACCTGATGCCTGCACCTCCGAGATGTACTGCTGAAGGTCATGACCTTGCTGGATGACCTCATATATCATGTTGTTCATCGCCAGCCTCCGTTCCATGTGCCTGGAGATCAGTCAGTCCGTCACTGAAGGTTTGGCAGAAAGCAGTTTCTGGCTTAAGGTGTGCCGCAACTCGGGCCTGCTCACCTGTGAATCCGCTGCTGTGCTAGTGTTAACGCTTCCGGGCTGGACTCCACAAGCCGGGACTGTCCAAGTGCCAGCTTATCCTGGGTCAGCTTGTCCTGGTTGGTTTCAGCAAGCCGATTTGAGGCAACCTTCTCCGAGGAAAATTCCTGGGATTGTTTTTCCAAGTCCATTTTCCAAGCATCCATCTCAGCTGTAACCTAGGAAACACACAGACGTGCAAAGAATCCAAACTTTGATCTAATTAGAAGGGAGGAGGGAATCATTTGCAATATATTCCGACTCAATTATACCTCCAGCGTGCACTGGTGCAGTATGCGGAACTGCAGGAAAATGTCCACTCGGATCTTCCTCTGGTGAAAAAGTTCCTCAAGCTGAACATGAGACTCTTCCAGTTGCTGCAAAACCGATTCCACATGGGCCACCGAGCTGCCCTGAGGCCTAAAACAAACAAAGACCGAAACGTTACAAATGCTTGAAAACACAGACAGCAAAAACCAGGCTCTGAGAACCACACAGACGATGCCCAAACCAGACAAAAAATAGAGAAGATGCCAAACCAAAAAACAGTTCTTCAGTTTAATGTAATGTAGGAAAAAATATGATTTATAAAAAACCTTAAAATAAAAAAATAGATAAAATGAAGCAAATGGATGCTGGATGAGTGTTCATCTAAAACTAGAAACACCAATGCCCTCCAGGAAAAGTCAAAACCAAAAAGTGATCAGATATGAAATCTGGAATACAAGCACACTCGCTTCACACAGCTCAGCTGAACATCACTGAAAGACGTTACACCATGCAAAATCTGGCATTATGATGTTAATTCAACCCCAAAGCTGTATTTTATTTCAAATACTAAAATAATACGATTTAAACAAATACACAAATTGACTAACCCAAAAAGCTAATTATCTAGAAAAGAAAATTGAGTGCATCCTAGCCCATCTGGAAACTGCAGACCAAGACAAAAATCTGTCTAAAAAGTGTGAGGACTGTGCACTTTAGTTTGGTGTTTCAGAGATGTTTATGCTCATGTTTTGAGTTGCCCCACTCTGGACGCAGCAGGACAATGTCTACTGCAGCGATGGGGTTCTTGGCACTGCTGTCCACATCTTGGCATACCACGCAACGTCTGTTCAAAGATGTCCCGCAGCCCTTTTCAAGCTACGCTATGCCACATCCAACCTCTCCATTCCTGAGGGGGATTGCTTGGACCATCATGTGTCCATGCTGGGGCTGCTCCTCTTCATGTGGTTCCTGTACCAGAGAAAGGCAAACAGGGATGCTCCTCTTCATATTTCCTGTCTCTGAGGGGGGATTCGGGGCGGCTTCTCTTTAACCTGTCCTGTTCCAGAGGAGGGTCGCCTGGGCTTCTCGTCTTCATGTGCCCTGTCTCTGAGGGAGGATGCCGGGCCCACTCCTCTTCCTGTGTCTTGTCTCTGAGGAGGCTTCCTTGTTTCTTATTTCTAGGGATGGTCACCGTTCGTCCCCCGTGGTAATATGTCCTGTCACAGGGACATATTACTTCCCGCATGTTTCTGGAGAGGGGTTCTCCATGTTACACTCTCACCTCTTTTTGGCTGCAGGAACCCGAACTTTTCTCTGGTCTCCTTTTTTGTTGTTGTTGGTTTTTCAGGTGCCCTCTTCCCCAGTTTTGTACTTGTGCTTAGGCAGCAGGAATCTGCACTTTTGGGAGGTGGTACTATGAGGATTGTGTAGTTTAGTTAGGTGTTTCAGTGGCGATTTTGATAATGTGTTGTTTTTGATTTGTCCCCCTGTCAGTCACAACAGGTTCATGTTTGGAAAGCAAAAACACAAATGCAGCCACTGGCTCTGCATTGTCTAGGAAGCACAGCAACACAGACTCCAGTCTAAAAAAAAAACAACCAATGACGGAAAACAACCTTTTATGCGATGTCTAAAAACTAATGGATGCACTGATTTCCTGTAGATTTTACATAAGCCAGAGAAACAAAATGCAGAAAAACAAACATCTGTGCAGTTTAAAAGCAAGGTCAACCATAGCTGGCGCTTAATCTATAAATCAAGTGCACTCCAACCTTGCGCATAATATAAAAAAAAACTACACTCTTCCATAATTCATCAAAACCAGAGAGTAAAAAACAAAGATATCTCGGGAAGTGTCAGTCACTGACTCAAGAAATCACAGTGACCTCCGCTGCAGAAAAACAGAGACACCCAGGATGCCCTCAAAGAAACAGAGACACACATTTCTGTGTACCTGAGTTGCAGGATGAGGTCTTCTCCTTCCCGGATGACACTCATCGCAGCTTCCTGTGGGTCAGGGTTAGACTTTGAGGTTAGTGTGAGGGTTAGAGGTAAAGTGTCAGGCGGTGATAGGTGGTTGTTAGACTTCAGGTCAGAGGTCTAAGGTTGGGCTTGAGGTCAAAGGTGTTGCCAGTACCTGAGTGTTGGTCTGCTGCTGCTGCTGTTGGCTGATTAAAGCCTGCAGAGCTTCCACCGTGTCCGGGCACACGAGGAGGTCTGAGGAGAGCTGCTTCTGGAGGCCCTCCATCCATGCAGAGAGCTGAGGAGACATGAAGGAGGCAGTCGGAAAAAAAGTAAGAGGAGAAAAACACAAAAAGTCAGCCAGAATTTCTTTTTATCATTTATAAGAAGATGCCTCGCTTTGAAGTGCAGCTCAGAATGATTTGAAATACTAAAAAGGTGTGTGCTACCTCCTTTGTGTGCGTGTAGAAGGATACGGCGAGGTCCAGCAGCAGCTTCCTCTGTTCAACGCGCTGAATGAAGGCCTGAAACGCACATAAACAATATAAGCCACTCTATACTGCACCATTTTAAACATCCTCTTCCTTTTATATGTACCTGCATTCGCAGCTCCAGGTCTCTGGCTGCCTGGTAGATCTCCTCTTCCTCACACTCTCCAGACTGCGCCAACTGGTCTGCTGCCTCCAGAAGCTTCTCTGCATTGGTGTATGTATTCTGAATCACATAGAATGTAAATGAGCAGATGTATTATCGCACCTTCATTGTTGCTACAGGGAAAAAAAAAATTAAAACACACAAACAGTGCAAAACACTTCACTTCCACAACTTTTGCTGAAAGTAAGAAAAATTCACATTTTACATCCTAAAGTCATGTCATATCTGTGTTTTACCTGTGCAACCTGCTGGAAGTCATCGTGTCGCTTCTGCAGCGCCCGTGCCCGGTGCAAGGACTTCCCCACACCCGTGTGTTTGTTCAGGAAAACCTCTCCATGCTGCTCCACCCAGTCCAAAACCTAATACAGAAGCAGTTGGGAAGAGAATTTTGGATATTAATTTAAAGCCAAATAATTTATACATTATCAAGACCTGAAAATAGATCTTATTGTTGGTCGTCATCTACGGTCCCCATCTCCAGCCCGGATAAAATACAGGGTTTTGATAGGAAGGACATTCGGAATTAAAGCTCCCTGTCAAACCACCTGTCCGTATCAGTGAAAGCTGATTTAAATTACCAGTAAAAGGCAAAGCCATATCTAATGTCTTATTTTGATCTAGATGGATTTTAAGCAGCTAAAGTATCTCTGTAAAAATTCATAATTAATATTTTTATCTGATTTAATAGAAGCTGACATAAATATAATAAATGATATTTCAATTAACAAACTAAGCGAATCTAAAATCTAATGTATCTTAATCAAAATCTTCATCTTGTGTTAAAACTTTTGCTAATTAAGGCGTACAAATATTATTTAAGTCTGGAAGTCTTCTTCTTTCCTTTTTATACTGTTTACTTGTGCATGTACGCCACATACAGTTGGAAGAGGCTTGGTGCGAAATGTTGATGCGGTGCAAATCTTGGGAATCTTGCTCCAGGTATTTTCTTTTACACCTCTATTCTGATATGTGAAATATATATATAATTGTCATAAAATGTATACTCCATTCAAACGGTTGGCACTTCCATGAATTAAAAAGGACACCACAGAAACGCCACTGCCAAATGCTAGTCTCTGGTTGGTCAAAGTTCAGTCTGGTTGAACTTGCAGTGTGCGTGCAATGGCCATGCGTTTTCGCATGTAGAACCCAAAAAACGGTCTTAAAAATGTGCGTAGCTACGTGTGAACACAAGAGTTTTGAAAGATGAAGGCCAAAAGGCAAATTTGCGCATGTTTACATAGCCTTTTTTTTAGTGGTCACTTGAAAGTGCGTTGGTGAGGGCGGTGTGAACGTAGCTTTGATCTGAATAATCAAGAATGTTTGATTTAGAAATTTAAAAATCTAGTAAATGATGAGAGTTTGGATCTTATTGTAATTTGAAGTTTGGACCGTCATAACCCCACCTGTTTAACATCCTGCTGAAACACACATAACTGCAGGCGCTGGTGGAGGCGGAGCTTACGATGCTGCCACGCTCCCTCTACTTCGTGATGACCCTGCACACACAAAAAAAAAAATCGACATCAGTGCTCTGGCGTGTTTCCTTCATGTTGTCTGGTTGAGTTGTTTGAAGTCGTTACGATGACCCTTACCTGCATCACCTGGTGTAGAACCCCCATAATGGTGTGTGTGGCCGCAGTGAAATCTGGCTTGGTTGCTGACTCCTCAGAATCTGTTGTGGGGCAACGCTGAAGCACCTCCAGCAATGCCTTACCGCTTTCACTGACCTGTGTGAAGACACGGACAAAAGTAAATTGGTGTTCGAACTATAAAGGGACAAAAATCATCTATGTGGAGATACCTGTGTGTAGTTGGCTGAAATCTCCTCATTGAGCTCCTGGTGTTTTTTTATTGCAGGTTCCAGCTCAGCTGTTGTCGATGGCAATGGCCCCTCAGAGCACAGTTTAACCCATCCCTCCACTCGGGCTAGAAACTAGACAGACACAAAACAGGAGGGTGGGGCATGATGTGTCTGTAAGTTGGACGGAAGGCCCTGAAGGTTTGTTTTCGCCTGAAAAAAAACATAATAACAATCACCTGCTCTGCCCCTTGATGGAAACCGGTTGCCATGGCAAGCATGTTGCTCCGCTCTTCCAGAGCACTTGTCATTGACTTCCAGTTGTCCTGTAACTTTGACGACACCAAAGCAATCCGCTCTGCTCCGTAGTGGCCGGCCTCTGCGAGCCTTGCAGCCACGGTAACGACACTGTCCACATTCACACTGCCGTTCTGGACCAACACACACACAAACAGATGGGTTGGTTCTGGTGCTCCAAAAATTTAAAAAAAGACACACACACAAAAACAAGACCAGACCATGCAGTTGGCGGTGAAATGCTGGTGCTGCGTTTGTAGATCGAGAGCGTGCTGGTGGTTCTGACCGACTTCTGCCAGACTCTGCATGAAGAGCTCTTTACTGTGAGCGATCCACTCTGACATCTGCGGCAGAGACATCCATGACAGGTAGAAGGAGAAAGACTTTAGACATCAGACACCTGTTCTGGTCCACTTATGCAAGACAAATGTCACAAAAAAAAACCGTCCCAAACAATTGTGTTTACTGCAAAAACATGTGAACACCAAAAAATGTTTCTCCAATGATTAAAGGCAAAAACCAAATGTAATATACTTAAAATTTAAAGAGTTTTCTAAAATCAATCAATTAAAGTCATAACATTGTAAATAATAGAGAATTTGGAAGAAAAGTCTACAAAATATATGGTACACAGGCTAAAAAGAGAAAGATTAATGCTAACATGAATGATTAGCTAATTAGCTGACACTGTTGGCCACGAGTAGAGATAACTAATTATTAGTGTTAAAGAATGCTTTGTAAAATATCTCAATTTGAAAAAAAAGACCAAAGCACTTACGAACAACAATATATAGTGTGTATAATGACACAAAGAGATTTCAACTAAATGTACCAAAATAGATTTAAAATTTCCAATAAGCTAAAAAAAACGGGTATGCAGCTAACTTTACGCAAAATAATAGTTAAGAGAAAAATGTCAGTTTTCTAATTGTGAACATTTTTAAAATAAAAAGATTTTTAGCAGTCAAACTGGCAGAAGAAATTGAAAAACCTTGGTAGCATCCTGTTCAAACAGGTGGAGTTGCAGTGCCTGGTCCAAGTGCAGCTTCTTATCACCCCAGTACTGCAGTAAGTGACTGCGAGCCCCCTGCAGCCGGTCCAATAAAGACGAAACCTTCGGCGCCACGCTCTGGAAATCTGCTCCTCCTGACAACCAAGTTCCCCCACCACCCCCACTCTCATTTGAGGCTTCACCGTGGGATGAACCTAGGCGCATCCGCTGAAGTAAACACTTCCCTTCTCGGTCGAGGGCGTCAACAGGCGCAGTGGCGATGCTATTGCGGAGGCGAGTGTGTTCTTCCAAGAGTCTGGACAGACACTGTGACAGTTAGTCAAATCCTCACAGGGAGACACTCATAGTCGGAATTAAACACTCACTTGCGGGCCTCATCAATGTCCTGAGGCTCGGGTATGCGGCTCAGCCCGGCTTCCAGCTGCTCCAGCTGTGTTAGTAGCTGTGTGGCAGCCCCTGAGAACTCCTCTAAACCAAGACGCAGCTCAGTCCACTCCACATGGTCATACTCCAATGAACCTCCGAGGTCAGCGGTCAGCTGAGAGGGATCAATAAGTCGGGACAAACCCTCCACTGACACCAGACTGGTCTGAAGATAAATGACAGATCTCTTGCTCACTGTAAAGTCCCCGTCAAAAGAGCCAAGCTTTTATTTTTACAGACTGTTCAATACCTCGAAACTCAGCTTGGCACTGCCTAGGTTGGTCTTGTGTTTCTGCCAGAAGGTGTCCGGTTTGATGAGTAGTGCTGTGTGGATGTTTGAGGAAAAGGACTCCTGTAGCGTTCGCAGAACCGGCTTCACGCTGTCCCACTTACTGCCCCGCATATCCACCACAACGGTAAAGCCACGGGCACGCACATCCTCGCTGACGGAGAAACAGTTGATGACACATTTCTGACTTCACGCTATTGTCAAACTGTCGTCTTTTTGCCATCCTTCTTATGAAAATGTTAAGCTAAAACTGCTCCTAACAGGGCTGATGCGTTCACACTGAACGTAATTCGTGTGGCAAACACGTGTCTGACGCCTCTATTTTGACATGCACCATATTCACTGCTCTACGCTTTTCCAAAAACGTGTTCAGCAACCTGATGCTCCCGCCACATGTGGGAAGAGCTACTGTCCAATGTTTTTAGCCTCACCCCTTTGATGACACAAAGCAAATTCTTTGCCAAAGTTCAGATAATTAAACTCTGGAAAGAACTTTTCCTGCAATGCGTTGTCGCGACAATCAAAATGCGCTGCCGTTAGTCGTGCAGGTATATTGATTTATCATTGAAACTGGATGCCCCTAATGCACAAATCACATTCGGTGTGAACGCAGCTTTAGAAGAAGACGTGTTAACTTAAAGATCACAGAAAAAGTTCTTCTGGTGTACCTAGGGATAGTTGATAAATAAGTAACCAAGCGGCTGAGGTCTTCCTGTTTTATTCGATCGTGATTGGTCCTGGCAGGAAAGGTGAGAATTGGTCCACCTCGTTTGTCGCGTCCACCTGAAGAACACACGGCAACTTTGAGCCTTGCACTTTTGGAGGAAACAAAAACTGAAACTGAAAGCACTGTTACTGGGTCTTACCCGACACAAAGGCCACTTTTTCTCTGAGCACCGTCAAGACATCGACCGCCCGGACAGACTCCCCTTTACCAGAACCTAGAGGAAAATAAAGGTATCGTTACATGATGGCTGATGTCCAGACCAGGGTAAAGTCTGCTGACTGTCAGGACTGTGGAAATTATAATACAATATATATTTTAACTTTTAGATGTACAGCGAAAAAAAAGAATTGTTTACATGGCCATTAGCAGGCACTTTTACTGTATATGGGGATATTCAGGGAAATGTTGTCTCGCCCTAAAGACAACCAACTAACTGGCAGGCAGGCTACTTAATCCACTGAGGTACAACAACCTTATCTCAGCACAGTATTGATTACTGACAATGAGCTGGAAGAGCACAATATAGTAAATTCAAGACTACTGAAAACACTAGTTTACAAATGTAGATTGCATCAACTCAATGAATTTGACATGCAACTTTTGAGGAGGTGTCAGGTTTTGACATAAGCTACTAGTGAGCAGATAGCCTACAACTAACCTTCACTTTGTTAAGCATTGACTTTCAACTCATATTTAGTTTCAATGCCTGCCAAAGTGTTGGATAAAACCAACAGAATGAAGCAACAAATAATAGCCCTCAAGTGCTTGGAGTATTCAAAATAGATCAGGGTAAAATGGACAATGTTTTTTTTATTTTTTATTACCGTATTTAAATAATGGGGGCCAACTGAATAATCAGCAGAGATGTCTTAGACCTTCACAGAGAACAGTAAATCTACTAACAAAACCAAGCTTGTGACACCCATTCAAGAACACACTAAATATGGGTTCTTGAACATGCTTTTTGTCTATGGTGTTCACACTGTACAAGAAGGGAAAGACTTCTTCTTCTCTTGTTTTTCAATTGTTTACTAGTACGTGTTCGCTAATTGGAAAAGGTTTGGCGCAAAATGTTGAAGCTGTGCAAATCTGGTAAATCTTGCTCAAAGTTTTTTCTTTCACAGCTCTTTTCCGAGACTTGGTGATGTATAATTCCAGTCAGAAACAAATCACAAATATTAATTTCACTTCCATGAACAATTTTCAAATGGTCGGCACTTCTGTAAATTAAATGGGAAGCCGTCCATACGTCACTACCAAATCCGGGTCTGATTTACCTGGTTTAATTATCAATGCATGTTTGTGGGCTGAGCGTTGTACGTAGAGCCCGAAAAACAGGTGTAGAAACTGGAGTAGACATGTGAGAGTTTTGGAAGTGGAAGACCAAAGCACACATTTTTGTGTGTTTACATGGACTTTTCATTGAAAGTGGTAGCTTCAACGTACGTTGCCAAAGGTGGTGTGAACGTAGCTTAATACAGCACTGTGCTCAAAAAAGTCACTACATATTTAACTGAGTTTCCTTTACATGCTTGTTTTGTGGTAATTGCTAAACAAACAGACAAAGAAACAAATGCTGGTAGTAGCAGTGACTTAACCTTGCTGCCTAAAATGCTATTAATCCCACCCAATACTACCACTGTTCCAAAACCAGTAGAAGGATAAAAGCTTTTTGCTCATTTTCTATGAAAAGAGATTCACATATTTTTTTTTACATTTGCCTGTGAACTGGTTGCTAACATAGTTTGTTGAGAGCACGTTGATATAAATGATCTTGTGTATAGTACTTTTTCAGCCCAGCAGACTGATGGTACTGTTAGTTTCACTTTATTTTAAACCACTTCCACCCATCCACCACAATGAGCCCAGTCAAGTTCACAGAAGAGCAAACTGATGCTTTAATCAATAAGCGGAATCTCTTCAGCTCAGTATGGATGTGTGTGTACTCGTACAACTATCCTTGTGGGGACCGAGGACATATAGGAGCCTTATGAGGACATTTTAAACAAACTGACCTTCAGAATGGGTTATGGGTTCTGGTTTAAATCTGTTTTAGGGATGCACTTGTATAATGGCAAAGCAGGGTCCCCACCACATCTTCTGGACTAAAGACAGATACAAATATGTGTGTGCAAACAAGCCTCCCATATGTGTTAGCTCATCCTGCACAGCGGGAGGAAGCTAATCCAACACATACACACACTGAGGGCATTAAACGTCTCACATTAGCAGCCCAGCAAGCAGTGATAACCCTCGGAGAGAAAACCTACAAACAAGGAGAAGTGGAACATGTATCCTGGCCTGCTTCCTCACAGGCATCTCCATCTGTCTCATCACAGCTCAGACTGACAGTTCAGACTCAGACCGACTGACTCTTTAATTTCAAACACAGACCAAACAACAAAAGCAACATGACCTTGACATAAATGTGGTGAAAAGCGGGAGTGATAAGAGTAACGATGCAAGACACAAACTGTAAAACAGAATGACAGACATTTCCAAATATTTCCTTTTTGGTTCCAAATTTCAAATATTCAACTACAGTTGTCTGACATGTATTTATCGAACACTACAGCAGGCAACAAAGTAAAACTCCAAATAGTCTGTTTTTACTAAAAGAAACAAGATAATCCATTAGGGATCACAAGTAGTATAAAAAAATTAATAGATTGAAACACACTTAAACATTTTAACCTCTTAAGGCCTGGTATCCACATATGTGGACATTGCATATTTGGTTATATTATCCAAGTAGGTAATTTTGTTTAACTGGGGCCCTGTGACTGCATGTGTAGAGGGTTAGCTTAAATATTAGCTCCGGTCAGGGAGGTTAAAGGCTAAGAAAAACCTGTTTGTGAGTTAGGGATGTTATCAAAGTCATGCCTGTTTCTGCTCCATTCTACTTACAGACAACAGTATGCCATTTTTCCAAAAGACACAAAGGCATTCACAATAAGAGATCACAGACCAGCTTGGCTTTTGAAGACCTATTACACAGTTTAGTCGCTTTTTTTTTATTGCTGTAGTATAGACACCCTAGAGACCCAATAAGTATCAGCTTGTTCATTCCTGTTCTTCCCTGATACATGGCATACACTGCTTTACTGTTATGTAGTTAATACAAACTTTTTTTTAAAAGACATCATGCCTGCATTAAATAGGACATGAAATGTATTAATAAAAAAAACTGTTTTACATTATAATAACGATAAATGTATCAATAACATCAACACAAACAGCCATATTGACTCGACACCTTTC
This sequence comes from Oryzias sinensis, assembly GCA_037389245.1. Taxonomy (NCBI): domain Eukaryota; kingdom Metazoa; phylum Chordata; class Actinopteri; order Beloniformes; family Adrianichthyidae; genus Oryzias; species Oryzias sinensis. Next base: position 16,292,431 of record CM074510.1, read on the forward strand.
AACTACCAAAAATGCTGAATTGGGTAGGATAGTAAAGTGAACGATTTGTTGGGTCCCGTTGGGTCTTTTTAATTGAATCGGCCAATTCAAAAATCCTAATTTTTTCAAAATAGAGATAATATATGTTCTATGGCCTTCAAGGGAAAAGCTATCTGATTATGTGCAAAGAATTACCATGTGCGTTGTAATGTATTGACTATGCTTGACATTTAAAATGCATTAAGTGCAAAATTCCTGGACTTGGGCCTCTCTTGCATGGATTTTGCTTTATCCCATAGATGGTAGAGCCCCTGTTTGATTCAAGAAGGGCCCAAGTCCAGAGACTTTAGTTTGCTAGTCCTCTGAAATTATAAAAGTGAGGTGCTTCATATTATAGCATTTGTAAGCTATGAACTGGGGCTAAATATGGGTAAAGTATTAATCATTTGGTGTAGCCTCCCTTTAAGTTATGCAATTAAAATCATTTCCTGGAAAAACAAACCTCTTGGACTTGAGCCCCTTTTGAACTAACTGATTCAATTGAATGTTAGGGGTGGCTCATTAACGATTAAGGATAATGCCGCTTGTTGTTTTCAGATATCTTACTCTACACCCATCTTCCATCCTGATCAGGCTCCTCACCTTCTTTCACCTGTACTCCTGCATACATTACCTCCATGGAGATCCATCAATGCCAGATTGTATAGGTGTTTCCCTACTCATTCTAGCGGTCCTTTCATGTTATTATCAAGTCTATGTTGCCGATTGTGTCTCTGACCACAATTCTGCTCCAGCCATGTACCGACATTGCTTCAGCCTCTGACCATATCTCAGTCTAAGCCTCCGGTACTGACCCTTTTTCTGTCCTCCAGCCAAAGACCCTCATTACCAGCTCTGCTTCTGTTGTCAACCACGCCCCTCCAGTCTTTACAGAGAGCATATCTCGCCACTCACTCAGACCAACTACTGATACTGATCTCAGGATTTCTTATGGTGGATTCTGGTTAAAAAAATGAATAAAAAATAAAACTTAGAATAGCATTCAAGGTCATCTCCCTCCAGGACCAAGTCTCACCATCACCCCCTTAGTCGTCTCTTGTAGAATCTCTCTGGAGAAACCAGGAGGAAATCCTTAGTGTCCTCGCCACCCTCAAAGAAAGAATTATTCCATTTTCATTGTTTCACCTAAACTTACTCTCAGTAATTCTCCTCATGTCATTTCAGTTTCCTGAACCATCTGAAATGACAAAGATACTACTGTCCAGCTATCTATGTTAACATGACAATGATCATACTCTGACAGTCATTTTTTGAGTGGTTTCTGGGTTATCTATCGTTTATCAGCGTTCTAATGCTACAACAGACTTTCCTCTTGTAAGAGAGTCCAAATTAAATTGGGGCATATTAATGCCAATTATGGTCACATTAGTATCAACAGCGCACAAAAGTAACTGCTCATTTTACAAGCTTTAACATGGAAGGCCTTTGACTGTTTATGAGAACTGGGCTGAGTGACCCCTCCCCCATCGCATTCCAAATAGGAAGTTCCTGCTGATTCCATGAAGCCAAAATCCCATAGACTTCTATTGAGAAATAAACAGCTATTTCTCAGTCATTCTATTTGTAAAAATAACCATTTATACCCTGATAAATTTTTAACATGTATTTGTTAATTTGTTTTTCATATTTTTTTTATCTTTATTGCAAGTTATTCAAGTTATAAACTGGCCAATCAGATGCCTCAATAAAACTAGGTGGTCTCATGTTGAACATTCAAATTGTTTGATTAACAGATTCTGTCATGCCTGCTTTCAAGTGGTAGGGGTGTGAACTTCCAATAGCTCACTACTGATTGGCCAGAGTGGTTGGACTTGGACAAACACTGCTTAATTGCATCGTCTGGCTCCAACATGTTGCCAAAAAAAAAATGGTGACTCAATTGACTTAATTTCGTTGGAGCCAGAAATATAAGTACTGAGTTTTTTTATTAGCATGTCTTTTTAAAGTTATAAAATCAATGTTGTTAAGCCAGGCGCTAAAGTACACGACTATTGATGACGTCATCACCAGTAACTTACGAATATGAAGAAATTTTTTTTACATATCTCTACACTTGGAGGGATAAATGTTGGGACAGGGAGAAGCCATAGGGGTAGGAAGCAATTTGGATTCAGCCTAATATGACAAAAATCAGGGGTTATGGTTTTTCACCTTATTCATGATGAATCCAGAATATGATGTTTGTGTGATACCAAATTATGCAGCGTATTTTTTTTATTCGGTAAAAACAAAGTCTTAGATAAATCAATTCACTGTATCAAAACAGAAGTCAGAAAGTCAGATTTAGATTTTCTGTTGGTGAAAATGTGCTAAGCCTCTAGGCCCCACTGGAAATTAGCTAATGGACAGAAATTTAATCAGCCTCCAATCTGAAAGTATGATGATCTTTAGAGTTCATAATTCCATCAAACACTTGTTTTAGCTGTAAAGGGAACAGAGCTCTTCTAGGGATTCATACTGCTTAAACAGAACTCGCCATGTGTTGACATTCCTTTGATCTCTATAAAATTCCTACCAAAAACTGGCTCTTTTCTTTTTCAGACAAGAATCGATTCATGAATCAATAATGCAGATGTCTGCTTGTAGACTCAAGGTCTAGATGTCCAGAATTCTGGCATTTTTATTGAAATACCTGGAGGTTTGATGAACTGAAGTCCTCATTATTACAAGAATGATTTATTACCATCTGGTGACAGATGTCCAGTAAGTGTGCTAAATTCCACAACACCGCTTTCTGCTGTATGCATTTATCAAACTAGAAATGCATGTTGCTTGCATGGATCCCTCAAACATATTGGAGTAGGAAGACCTTGTGTGTTACATAGCGGGACAGGGCAGTAGCTCGAAAGCTGCAGACGTTAATGGGTTAGTAGTGGGTGTTTGTGATTTGTTGGGCGTGCAAACGTGACTCCAACCAGCGTGTTCGCACTGCCCAACACCGACAGAAGTCTGACTGATGCTCGATACGCCATCAATCAGAGAGGAAGGAGAAAGGATTTCCATTCACCTAGCCCAACAAAACTCCTCTTGTGAGTCAGTGTGAAGCCTAAAATAGCCGCCAAGCGGAGCAGATGAAAAGCCTTTGGAGAAACTTGCTGTCAGACTGTCAGGATTCATCAAACTGATTATGCAACAAAAACTAATGAATACATTTCCGCACAATGTCCCCTCTAAAATGTCAGCCTGTAGGATATGAAGACATCGCATTCGGACTCATTCTGCATCAGCAAGGCACCAAAAAAAAGAAACAGCAGAGAGCCAAGACTTTTGCCAAGTGACCTTAATCACATCCTTACTGCACTTTATATTTATTTACAACCAAATATTTAAACTAACAGATTGGAAACATGTTTATTTTTTAACTTTCTAACAGTTAAATCGATTACTGGATCTTTATTTGCATCACAATTCCTACATCTTTAACACAAAGTGCCTTCAGGACAAAAAGCAAATAGACACACTGGATCATACCCACCATGTCAAAACTGTGGAGATCACATATCACACACTACAACAAGCCAAATAGAAACTGAGACGTGCTTAAGCTTGTTTTAAGCAAAGCTGTTTAACAAATGATGTTCACTGACTGAACAATCAATGCCGCGCAGAGGCTTCTAAATGAAAGTCCTTCATCTTCTGCAATAAAGACATTTTATCTCCTTTATAATAAAAGCTGCTTCTAGACGATTGCATGTGGTTGCTTTGGATTTAAAGGTCTAAAGCTGCTTTCCACTATAACTGATGAGTTTTGTTTTTTTTAGTCAGTTCAGCTGTTTCTTAGTAGACATCCCTTAGATACTTCACCTTTGTGTGCAGGATGCTTAAAAAAAAGACCTTTCAGTTGTTTCACATATACTTTGTTAAACATAATTGCTCTGATCTTTTGAAAGAAAAGCCTCCCTGCTGTTTCAAAACAAAACCTTTTCTGTCAAAGATTTCCAGCCAACTTCATCCATTCATTTTATCAGCACAATCACTAACTTTTATTTGGTCATGCACAGGTTACAGAGTCTCAAGGGAACCTTGAGACTCTGTAACCTGTGCATGACCATACAGCCACCTTAAGGGATGTCAGGATAATGAAACATATGATTGTCATGCAGGTGCTAAGTCTTTTGTGAAGTATTCATAAGGCTAATGCCAGTTTTGCCCATTTTTGACGTAAAGGTGATGCTGTGGTTCGGTGCCCCTTTACGCCACAACCTAGTTGTTGGTATGGTGCGAGTACTGGTCACTTACTGACTGCCGCAATTGGCATATGCACAGGCTGTGCACTTGATATGTAATACACTAATACACTCTGATTCCCTAGTTCTCTGATTCCCCATTTCTTGTGCAATGTGCTCGAAAACGTGCATTGAAATGACCACCTCCAATGAAGTCTATGCAAATGTGTATTTACGTTTAAGGCTTCCGTTTTCTAAACTCTCCTGTTCCTGTTGCTAGTTTTTAAGTCCATTTTCTGGAGTCAAAAGTTAAACCACTTGAACTTTGACCAATCAGGAACTTGGATTTGGTTGTCACGGAAGGGTTGTGTCCTTTTTAAAACATGGAAGCGCCAACCATTTAAAAATTTATGACAAAGGATGAACTAATAATTGCGGCTTGTACTCAGCCAGAATAATGACACCAAGTATTTCAATTATTGGAATAGGGTTGTGACAAAAAACACCTGGAGCAAGCTTTATGGGACTTGAGCAAGTGCGCCAGTATCGGTTACCGACAGTCCAGTGTGAACACCATCTGCTAAAAGCATGTTCAAGAATGCCCGTTTAGCGCGTTCATCACAGTCCTGGTGTGTGTATAGCATAACAATCTGGCTGGATGCAAGGAGCACACACTTGTCCCAGGAACAGCCTTAACAGGCTCCTTGCGCAGTCTGAACGGTTTGGGGGGGTTGAAAAAAAGAAACGTGTACGACACACCGCCTACTTTAGCTTTACTTACCCTTGCATGCTGTATAAATGTTCACCAGGACCTAAAGCTTGCAGCATGCATATAGAAAAAGACATGCATAAACTTTTTTGTGCTACGATATATACAAAACAGCCTACGAACCTGCTATTTTATGTGGGCTATCTGAGTACGCCGCACAGTTTTGCCCATTTTTCGCCTGCAGACTGCCCCTATTTAGCGAAAAGGGCAGTAGTGACTAAACCCTTTAAACAACCTATTTGAGCAGGTGAATACAAAGATCCACATGGCCACTGTGTCTGGCTGGAAGACAAGCTGTCCCTAGGTTTGTTTTACCTCTTCCAGCCAAGCATGATGTTTGCAGTCATCCCTGCCCATGGTTACATTTCTGGCATTCATTATTTATTCAGTTTGGAGCTCTTAAAGTGCTGTTCCCTTACAGAGAAAGCTGTCTGGGTTACTCATTGTAACAGTTTACCTTTGGAGACCCAAAACTGCTCTTTCTTGCTGACCTTTTTGGAAGAAAAACCCCCATTTTTAACCCCTGTCGGAATTTGATGGCCATTGGGTTTAGCAACTGGCAACCTGGTGCAAGAACGGGTAGGGTTGTTGGTTGTCTCTTTAGTTGGGGCCGCAACATGTCTACATGGACTAATATCTATCTAAAATCAAGGTGGACAGCACTGACATTTAAACAGCTTTTCAACTCATTTAGTTCTCCACCCTGAGGCTGAGTTAAAAAAAAAGGCTAAACTGCTCTTGGAGTCAAAACATCTGCTCAACACCCAAGTTAGTTTTGGATTAATCTGGCATAGATTCATTGATATAGCGTCAAAAAAAAAGCATTTAAAGGTGACCATCTTGATTGTATCCAATGTAATAAGGCTTGCTTCATCAAACCGCACAAAGTTCATGAAATGTGCAACTGATAAACACCTTTAACAACCTATTAAATACTGTTGAAGCATCATAAGCTGGAAGATCTATACAGATTTTATGCCTGTTGAAATTATGCACATATATTTAGACTGTTACCTAATTAAATTGCCTCATCAAATAAAGAAGGGGGACTGCGAAGAGATTCATGAATACATTTTTCCCATTTCTCTGAAGTGTTGAAGCTCTACTTGGGAAATTTGTTCATCAAGGAAGCAATCAACAAATAAAAGAAGGAAATGAAACCTAATTTATACCTAGAAAGCAACGCAGACTGGATCCTGGTGCTTTTACGCTTTCTCCTTAGAAATGGGGCATACTTGTATAGCGCTTTACTACCTTCCTTGAACACCCAAAACGCTTTACAGTCACAGTCCCATTCACACAAACATTCACACACTGATGGCGCCAACCTATAACCACCAGGGGCATTGCGAGGTTCAGTGTGTTGACACATGGGTGGGCAAGCCGGGAACTAAAGCTGCAATCATCCGATCAGAGGTCAACCGCTTTACGTCTGCACCACGGCCGCCCAACATTTACCTTACAGCCATGGTTAACCTTTACTTACATCCATTGACTGTATTAGAGAACTGGACCGAGTGAGTGTGATGTTATCTATAGAAAATGGCTCCAACAAAATAAAGTCAATTCAGTCACCATTTTTTTGTGTTAAATAGAATGACTGAGTAATATCTGTTTATTTCTCAATAGAAGCCTATAGGATTTTGGCTTCATGGAACCGCCAGGTACTTCCTGTTTGGAGGGCGGGGTTACTCAGTCCAGTTCTCATCTACATTCTTTGTTTATAACACTATTCTAAATCAGAGATTAATTATTTTTATTATGTGCTGGAGTTTATTTACAATATTAACTATTTAAATAGTAAATATGTGTTTATTAGAGAAACATCAATCATTTAAAGACATTTCTATCAAAAAAGAAGATTGCTTACAATAAAGCAGCACTTTAAGTTTTTGTCTTTTAAATCACTTTTTTGCAATTATCTTAAGTAAATTATACACAGTGGTGTCTCTGTAAATTTTGTTTAGGAAGAATCTCAACAGATTTGAGATTATTCCTCTCATCTGTGCAGCCAGCGTTGAATTCTCTCAGAAGCATCAGTTCCATAGGCTAAAGTGGCAGATGTTTTCAGTGCTCTGGTCCCAAGAGGCTGCATTTGATGGTCCCTGAGGGTGTAGGGTATCCTCCCCAGGGGTCTCTCCACCTGTCCCTGCAGGTTCTGCAGTCCAATCTCCTCCAGCCATGAAGTGGAAGTTACAGCAGTTACATCACACACATGCCTTCAATGAGCCAGCAGGCCTTCCCACAATCCTCCTCGGTGGAACCCACCACCCCCAATATACATTAAGACTCGTGCAAGCGCAGCAGTGCCCACTGGACAAGGGATGATGCACGTGCACACACTTGAACTACACATTGGTAGTACAGGACACACGCACACTCCTGCAGTCAATGGGCGGATGTTGAGGCATCATGGCGACAGCAGCTGAGCTTCCAACACACACATGCGCGCACGCGCTCACACCCTACCTGCCGTCGCCTGGCCGTCCGGGCCCGCTTCTCCTCCTCCATCTGCCGGATTCATCCTTCTTCCTCCTCCTCTTCCTCCTCCTCCTCCTCCTCGCGCAGCTCCGCCGCCTCCCTCCTCCTTCTCCTCCTCGCGCTCCCTCCTCCGTTTTGTGCCGTCAGTTGCTCCTTGCTCCGTCTCCTCCTGCCTACCGAATCAAAAACCTCTGCGGCTTCACATCCGATCCGGTCGGTCCAGCACGCTCGCTCCTCCTGGGTACCAATCAGGCCGTCAGTGCTGCATCCCCGGCCGTCCGCGCGCCCTCCTCCGCCGTTCGCTGCTGCTCTTAGGTCCCCGTTATCCCTCGCGACATCGCGTCTAAACGTCACTTGCTGCCAGCTTCCGTTGCCGTGCGGGACCCTCCGAGAATCCAGTGTGCTCTCCCCCCCTTTTTTTCCCCTCTGCCGCCGGTCCGGCCAGCGCACGGTCCGCCGCTCGGTGTGTACCAGCACGCAGGCGCACCGGAGACAGAGAGGCGCTGAGCACGAGGGCTGCAGCAGCTGCTGCACTGACGGCTTACGCGCACGCGCAACACACACTACAACACCCACTACCCCGTTACTATAACGTTACTAGTACCGTTACTATTAACAGGACGGGACTCCTGATCAGCTTACAGCTGACTAGAATAATATTACTAGTTTAATTACATCATAACATTTTTAATTCTTTTTTTTTTCAAACTAAAAGGGAAAAGTAAGTTGTGTCATTTCTACCATAAAATAAGGCTTGACTTGTTAATGATATGCATTTTTGCTTCAAACAGAAACCACAAATTGCCTCTAACTGTAAATGAAGTGAAGTGAAATTTGGATTTTTTTTCTCAACTTTAAGAGCTAAAATTAAAGAAATATGTGTTTCAGTACATGATATAAGGCTATGAATTGATCTACATATCCAAAAACTTGGTTCTTGTTTTGAAAGAGGCGGGAAAGAAATACAAAAATGTTTTAACAATTAAGAAAAAGAGGCAGAAATAATACGTTTTATTCCTTTATCTTCCTCCTTCATTGTCACAAACAAGTTTGTGTTGTATTCTTTTTCCTTTCTTTTTTGTAATTGTTTTGTGAAAAATCAAATAGGATAATTAAAGCTAAATTTAATACTAAAAAAATGCCACCGACATATTTTACAGCTGAGTAAAAGGTGACGTCTATGAAGTCCACGAAGTTGCAGCGCCATCTATAGGTTAAAAAGGCAAACAACAGCAACACAAAAAAACGCTCATCAGACACTTTGAACTTCAGTTCAATTTAACATATATATATTTTTTGTTACCATGAAATATTGAGTAGGCTAATTGATATCATTTGGAAGATGAATTTAATGGTGTAGTGGTTATCACTCTTTCCTCAAAGCAAAAAGGCTCTGGTTCAAGGCCCAGCTGGTCCCTTCCTGTGTGGAGTTTGCACATTGTCCTTGTGCATGTGTGGGTTTTCTCCATCCACACCGGCTTCCTCCCACAGTTCAAAGTTTCATAGGTTAATTGGTGATTCAAATTTGTCCTTAAGTGTGATTTTGACCATGCAACATACTGGCGACCTGTCCATGGTTTACCCCACCTTCACCAAACAGTAGGCTCCAGTGACCCCAAAATAGATGCAGTAAGTTAAGAAAATGGATGGATGGAATACAGACAATACTGGCTTTTTACCTAATAAACAAAAAATAATCCCACATAATATAGCTAATAAACATAGAAAAGTGTTAAGGGTGTAATCATCCCATAATTATTTTTAATTGTTAAAACGTTAAAACCTTTTCATGACTAGTTTACAAAACAGCTTTTGCATTATTTAAGGCGTAAAGTGTTTAAGACACAGTTAGTTTGAAGCTACAATTTTCATAGTCATGAAAATAAAGAAAACTCTTTGAATGAGAAACCTTTGGTCTGTGCTGTAAATGAATATATAATTTTTTATATATACATATATTTTTTCCTGGTAACAGTGAAGCCATATTTTCCAGTGAATAAAATATGATTTTTTATTGACACATTAAATAAAAGAAAGGAATGAAATGTGCGTGGGAATGTTTGTCCCTAAACTTTTGCTCTTTTGTTTAGGCCTACATAGCTTGCAGCTGCGGATTCTTAGGTACTTTTAGCTATTGATCTAATCAATAATTTTTTTGCTGCATCTGGACTCTGCTTAAATATAAAAAAAACATTAATTATTTGCTGTTAAACACTGCAACATCCTCTCTATCTGCAATATTCCAGTGACGGAGTCCATCACCTACCCAGGAATTACCTTTTCTAAAGATAAAAAAGCCATATTCTAATTGAACTTTGATCCAATTATTAATAAAACATAGACAAAGCTGAACCAATGGCTCCAGAGAGATTTGTCATTAAGAGGCAGAGTTTTGCTAACTAAAGCTGAGGGAATTTCCTGTCTAACGCACGCAGCTTTGTCCCTCAATGTTGACAAAAAGTTCTGACAGCCATTGACCAAATGCTATTTAATTTTATTTGGAGGAACAAAAACCATTATGTAAAAAAAAAGTAGTAATGAACACTTACGATAAGGGTAGTTTTAACTTTTTTTAATTTTTGTACATTAAATAGTACCTTTAAAATAAATTGGCTGAGACATTCTTTTAAGAATCCAACTTCAATTTGGAATTTCATTCCAAATAACATTTTCTCCAAATTAGGAGGCATAAACTTTCTTTTACATTGTAATTATAATGTACAAAAGATCCAACTAAAACTTTCCTTCTTCCATAAACAAAAGCTACTTTCCTGGTCACTCATTTACAAACACAATTTTTCTCCACACAGATACTACATATGGAATAACAAAGACATTACATATAGATATAAATCTTTATTAAATCCATCTTGGTTTACTCAAAACATCCTTCTGGTTCATCAACTATTTGAATCAAACGAACCTTTGATGTCACAAAGAGACGGAGTTTAACATTGTTTTAAAACCAATTCCTAAGTGTGTTCCTATGTTATTCAAAAGCTCACCATTGCAGAGTCTAACTTTGTTACCAATTGACCCAACTAAAATAGAAATAGTTTGTTTTTCTTCTTCACAAATCGCCATATACGCTAGATCTTTCAGAAGGATGTTGTGTCCATTCCCTATGTAATTCCTTATTGGAATAATTTAGTTTACCATTTAGAGTGGGAAAAGTTCTGGAGTCTACCAGCAAACTATTTCTTTACCAATAATGTGAAAGAAATCTCATTTAAACTAATCCATAAATTCTACCCATCCAAACTACTGTATAGCTGCAAAGGTTCAAAAAAGATATTGATGTAAGCTGCTCTTTTTGTCAAGAACACCCTGAAGATGCTGTACATTTATTTTGGTTATGTCCCTTTTCCACTACTCTCTGGTCTAAAGTTTGTAATTTCATCTCTGCCCACATAGACTCAGACTTCCTCCTGTACTTAGAACATGTTATGTTTGGCCTCACCCCACTGTCCATCTCATAAAAAAGAACAATTATACATCATTAATCTCGTATTGTTTTTATGCAAATGGTACATTCATAAATCCGTAGTTAAAAATCATACCCCTCATTTTTCTATCTTTATCAATGAGTTCCAATAATACATGAACACAATAAGAAACTCTGACAATAAGAAAGCCATTAAAACATTAGATCTGTGCGTCAGTTTAAATGTCTTTGTGTAAAATGTTATAATAACCCTCTGGTTTGTCTTGCACTGTTGTGCATTGGATCGTTGCCTTCAATAAAGTTCGTGTAAAAAAGCTTACAACTGTCGCAGATTAATGACGTCACGTTGCCTTAGAAACAGTGGCGCATCCGTTTTCCAATGCTACCTGCTATCCCTGCGATCCCCTTAAGTAGGTTACGAGTGTTACTTATCAACTAATATAAATGTTGGGATTAAATAAGTATCGTATGAGTTGATATAAAGATAAAACGTGGCCTTGCAGCTTCCATAATGTCCTGTGATGGAGCAGGTGTTGCACCGATGTCTTAATTATTTAATAGCCTTGGCTAACCTAAGCTAGGTAAGCTTCCTCGTTATAGTAATGCCGGTGTGTTTTAAAGTTATTTAGATATATAAAGGCATAGTTTAACTAAAGAAATAGCAATTTGTTAGCTTCTAAATCGGCTTTTTTCACGTTTTTATCATTTAAAAAACATTCATATTACATATGTGAGTTATGTTGATAGGGGAAAAAGCCACAAAAAAAATCCAAATTTGCCCAAAGTACCAATAAAAATGAACCAGTGATCATCAGAATAGATTTTAGATTTGTTGTTGTCTACTAGAATAATTTCAAGAAGAAAAGTAATGAATCAGGATGAGGAAAATAAAATGGTAACCATACAAAGTGTGCATCAACAACTTAAGAAAACCTTTTGATACAATCATAATTAAAATATGTATTTACTCCATAACAATGTTTCTGCAAATATCAAAAAGTATTTTTGTCCACTCCTTGTCACTAAACTCTCTGAGAAGCTCAGAAGGTCCGCTGTTTTGCTTTAGTGTTTAGGTGTTTATTATGAGCCAATCATAAATCATTCTTGTTTCTGTATGTGCCGTATTTCAGGTTTTTACTGCAATCCGTGGATCCAAAGCTCCTCTTCAGATCAGAACCGTGTACAATGGTTGTGATAGAGGAGGAGGAGGCTTTGGTATCAGAGTTGCAGAAGGAAGACCTGAACCCGCAGGAGAAGATCAGGCTCCTGAATGACGGATTGAGCAGTAAGTTCGCTTCGATGAATGCAGCTCCGTGCTCTATGTGAGGGGGTTTGTTTTTTCTGATTGGTCTGTCCCATCAGATGCTTTGAACTTGGCGGCCGTGCAGCCACACAGTGATGGTTTAACCCGGGTCAAGTCTCGGCTCTATCACAGCGGTATCCTGAGCCAGTGTGCCATCACCCTCTCCCTGCCTCCCAGCAGGCTGCGGGGCAGCTGGAGCGCCGCAGCCACACTTGCCCACCTCACCAGGTACCCCCACTAACCTGTCAGAACAACATCATCATTCTGCTTTTAAAAAAACTTTATGTCGATTTTTTAATAATAAAATTAACTTATTAAGTCATTTGACAACAGCATATTTAAACTTTACCGTGCCTATTCATTCATTCCAATTTATTATAAATATCCAAACAGACTTTTATATATTACATTTTTCCAAAGTAATTTATTTATTCAGCCTATTTTTAGGTAGAAAATTACAAACAAGTAACACTTCTATCTGTGTTGCCTCTGGAGCTGAATTTAGCCACGCCCACACGTTGTCTTAAAAGCTAAACCTAACCCAGCACCATCAAATAAAAACATTTGAAGTCCCACTCCAATCATCTTTTGATCTATTTTAAAAGTGTTCCCACTGGTCTTTTAATTATGAATATGTCGTTTTTAGCCAAACAATAATAATATCTGGGTGGTTTTCTAGGACATAGTCTCTGCAAAGCGGCAGGAGTTCATTAGAGTTTCGCCTCTCAGTTGTGGGCGGGACTGTTAGTGGGAAGTAAGCCTTCCCCCACTTCCCATCATTCCCTTTGTTTACACTCTCCCACTACCTTACAGCCCCTCACACCCACAACTTAGCATTACCGGTGTAAAACAAAATGTAGAGCAACATCAGGGCAATCGAGCAATCCAGCCGTACAGTTTAGAGCCAGATGCTAGCTTAGACGAGGAATGCAAAGATGTACAGGGATCTATTGGTCTGCAAGTGGAAGCATAAGAATTGAGCGGAGCAGGGAGCTTCTGGCCCGCACAGCGTTTTTTCTACGTCATAGATAACCTTTTTTCTAACAGTATTTTTTCGTCTGCGCCTGATTCACCACGATTTGAAGAAAGAAATACTCCGAAATGCAATTTTGAGCTTAACTTTTTTTCCATGTCCTCCATCATCTGAAAGAAAGGCCACAAGAACATGGTAAAAAATACCCAAAATACCATTTTTATCAGAGTGGGTCTGTAAATCAACATTATTTTAAGATTTGAATTGCCTGACACTTGTAGACTAAGCTCATGACAGTACAAATCTGAAGTTTGCAAATGTTCATAACTTGATTAAAAAAAAGGTATATTTTTTTGTTGCCTTGTCAGTCTCTCATCCAAGATGTTTCCCAGTTCCTCTCAGTATAATTCGGCAACATGCGTACAAGAGGCCACTTTCAATGAAAAGTCTTTGTTAACATCAGTTAAAAACTCTCATGTTCAAACGTAGCTATGCAAGTTTCCACGACGTTTTCTGGCTCTACAAACAAAATCTTTGTTGAAAGCAGGTCTCTCTGATTTGGTAGTGGGTTGCAGATGGTGTCCCTTTTAATCCACGTAAGTGTCCACCGTTTGAAAAATCGATCATGGAGGAGAAATGAATAATTGTGGTTTGTGCCCAGATGGAATTATGTGACACAGTCTGTCATATATTGGAATAGTGGATTTGCACCACTTCAACATTTCGCACCAAGCCTCTTCCAACTGTAGGTGGCGTCCGCGTGCTAGTAAATAGTAACAAAAGAAGAAGAAGCCCCTCCCTGCTTTTCCAATGTGAACACCACATGCCAAACGCAGGTTCTTGAACACGTGTTCAATGCCTGCTGGCTGTAACTTCTGGCATCGTTTTCTACAAAGTAAAGAACTGACTTGTACCGTTGCACACCGATGATTTTGTTGACCTGTCTCTCCAGCTCCTGCTGCGTTGGCGTGGAGCCAGGCCGCCGGTCCGAGGCCTTTCACAAACTCTTACTACCGTCGGTCATGGATGGGCTTCTGTCTCTGGCGAGCCTGCTGATGAGTCACGCCGAGGTGAGGATGCGCGCTGGTAAAATGTTAAATGTCTGTGATGAATTGCTGTGTAACTGTCCCGCCTCTGTCAGCATGTGTCTCACTTCAAGAAGGTGATGGACTCAGTCGGCTGGCTGCTCTCGGCTCACACTCACCTCACTAGTCAGGGTCAGTTACTGGAAGACATTGGGTCCAATCTGCTCCTTTTATTTAGACCTGGAAAATGAATAGTCCAACCAGAGAGAAGAGCTCCCAACAACCTTTTTTCCCCAATATCTGTTTTGCAGTTCTCAGTTCTATCCATTATGAGCAGATCCAGATGTGTGAGGATGCCTCTGTGTGTCTGCTCTGCATGCAGCTGTGGATTCAAATCTGCACGGTCAGCAGGTAACGACCCATGCTCACACGACCTTTGCTTTGGCTAACATTAGACGTTCACGAGTTTTGAAAAATGGATTCGGGTTCACGTCAACTTTCTGCAGGGGCTTCCTCTCCAGCCTCACGGATGACTCCATCCTGCTTCTGCTCAACGAAGCTGTCGGCCAATTAGCTGTCATGTCTGACTCTGCAGTGGGCGGGGCTTCTATCAAATTGATTCTCCTCATGGCGAGTCAGCTGGGGTTTCGCTTCCGGCCCCTCCTTATGAGCTTCAAAGGTCAGGCACAGGCCAGGTTTGAACATGGATGGAGGGAGGTGTTCAAAAACATCTCATCTCTCTTTGTCGCTCTGCAGGTCTGGACGGCCTCTTGCTCAAAGACTGGAGGGGGCGGGGCTTTGACCAAGACATAGATCAACTTATAGAGCTCATCCAATCAGAGAAGGACGCCAAAAAGTCCCAGGTCTGTGTGAAACTGGTCTCAGACACCAAAAAACGTTAAGCATTTAACGAAAAAATGTGCTTGTGTACTTCTACAACTTTTAAAATGTTTATTATTTAATAAACAATACATTTTCTTTTATATTTAATATGTAAATTAAATTGATATTATATTCTTTTAATGTAAGCAAAAAATTGTATTTTTTAAGTAGCAATTTAAAAACTTTTTTCATTCTGAAAAAGTATTTTTTTTTCAATATTTTCCTTTTTCCAAATATTTTGGACTTTTTAATTCAGATAAAGTTAAGATTCAAGATAGTAATTTAGTAGCCTCATTCACAAACTTTTGGCAAAAATGCCTTAATTTCATTCAGTATTTATAATAATATCTATCACACTGTATAGAGTTAAAAAAAATATTTAAAAAAAGGTAAAAAGAGATATTCCTACTGTGTTGTAAAATAACAAACTGTTATTTTGAAAGAGCAGACCTCAGATAAAAGGCTCTATTTTCTGTGACTACAGGTGAGCTCTGAGCGTGAGCGGGCTGCGTGTTTGATCCAGGCGGCCTGGAGGTCGTATCGAACCCGTCGCAGAGTGAAGAGCCTCAACAGAGCCGTCAGTGCTCTGCAGAGAAGATACAGGTGAGAAATGTGTCTGCGGTTTCATGGAGCAACCTGCAGAAATCACAAATTTCTGCATCAGTCTGCTGAAAAACTGCCCTGGTCCCCCTCAGCTGCCCTTTAATCTAAATAGTTTGTTAAATCTATGAAAGTTGTTAGTGAGGAAGGGAAGAAAGAGATTGAGGCTTTAATTCCTAAAGTCTTTTTTATTTAATGTGATGTTGTCATTTCTTTTTTTAACTACATACCTGTGCTAAAAACAAGCCTGCACATTGAGTCCCTGAATTTAAAGCCGGCCAGGAATCAACAATGTGTTGCAGTTCCTCAAATGACCACTAGTGGCTGGTTTCAGAAGAGAGCACTTTCCAAAATTCAACATTACAACAAAAGATAAATTGCAGACACTAAGGAGGCAAGGTTTAGGTTTATGACTTAATATTATACTCATGACAACCTTGCTTCTTTTGCCTACAATGAGCTTTTATTTTGAAGAGCAAACTAAATGTTTGTTTTAGGACTCAGAGGAGGCAACGCTTATGTTTATTACTTATTACTTATATTCATGATGACCTTGTTTCTGAGCTTTTATTTTGAAGAGCAAACTTTAAATTTACCATCTTCATCATTTATTTATTTTTAAACAGCACCTTCCACCACCGGCTAAGGAAGCCCAAAGTTCTGTACACAATGAGAACAAAACATCGCACAATCATAAAACAAAAAAGAGTTTTTTTTAATGGTTTATTTCAAGCAATCAAATAAGAATAATACACAAAAACATTACAATGACCAGTTATACACATTCATACAGTGACGTATCAAACTTAGGTTACTTAGACATAAAATTAACAAACTTATATAATCCCACCCCTGTTCTACCGTAACCCTTTTATTACATGATTTATCATTATCCAGTCCATAACTTTTATCTGACAGAATTAAGAATCCTTAAGGAATAAATAATAATAAGAATAAAACAAGAAATGAAAGCATTGTAGAGACAGACATTAATAGAAAAGGGAAAAAAATCATACAACAAATTAAAAACAATTTCTAAATGTGTGTTTACACATAAGGAGGCAAACTTTATGTTTATGAATTAATTATATTTTTATGATAGCCTTGTTTCTGAGCTTTATTTTGAAAGGCAACCTTTAAATTTGTCTGTTAGAGTTCAGAGGAGGCCAACGTTATTGTTTTTTTTACTTAAACATTTATGATGACCTTGTTTCTGAGCCTTTATATTGAAACGCAACCTTTAAATGTGTGTTTTAGGGCTCAGAGGAGGCAGCAGCAGCAGCAGAAGGAGGCACAGCAGTGGGAGGAGGAGCTGAAATATCAGGTGAAAGCCAATTAAAGACGAATATCTGCAGAAAAAATAGGTCAACAATTATTAAGATGAATATTTACTATAAACGGTTGATTGGTTCTGTCTGCATCAATAAACAAGGTCTATAAAACTGCTCAGGTGATAGAAATGAGTCTGGAGATTGGTCGTGTCTCCTTTAAGGTTCTTAGAACAGCTACAAGGAGAAGATCTATCGTGTTTTTTTCCCTGAGAGTAAAAGTCCGTGGTGAAAACAGAATCTCAGCATCAGTTCATTCAGCAAAATCAGCTGATGCATTTATGCGGTGGATCAATACGTGGACTTGACCAACTCAGCCGCATCGCCTTTACACTTATAAACCTTAGAACTGTACAGCATCTTTTTGTTAAGGAAGCACTATTTAAATATTACTGGCATGGATGAAGCTAGAGGAGCCTTTTTTGGACCTATTTTAGACAGAAAATGCAAAGAGCAGAGAGCAAAACCCTTTTGCAATATCAAATATAGAAAATAAAACACCTTCCTTTTATTTTATGGACAAACAAACTGAATTTCATAAGTCAATCATAAACATCAAGTCTCTGAATGTGACAAGAATGAAAAAAAGCATCAGTGTGACGTCAACGTGAATTTAGCAGAACATAAAAAAAGCGATAAATGCATAAAAATGAGACTTGATTCATGCAATTTCTTCTCTTGAAGCTTTGTGCTGACTCATCAGAGATGTTTGTCACCATCTTCATCTGTGAGTTCACGTAGGAGGACGTCTTCCAACATACATATGCGGATCAGGAGTCAAAGAGCGTACTTTTTCCTGTTGATGTAAATGTCAGGGAAAGCGTTCTGGGAGTCAAACGCCAGTTCAGTGAGGCATTTGAGATCAAGGTTTTTGAACTTTGACGCCCACATATCTGTGTCTGCTGTGTCAGCCGGCTGCAGCTCCACATCAGATCGACTCACACCTGTCAGGACCGCGGCGTTCAGCCATTGACTGCATACGAGAACTGGACTGAGAGTGTCTTATGTCCCTCATAGAACACAGCTCCAACGAAATGAAGTCAATTCAGCCGCCATTTCTTTTGCCACACGGATGCTGCCGTGTCATTGCCAGACGAGGTCAGTGAGCAGTGATTGGTCCGAGTCGGTACGAGTCAACATTTCCATGACGATCACTCTCGCCAATCAGAAGTGAGCTTGTTGGAAGACCACACCCTCAACGGTTGAAACCAGGCTACATAAAATCTGTCAAACACTTTGTGGTTGCTGGCCCGGCGGGCGCAGCATGCTTTTATTGAGGCATCTGATTGGTCAGTTTACAACTTAAATAGCTTTCACTACAAAAAAAAAAAAATTTCAAAGCGATTATCAAGAGCATGTTAAAATAAAAGGTATTGGAGAAAGAATGGTTATTCTGACAAATACAATGACTGAGTAATAGCTGTTTATTTAATAATAATACTAATAATACATTTTATTTAGAAAGAATGCGCTTTACATTTAGAAGAAAAATCTCAAAGCGCTAATTTCTCTATAGAAGTCTATGGGATTTTGGAGCCAGCAGCTACTTCCTGTTTGGAATGCAAAGGGGGGAGGAGTCCCTCAGTCCAGTTCTCATTTACAGTCAATGGTGGTGACACAGACATTAATGTTTTTGTTCAGGTGTAAATCAATAAAATTAATCAAATATGAACAAAAAGGATTATTTATTTTTTTATATACATTTGTTTCTAATGGAGCGCAGCGGCAAAACAGTGTTTCCACCAAAGAAAAGAGGCACAGAGGACTATTTCTCGGTTGGACCTGCTGCAGGTGGTGTTTAAACGTCGCCCGTGTTCTGTCCAGTAGGTGTGTCTGAGACGTCAGCGGGCGAGGAGGGAGTTCCACCAGAAGCAGAGGTGTCTGCTGCAGCTGCTTCCTCCGGGTAAATCAGGGGTGTCAAACTCATTTTCACTGAGGGCCACATCAGCATAGTGGCTGTCCTCAAAGGGCCAGATAGAACTTATGTAACTAAATGTAATGAAAAATAAACTTAACTACTCCTTAATGTTAAATAACTCATTATTGATTTATTATAACTTTTTAAAGTGACAATTCCAGTTGCATAGAAACATATGTGTGCTTGTTACTCTAGCAGAAATCCTTTTACATTTGATTTTGTCAGGTTAGGTTATATAGACAGTGTTTAAGTCCTAATGTTTAGTTGACCAATCAGATATTTCAAGTCTGATTCCCCCTAGATATGAATAAATATACATCAATTTTAATTTTAAGAAATTAAAAACTATTATGCTCTCGCGGGCCACAGAAAATGACATGAAGGGCCACATTGGGCCCGCGGGCCTTGAGTTTAACACATGCGGGGTAAAGCGACAGGGAGAACGTTTTAGATGAATTTTTAAAAAAAATGTCTGAAACAACAGGAAGAAATCCAAAATGCATTCATTTAATTCACTAGATGTAACTAAAGGTTACAAGTTGGAGGTGAATTTCTAATGAATTCCTGCTGCTCTGCAGAAACTATGACCTAGGAAAATGAAACAAGTTTACAGATTTTGTCTAGAATTAGAAGACCACTGAGAATGCTTTTACAATAAATCCAAAGAGGATTGGAGTGAGACTTTACCTTAGTTCAGGTGAAGTCTATGGAAATGCATGCAGAACAGAACCACTCCTGTCACCCAGAGTTTTTGATTTATAGTATCCCAGCTATCAAGTGATGGAAATGCAGCTTTAAATGTTTGCTCTGTGCATTAAAATAGCAACTTAAAAAAAAGGAACAGCGGGTGGAGGCGTGGCTAAGAATAACTGATGCTTGTGCGTCTGTGTGAGTCCAGACCAGGTGCAGGCGTACCTGCTGGAGTGTGAGCGTCGAGCAGCCGTGAAGATCCAGAGCTGCTGGAGAGGCTTCAGAGACAGACGGCACTACCACAACACACTCAGAAAAGCGCTGAAAGAGCGGCGCATGCGTCAGCAAGCCGCCAGGACCCTGCAGAGAGCGGTGCCGCCCTCGCACACACACCTGCTTCAACAAGCTGAGATCTGTTTCTACCTGACAGGTGATGAGTTCCTCTGCTCTTTCAGGTGCGGCGTTTTCTGGAAAAGCGTAGAATGGCCAAAGCCCGTCCCCTCGACCTGTTGTGGATCGGTCAGAAAGGTTTGACAGACAGTCGGAGGGCGGAGCTTAAACAGCAGGTGGAGGAGTACATCACTGTACACAAGGTGAGAGACTTCTGACCATCCTTTGTCTGTTGTAGTATACTGTGCATGCTACTCGTGTGTGTGTGTGTGTGTGTGTGTGTGTGTGTGTGTGTGTGTGTGTGTGTGTGTAGTCCTCCCGTGTGTCTCCTGAAGAGTGTGCGTCTCTCCATGAGGAGGCGCAGCTGCTGCTGCAGGCAGAACTTCAGAAGGGAGCGCAGCAGAGGAGGGAGGAGCAGCGGGTGGAGGCTCTGCTGGCACACACACGCACGCAGCTGGAGCTACTCAGAGGTCTCACACACAAAAGCACACTTGTTTATGTGTAACAATATCACAATTTGTTGTACATCTATGCTGTTAGAGTATTCCTAATGCTATTCATATGTAATTTTACTGTTTTTGAAGATAATCTTGAAAAACTGAAAAAAGCCATTTTCTGCACTATAAATCGATCCGGAGTAGCAACCAAAAAAGCATAATAACGAAAAAAGATTCATATTTAAGTTGCACTTTAATAAAGAAAAAAGATTTATATTTAAGTTGCACTTTTGGCAGAAATGTTTTCAATAAAGTACAAGACCAAGAACAGTCTTGAAATGGAATAGCTGTAGCAAACACTGAGGCACACACCTACAGTGCCCTCTAGTGGTTGTCAGTGGGAAGATAACAAACATGTGATGTTATTTTTTTAATATAAAATCAAATATAAGTCCGACCCCTGGCCAATCTATGCAAAAAAATGCAACATACTCCAAAAAGTACAGTAACTGTTTTGTTAATTTTTCAAGCGTGGACATAAACCATCATCTGGTTTATTACATCTATTTGTTGGTACTGATTAACACTTTTAACAAATGCTTGTAATTACTTTTGACTACCCGTTTATTTATTATTTAATAAGTCATGCCCTTAAATGAGAAGAAAGGTTTAAATAAACTATGTTCAGCAGAAGTGTTGATCTGTTAGGATGTCCAGGCGTTCTTTTTTAATTTCTTATTGATTGAGCTTGTTGGGATCTGCATCTTTTAAAATGCTAACTGTCCACTGTGAACTTTCATCAAGCTCTTGATTGGGGAGAGTGGTTGCCATAGAAACGTTGACTCAGACCGATTCGGACCAAACACCGCTTACTGACGTCATCTGGCTCCAACATGTGTATCGTGAAAATAGTGACTGACTTGGCTTCATTTTGTTGTTGCTAGAACTAAACCATGTTCTATGGGTGACGTCACATCATTCAGTCCAGTTCTAGTAAACAGCAGATGGTAACAACGACTATTTAAATTGACTTACAAAAACTGATACTTGTTCAGTTTTCCTAACCTGCTAACTAGATTAAAGTATAGTAATAAAACTGTCCCCACAGATGCTCCGCCCCTCGGTGTTGTCACGGAGACCATGGCCGAGACCTTCCTGAGCCCGGCCGCTGCGGTCGCCGCTCGTGCGCGCAACGCCCACAACGCCCGCTTGCAGGCAGACCGGCTGCCCTGGTGGAAGACGCTTGGAGAGGCAAGGACCTTCGGCTCCGCCCACCTGCAGGAACTAGAGGCGGAGCTTGAGGCAAAGCTTGGAGGGCTGTACATTGGAGGGTCAGCCGTGGTCAGGAAGCAGACTGAGGTGGAGAAAGTGAAGCTGTTACTGGAAGAAAGAGGAGCTGCCACATGAAATAAAAAAAACTATTTTTTAATTAATAAAAGATGTTTGCACTAAAAGAACATTCGATGCATTTTGAATGTAGGCAATATTCTATCTTTTCCTTCTGTTGTTGTTTCTGTCGCTAAATCTGCAACAGGTGCATCCAAAATGAAACACCAGCTGATGTTTCCTCCCTGAAACTGCTGTTCCAAGCCTATTTTTAAAAATGACGGTAAAAACCCTGCAGCTCCTGTTGTTTGTCTAGATTAACTGGATCTTTAGAGATTTTCACATTGTTGGAAAAACAGCAAAAATCCAGCAAAACTTGACTTTCAGTCTAAATCCAAACATGAGTGCTTTTCCACAGCGAGAAAGTTTGATTTGCTTGAGTTCATTTGACATTGATTTTGAACACTCAAACATAAAAATATAGTCTAAATTCTCGATTCAAGGTCAATTTCTTCTGTTCGAGCTAGTTCCAACATATCCTTGATAATTTGTGTGCACCAGATACTAACTCGTGCAAAAAATACCAATTCATGTGCACATATTGAAAAAAGGTTAATTTGTATGCAAAGAATCCTAACATGTTTGCGCAAAAAAAAACAAATGCACACAAAATTCAAATAAAAAGCTAATTTTTGCACACAAAACGGTCATTTGTGTGCACAAAATACTTATGGGAAGGGGGATTTTCGTTTTGATGTAATATCCAGGGCTCCGCAGCTCTGTCGGAAACAGCTGTTCATCTCTGCGACTGCAGTACTACAGATCAACCAGCAGAGGGAGCCTCTCATTCCTGAAGCAGAATATAGAGGAGGAGGTGTGCGGCACCTTATAAAACTTTAAATACTCACTTAAGAGGAGTTCTTCTTAAGCTGCTGTAGAACCTAAATATCCGGGAACCAGTGAAGAGGGTCCATGGACAGACTGCTGCGCCGCGAGCCGTGATGTCATGGGCGGTCCTGGCTGCGCGTGAAGCACAGCAGGCCATCGATCACAGCCATTGATCATCACGGCGCTGCGGGCCGGCACATGTTAGATAAGCAGCTGTTGATCTGTGTTCTGGCGGAGAAGCAGCTGCAGGAAAGGCGCGCAGGAGTCCAGCAGGTAGGAGGAGGGTTTGGCGCTCCTTTTTGCATATCTGAATGTGGGGCTTTTGGTGCAGAAATCTGTTTTATGTTGTGCTTGTTGTGTTTGCAAGTTTTTACAAAAAACAAATCTCTCTATGTTATAAAAAATGTGTTTTTCTTGCAAAATCTTCTAAATATGTCAAGATAATCAACTTCATAAATGAACTATAACAGATTTGGTGCCATTTTAAAAGATTATTTTGATAAATATTTTCTCTGGACATGGATTTGAACTCGGATAGAGAAACTAAACTGCTTTTTGCAGTAATTTTTACTCTAGGAATTGTCTCTACATTTTCATGTTATGAATATTTGTACAAAAAGGACAGTTTTTTTTTGTATATGTGAGGAGGTGCAGTGCAGCAGGAGTTAATGAAAGGAATGTTGGGAAAAAGGAGGAAGGAGGTTTTCCCTTCATCCCCCTCCTTTCCGTCTCCTTTACTTCAGCTTCTCTAAGGACAGCTTCGGGGGTCACCTCAAAGATGCCGGGGTCTCTTGCCAGTTTTCCCAGCTTGCCACGGGGCATGACCATGCCTGCGCTGCTCAGCTCGCTGCCTCGAGGGGTCAACCCCCCCAGTCTACCCAGAGGCATCACCATGCCCACTCTTCCCAGTCTGCCCAGAGGGGTCACCATACCCAGTCTGTCCAGGGGAGTCACGTTGTCCAGGGTCATCGCCATGCCGACCGTGCCCCAGGCTCCTCGCCGGCTGCTGCAGGACTGCTGCTCCGTGTTCGACCATCAGACAGCTTCAGGTAATGGTGAGAATTTGGGCGTCCCAACCAAACAGAATCATGTTGGTGTTCTCAGTGCCACATTTGGTACAACCCAAAGACAGCAGTGATTTAACTGAGACAAACTAAAGACGATTATTCTTATAGCTTTGACAGCCTCTTTCATCCCATCTCTGTTCTGATAATCGTCCAGGATGGGATCAAAGAGCAACCATCTAATCAGAAATCTTTGGTTTTCTGTTCTTACCCACCTTCCCTGGTTCTTCTGGGTAAAGGACTAAATCTCTCCCATTAATTAGGGGTTAGGATTCTTAATTCTGCGCTCAGGATGAGTGCCATAGACTGTGTTGTAATTGCAAAGACTCTTATTCCACTTTTTCCCCTGAGAACAATCAAAAGCCAACCTGCATAAAGACCCACTCAGATGAAAATTGTGGTTTTTGGTGTTTTTGTGTTCTTATTCTAATGATGGAGGACATTTATAAAGAAATTAGCTTAAAACAGCATTTCTGAGTATTCCTTTATTCCAACCATTGTGAATCAGGTCAGATGAAAAATAGAGGTTGCAAAACATTGTGTTTATGATCTAGAAAATACACTGAGGGGCCCACATCGTGCTCCAGGCTTTCACAGCTCTATTCCAATAAATGAAAGACTTGGGGTATCTACTAATTCTGGGCACGTACAAATCGCAATTATTAAAAATTATTCTCCTCCAAGATTATTTTTCAAACAGTTGGTCCTTCCTTTTTAGTCACTGCTAAATCTGACTCCCTGATTGGTCGAAGTTTTTAGAATTGCGCAGGTTTTCTATGTAAAGCCCCAAAAGAGACTTTAAAAATTGCATAGCGATGCAGGGATACAGAAGTTTACACACTCAAGCCTGAAACACACATGTACTGCGTTTAGATAGACTGTTTATTGTCCAACTCAGAGGTATGTTTCTAAAGAAATTCTGCAACTCTGCAGAAACTATGTCCTAAAAAATGACACAGGTTTTGGATTTTGTCTAAAAACGGCATCATCATAATCAAAAGACCACTGGGAATGCATTGAGAAATGGATCAAAAAGATTACCGGGGGGGACTTTATTTGCAAAAATTCTGTGCAGAATTAAAAACAAGTTATTAAAGTTTTAAATTACTCCAACATATTGCCAAAATGTCAATCTTATAGTTCAAAAACACCTCACATAGCTTCACCTGTCTCGAGCCAAATACAAACGACCATCCATCCATGCCAACACAACCAATCATTTTGATTTAATGTTGTTTGGTTATGGTTTTATATTTCACAAACTGATCAAACAATTAAAAAAGTATTTTTTATGGGTGAAAAACAATAAATTACTCAAATAGAAAATTGATTTATTTACATTTTGTAAGCCAAGATTATTGAGATTTTAATAAATGTGTTAATTAACTGCATAGGATCTCTGCTTGGTGTGATAAACAGTTGAAAAAAGATGGGATCAGTTAGACTGTAAGTGGAAAAAAGACCACATTTTTCTGGCTGCATTAGCAGTAAAAAACCTTTTTTCCGTTAAAGAATAGACCGTCCAGCATTCCAGGTCTGCAGATTTCTGATATATTTTCTGTTTTTCTTTTTTTTTTTCTTTTTTTCTCTGGGATGATGAATAAATCCAGAGCAGATTATGGGGCGCTGAGCTGCTGCACATGGCCTGGATCACACTCACACACAAGGATCTTGCAGCTTTCAGACTCAGCCACAACATTGAGATGTCAGTCCATCCCGTTTCAATGTTACGAAAAAATAAATTAATAAAAAAGTGCAACCTTAGGTTTAAAGAAAAACAAAACAGCTAAAAAACAATCTGTTGTGATGTAAAAGGAGCAAATCTAATCACAGGCAAGCCTGCAAAAAGAAGGAGAGGAGGGCGGGGCCATGTCAGGATTAAACAGAGCTGCGTGCATGTGTATGATGGACATGGACATGTGGATGTGAGCTGCAAAAGTCGTCCTTATGTATGGTAAGATGATATTTTATCCTTTATTTGTTTTACATGTCATAGCTGTACCAAAAGGAGAATAAGTTGTTAGCGGGTAAAATGTTACAAGAAAACATTTGTCCTCTATTTTGAATGATTATCAGAGGAGATATGAGGATTTGTGGGACTTAACTGTTACAGGTTGTTGTTTTTACAAAAAAATGTGAGTGTATGTAGCAAACATTAATACCATTTTGAGTCAACACACAGAGCATTATTGATTAGTAGCTTGATAAATGATGGGAAAATGTCCCTCTGTTAGGTCTGTGATTCCAAACAACTGAGTATCTTCAATTTTCCAAATTACCATCCATGTATTAGTTATTTAATAAGTAAAAAAAACACCTTTGATTCTGGTTTTGCATAGTGATTTCAATTGCACACATCTTGTAATATTGAATCTTTTAATGCTGGTTTTACCTGAATATAATCACATAAAATTTTTTGCAAAGATATGCAAAGAAATTTGATCAGTTGACATTAACAAGTTGATAAATGAAGTTTCAGAAGAATAATTTGTGAAATTTGGAAGTCTCCACAAAATAAGAGCAGAGGAAGTTTGAGCTACGGAGTTTCAAAGTAAGGCTTTGAGGAAAACCTACAAGCATTAGTGAGTAAAGGATCTAAAAAGGTCAACTAGCTAATGTGGCCCAAAAAAAACTGCACTGAGAGGAAAGGATGGACGAAAAATGGTCAAACCTTAGAGAAGAACTTGGAAAAGGGAAAATTCTTGTGACAAAATCGTTTTGTTTTATTTTTTAGTTGAAGTTTTGATTTTAAAAAGTCATTTTAAATGTTGCTGGTTGATGGACTGGTCAGAAAAAATGATTTTAGTGGACGGACAATAGTAAAAACTAAAACAATTCTTCAACGGGCACTGTTCTGGCCTACACTGTGGTAACCATTGACTGTATAGAAGAACTGGACTGAGTGACCCCTCCCCACCTTGTGTTCCGTACAGGAAGTATCCGCTGGCTCCAAAAAGCAAAAATCCCATGGACGTCTACTGAGAAATAAACAGCTGTTATCATTCTTTTGGTCAGAATAACCATTCATGTTACCTTTTCTTAACATGTTATTGAAAATCCTCGTTTTTTTTTTTCTTAAATGCAAGTTATTCAACTGACCAATCAGATGCCTGAATAAAAGTAGGTGGTCTTACATCAAATGTTCGAAGCGTTTGATTGACAGATTTCACATAGCCTGCTTTCAGTGGAAAAGGGGTTTGGACTTCCAACAAGCTCATTCCTGATTGGTGAAAGTGGTTGCCACAGAAATGCTGACTCAGACCCACTCGGACCAATCACTGCTTACAGAGGATTTCTGGTTCCAGCACGGCGGTGTTACTTTTACCAACTTCAGTTGGAGCTGTTGCTAAGGTCATCCACTGAGAGGTTCAGGGAATCATAATCAAGAGACTGTTAAACTGGTTCCTCAAAGGAGGAGGAGGAGATAAAGGGTGTTTTTTTTTTCTTTTAATGCTGTGAATGAGAGCAGCCGATGAGCCTAAAATGTTCTTTTAGATTATAAAAATGTATTGATCCGTCCATCCAGCCACATTTCTCTGAATCAATCAGCCGATAACACAGAGTTCCATGTCAGACGCCCTATTTCCCTCCCTCCCCCACTCACACACAAACATATCAGTTAAATATATGGCCTCAATAATGACCACAACATTGATAGTAAGAATCTAAATGACATGCTTGCAATAGAAAAATATAAGAATATTAAAAATATAAGATACTTAGGGAAATGCTGTGTAAAAGCTGTGGATTAAGGAAACACTGGAGGTAAAAATATGAATAATGATTACAGTGAGACCTACAAATAAACAACACAATCATGTACATAAATACACACATATGTATACAGTTCTGTAGATACAATCATACTCTTAAAGAATAAATTCCAACTATTTCATCCATCTATCCATCTTCAGAACCTGCGGAACCCTTCATGGTCAGGTTGCTGGAGCCTATCCCAGCAGATATGAAACATGTTTTTGGATTGTGGGGAGAAAACCTGGAGTAGACCCACACATACACAAGAAAAACTTCTAAACTACAGAAATGTCCCGCCATGATTTGACCACTCCACCACGGTCCCTAAATTCCAACTATTAAATAGTAAGTAAAATACATCGTGAATTATAAATGTGCAGTTGAAAAGACAACCTAAAGAAACATTTTCTTTGTTAAAATGAAATAAAAAATTGGAAAGACCAAACCACCATCTTCCCAATGACTCTTTAAGCTCTTTTGACTAAAGAACACACAATATGAGGACATTATGCAACAAGCTGCAGCAGGATTAACCTTTAAGGCAGTTCTAAAGCTGCTGCTGCCGCTGCTTTGTTCACTGAATTATTACTTGCCCATGTGTCACTGGGAGGTCTCCTTAGTTAATTGCAACAAGGGACTTGATAGAAGATGTTGTCGTGTTACTTAATTCTAACTTTACTGTTTCACTATTGGATATGTTAGAGTCAGGTGGAGGGTTGATGATGTCCAGAAACCTTCATCGTGCTTTGGATGGTCCTCACAAATGTAAAAAGACCAACAGTTGTGTGTGTGAGGTGGGATGTAAAACAGTGCAGCGTCTCTTGTGGCTTTTAATCCCTCAAACAACAAGATTGGAGGGAGAGAAAAAAAGCAGTGATGAAATTTCAAGAAAAACTCAACAGATGCAACACTGCCCTCTTCAGGCCGCAAGGTTTTACACGCTTTATGCTCTTCATTTGCTGGCACATTTCCAAATACTCAAATTTAGATAGTAAAAAACACGTTTGTTTGAGAGAATGAATGTTTTCAAACATGTTTGTTTGAGAGAATGAATGAAGTTTTCCAGCAGACATTTCTGTTTTAAACTAAAACTTGTAAAAAAAAAGACAAAAACAAAAAAAAACACTTGACTAAAGATCATTCATTGACCAGGAATTCCGAGGGCAAAGCGCAGAGAAACAAAAGTGGAAGTCAAGCTTGAGGTCACTGTTTCAAATCTGTTTCAGACTTGATATTTCGCTGACAAATTTTTGAACTTTTCCTTGCTACTTTAGCATGGCAGAGGCATGCTGCAAGACAGTAACTGAGGAGATGACGGCTGAGAAAACACGCTGATAAGAGTTTATGACATCTAGATTGTCGGGAAAACAGTGTGAGATCACGTTAAAAGTTGTTTTAATGAGCCTGCATTCATCCGACCACATTTCACTGAGTTTCTGTGTGTTATCGTCATGGTTGTTACCTTCCTCGTCTGTTTTCATCCCAAAACGCCCGGCTGCGGTGTCCGTTTTGGTCCAGTTGTCCCGCTCCAAACTTTGAGCTTATCCAGACTGAGTAAACGCAGAGCAAACCAAAGCTCAGTCTGATTGGAAACCAACCGAGACCACCTCGAAAGATGGGTCAGAGAGTGGTTCTTGGTCCCTGACCAGGGTCCACTTGAAAAAAATTGTTTCGGGAAACAAACTCTGGTTTTACTTTGAGCAAACCGAATGTGTCCAGTCCGAAAAACAAAACTTCTGTTGAGAGAAAACTCACCAATTTCAATATGTTTTATAATTTACATTAGCATCATTGTTTCTAAAAGGGCCTTATTTATCTAACAATTAGTCAACTGTGGTTTAAACTAAAATCACATTGCTGAAGACATCTGCATTCAAGTGAAGCTGAAAAATTGAGTATTTTTCCCTGTGCAGGTCTTTGTGGTTGCTGCTGGGCGTTGCGTCCTCGCTACAAGCGGCTAGTCGACAACATTTTCCCAGAAGACCCCGAGGTAAAAGCTCCTGTAACCCTTGTGCTATCCTAGGCACTTTAACATTGGGAGTTGGGTCATCTAGACCCACCAGACAGTGCTCTGAACCTTTTTTCTTTAATGATTTGTGAACCTCACTGGTGTCCATGGATTACATGAAATCTTTCCACCTTTATCCACCTTTGTCATGGTAGGGAGAACACATCAATGTAAGGGTGGGGTCATCTAAGATAGCACAAGGGTTAAAAGTGACTTTGCTCACAATTTTCTACAGAAACGAAGGAAGAGCTAGCTATATGGAAGTGTCAGCTGAACCCACTGCAGTGACGTTTTTCACTTGTTTGAACAGGATGGGCTGGTTAAGGCAAATATGGAGAAGCTAACCTTCTTCGCTCTATCTGCTCCGGAAAAACTGGACCGAATTGCTGCATATCTGTCTGAACGTCTGACCAGAGAGCTGAACCGCCACCGCTACGGGTCAGACATAGAAGTCCAGAAGAGCCTAAAATGGTGTCGGCAAACCGCAGCTAATGATGTTTCAACTGTGTTTTCAGATATGTCAGCATAGCCATGGAGGCTATGGAGCAGCTGCTGCTCGCCTGTCACTGCCAGAGCATCAACCTGCTGGTGGAGAGCTTCCTAAGTACGCTGCGTCTGCTGCTGGAAGCCGAGAAGCCACACCTCCACATCCTCGCCACCAACTCAGTATGTTAACTCACACAAGGTCAAAGCTTAAAAAAAAAACTTAATGCTTCTCAATCTCAGGGAGAGCTCATTTCCAAAGTAGTGCAGGGCTATTCAGTGCACT
This sequence comes from Oryzias sinensis, assembly GCA_037389245.1. Lineage (NCBI taxonomy): Eukaryota > Metazoa > Chordata > Actinopteri > Beloniformes > Adrianichthyidae > Oryzias > Oryzias sinensis. The sequence continues at coordinate 16,322,688 of CM074510.1, forward strand.
GGATTTTAATGCAATTGAGACACATTCTCACAAATTCCTTTTATCTTTTAAACACCAAGTACGTCACCAATATTCCAAAGTAAAAACCTGAAAAATATAAAAATTTTATCAGGGCAATTTATGAATCCATTGTGTTCTGATGATGAGAACTTGGATGGATGCATTTCTTTTTCATGGCAAATCGTACAAACCTAATGCATTGTGATCTATAGTTTTTGTTTTTGTTTTGTTTTTTTAACCGGGAGTTCTGGAAAATTTCCGGGGCACTAGATTTTGAAATTGTAGACCATGAAAGGATGGCAAACACCCTGTATAGTCATCTGGCCGAGGGAGTATTGTGTGAATTCTAACCGTATTAAGGTTTTATAGGTCGGGGCGGCTGGTTGACCTGGGATCAGAGGATGGCAGGTTCAGTTTGCACCCATGAGTAAAAATTGAGAAAAACACTGAACCCCACATTGGTCCTGGTGGTTATAGGTCGGCGCCAGTGTAAGGCAGCAGTGTGTGAATGGGTGATGCAGCTGTGACTGTAAAGCTCTTTGAGCCTTAAAGGAAGGTAGAAAAGCACTATAAGTATACGCCATTTACCACTTGTGACATAACATAGTGTGGCAACACTGCTTTAGTCAAAAATGCAACCCAAGAATCCATTTTTAATGCCACATTTCCTCTTCTGAAAGATTTACAGCATAAGTACATTTACTATGACCATCGCAGGGATTATCAGTGCATTTAGAACAGCAGGATTAACCACGGCTTCAGCATGTTATTCACATCAATCTCTCCTACTTTTTAGCATCCTCAATACAGTAGTATTTTGCATATTTCTTCAAATGTTATATTTCTTCTTGGCAACAGGGGTTTAAAATGTTTCAAAGTTGTTTGCCAACTGAAACAGTGAAGATGCTGTTCATAAGATGAATAAAGTTGTTGATTTTACGTTTTTGTTGTCTAATCAAAGTGAAAATGAAAGTTAAAGCTGACCTAAATTTGATTCTTTTTATGTAGTTTTTGAAGTTTGCCAATATTGAAGAGGACACACCTTCATACCATCGCAGCTACGACTTCTTCGTGTCTCGCTTCAGTGAGATGTGTCACTCTGACCACCACGACCCCAACACCAAACTCAAGTCAGTCCCCAGCTGTTTTCACAAACCACTGCAATGTTTGCTCTCCTTTAAACCCATTTTTTATATCAACTCACCTGAAGTTGAGGGTTTCATAGAACAATGTTTCTACATTGTTGCAACAAAATTAAATCTTTAACATCGTTAAAATTGTTTGCGTCCAGGATCCGTGTGTCTGGGATTCGGGGGCTGCAGGGCGTGGTCAGGAAAACGGTGGACGACGAGCTTCAGGCTAACATCTGGGAGCCCCGTCACATGGAACAGATCGTCCCCGCCCTGCTGGTCAACCTGCAGCCGCATGGCAACAGCAGCAGGTAACAGCAGGCACAATTCAACCTAAAGCATAAAGCAAAAAAGCAGAAAGTTTGATTGCTGTGTTTGTGTGCAGCAGTTCTCCTGCAGAGCAGACGGAGGTTTGTTTCAGAGAGCTGCTTGGTCGAGCTGCGTATGGACACATCAACAACGCCATCAGGCCCGTGCTCATGTAAGACTCAACAGTGGATAAGAAAAGGCTTAAATCTAGAATACCTCTTGTGCTGGTAAAACAGTGCAGCACAGAGGGCCCTGCAGAGACGCACGTAGTGAAAAAATTATGTAAAACTGTTGCTTTCAGGCACCTTGACAGCCACAGTCTGTGGGAAGGACGAGGATTCGCTGTTCGCTGCTTTCAAATAATAATGTACTCTATTCAGGTTAGTATTACGGCACATATTACATGGAAAATAGCACTTATGTCACGCTATGGTTTTGCCATGGAGGGTTAAGGACATTAAGTACAGATATTAGTGAAGAAATATTGTTTGAATGAGAAAATATAGGTTGAAGAATTTATATTGCGGAAGTTGCTGAAAGAAATACTGTTGATTTATGTTGAACAGCATAATTAAGATCATGTCCTGGTTTCATATAAGCCTTTAAATCCTCCAAATGGCTATAGATAGATAGATTTATTAATTCCAGACTCATAGTCCAATCAATAAAAAGGAGTGCAAGATTTCAATGGAAAACCGATGAGCTCTAATGTTAGTCTACTGCTGACACGTCAAAGTACTTATGAACAAACACACTCCATCACTAACCTGTCACTGGGTTAACCCTTGACTTATTGCAACCAAGTGTGTGTAAAGTTGGTTAAGTTAGTATCTTCCTTTCTCGCATGATGCACATAGAGGCAAAATGCCACTGCGATCCTGTTTCACATTTGATAAATCCTGATGCATGTGCTGTGTCGTAATCGCCAAAAAGAAGCATTTTTAAAGATTCATGAAAAGCAAATGAGCAAAATACATTGGGCATATTATTTAGCTCTTTTAAGAGACTCAAACCCCAATGTGTTGGCTTTGTAAATCCAGTACATCAGGGTTTGGGTCATGCTGTCGAACTTTAGTAGGCGACTTAAGTCAGGCCATTAGAGCTATAATCTGAAAACTTTGTAGTTTCGAAATACATTTTTACAATGTATTCAAAGTAGCAAAAGCATGTGATGGTTTTGAAATTGGCCAGCTGTCTTGAATCACTTCATGTTGGTAAAGCATGCATGTGCTGTTGCTTTTACACTAGGTTTTTTTAACTAAAGCCTTAGTCCCAACTGCCCTTATGGGTGAATATGGGCTGTTTGCGGGTGAAAATAATGGCTAAATCTGTACGGGGTCTAGACAAAATATCATGGTCGTTGAAGACTTGGTGAGCTCATAGAGCAAAAATGTTAATGGATTCGACACGCTAGGGTAAAGTGTGATGTAAGGGCATCACACACTTACCACACCCACAAGAATGGTACGTTCCATTTTCATGACATCCCTTAACCCTTATATTGTGTTCCGGTCAAAATTGACCCATTTTCACACTTAAAAATGGGTCAATTCTGACCTAAACACAACAAAAGGGTTAAGGTGGCCGCACTACTCTCTATGACCCTTAAACCCAAAGACCTGTAGCACCAGTGTACATTTTTAGGATTTAGTCGAAAACATTACAAACTCAGTAACTTAACCGATTGTGGTCAGTCCCAGCACTCCCACCTGGTGATCCAGCAGCTGCTGGGTCACCTCGACGCCAACAGCAGAAGTCCAGCCTCAGTTCGGGCGGGTATCGTGGAGGTTCTGTCTGAAGCCGCTGTCATAGAAGCAGCTGGATCTGTGGGTCAGTCCGATGAACACTGCAGAATCTGCTGTGTGCGTGTTTTCTGGTACGCTGCAGCTGTGTGTCCTCCTGCAGGTCCCACTGTGCTAGAAGTGTTTAACACCTTACTGCGGCAGCTCAGGCAGAGCGTCGATTACCAGCTGACGGGTTACTACGACAACGCTAGGAAACACAAAACCACCTCACCGGAGGAGAAGATGTTGCAGGACGCCGTCATCAAAACCATTGGTGAGGCCTGTCGTCTGTTGTTGAAGACGTCCCTTTGGTTTCTCCGCTATGTCAAAATACGCTGATCTTTTGGTTTACAGGATCCTTTGCCAACACACTTCCTGTTTACCAGAGGTCAGAGGTCATGCTCTTCATCATGGGAAGGATTCCCGTTCCTGGCATCTACCCTGCTCTAGGTTCACCCAATGCAGGGTACTGCCCACTCCTGCTCACATGATGTAAACAGGCAGCAGTGAAGAATTGTTCTTAGTAATTGATTTTTTTTGTCTCAGGTTTGAAGGCAGCAGGATGATTCAGGTGATGCTGCTCAAGTCTCTCCTCCAGGTGGGAAGCCTTTATTGACCTCTTAAAGGCTGTCTCGTTCTCCAGATCTTTCACATTCAAGCAAAGGACAGGTGGTTATGACCTGATGTCTCCACCCCTAAGGTTTCTGAGCCTTACGAGAGCAACAATCTGCTGACGGCACTGCCCTCCTCCTTCCTTGAGCCTCTGCTGTCTTTCACTCTGATGGAGGATCCTGAAATCCGTCTGCTGGTTTTGTCCATCCTTACCTCACTCATCGACCGCCGCCACAATGCCTGCAGGCTCATCTCAACCAGGTTGCTTTTCTTAGGGCAGTTTGATCAAAAGACTGTGATGTGATAGGTTGAAACCATTTAATGAAATACAGCTGACCTCGATAGCTGTGCGTCCACAGTGCAGCATTCGAGGTGTCAGCTCTGGAACTGAAGGAGGATGAATGCTCTCGACAGGATAACCTGTTCATAAGGAAGGTGAGTGCATGTTATCTCCTGATGAGGCACTGAGTCTTAGGCTTTACTCTGGCTTTGTGTGATGATGTGCAGTACTTATGTTGATGCAGCACGCTCAGCGCCTCTACAGACACGTCTTTCTAGCCTCTAAGGAGGAGAGCAGTGGACACAACCACTACCGAGCGCTCTTCACCCTGTTGGGCGTTCTCGGTGTGGAGCTGGCCAACGAGGAGGTGCTGGTAGATCTAATTCGACTGGTTCTGGCTATGCAGGTGAGTAGAGTTTTACAGGTAATTATAACCTCCATCCGTACATAAACTTTCTCCAGCTGCTCTGGGGGGACCCTGAGGTGTTGTCAGACCAGTCGAGAGACGTATAGTGTCCTGGGTTTGCCTCAGGGCCTCTGCCTCTCAAAGTGGAGGATGCACAGCTTTTTCTGATCAAAAACCATGGAATTAGACTTAGTGGTGCTGACCCCTCTTCCCTGCCGCTTCACACTTGGCTGCAAACTGCCCCAATGCACTCTGAAGGTCATGAAGACAACAGGACAACATCTTCTGCAAAGATCAGAGAATAGATCCTGTGGTCCTCAAACCAGACCCCCTTCAGCCCCTGACTGTTCCCATAAATTTGTTCCATAGAGATTAAACAGAACCAGTAATAAAGGCAAACTCCCCTGAACCCTCTAGCACCTTATGCAGTAATTGTGTTCAATGACCAGTTCCAAAACGGCACTGTTGTTCCTGGATCTAAGATTCAACTGTTGGCCAAACCTCTTCTCTCCAGTACCCTGGATTAGACTTTCCCAGGAAGGTTTAGAAGTGATTCCCTGATAGTTAGAACACAACCTCTGGTTATTCAGGTTTTTGAGAAGGGGAACCACCACTCCAGTCTGCTAGTCCAGTGGTACTGTCTCCAATTGCGATGTGAAGTTGCTGGGACATGTCAACCGAGATTGTCTCACTGCATCCAACCCTGGCGCCTAGGCACAAAGAAACTCCTCAACTACCTTGGGGACTTCAGCTTGATTGATGGACAGCCCCACCCCCAGTGTCCCCAGCCTTACCAGGGGCGTTACCCCCAACAGCTTATCTCCTGATATCATTCGAGCTCTCAAACCCTTCCACCACTTTAAGGTGACGGTTCATAACATTTTTAAAATTAGTAAATGTATATTTTATATTGATTGTCTAGGAACTGGCGCTGTCCAGTCAGGAAAATTTGTCAGTGTTCAACCGCTGTGGCATTCATGCCGTCTGCTCCGCCTCCCTCAACTTGCTGTCACAGCTCGGGCCACCTCCAGCGCTCCGCCAGCATGTCGCAGAGGTGAGCAGACAGGTTTGTGAGAAACAGGAAGATAGTGTGTGCCACACTGTAAAGGGTGCGTTTGTCGTTTGTGTGCAGGTCACAGAAACTCGTCAGAAGGAGGCTCCATACCTGCTGCCTGACCACATTTTGTGTGAAAAACCCAGGTAACAAAAACAACATGGTGAAGAAAGATCTGCACAGATTTCAGAGTGAAAGTTAGCATAAGCCCAGAATTCAGAAAGCATGGATGCAAAAACTAGATTGCATCAATCTGTGCACACTTTTTGTATACATCACAGCTGATTGTTCTCCCATATTGAGTAGATACTGTGTTTTTTTGTTAAAATTAAAGACACAACAAACATATAAAAGAAAAAAACAGGATGTGCCTAAAAGTAACAATTATCATAAAACATCTATTAATAGGTAGATTTACACCTATGTAACTCTGAAGTGTGTTTAAAATTGTGTGTTTGTGTGCGAGTCAGGATTCCAGAAAAAGAGCTGAAGATGGATGAAGCTATTCTCTTTAAAGCCTCCAAAATCTGCGAGGCTCTGGCAGGAAGCAGCTATAGCACTCATTCTGAACGTATCAACACGCCATACACGCCTGAGCTGACAGGTAGTTATTGTTAATCAATAGTGCGCCCAGGATGCATCCTAGTGGAACTCCAGTGAAAAAATAAACGATTCTAGTTGAATAGTTGGTCTCACCACTCTGTGTTTTAGATGAGGATCGTCTGTCCAGGAGGAAGAGTATTGTCGATGCCGTGTCTTTGCAGATGGACATGGAGTTAAACTGTTGTGCTGATGCTCCACAGGTGCTTGTCTCCCCACCAAAACGTTAACCTTTCTGTCAATCTGTTCACATTTTCACTCTTCTATACTCTATCCTCAATCTGCAGAAACCTCAGAGTGAGCAGATCACCTTTGAGACACTAAAAAGTGCCGTTGGTATGAAAGTCTAATCCAAGTTCCATTCTGATTGCGTATATTCACGTCGTTGTCGTGTTTGTATTTATACCAATTTCCTACCTTTTTAGATGATAGAGGGATTGCAGAAGAGGAGGAAAGGAAAAGGATGCAGTTGGTGGAGAGGTTTCAGACTGCACCTTTTGAGGAAATAGCCGCTCATTGTGGGGCCAGGGTGAGGACTGAACCCCAACCAGGAGTTTTCTTTTTCCATAAAGTGTTGAAACACCAGATTTAGTCGTCTTCAATGATTCAATGAAAGTAAAAGTACTTTAACATAGAACTAAGAGTTCTAGAGTGATGATAATAGGAAGCTCCAGTACATTTATGTACATTCAAGAACTTTTCATTTATCATGACGCCCACCTCAGCTCTTCAAATGCGTTCACACCACCCCTGCAAGACGCGTTCAAATGAGCACTTTCAATGAAAAGTCTACATAAACGCCCATATGTTAGTGCTGTCATCAATTTGGACCGTTGTTTTATATTTGGGAACAACAATAATTATAGAGTAAAAATAAGATTAACATGATTACAAATAAATTTGTCTGTAAGGGGGGGGCAGATATCAGACAGACATCGTTGCCAGATTGGGCAGTTTTCCGCTAATATCTGGCAGTTTTTGCTGAAATTGGGCTGTTTTTTCACCCAATCTGGCAACACTGCAGACACCGCACTCGCATGAGTTAACTCGAACTCTTTACTGTATGTATTAAAGAGACAAATATAGATCTCATCACGCTTGTATTGGTACTTCACCTTGGTATTGAAACTACTGATACTAAGATCAATCCGCCCACCCCTAGAAGAAGCCCCTCCCTGCTTGTCCAGTGTGAACACCATATGCTGAAGACATATTCAAAAATGCACTTTTATGTCACATCCCCGCCTCATTGTAGCAGAAGTTGATCCAGATCAAACATTATCCAAATATTTCTGACTGATTGTGTTTTCTCTGCAGACGTCACAGCTTCAGTCTAAACTAAATCGAGTCTTCGAACTGATCATCCGTCCTCCTCCGTCTCCATCTGGACTTTCTCCTCCTCGCTCCGTACCCATCTATGAAATGAAGTTTCCAGACCTCTGTGTGTATTAGCCAATCATTCCACTTCCAGAAGAGCAAATGTGTAGATGTTATGAGATGTTTGTTTCTCCGTGACACATCTGTTGTTTTTTCGTGAGGAAGAATTAAGTTAATTAAGTTCACACTCCTTCAGTGTGATCAAAACATTTGTGGTTGAAGGTTTTGAATTTATTTCCAACAATAAAACAGCAGTCGTCCATTTATTAGTTTAAAACGCATACTGTACATTTATAAGAAAAAAAGTCAAATGTATGACCAAAAAAAACAAAAAGCAAAGTTGTCTGTTTATCTGAGCTGTGCTTAAAGATGAAAGATGTGGATCGTTTTGGGAAGCTTTATTTCGGAATTAGGTTTCAAAAACGATAAAGTTCTGCACTTTTTGACCACTCAAAATCAAATCATTGTTAGTGTAGCAGACTTTACGGACAGCCCCACCCCAGTGTCCCACTGAGTTACATGTGTAAAATAAGGAGCTCAGCGAACCGTTTGGTTGTAGAGGACCTTTATTCTGCCCTTTTCATTCACATACCCAGAAGTTTCTTTATCCCCTTACGTCATGTAACTGTCATGCGCCGGGGTTCACATCCTATCTTATAATAAACAAAGACTTACTCAAACACAGTTGTTGTTTTTTTACATTTCTTATTTTCATGTTATTACCCAACTTTCCTTCAACTTCTCACATAAATGTCATCTCAAAAGCCATAAACTGGAAGCCAATTCCTGCAGTGTGTGCTCTTGCTTTTTTGAAATCAAGTTAATGATTATTTTACCCTAAAGTGATGATATTAAAATGTTGGCGTTTGTTTTTAACTATTTTGACACACACACACACACACACACACACACACACACACACACACACACACACACACACGTTTTTGGGTTGCATCTTAACAGGAACGCAGGTTTGTCTAACAGTTCTCTTGAGGCTCATACAAACACTCCAAGGGAGGGACGTCCGAAAAATGGAACGGTACGGTGCTTTTATGCCACACTTCACTCATTAGTAAGGGGCAAAAACTGGTCCCTTATTGTCCACACGCACAGAGTGTGCATGTGATCAGCGTCTATAGGATGCCAACACAAACTACGCTCAGATGGTTTCTAACAGGCTGCACCGCAAGTTCATGCATGTGAAAAAAAGAAATCTGTACCACATCTGCATCTCTCCTGCACTCTGGTAGGCATCTGTTTTGGATGTGGATGTGGATGTGGATGTGGATGTGGATGTGGATGTGGATGTGGATGTGGATGTGGAAAATGAGGAAAAAGGTACGACTGCTGTCCAGCTGTCTGTGAAGATCAGCGACACAGCGCTCAGTTCAATGAATATATAGAGGTTCTGTGATTGCAGATGAGAGACAGGTGAGTAATGAATGAGTGGTATCAGCTGGGGAACGTCCTGGTAATTGAGGGCAAGGGCTGATGGGAACTGTAGTATGCAAACCAGGAAGTGGCCAGTACTCTGGTGATTGTTCTCGCTGATGGCCAGAGGGGGAGACAGAAAGGAGCTCTGAATGTTTCAAGGATACCAAAACATTTTGGATAATTCCATGCTCCCAACCTTGTGGGAACAGTTTGGAGCAGCCCCTTCCTCTTCCAACATGACTGTGCACCAGTGCACAAGTCAATGTCCATGAAGACATGGAGGACAAAGTCTGGTGTGGATGAACTTGACTGACCTGCACAGAGTCTGGACCTAAACCTGAAAGAACTCCTATTGGATGAATTGGAGAAGAGACTAAGATCCAGGCCTTCTCCACCAACATCAGCGTATGACCTCACCAATGCGCTTTTGGAAGAATGGTCAAAAATTCCTAGAAACACACTCCTCAACTTTGTGGACAGCCTTCCCAGAAGAGTTGAAGCTGTAATAGCTTCAAAAGGTGGACCAGCATTATATTGAACTATGGGTTAGGATAGGGATGCCACTTCAGTTCATGTGCGAGTCAAGGTGGGTGAGCCAATACATTCTCGATATAGTGTGAGTTTAAGAATGTGCTATAGGGTGCACCTTATAATCTGGTGCCCCCCTATAGTGCGGGAAATATAGTACATTTCTGCTTCTTCGTCCAAGCTGGCATCTGGCTCAAAACTGCACCGCAAATGTTAGGTTGGGGTTGTGAGGGGCTGTAAGCTAGTGGGAGAGAGTGTAAACAAGAAGGATGATGGGGAGTGTGGTGGAGCTTACTCCATGCCAATGGCCCCACCCACAACTCAGAGGTCAATTTCTGATGAGCTTCTGCAGAAATTCAGTCTTGGAAAATTCCCAGATTTGAAAGATTTTACTGGGAAAAATCATAATCATAGTTAAAAGACCACTGCTGTAACATAGATCATGGGATGATTGGAGTGGGACTTTAAGTTGATGTTGGATGTAGAGAAAAAGACAAACACAGTTTGTCATTGCTTGCAAATAAATCTCTTTTCATTTAAAGAATAAAATTATTTACAACACAGTAAAAATCCTCACATTTTGTCGCCCAAAAACACTGCAGTTTCCGAGTCTTTTATTGGGAACAAAAGAACCAATGAGAACTCTTTGCTGCCTGCTGATTATTTATGGCAAACCCCCCCCCCCTTTTGTGTTTTGACTTCTCCTTTTTCTTTTCGTTTCTCTGGAATCTCACTGCTGCTCGTCCTTGTTGATGATGTTCTTGAAGAGCGTCACCAGTGGTTTCTGGCGATCCTCCTCCCAGCTCTTCATGAAGCCGCCGTAGCGTTTGCTGGCGGGAGGGCCGCTCCAGCGGAAGTGCTTCATCTTGTAGGAGCCATCCTTCTTCTCCTGCAGGCCGGCCAGGAGATGCTGACGCTCCTCCTCCTCCACCTCCTCCATGGCCCTCTCCTCCTCCTCCGCCGCAGCCGCCAGCAGCTCATTGGCCAACTCCCGCCTCCTCATCTCACCTGGGAAAACCTCAGAGGACTCCTCCTCCACTCCGTTTGGGGTGTAGACCTTGACGGGGCGACGTTTGCGCCCGACGGGCTTGCCCCAGCGGAAGTGCTCCATGGAGTAGGAGCGTTTGGTTTGAGGGGATGGAGAGATGAAAGAGAAGGGATCTGAGGGAGGTGGAGGCTGGAGGTGGGAGCTGCCTGGGATGAGGGGGGTCTCGGCGGTGAGGTCAGAGCGGCAGAGCTGG